>OX104065.1:100677247-101277247 GCA_944474145.2 Dicrocoelium dendriticum
CAGAACCAAGGCGACTCTGCGGTGTTTGCATGCGTCGACTTCTTCCCAAGGCAGGTAGTGTGATAGGTTTTCAAGCACATGGTACACACCAGCCCATTTTTCACCACTTTAGCACATGATTCGCATTTGCTTTTCATACGAGCCATGTTCTCAGTAGGGTAGGAAGTGGCTGGAGATACTGACGCACCGCTGCGTGGCGACCGGCGCTGGTTTGAGGTCAGCAGGTCCAGGCGATGTGCGTGCTATCGATCCAGAAGGGTAGACAGCGATGCGAGACAAAGCGACTGAGACAAAGCAAGGTGACTTGGAAAATGCTGTCTAGTGACGACAGTGGCAGTTCCAACTGCAGAGCAAATTGACGACTATCGCTTTGTAGAGCGACTTGAAGGAATGGTAGTAAGCTGATCGGGTGACTCTCAAAAATACCTTTAAAATAAGACCACAAGAGTTCTTATGCGACGAGAGGAAAAATAAAACATCCGATATGCTTAAATACGGTTGACTTCGAAGTTCCAAGAGCACAGTTTGCTGGTGATCCGTGAATGACAGATCCAATAGATGAACAGTGGTAGGAGGAGCTCGCGGAGCCAAATCGAATGATGGCACGTAGGTCACTGTGAGAATAAATCCAAAGATTTGGAGGCGAAAAACGCAGGAGGACAGCTTTTGCGACCGCACGCAGCAGACTTGTCTGCGACAAACACATGGTTAGGAAACCTAAGGTTAAAGGTTTTGCTTGCCAGCTCAATGCGCGTGGGTGGCAACGCCAAAGCTTTCCTTTTTCCTAACTGGCTCACCTTCACCATTCAGTTCTTTTAATGACTCAAATGCCTTGACATTCTACCTGCTTAGCTCTTACCAATTTTCCTTTTTGCCTTCTGAGTTTACTTATACTCCTTCTTACTTCACATAACTGGCCCAGCAGGGACGGCTAGGGCAGGATACGTGGGCATTGCTTGGTTAAACAGCGCGTGATGCGGCATTTGTCTTAGGTCCATCAATATTTCAGTCTGCCAATTTCTGGTCCAACGGCCCGCTGAAGAAGAAACACTCACGGGATAATCCTACCATTCCAATCCTGCTTAAACTTGAACATGAATTAACACGATTTTCATAGCGCTGTGCTGAGTTGGTCAGGGGCTTATTGGTTCATTGGTGTATAGAGAGCAGGAAGAGGTACCCTTGTAGGCTCTGTCTATTCCGATTCTAAGCATGTTAAAGTCAACTGGTTAAAAAGCGTCATCCTTCTGGGGATCGTCACCACTGAAGTAGGAGGGGCAGAGCCCTGCTTTACTCATCAGATGATAGTGAAGCAAATGTTTGAAACTTTCCTCTGTTGGCGCATCAGAAATGTTCGAAGGTAGGCTGTTATAATCATTCACTGCACAAATTGCACGGACGTGAAGTATTCGGTATTTGTAAAACTTCCACTTATGGCTATGTGTCTAACTATCTTCAGTGATCTGGAGATTCCCCCGTAAGGCTGTGTAAACTATTCTACAATATTTTTTTGCCTTTTGGAAAGTTGTTCCCGTTTGTTTGAAACACGAACACGATATCCGCCTTTGGCGAGTACGCCTCGACTGCGAACGACGTTCCATCCACGCACTCGAAGCCCAACTACATCTCCCTAGCTGGCTCTGGACTGGTGCCCTACTTGTGGCATTAGCTTGCCCTTATCACGTTCAATAAACCTATTTTCCCATTGCCTCTGGTCGGCTGTGGCCTCGTGCCGGATATATAGCGCACAACCATCGCGCTATAATTGCTGACCCCGAAAACTATTTCATGGGTTTGTCGCTGAGATTTCCTTTCAGATCTGTTAACGTATTCTGTCTATCCTACTAAGTTCACTTTTTACCATTTGCGGTCACTTTTACTGACTGCGCATTTTTTCAACAAGGTCATTCACCCAGCTCCGGACGATCAGGTTTATTCGTTCAGTTCCCTATCCCGTCTTTCCGAGAGATTAATCCTAAGGCCTGGTTTACCCAGCTGGAATCCATTTTGCCGTTGCGTGGCTTTAGGACTGACGGTCAACTTTTACTGAGTTGTCGCAGCGCCCCCTCCGCAAGTCGTCGATGACCTCGACGACACCTTGGATCTGACCGAATAGCAGAGTTGTTATGACGGGCTTTAGGCCGTCGTCTTAAAGAGATTTGGCATAGCAGACCACGCTGGCGTTACGCAGCTGCTTAACGAAATCGAGCTAGGTGCTCGAAAGCCTTCTCACTTGCTGCACAAGATGCCGGCTCTAGTTAAGCCCCGCTCGGTTGACGACTCATTCCTCAGAGAGACGTGGCTTTTTCGACTGCCACGTGACCTACGTAACACCTGAATGCAAATGCTGTGCCACTTGCTCAGCTTGCCGACCTTGCCGACCGTATGTAGGAATCCAACGCCCAAATGTTTCAAGTTCAGTCTACTTCCAGTACGAAGGTAGCGGAACTAGGAGCGCAATTAGCGGAAATAACCAGCCGACAAGGGAAACTAACACAGTCCGGAGCCCACCGCCGCAATCGTTCCAGTAATCGCACGCGTCCTAGCTCACGTTCATAATCTCCCCTAGGTTAAGCTATTGTTTCTACTATGAACGATTTGGTCATTGGACCAGATCGTGTCCCCCGCCCGGTTCTTTCAAGCGCAACACGCATGGAAACGAGCCGCTCAGCACGTAGGGGCGACGGACGTTGCTGTCTGCTCCCGTCGCCTTTTCTTCGTCACCGAGCGCAGCACGAGACTGCGCTATCTCATTGACACCGACACAGAATTCAGCGTCATACCACGTGAGTCCAATGATATTATTGAAGGGGCGACTAGTACAGTACACGCAGCAAACGGCGCCACTATTCTTGTGTATGGACAACGCTCGCGCACGCTTAATTTAAACCTACGACGTTCCTTTAAATAACGCTTTCTCGTCACAGATGTCCGGACGCCAATTCTCGGCCTTGACTTTCTGCAGCACCTCAATTTGCATGTTGACACGAATTGCTGCCGTCTGGTCGACCGTCAAACCAACCTGGCAGTTGTAGGTACTTTGACAGAACTTGAGCCAATTAGTCCTGTATACGCCAACCTAATCGGGTTCATATATCGGTCAGATGCTTAATACTAAGTTCTCGCAAGCCATCCGTGCAATGGCACCATTGCCATCGTCCACTGATGCTAATAAATATCCCCTCGTTACCAAATTTCTGGCTGTATCGGCCAAAGCCAAACCAAGGACCCCTGACAAGCTAAAAGCCTCTCGCGTGGCATTCGAGCGCATGCTTGAGCTAGGCCGTGTTGGCCTGCCTTAAAGCCCCTGGGCGTTGCCACTCCACCTGGTGCTCAAACGGTTATAAGACTGGCGTCCGTGTGGTGATTAGCACACACTGAATAACGTTACTGCTCCCGGCCGCTACCCTACTTCGTACATTCAGGACATCACGGTACGCTTGCGCGGCACCCGGTCTTCTCGAGAAACCCTTCTTTCTTTTACACCTTTTTCTCTTACTCCCATCCCGACCCCCATTACTAACCTTCTTTCTATAATTCAAAGCTCAGCAAACGAAGTTTCACTGGAGAAACATCCGCAGCCACCTCGCGACACGCACCGTAAATCTATCGGCAACAGTCCCTCACAAGACCAAACGGTCCGGTTTCCATGGCGGCCTTCAACGTTCGCACTCTAAGACAACTCGATCAAAAGGCTGCACTCACAGGCATCTTGGACACACTGGGTACTGCTGTTTTTGTGTGTCCGAACCTAGGATCAGTTGCCCTAACAGGCTCGGTGCATTAACTGCACCCGGTTTATCCTCTCGTTACTGGGTGCACGCATCTGGAGACGACGATGCAGCACTCACGGGTCAAGCTGGTGTAGCTACCATCATATGCTCCAAGTCTGAGCCATCGTGGGTTGATTAAATTCCGGTGAACAACCGTTTATTTGTAGCACGTTTGCCGACAACAGCTAAGGTTGATTCAAGAAGTAGTCCAAAACGCTGTTTGTTTGTGATTTTCACATTTGCTGTCACCGACTGCAGCTCTAGTGTTGTCAAGGACACATTCTATCACGAACTGAAGGCGCTACTGCGCAGTGCAAATATTGTAGTACTTGCAGGTAATATGAACGCACAAGTAGGGTGTCTGAACTATTCAGCTTCTCAACTTTATCGGAATTATGGGCTTAACCCCGAAGAAACTGAAAGGCGAGCGTCTGCTGCAACTGGCTGCGGAGCACCAGTCGTTTCTTAGTAGCACTGCATTTAGACACTGTGGGCGCCGAAGTAGCACTTGGCGCCTTCCGTAGCTTTCAAGCGGTGGACCTAAACGGACCACATAGTCGTAAGTTACAGCTGGCGTGGTTCCAACCTGGATTGTCGCTCGTGCTGGAGTAACTGCGTCCAAGCTGATCGTGTCTATCACGACGTGCTGCAAACCAAACTTTCGCTGTCTTGTCCTAATGACACTGCACTTCAGCGGAATAGTATCTCGGCCGGCGTCCACGACGCAGGAGCATCCGCTTGTGGCAATATCAATCCTCACCGCAATAGTCACTGGATATCCAAGAGGTCAGTGAACCTGCTGGAACCTAAAAGAAACCTCCAGCTGTCTCTGAGCACACTGTGACCAGCCGGGCTATTAGGCGTGAACTAAAGCGGATCCTACGTGCTGACAAGGAGGCCTGGTAGACCACCCGGGCTCGAGCAATGGAGGTGGTAGGAACAGTAGACGCTTAACTCAAACTCTTCCAGCTGATCCGCACCAGTGGTCCGAGGGAAGCAGGCGTCAATGAGATAATCAAAGCGAGCGCGCGTGCACTGACACACAATAAATACAGCCGTATGGCTCATTGGGGGGAACACTTCCAAGATCAGTTCAGCTAGTATCTCTGCTCCCCGAACTCCTCCTACTCAGGTGATGCAGTACGAGTCACGGACGGTTAGTTTAGAGTGTCCGTCGGTGGTCGTGGTCCGAAAGGCGGTCACAGCCCTCAATCGTCTTCCCGCAGCTCGCTCGGATCCCCTTCCACCTGTACTATTTAAGGTTGGTTGTGAGGTCCTCTAAAAAATACGCATCTTTTTATTCGGACGAATCTGGAAGAAGGAGAGTGTCCCGTCTAATTGGAGCGAATCGATTATAGTGGAAATATACAAGAAGGGCAGTCGCACAGACTGTTCTAACCACAGGGGTATTAGCCTAACTCTCGTTGTAACAAATTTACTAGTCTCGATTCTCGTCCTTCGCCTCATTGCGGAACGGGAATTCGGGCTTAGGGAATGGCACGCCGGTTTCCAACTTAGACGTGGCTGCATAGACCATATATTCACTTTGCGACGGGTGGTAGGGCAGCACCACGCATACCACAGACCCACAATAACTGTGTTCCTCGATTTCAAGAGGGCGTTCGATCCAGTCGATCGATCGATTCTGTTCGAAATACCTGCGCGGACAGGTGATACCACGACATATGTGAACATTCTACGTGCTCTATACTCAAGGACTGCAGGCCGCGTCAAGGTCTACGGTGGCCTATCGAAGAGCTTTCAGAGCGCACGTTGCGTTCGCCAGGGTTGTGCGATGTCCCCATTTTCGTTCAAGTCCGTTTGGATTCTATCAAAGTGTGTTCCTTTGCGGAACGTCACGATGCAAGCGTTGAAGCGCTGCATGGTGCAAGGTTAGTTAACCCTGGTTATGCTGACGATATCGGCTTGCTTTTTCGCGGTGTTGCGGCGGAACCGTCAACCCTGAATAGCCTGTCCAGATTGGTCCCATTTCTTAGAATGCACTCCGCACCTTCGAAGTGCAAAGTATTCCTGCAAGTCCACAAGCCAGCTTATAGCTCCTTGACCCTTGCTGACCACATGCTACTTCAAGCTGATCGAAGCAACTTCAGAACACCAAAAGCTGAAGGATCCAGTTCTTCACTCAGTCACCTCGAACGCTCTGTTGTATCGCTTTGTTTGTTGCCTGTGCTTGTTTCTGAGTCTGAAGGCAAGCCGGGGGACCACGGTTAACAGATAACCGACCATTCGCACTGATGAGGCTTAAAAGGTTGAATAAAACTTGGCGGAATATGCCACACTGCGCCGAGCATACACCAAGATAGTGGAATAATATATATTTAAAAGATATGCTGAACTCCCTCCATTACAGAAACAGCCGAATAAAGGGAAAACCTGGTACAAACCCCATCACTCGGTATCGCATCCATGTAAGCCCGGTAAAGTGCGCGTAGTCTTTGATTGTCAAGCTTCATACCGTGGAACTTCTCTCCATCAACAACGTTTATCTGTTCCGGATATGTCAACCAGTCTAGTGGGGACGCTTTTGCGGCTTAGGTTCCAACCAATGGCCGTCGCGGCCGACATTGAAGCCAGGTTTCATCAGGTCAAGGTTCCTATTAGGGATCGAAATTGTTTGCTGTTCCTGTGGTGGAAGAACGGCAATCTTCCTTCAGCCCTTATTGAATACTGTTAGGCGGTATATCCGTTTGGCGCCACGTAGTCACCAGGCTGTGCTAACGTTGCGTTACGACAGGCCATCCTTGACAGTTAGTATGCATCCCAAACAAATGTTAAAGAAGTGGCAGAGAACTATTTTTATGTCGACGATTATTTATTTAGTGTTGATTCTGTTCCCGAAGCAACTGAACTCGTTATAACCCAAAAGCTTATTCTGTCCGAGGGAGGATTTCCTTTGACGGCATGGATTAGCAATCGAAAGGAGGTTATCGCGTATCTACCTGACAGCGAACTGGAGGTTCCTGGAATAAGATATTTGACTGAGGACGATTGTGTTACAAATGAGTTTGGATAAACTGGAACGTCACCCAGGACCACCTACCTCTTAAGCTGGAAGTTTTAAATAAATGTTTGCTCGAAGAGCCATGCTCTCGTTTGCAGCTTTTGTCTAAGATCCTCTCGGCCTCATTGCTCCCCTGCTACTTCCTGCAAAGTTACTGTTATAGAGTTTCTTAAAACTGAATTTGTATTGGGATGAGCCTCTCCTCGCAGAGGAGCAGCAACCTTTGAACAAGTGGTTAGCAAGCGTCAATGGTCTGAACAGCTTGTCCGTCGAGCGTTGTATTGATCCATTCGGATGCAGTGTATCTTCTGTGCAGTAGCATTGTTTATCGGATGCGTCTGAGGCTGGTTACTGTGCTGCTCTATATTTGCATTGTGAGGTTGATGAAGGCAACATGTACTTTCCTGATTATTAGTAAATCACGTGTAAGTCACATTAGAACCGCGTCGATACCAAGGTTGGAGCTCACTGCTGCCGTACTGAACGTGAGCATGTCAGCAAAAGTCAGAGAGGCGATGGCACTCCATCATAGCGCAACCTTCTGGAGAGACTAGATGGTAGTTCTGAAGCTTCTTCGAAGTTTTCATGGGCGTTTCCAGACGTAAGTTGCTAATCGGATTACCATTATACGACAATACACTCAACCCAGTCAGTGCCGCTAAGTAACTTTGAAGCAGAACCCGGCTGATCTAGTCTTGGGTGGACTCAGTGCCCCTCAAGAATGCAATACGCCAATGAGTACCTGGGCTACAATTTCTCGTTCAGACCCATTCCTCATGGCCTATGCCTCCGGAGAATCTGGGTGAAATACCGCTTGTATGGTTACTACCCAAGGTTGGTCATGTTTTCTTTGTCACTTTGGAGGAGCACTGGACTAATAAATTTAAGGCTTGTCCGACATAGACTTCCCTGCGCAAACATTTCGTTGCCTTATTGCGATTCAAAGCTTATTTATTCGCCAAATATCTGAGGCGCGCTGCACCTGAACAACCAGCTGAGATGGAAAGTGCTGAAATTCGACAAGATACACGTCAGAGGGTTGCGTTGGTGCAGTGAGAAAGTTTTGCATGGGAGATGCGCCTCCTTGCGTACAACGAACCCGACATAGCAGTTCGAAATTTAGAACTGAGGTCATGCAGATTAAGACCACTCAAACCCTACCTCATTAATGGGATATTTCCGGTGGACGGAAGGCTGGATCAACTCTCGTTATCGTACGACGCGTGGCATCGGAGTTTACTTCCCGGCAGCCACTTTGTCACTCGCCTTCCTGTACTTCACTACCACTACATCAATAAATAAAATAAATAAACAAATCTTTTATTCTCAACAAGGTGAGGCACGCCTTTACAGGCACGATCATTTTGACATAACGATGCATGATCAAGAATATGCAAAAATCCGATATGTTTGCCATAGCAGTTTATGTTTGTGTAGTGGGTTTGTATGTATGTAATTGTTGTTTGATATCCCTGGTATGGTTGCGCTTGATGCGTATGTTGACAAGGTGCCTACCTGTCTTTTACCCACTACATCGTTCATACTGGCTCCAGGAGATAGTTGGTCGTTGTTGGAGGGGACGGGGTGCACGGTTCCTGTGGCCGTGCTAGGCTGAAAGAGCGGTTCAATGCACTCAGTGTGGAGCGGACTACGGTCCAGCCACCGCCTTGTGTGCGATTGCTTCCCAAATACAGCGTTCTTGTGTTTGCCTGTGAAGGCGTGTGGGCCGGCTCCGTCGATGAAACGTGGTTCCCATCCGCATGCCTCCCGATCTTATTCCTTCGGGTTTACACTGGATATGGGGTATGCGGTTGGAGCTGTGGGTGGTGCAGCGCAAGCCATCCATGGTCCCTCTGTAGGCGCAGGCGTCCTGTGGCTTGCCACAGTGACAGGCAAATCCGAAACCGGATGCCGCCAACCATGTGTGTAGGTGTATGTAGCTGTGTATTTTGTGCTTGTAGTTGTGCTGCTCCAACCTTCAATGTTTGATATTGTTATCAATATGCGAGTAGGAGATTGGTGTCCGTGGGTTGGAGAGAATTATCTGGATTTCTACGGGGCAGTGACTTTATTTTGTGGCGAGTCACGACCGCCACGTCACAGTGTTGTTAAGCAGACATTTGTGGCTTTTTATAGGGAGAACGCTTGCCAGGCGAAACCCACCACGTCCTGGAAAACTGACGCCGAACTATTTGCTGGAACGGGTTAAACCCGAACCACCCAGCTGACACCACGAGGAGGTTGTTCGGCTAGTAATCCGTTGTTCGGCTAGCCAGCCACTTTGTACGATCTTCATCGACGCTACTGGTTCGTGGATGAGCACTCATCCATAAGGCGCGTGCTTTTCCAATGTGCCAAATGCCGCATTAACCATGCGGAGCCACTGAGTCAGCTGGTAGCACCAGTTATAACAGACCCATGTCTGATCTACCAACCAGCTTTCACTGCAGTGGGGATCAAATAGTTTGGACTGCTGATAGGGCAACGTGGCTGTGTACATGCAAAGAGATATGGCTGTTTGCTCCGTTGCATGATGATCTGTTCACATAGGTTTCCCACTCTATGGATACCGATTCGTTCTAGTGTGCTTTTTCGCGGCTTTCAGCCGGGCGCGGATGGCCGAATGTAATGTACAGCGATAATGGACAGAATTTTCACCGTGCTGTAGCATAATTACGCAATCTTCTGAAGCAGCTGGATCAGACAAAGACCACAAAGTCTATGTTGGCTGGAGAGGTTGACAGGAAGTTCAATTCTCCATGTGCGAACCATCGCGGAGGTCTTTGGGTACGATGAATTCGATCGAATCGTGAAGTATTACATAACATTCTCAATGGCGAGGTTGTGACCGAAGAGGTACTTGTAACGGCGCTCACCGAGATCCAAAGGATATTGAATGACAGGCCTTTGGTATCGGTACCCGACTCCCAGGATTCGCAAGATGCTATGTCGCCTCGGCAACTATTAACGCTTGCGAATGATCAGTCGCTTGAATAACCACCGATCAACTTACCAAGCAAATTGAGCAGAAGATGGAGACAAGTAAGGCATCTGTCCGATATGTTTTGGCGTAGGTGGATCGGAGTATATCTACCGACACGGCAGAATAGGCAGAACTGGTTAACTAAAATCCTAGACCTTAGGCAGGGCGATTTGGTTTTATTTTGTGATTTACGCACATCAAGAGGTCTGTGGCCTAAGGGTATTGTGGAGGAAGTAACTAAGAGCAAAGATCAATTAGTTCGACAAGCACTAGTGAGGACAAGCAAAGGTGTATTGAGAGGAGACGTCATACAGCCATGCCTACTAGCAACGTACCACGAAGAAGAGACTGAGAACGTTGGAACCATCGTCTGGAATACGAAACCGCCGGGGCGAGTAAAGTCCAAATGAAACTTTTACGTATCCCTAACCTGGCTTGCTTAAATGAGGACATGTTATCACTATACACTTTGTATACTCCTCATTTACATTGCTTTGCTGTGTCCTGCAAGCGGGTACCTTATCGCATATTTATTCCTTTCACTCAATCACTGACATAGCCTTGACGTTACAAGGTCATTCATTTTATTATATCACCGTGTGCATTGTGGGACGGAAACTGTTTTGGCGCTGGGCTTGACTTCGAACTGATGCTTACGCTGCGCTCTCGTTTGCCTTGCAGGAACCTGGTAGTGCTCTTTATCGGAAGAGGTGCAAGCAGAAGAAGATAGACGGCAACGTTTATCTTCCTTTTTATAACATTATTTCCTCTATTGTGGTTTGCTACGTGTTGCTCAATAAATCTCCAGTTCCAATCTCCGGAGTTCTCCCGAGCTTGTATATTACAATATTGGCAACCCTGCCGAGACACGTTCATCAGGAATCCTGTATCACTTGTCTAATGAAGATAATGCCGAAGACAACCGCAAAGCCGATGACGAAAGTAATTTTGACGCCAATGACCCGACGTCAAAGCTCGCCGCTTCGTTCGATGCGTTATCAAGGACTTCGCAGAAAATGCCGACTTCAGCAACTTCTTTAACCAGCATGCCACCTATCCCGCCGCCAGAACGAGTTACCCTGGGGATGCTGTACCCCAGGTAGGAAGAGCAAGTCCAGTCTTATCTGCGTCATTTCCCATCCAACCAACAGACAGCTGTGCTCGCCGACATGCTCACGGGAGAGGCCTTTGATATTGTTGCAGACAGTAAACTTTGGCAGAAAGAAGTAACAACCGAGACTTTTCCGCCATGCGCCGATTATTAGCCCGCTCCGGTCTACCTGCGCCCCTAAGCAGGGCATTCCACGCACGTTACCAATATCCGGGGAAAACCATCCGCACATACGTTCGCGAGCTGCAGAGGATAGTCGATATCGCATACGAGAACGGAACGCTAGACGAACGTGAAAAACCGGCTTTAGGGCAACTCCTAGAGGACATTCAAACGCCGTCTATTAAAAGGGAGTTCCTGCGATACCCTCCCCGCCGTTTGGACGAAGCATTGGAAACATGTGACCAGTTGGAAGAAATAGACGCAGCGATGGATACACCTACATCCGGCTGTTTTACTTTAAGAGGGAACACATGACCCAGACGCGTCCTACCTGAAAGAATGACGGGAAACCCTGGCCGTCTTCAGAGATATCCCGCCCTACGACGACCGGCACAATCAGATTTTCGGTGGCCCCGCAGACGAACGTCATACCGCCGATCGTCTTGCTACGGAAACACGCCATGCATGCCATGAGATCATTGGTGATGCCCTCTCTTACTTGCAAGTCGATTGTAATGTCGTTAACCTTAGTATTATCGCCAGCTGGGATTTGCTTGCTGGGGCTAGTGGACACTGGCGCGGCTAGAAGCATAATCAGGGCCAGCGTGAGTAAGAGCTTCTTAAACTGTGTTAAAAAACCTTGTAACGCCCGCCTTACCGCGGTCAACGGGCTACCACTAGTTGTTCGGAATTCCATCGTTGCCCCCGTTGTTGTTGCCTGCACAGCGTTTAACCATGAATTTATCGTTGCTGACCGGATACCGTTCGATGTTATTATCGGAATAGATTTGTTGAGGAGGTTAAAATGCCGACTTAACCTGAAGAAGACCCAACTAATCACTGATTCGTGCATCATACTACTGAGAGCATGCAGCAACAGCAATTTTAAGGATCTCACGTTGTATGAGTGCAGTATCAAAGAGCAACAATGTGTAGACGATTTTTTTCGGTCGTCTGGGCTTTCAGCTGACACATTAACACAGGCACGATTAGCGCAGGTTCTACAAACTTATTCAGACGCCTTTGCATGGAAAACCGGCGATTTGGGGCGGACCGGCCTGGTGAAACATGTTATTGACACTGGTGTGGCTAGACCGATTAAAGTGCCTCCGAGACGTATTCCAATCCACTGGCAGGATGAGATACAGAATCCGATAGATGAGATGTTAGAGGAGAACTTTATCCAACCCTCCAACTCCCCGTGGGCATCTCCTGTTGTCCTGGTAAAGAAAAAGGACAGTGGCTTCCGATTATGCATCGATTACCGAAGCTTGAACGAGGCTACTCGAAAGGACGCCTACATACTCCCAAGGATCAACGATATGTTCAACGCACTTGGTGGATATGTGTATTTTAGCACACTTGACCTGGCTTCCGGTTACTGGCAGGTGGAAGTAGAAGAGAACGCTCGAGCGAAAACCACCTTTGTCGTTCCCTCCGGGTTGTACGAGTTTCAGACCATGTCTTTTGGCTTATTTAACCCACCAGCTACCTTCCAACGCCTTATGCAAAAAGCGTTATCCGACCTGACCCCGCGTAAATGCCTTGTGTATTTGGATGATGTCATCGTACATAGAAAAACGGAAGATGAACACTTGGACAATTTAGCTAGTGTTTTGGAATGCTTTGTGAGAGTGCGATTAAAGCTTAAGCCCTCAAAGTGTCATCTCTTGAAAATGGAAGTGGCGTACTTAGGGCACATAATATCTGGAGATGGTATTCGAACGGATCCAGTAAAGGCTGAACAGGTCAGATCGTGGCCAACGCCAACCACTACGGAGCAGTTACGTAGTTTTCTCGGGTTAGCATCATATTACCGGCGATGTATTCGAAACTTCTCATCCATTGCAGCCCCATTGCACTCATTGCTGGAGAAGGATCGAATGGTCGAATGGTCGAAGCAGTGCGCAGAAGTTTTCAATCACCTACGTGAATCTTTCTGTACGGCCTCTTTGCTAATATTTCCGGATTTGTCCCCGTCTGCTGGCCAGTTTATCTTGGACACAGATGCGAGTGATAAGGCGATTAGAGCGGTGTCATCAAAACTGGGATCGGGTGGTGTCGAACGAGTCGTGGCATATTGTAGTCGCAGTTTTAGCTCGAGGGAGCGAATTTACTGCACGACTAGGAAAGAGATGTTGGCATTGGTATATTTCATCAAACAAAACCGACACTGTCTATTAGGTCGAAAGTTTCTGGTCCGCACAGACTGCCAATCACTTCGGTGACTGCAGAATTTTTAAGACACCGAAGGCCAAATCGCGCGTTGGCAAGAGCAATTGGAGGAATATGACTTTGAGTGCAGACATCGCCCCGGTAAGCAACACGCTAATGCTGATGCATTGTCACGAATTCCCCCTCGCAACCATGGAGAGTGCCCTTCGTGTAATACGCAACACGTAGCAATCCTCAATCTTCAAGAAGCAGAGTACGGTTGGTGGCAAACGGCACAGGAGAACGATCCCGATACCGCATTGACCTACGAGAGGCGTCTTAATAGCGGCGACGAACCAACGAGTAAAGAGATGGAAGGGAAAGTTACGAAGCTCGTTGCCGTTGGGCCATGTGGGATTACCTGACCACCGAAGAAGGGGATTTGGTTTTCAATTTCGGACCGAAGTACACGAGAAGAATCATCGTCCCGCACTCTAAGGTTAGGGAAGTACTGAGCGATTTACACAAGGAAATGGGACATGCAGGCATCAATAAAATGGACGGAGCGGTTCGACAACGTTTCTGGTGGCCCCATCAACGGAGAGATGTGATCAACTACCGGCAAGCGTGCGAAGAATGTGGTGCCTTTAAAAACCCTCGTATCGTTCACCGTGCACATTTGCAGCTCATGATGGCCGGCTATTCTAACGAGATAGTAGGAATGAATCTCATTGGCCCTTTACCTGAGACGCCACGAGGTAATCGAGTACGTTACTAAATGGTGCGAGGCTATACCGATAGGACAGGCGGATACGTCTACTGTGGCAACGGCTTTGGTAAATCATTGGGTCTGCCACTGGGGTGCACCAGGGCAGCTACACCCGGATAAGGCATCGTGCTTTGAGAGCTCACTGGTAATTGAAGTTTGTCGGTTACTTGGGATAGACAAAACTCGAAGCACAGCGTATTACCTCAAGGAAATGGGCAAGTGGAAAGAATAAATCGTTCTCTTAAATCGTTGCTGAAGGCCTTCGCGGACAGGAATATCAATGAGTGGGACAATGTGTTGCCCAGATGCCTACTTGCATACAGGAGCACAGTACATTCATCGACGGGACAGACACCATTCCTTATGTGGACGGGAAAAGAGGCACGATTACCTTCGGATCTACGTCTACCGATGACGCAACAATTACAGCTTATTCCTTTCCATGAGCCCGCTACTAATGGATGCTCGAAATGCGGTGATGTGACCAAAGAAAATGGATCAAATTTCCTCTAATTGATCGTTTACTAATGGAAGTAAGCACCTCAAGGTTTGGCAGCGGTAGCCGGTGAAAAGCGCAGAATTCGTACATAAGCTACGGAGACCCAAACTACTGTCTTCAAAAATGTCGAGGCCTACGAAACGTTTGTATTTATCCCTGCTTTACTGTTAGGAAAGATAAACACGATCAAAAGCAGTTGTTAACGATATTTCTTCTACATGCATGAGCATGGAAGTTATGTACAATTTGATCTGATCCCACGCAGGAACAGCATCTAGCGCTTGTCTAGAAATATACCTATATTTATTTATCTATATTTAAGTTGTAAGACTCCGTTTGGCAGTCTCGTCAGTCAGCACGAGTGCATTTAGGGAATGCATACCGGCGTCAGAAGGAGTATTACGACAAGAAAGTATTTGGCGCACCCCTGAAATTTGGTGATTTAGTTTGGTTACACCAACCTCATGCAGCAGGAGTGCTGGCAAAGTTTCACAGAGGGTGGACGCGTCCATATACGTAGAACGAGTGCTCTCTGAGGCCACCTAAAGGATAAAGGATGGTAACAACCCTAATATTCAACCTATAGTTATCCATATCAATCGCCTCAAACCCTGTAGACGAGAAGCTGAGTCAGTTGAGTCAGAGAGGACGGGTTCACCACCAGTGGTCTCTCGTGAACTTGAAGTACCAACTGAGGGGGACTACGGGGTAGCACCGGGGGCGGTGCTCGAAGGAGGGATGGTGTGGTATAGTGTGGAACGGAAACTGTTGATCTGCTGCATAAAGCAGGGTGTATAGGGTATTGGATGCTACTGCTCAAGCCTTCCCGCCTTCTTATTCCCCCTTGCGCTTTTTCATCCTTAGCGTCCGTCCCAAACTCACTTTCACCCCCGTTTTCAATCCCCCAATTCTTGACCCTCCTCCATCTTGCTCGAATAGTCGCTTGTCTTCTAGTATCAACTCACAATCGCAGGGTGTCGTTCCAATCCAGTCCACAAGTCCATGTTCAACCAAGCGGACAACGTCAGTTCATCCGTTTTCCTCTGGAGTCCTCGCCCTGACTGGCATGTCTCAACGTGCGCACTTTGCTACAAATTGGCCAACAGGCAGCAAGTGCCCAAACACTCGAGACTTCTCCCGATCGATATTTGCTGTTTACTGGAAACCCACATGCAAGTTTCGAGCTCCGTGCTTACTCTGCGATACCCCACATGCGACACCAGCGGCAAATTCTCATTGCGCCTGTCTGGCGATGACGCAGCTTCTAATGCAAGTCAAGCTGACGTCGTCATTGTTTTGAGTCCGCGGGCTGAAGCTGCCCTGATCCACTAGATCCCTGTCAACAGCCAGAAGTGCGCCATTAGGTTGGCTGGCTCGTTCTAGGCTTCGAAGTCGCGCGGGGACAAACTTTGCCTGTTTGTCATTACGACCTACGCCCCTACGAACTGTACCACTGATTCGGTGAAAGATAATTTCTATCACTAACTTGACGATCTTATTCGTTACAGAAAAAGCACGGATACTGTGGTGTTTGTTGGTGATCTAAACGCGCAAATCGGGATATTGTCCTCTGATGAGTTTCATCTGAGCGGGCAACGGTGTAGGCTCCCGTAATGATAACGGTGTGCGATTGCTACAGCTGTGTGAAGATGCTTGTCTCTCTCGTGAGCACTAGCTTTCGCCACAGCACCCGCAGAAGAGTGACTTGGCGCCCACCAGGCTCGCACCAGCCATAGACGCAAATCGATCACATCACGATTAGTTACCGCTGGAGACGATGTGTCCAAAACTGTCGCTCGATTTGGAGCACCAGCGTGGACTTCGATCACGCTCTTGAGTGTGCTGACCTAGGGGTGCGTTTCGGCTGACGTCCGTAACGTCGCTCTGAGCTCATTGACACCAGCCAGCTGGCGAAGCCAGGTGTTCTGAGTGTGTATCAAAGTGCGCTGACAACCGGGCCCACTGGACACCGTCGAAGATCACTGGATGCATATTCACCAAACGTTGCCATCAACAGGCATGTAAATAAATAACCGTTTTATTCTCGACTATGCAAGGCACGCCCATTGAGGCATGGTCAGATATGTGCAACTGTACAGACATTTTATGGCAAGTGTAACGGTGACAGTAGAAAATTGTTCATATGTTCATGATTGGAACTGAACAACGGTGGAAATGCGAAACAATAATTTGGCTGTCGTGAGACCGGGAACAGATTGTTAGGACATACTCGATCTGCCATATTTTGCAGTCATACCTCTGCTAATAATAGATTAAGAATCCTGAATGATCCATTAGAAGATAACTGAAGAGCACGCTCGCGAGAGAGTTGACAATATGGTGAGTTCGTGCTTAAGAAACGCAAAGGTCAACGGTGATATCGTAGAAAGTAAATGGACGACAATATATGCGTAAACTCGTAGAAAGAAGAGACAACACGCTATGCAGATGTAAAAGTTCCGGCGTAACAAACATATCTACAATGGTGACGCTAGTTGACCTGCCAGTGTGAAGTTATGAGCTGTGACTTTATACGGTGGTGCCACGTTCTATGCAAAATAGTAAGTGCTAACAAAAGCCGAAAAATGAACTGGTGGTTTGAGCTTCCTTCCACGTCGATGGATAGTACCACGAGTAGGAGTGCTGTCGGCTGAGGTTGTCGGTTCTGTTGGAGCGAACTGACTCGTCTGAGGTTGCGGTGCGAGTTGTGATGAAGCAGGCTGTGAAGGTGCTTGTTGCACCGAAGAGTCACACTTGTCGAGGAATCCTGGCTTTAGTCGATCGACTGTGATCGTCTCAGTCTTACCATTGTAGTCAATGTTAAACGCATCGTCGCTTCTGCGTACGATAGGGTAAGGGCCAGAATAAGGAGGTTTTAGTGGCCGGTGTACTCTGCCAGTGCGAAAGAACATGTGCAAGCGAGTAGTAAAGCTTCTTCCAAATTGGTACGCAAGCTCTGTGCTCTGCGTTGCACAGGCTGAAGCGTTCGCATGGGATGAGGTAGGCGAGCTGGTAGTCGCCATAGTTGAAGGTTGTTGGCGCTTTTGGTGCAACGGGTTCACCAGGTAGGCGTTGTGTGCATCCAACGACTAGCGACGATGGAGTGGCGTTCAAAGCCGCTTTAATCGTGTTGCTTATGCCTAAGCGAACGAGTGGAATTGCGCCGTGCCAGGATGTGCTAGATTGGGCAGAGAGTGATGCCTTGAGTTGCCGGTAGAACATTTCTACCATCCCAGTAGCTGTGGGGTGGTATGCGGTGGTTGGGTTCTGTAGGCGACCAAGTACCTTGAGAAGTTTACTGAAGGATCCGTCAAAGTGTGACCCTCTGTCGGTGATGACTACGCTTAAGCAGCCGAAGCGAACTACCCAGCGTTCTAGGAAAGCTTATGCAACCGTATCGGATGAGCAGTTAGCTATCGGAATCGGTTATGGCCAACGGGTGAATCGGTCGACACTGGTGTGGAGGTACACGTAGCCTTTGCATGAGAGCAAAGGTTTGACCAGAGCGACATGGACATGTGCAAAACGAGAGTCGTGAGCGGGAAAGACGCCAGGTGAGCTTCTGGTGTAGCTGTATACCTTGGCGCGCTGACACACTAATCATGAGCGTGCCCAAAGGTGGACATCGCGCTTGACGTTGGGCCATACGAAGCGTTCCGTCACGAGCTTCTGCGAAGCACGTATGCCAAGATAAAACAGGTTGTGTAAAGCTTTGAAAACAAGTAGACGCATCGAAGTACGAAAGACTGGTCGGGGAGAAGTTTGTGAGGCGCCGCAAAGAATGGTCCCCTCAGCTGAAGCTAGTGTAACTTCGCGTAGTTTCAAAGAGGTGTTGCGTCGTAGCCCGTCTATGCCGAGATCAGGTTGTTGTGCAGCAGCCATAGAGGCTAGGTCCAGGTTGGTGCCAGGCGATAAGCTGATCTGCTGAATGCGTGAAAGCGCATCCGCGACGTGATTGAGAGCACCTGAGGCATGTCATACATCTGCCGTAAATTGAGAAACATAGTCTTGGTGTCTAGTTTCCCGCGGAGCATACTTGTCCGTTGCGCCATTGATTGCGCAGATCAATGGCTTGTGGTCAGTGAAGTTAGTAAAATGTCGACCTTCGCGATAGTGACGGAAATGTCTGATACCGTGATATATAGCTGACAGTTCCCTACCGAACGTGCTGTAACGCGATTCGGCAGGTTGTAAAGGTTTCGAGAACAAACCTAGAGGTATCTATCGATGGTCGATTCGTTGTTGATGTACTGCACCGACGGCAGTGCCGGATGCGTCAGTTGTCAGGGAACGTGGTGCCGAGGTGTCTGGGTGGGCGAGAAGCGCTACGTTGGAGATAGCGTCTTTGAGCTTCTCGAAACACCATCTTGCGGTGGGTGCAAAATGAAAAGAGCGTTGTTTATCGCGGAGTACGTCCGTCATCGGATGAACAATGATCGCGCATTTAGGAATAAAACGTATATAATAGTTGACCAGGCCAAGGAATCGGCGTAAGTAATAGAAGGAACTAGGAGAATGATAGTCCTTCAGGGCCTGGATTTTGTTTGGCCGAGCCTCAGTACCAGAGGCTGCTATTCGGTGGCCAAGGAGTCGATGGAGTTTTGGCCAAGCTCGCATTTCTCTGGGTTGACGGTAACCCCAGGTTGTTTTAAGCGTTGGAAGAGAACTCCGAAGTGATGAAGATGTTCAACGCCAGCAGAACTGGTTATGAGAATGTCATCTAGATAAGGATAAATGCCTTCGAGTCCTTGCGTTACCTCATAAATAAAACCTTGAAATGTTTGCGCAGCGTTGCTGAGGTCGAAATGCATTCTGAGGTACTCAAATAGGTCCAATGGCGTGATGACTGCTGTTTTAGCGATGTCATCTGGCGCCACGGGTATCTGGAGGTTAGCGCGAACTAGGTCGACTTTGCTAAAGAAAGACTTACCAGCTAGAGCTGAGGTTAGGTCGTGCGTGTGCAGAATGGGGTATTTATCCTGGACGGTAACGTTGTTAAGTGCCCTGTAGTCACCACAGGGGCGCAAGTAACCGGATTTCGTCGGCACCATGTGTAATGGTGATGCCCATGGACGTTTGGACGGGCGGATGATTCCCAGTTCGAGCATTTACTCGAATCCCACCTTAACAGTTTTGAGCTTGTCCGGGGCTAGTCTTCGAGCGCGCCGAAACAGGTGGACCCTTAGTGCAAACGTGATGCATGACGTTTGACATCACAATTGGCAAGTCATTCATAACGTGAATGAGCATTAGATGCTTGTTGGAAAGTTCTATCTAAGGCTGTAAAGCTTGAGGTAGGACACGAATGAGAGTGCTAGCAGCCACGTTGACGCTATTCCCGATAACCCTGAGTTGTGCCCTAGAGTCGATAAGCTTCTTCCGCTTAGCGTCGACGATGAGGTCGAAGCGTTGAAGAAAGTCTATGCCTATGCTGGCGAAAGGCACGGCAGCGATTAGGAAAGGCCAGCGAAAGGTTCGCCGGAGGCCTAAATTGAGCGTTAGCAGCTTTTCGCCGAAAGTTGCTATTGGTGTGCCATTGGCGGCACGCAGCTTGGTCGGCTACGGGGCATAACGCTAACTTTAGCTCCAGTGTCGACTAGAAACTCGGTGCCGAAAGTTAAATCCCTAACACAGATGAGGCGACTTTGGTGTTGGCCGGTCGCGTCCGTCGCCGCTACGGGCCGGCCGAGAAGTTTCAATGCTTCTCGGCGAAGTTGCAAGCTTGACAGATTTAGGAGCTGTGGTACCAAAGCGCTGATGATGCCAACAGCAGGCTCGCCTGCTGCTGGACTTAGGGCATTTGAAGGGCGATTTGATCGGCTATGACGACGACGGTTCATAGTAAGCTGTTGAACCTGGCGACTAAGTGTCGAAACTTGTGTTTGCAGGGCTTCTATAGTTGACTGTAAGCCAGTGATAGAAGTGCCCTGGGACGCGACAGTATTGACGTTGCTGGCGTCAGCTTGCCCTGGTAGCACATGTCCAGCTCCTGTCCAGATTAGCCTCCTAAACGTTCCTATGAGAGCACTACGCTAAACTGGACAGGATCTTGTTTCGTGCGACGGCTAAAAAGGGATTTGGTCCAGTTCACGCCGGACCAATGAAAATGATGCTAGCGTTGACCAATAGAAATTCACCCCTATGCGTGGCAATCCGGTAGGTCCAGAAACCTTACTTGACTACCATGGATATCCGAATACGTACATCACACCACTACGCACTTAGTACCTATGGAATATGTTGACAGTTCGAACCCAAGGTTCATGCAGTAAGTGTTGCCGTAGTTGCTGGACGTAGGAACACGGCTAAGCGGCGCTTCAAGCCGTTGGTCAGAAAACGAAATGGAGCTTACCGCGCACCTGAGAGCATCACAAGACGAAAGAAGATGACAACCGGGGTATAAGAATGCTTTATGTACATGAAGGTATGTGGTACAAAATTCATTAGTAGCAGAAAGCGGCATTGCCAAGATGGTTAATCCGTTTCGGCGATAGACAACGTAGGAAGCTATAGATGTTCAGAATGAAGCAGTGGACTCACCTCGTTCGCAGTGCATACTTTACTTTGCTCAACAGACGGTCTGGTGTGTTGTACAGAATGCAACCACGTTTTGATGTGGCGCGTAATGTCAGCAGCCGAGGTTGCATCACCCATGAATGGCCAAATGATGCCTTTGTAGTTTTCATGGATTACTGTATGCCAACCTACCTTGTACAATGCCGTTCCCATTTATTCGCCTGTTCGTATGCGGGAGTTCCGTGGAGTCCGCAGCAGCGTCCGGTAATCCTTTGGCAAAAATGGCGCGCAGGGATACACAAGCCACGACAGTAGACGAACAAAAGACGCTGGTACCTGAGATTTTTCTCAAGTTGTGGACCACTTCATCGGGATCTCTGTCATCTCCACATCAGCCGGCAACGTTTTCAGATGGCTGCACTGTGTGAGCAATCATAAGTGATAAATGTCACAAATCCTCTTACCCTTTTGTCGTTCACCTCCTAACAGAAGCACTTCTTCATAGTTAAATTCTGATATCATTTTCGTGGTTGTGCGGTGGGTCTTGATGGTTTCGCCATTTTCCTCTTTTCGCTACGTTCCAGTGCGCATTATTAAGATTGTAAGCACTTTTCACAATCTTCATGACGAAGTTGACTGAATCGCGTACAACAGTTGTGTTAATGGCTATGTGGAGGCCAAGATCATAGGTAATCTAATGCCATGCGTTGAGAAATACACAAAGAAGTGTAAAGAGGGATTGCTGCTGAAGATTTCTCCGCCAGTCCGAAACGAACCGTTCGCACATATTTTAGAATCTGAGCGGGCTGCCGGCGGAGTTTCGTGCTGGTAGGGTCCCGATATGTGGGGAATTGTAATAACGTGCAATCAAAGGTGTTGGCAGTGAACGTAAGGTGGCTAGATTATTCCTACAGAGTAAAAAATGGGCAAAACAGGGCGTTTGAAAGAGGAACCGCACAATTTTTCTCGGCGAGCGTCCGATGAGTGACACAATTTTTGCCACTCGGGCGCCCATCGGGCGTTCGATCGGTCACCCAACGGGCGCTCATCAGACACTGGTGCTGAGTGGGATGGCACAGATGCAGGGGACCGACACATCCGCCACTGGCGCGATTTTGAATGCGGGCTGTTGTTCATGAGGACAACCTGTTTCTGCGTTCTGAAAAAGTAAACGTTTTAATGGAGGAATTTCTTTCGCAACGTGTTTCCAAGGTGTTCAAAACCTCCAAAAATGCGAAATAGGATCTGTACCATGCTTAATTACAAAGTTGACTAAAAGTGTAAAAGTTGAAATATAACATTAAGTAAGGCGTTAAAAAGGAAACGGAATGTAAAATACGGTTTATGTAAGTCCTCGGCATTTATTTCATAGAAGAATACATTCGGAGAATGTATGGTTAATGTTGCAAGACATAGGGGAGTCGGCGTTGACTAGCTGGCTTATGGTAGTGTGGATTGATTTCTAGTGCAGCTTGCATTTGGCTTTGGTAACCGTATAATGTATATGATGAAGAGATTCCTCGCTAATGGATAGATAAAGCAGTGTGTATGTGTAATAATGGTAAATGCGGTTTAAAGCTCTCTCTCTGTCTATATTAATATATATATATACATATATATATGTATATATGTATCTATATGTGTAATAATATATTTATGTATACCTATGTATGTATGTAAATATATTGGTACATAAATATGTATATATGGATATGTATACATATATATACATATATATATCTGTTACAACGATATGTATATACTGATGCATAATGTGTATAAATATGTATATATATACGTAATAGGAACTGTATATATATATATATATATTGCACTGAAAGTCCCATGTGTGTATAAATGCATGGGTTATTGACTACTGTATACAAGATTGATAAGAACGAACGTAACCAAAATGAACGTTATATAAGGATGCAGTGTTAGTCTCTGTACTAAAGCATGCTGTTTGCATTATACCTGTGACATAGTAGATGGGAAATATATCCCGAATTATAATTGGCATGGTAATCAAGTGATTACATATCGCAAATGGTTATGCGATAAACATTTGCGGTTTATGAATTTATGTATGTGTATATGCATCTGTATATATATATATATATAATATATATATATATATATATACAAGTATTTAAAAGTCGCAAATGTATATCGCATAACCAATTGCGATATATACATATACATATAAATGGGATGATCTATTGGTTCGCATTTACCTTTGGTAAGTGCTATAGCCTTTAATCACGCAAGGGAAAAGGAGTTCGCATGACTTGATGGTATGTGATTGCGAAATCCGGTGATTTCTGAGCGGAATAGGTGCTATGCAAGAAAGTGGGTTCAAGAGGCAGTGGGTATGGAGCAATGAATATGGCGTCCTTAAGGGTGACTTACTTAATCGATGGTGTTATGGAAAGAGGGGAAATGTACATCCGAAAACCAACCAGCAAAAGCTACGTAATTTCTACGTCAGTGGGTGTAATAACTTGAACAGAATAGTCGGTTTAGTTAACGCTAATGATATATACGGCTATACTTTAGTGTCTTGGATAGCGAGGTAACACAACGTAATACATGGGATGTTAATGTGCGGCGCAAGCTGTTGCCCACATAATGCTGACGTATTTGCATGGCTACATCAATAAATGAACATATCTAAATGGTATATTCTGGAAGTGGTCGTGACATGGTACTGAAGTAGGCAATCCCTTGTTAAGGTGGTGTTTGATTATATGACAAGTGCGCAGACGGGACGCTCAAACCATATGCAAATATTCTCGTGTAAGTGGGGAGCGTTCGGAACGCTCATCACCCACGAAGCGAGAATACTGAAAAATGGTTCATCAAATATCGTTACAGTAGGAGGGGATGGCTCATGAAGGTGAGCCTTGCTAAGTGTCGGAGCACTAAAGAAACAGTATTTAGCAATAATGGACGGATGCAACGACATGCTGCAGGTTGAAAATGGCTGCGAAAGGTTAACTTACCGGTTTGTTTTTGCAGGACGATTTTGTTCGCATGCGTCGCGGGGTTGCGAACACGTGTCCATGTATGAATGCCCCCATACGTGATCTGAAGATTACGGAGCCACCCACGGAACCTGTGAGCTTGTAGTCCGCCGCAAGGAGATAGCGGTAGTTCGCATACTTCCAATGGGCTGTGGGACGACAAGACACGGATTCAGGGGGTGGCCCTGAAAAGGGCCGTTGCTCCGTTCTCCAAGGAATGGTAATGGTGTGGTAACTGGAAGGCGAGGGAAGACCGGACAAGGTGCTATGATAGGATACGTCTGATGCACGTACATAACATGAAATCTAAAAGATAAATGAGGATGGACAAGGAATGTAACCTGCGGCGGCGATTTATGGTGTTATCACACGGCGCCAGCGGTACTTGGGAGGAGTGTCTGTGGCAGTGAGAGGTTACAAGGCGGTCGGCGGCAGATATCATTGTCTCTGAAGTAGAGGTGAGCATACCAAATATATGTTACCGGTAAATACGCATCAATGCAACATCACATGGCGGCGGCAGTACGTGACAGGAGGCTCTGTGGTAGTGAGAGGAAACAAGGGGCTGCGCGGCAGATGTCAGTGGCTCTGAAATAGAGGTGAGCATTGAAAATCTATGTTACCTGTAACTACATATCAATGCAAGAACACATGGCGCGGCAGTACGTGACAGGAGGCTCTGTGGTAGTGAGAGGAAACAAGGGGCTGGGCGGCAGATGTCAGTTGCTCTAAAATAGAGGTGAGCCTTGAAAATCTATGTTACCTGTAACTACGTATCAATGCAACATCGCATGGCGGCGGCAGGTATTTGGAGGAGGCTCTGTGACAGTGACAGTGCGTAGCGCGGAGTCTCTGAAAGGGTAGCGATTACAGGAAACATATGTACCCCTGTCAGCATAGCACTGTGATGCAAAGCGTTAATAGTGATGAATATGCGCAAGCAAGGAAAGTGGAGAAAAGTGATGTCTCTGTGCAAGCAAGCACCTTGGGCCGTGTAAGTTTCTCTAAGATCCTTGATTTCGCTCATATCGCTCCTCAGGTTACGGGCGATGCTTGTGAACTTGTCCTAATGACAATGACATTCAATGGAATAGGATCTCCTCATTCGTCTCAAATTGATCACATGTGTTTTTGGTCAACCTTCGTCGACTCATATCATGCTGCCGCGTGCACGGAAATCGGCACCTCTTTTGGAGTATCCGGAAACACCAAGCACAGGAAGATTGATGTCAACCGATTAACTGATTCCTCTGCCCACACTAGTTACCAGCCGTCATTGGCATATGCAATCCATTGTAATCCACCGGAAGAAGTGGAACAACACGGCACTTATATGCAGAACGCAATGACCATTTCCGGACAAACAAAGTGCCTACAAAATGGACGCCAGTTGAGAGGGTCGATCTCTGCTTTTTCTCTGGAGCTGTTCCAAAGCCGAAAATACAGCGAGACATGATGGTCTGAGCTTGGTTTACAGGTGGAGACTGCTTCCCTCTCTGGCAACACTCGCAAGCTTTTCCAACGCAATCCGTCCACAGGCCTCATGATACCTGGTGTTAGTGAGCGCAGTTGTGAGGTGTATGAGTCTACGTTGGCTGATGACTGACACAGTTCATCATTCCGTACTGTGAGTGAACGCTTGATGGTGGCAACCGTGCTATCGGCTAAAGTACGCAGTCGGCGTACGCAGTCGGCGTACGCAGTCTGTAAGACGGATCGCAAAGTACATCTAGTTGAAGCATTCAGTGATCAGCATGACAATTTCGAAGGCCTCTGGTGCCGTGTTCATGTACGCTTCAGAGCACAGTTGTTCGGTGTCTTCTTCTTCCTCTTCTTTCAACTTAACACTGAGAGTTGGACACGAGGCCACCGCATGAAACTGTATAAACCGAGGAATCTCCGTTTGCGGCTGCATTTGGCCTTATCAACTCGCGTGGTGAATAATTAGACCATCACATCATCATCATACACGTTAGCTAGAGGTGGAGAACACCTCAGGTAGTGTGCCGCAATACATGGAAAATGGAGAAAAGAAGCAAGTGGTGCAAGCTGGCTGATCTACCGGTAACGGATGGGCATCTTTCCGGTAAGCTACTAGCAGGCTGCTGTGCACCCACAAAGAATCACTATGCAAAGTTATTTAAGGCTAAATAATGAGGGATATGCGTGCAATAACGGTGCTGAGCGGTTCAGTTCCTTTTCCTTTACCATAAACAAGGCTGCCTCTAAGGCAGCTAGAGTGGTCCTTTGCGGAAAGAGCAAACCGCGCTGTCCGCTTCCTTTTCAGCAGTGCCTCTCTTTGTACCCCATGTGTATGTGCGGTGGCGCGCTGATGTCCTTCTTTTAAGCGTCATAAATGTCAACTCCCGTGAACTTATGCTGCCTTCCACCACCTCAACCGCACGGGTTAGCAAAGGCGACTTCCGCCTGCGACGCCTGCGGTCGGCGCAAGGAGACTGGGAAACACCAGCCACCGGGGACACCAATGTGATCCCTTCGCTGACGTCCCTCTCCGGTGAATTCATGCTGTTACGCGTACCATTGCCTGCCGTCACGTGGGTAGCTGCAGCGGAGGATGACGGCTGCATTCCCTGGAAAGTAGGCAGGTTTTCCGAGGATAACGGTTGCAGTTGCTGCAACTGCGATGACCGCGCGTAAAGCTGAACATCACTGTGACTTGTGAGCAGCTCCCGCACGCATGCGAACACGCCCATGGTGCGCTGGAACTCCTCCGTGCCCATGCTCAGAATCTGCGTTTCCAGAGCCGCAAACATATCCCGAGTGATGCGAAGTTTCGCCGCCCGATCAAGAACTACATCACTGGGGCATCTCACCGGCGCCACCGTCAACGTCCCTTACTTATCCTCGCAAAGCATCGGCGCAGATGTACTTATCGATGGCAATACCCAACGGCAACCACCAAGCACATCCTCCTCCTGGTACGCGTGCACGCTCGCAACGTGAATTATGTGCGCACATGGAATGCGCCACTGCCGATTAAATCTGCATCCACAAGCGCAGCCATTTCCGATGACAACACGTTGCATACCAATGCGCTCGTCCTCCACCAGCCAACAACCACCGCCTTCGTTGACGCTGCGAATACGAACCCGAACACTGTGCCGCGCGTACTGCCGCCGGGCGTAGGACGAGAGCCTGCGCAAAATAACGTCCCCAACGCTGGCTCCGTGCTGAACGTCGCATTCTCCAAGTTGATCTCTGGCCAGCAGTGTTTCCCTCTCCTCAATCATGCTACTTGCACGCTGCACTATCACCTGAAACAGGTGAAGTAGCGTTGACCGTTCACTCAAAGTTTGTTTCAGATGCTTGTTCTCATTTTCAATGCGATTGGTGCTGTCGCATCCAAATAAAACTACATGGCCCATCAGATGCGCCGCCCAGCTAAGCCGCCATGGAATCCATGTACGACGCAGGTATTGGAAGCATTCTGCGCTCCGCAGAGATATCGCTTCCATAATCCGATGGTAATGAGCGCAGTCGTACGTGTACAACAATGACCGCAGCATGCTGAATAGAGCTCTCTTATCTTCAGCGTTACACAGCGGAAGGTGTGAGCAACGCCGCCGCATGTCACGCATAATGTGTACCCGGCAGAAAACAATGTTCGCATTTGGGTACGCATTACGGAACGCATTCACTTGCGCCGCGCACTTGTCCATCACCAACGTCCGAGCACCGGCAACCGAGGAGGCCAATTCCAACATACCTCTCACTGCCTCCTCCGAAGCTACCTCCGTCTCATTAGGCAACAGGGCATAAAAGAAGCTCATACCGAGGCCGCTGACGTCCACAAACATGCAATGCCACAGGATGTAGCCTCCGTAATTGAGCTGATACGTGGAGTCCGCCAAAATTACCTCGCCGTATTGGCCCACCAATTCAAGCATGCGCGAGGGTACGAAAAATAGGTGACGAATCTGATTACCCGCATGCAGAATTTTCACCTCACCATTTCTTTGCAACAGTTGAGTCACCTCCTCCACCTCAGTGACACAGGCCTTACGATGACGCCGCCGCATGACATACAAATCCCTCCTTGTTAAACGAATGTCATACTGCTGCCGCACAAAGGCCCGCATCTCCTGGGTCCGACGAAACGTTCTCATTAAGTTAAGCGCCAGCCTCTCCTGCTCTTCTGATAGCCTCGGATTACACGCATGCAGCCAAGGCTTCCCAACTTGGAAGCTGTGCGAATGCCACAGATACGCATTCCCAATTTCGTAACATTCGCCCTTATACGTCAAAGAAAAACGCGCAGGGCAATCGTAACATCGGTACCTATAGTAATCTTATCATGAGGCAATTGCAATGCACTTACCGCTTTCCAGTGACATTACTGCGCCTCCCATACACACATACAAACAGAATATATCGGTATGGGCATCCTTCCGGTAGCACCTGTCCAGTCTCCCTTTCGTACGCCTTCGCAGATTGCACGTTCCGACGAACAAAGGATGTCGCCGTTTTAATCTGAAACTCTTTCAGATCCTTCTCCACCGATGCGAAGTCCAGATAAGGACCCTTCAACATACGTCGGAATGCAAGCGAGTCATCCACCATGGCTGCTACGCGTGAGGCGGGAAAATGATTAACCATCGTAACGCATTTAAACCAATTAGTAACTTGATTACCAACTGAGGTCGTAGGATTTCAGCAAGCGTACTCAATCATTAATAAACAACACTATGAGTTCAATGTCGCCAAATCTACATCACATCACCTGTATCAACGACTTACCATCCACTCTTCAGACGGATTGCCTAATCTACGCTGACGACCTAAAGCTATGGATGGAAGTATCAAGCCTTGAAGACGCCGACCGATTACAAACTACGCTCAATCTACTCCATGACTGGTCGATTAAGTGGCAGTTGCCAGTAAATCGTGATAAATGCTCTGTTCTCCTCGTTGTCTCATCAAACCCATTTGGAACTTACCATATTGGTGGTTTCTTGCTCATAAGCGCAACCCAAGAGAGGGATCTTGGAGTGATAGTGTCATCAGACTTCAAATCTATCCAAGACACCCAGAAGAGGGTCGCCGCGGCCTACAGGATGTTCCATTCTATACGTAGAGGCTTTTCTCTCCTGACCCCGGGACTTTTCCGAATCCTCTTTGGCTGGCATGTACGCCCAATTCTCGAATACGGACTACCCGCTGCCTACCCTCTCACCAAATCCGAATGTGATATGATAGAGAAGGTTCAACGGCGTGGATCCAAATCCGTCCCTGAGTTGCGAGACCTGTCGTATCCACACCGACTTCAACGACTGAACTAGTTCTCTCTAGGCTACCGCCGTCACCGAGGAGATTTGATTTTTACTCGACGTATTCTCAGAGGAGAACTGGGTTGCGAGTTACAGGACTTCTTTCAACTCAACCCTGAGAGTTCGACACGAGGCCACCGCATGAAACTGTTCAAACCGAGGAATCTCCGTGTGCGGCTCAATTTGGCCTTATCAACTCGCGTGGTGAATGATTGGAACCGGTTGCCGGATCCTGTTGTTGATGCTGAGACAGAGGAACGTTTCAAACAAATGTTAGATTCTCACCTGAGCGCGCTGGGTTTCTGCTGCCTCTAAGGCAGCTACAGTGGTCCTCTGCGGAAACTTCTACCGCAATGAACCACGCCATCTCCGCAATGATTGGGAAGTGAAGGAGCTGACAAAGGATCTTCCTTCTGCTTTCTATCATCCAATGATCCAATGATCCAATGAACACTGCCGAAGGAGCGTTATTTCCAAGTGGCGGATAGGACGCTCTCCAGATGCAGCGATAAGATGAGACTCTACCTTAAGGTCTACAAATGCCATGGTTTCAAAATGACGCAAAAAATAGGCTACCGTATGCAAAAATAAACCGGAAAATATGAAAAATAAATGGAACGAGCTTACCGGAGAAAAGTTCGGAACAACCTGATGAGTCACGTGACTCATCACGTGCGTGAGGAAGTTCACTCCCATCAAGCACATAACTTGTGGAGGAAGCAGACGTTCCGATACGCAGCACTGAACACTGCTCGGTTTGTGAGCAGCACCCACAAGACAGACCGTTCTCAGAGTATATCCAGAGCCAGTTGAAGAGCCACAGGACCTCCAGGGATGTCAACAATATTCCAGAGCTTTAGGTCATCAGCAAATAAGAGCGATGGCTTGCTTTGGTTGGCCTTGGATTTTGTCCAACTGTTGTTCGAGAGAGATTACACCAGACTGTGAAGTTAAAAGGCTCATTTATATTTTCCCCACAGATCGGTGGTAGATGATAAATTCGTGAGTAAATGGGCTGGAAACTAACCGTTAAAGCCCGATGGGGGCAAAAACAGCGTTTCGTGTGATTAAGAATTTACATTGTTGTTATCCAGTTGATCGGTTGATGTGGTGTAGCCAAAACATGGACGCCATTGTCTAAGGTAAGAAACGAAATACAGAGAGAACAAAGTGTATCATTCCGAAAACGATCGTAAGTTGGCCTACTTAATTACCAATGCAGAAATTGAATATCGTGAGTTTGGTGGGTTTCAATGGTGAGCATAGATGCGGAGAAATATTATCACGTAAAAGAGGACAGTGGGAGTGTTCAGCATACATTACCCATGAATTGGGGCATCTTCGAAAGGCTATTGGGAGGATTCATGCCCAGCACGCCGACACTGGGCACAATGGGCATAGGGCGTCGATCGATTATTTGCGCCGTTTTGCACACACAACTATAGAGGGAGTGTATCCCTTGGGTGATGCTGCTCAGAAGACTTGTCAAACAGACATCGTTCGCCTGGCGGTACAGATGGTCGCTCATCTCTGTGATTCCTCCAAAAGCATCAGTCGTCAAATTGGCTGAACGGGAAGACAACAACGGGAGGCGCTTGATCAAGGCACTTATCTCCCTCAAACGAGCTCGATTGATAGGCAATTCGCCGTCTGATACGGCGGAGACGTATGCACGAATAAGATGCAGTCGAGTGTATAGCATCTGTGTTGCTTGATAGTTTCCAAGGAGATGTTCGGCAGTCTTGGGAAAAGAATATGAGAAACGATCCCTTCGTTACATTTAGTAGGCAAAACTGCATCAAGAATTCATATGAATTGGGTCTTACCAAAACAGCACCAGAGGAGATGAAAATGGTAAAAATCAGAATAGTTCCCACTCAAAATTGACAAAGTTAGAATGTTGGAGCGAGTGTTCTCTGAAAGTACAAATATAGTGGGCTTGGTGTGGTCTAGAAGATGGTGTCCATGCAAGCAAAACAATATTACGTGAAAAAACGAAACTATTTGCAATAAACAGGCCAACATACCAGCACACATGTGTTCCGACACGAAATATTGCAGTACAGCATCAGTCTAGCATGATACCCCCCTTGTGATGAAATACAATTAGGGCTTGCTCATAATGACTATAATTAGTACTACCATGCGTTGTATGGAAAAAGCGAATTCGGAGTGGCGACTGCCAGTTATCTCGCAATTATAATATGGGCCCGGGACCATCCACTGAGATGCTGGGCTCATCAATAAACAATTGGTAGGCATAACAAATCAGTGGTGAATCGTTTTTGAAACGCTCGAATAATTGAGTCAGCAGTTTTAATTTTTTACTTTACAATATGTTGAAACACGATCTGGTACGCGAGCGACCCACAGGTATACAAACAGGCATACATGAATATTTTATTAAAGCTTGCATTCCGGAGAGTGAGTTTGTTTATGGTGCTACCTACCGATGTGCCATGGAACCGTCTTTCAACTCTGAAATCGCTATTTCGCGCCTCGTTGTGTTGTGTAAAAGTATGCGCAAAAATATTAACAGAATTCAAGACCACGAGTAGGATTAGGGTTTGTTATCGATTATCGTTTCGCCGTTTACCCGAAGCTGCGCAAACAAATAGTCGATACCACCCGACCCGGTCGCTCCATAGGGATGCAGTGCCAGATGATCGATTGAAGAGTTTGTAGTACGCGGATGATATACGCACTTGAGAGCTGACCTAATCCCTATGCTTCAGCAAGTACCTAAAACCAATTAAATTAAAAATACCCCTGCGGGACTCCTGAGTTTCGTACCACCACCGAGGAGTTAATCGATAGATAGACCTAGATGAGCAGTTGCACAACTATTATGATGCGAACTTCAACCCACTTAGAACGGAACCAAAAAAACACCATGTGAGGACGAGCTGTCTTAAAAACTGACATGTGTGAGCAAAGTACAACAAAAATCCATAGGTTAATCAATCAATCACTTGTAGGAACACCGGCAATGGCTAGCGAAAATGGTCAGCTGCGAACGACTACCATGCCTGAGTTTTTCTAAGACCTCCCTCCTCTTAACCAGAACTAAATGCACGTTACATCTGATCCGTATACCTTAAATCGTGGGGTAACGAGTTTCTACATTGGGGTTCTGATTCGCGTTGAGTATCTCCGAATACGGCGGGTGCGTGCTACTGACGAGTCCCGATAGGACGAAACGGCTGTCTAGCGCTGTCCTGGATGTGTGGTGGCTGTCTGTCTGTGTCTAACTGCGACGAATCTATACAAAAACCTAATAAATCCCCTACTACTCACAAATATCTTCGATTAGTTATTACGCTTTCTGTTTCGATGGCAAGCTTTTCAAAGGGGGTAAGATCTCTAACGGTAATGAAGATTCCTGTTTTCGGAGCGGCCCTTACACTTCAAAACGGGATCTAATATGGTTTACATGTCTAGTCCATATAGAGGAATCCACTCGTATTCAGTACAAAACGCTTGAAATCCGTTCAACAACTCGGCCAGAAAACCAAGTTGATCTTCCGTCACGAAACTTCTTTATGTACACGCTATCACTAGGAATGAAATGATTGGGGCGTGCTCCATAATGGTAACTAAAAGCTAGCTCCAATGGAACATTACATTCCCCAATGTGTAGCGATGATTGCAAAGCGGTAAGGACAGTTCAGACACACCTACCGAGAAAGGTGAGCAGAAAGAAGCGCACAGTAAAAAAGCGCACACAAAAGATTGCGCACGTTGAAGGCTGCGCACACTAAAAGTAAACACATTTTGGCAAGCTGATAACATGGTCACATATGACCATATTAATCATGTGCTTTAAGTAATACTCACATTGAGAATTCATGTCGCAAAAACATCTTTCGGTAGTGACCACGAGACAATAGGGCTTATCTTCGGTACTGAAATATATGTCACACGATAGCAGCACATACAAGGCTGCATCCGGGGGGAATAAGTAGACACATCTCCAACATTGGGTCGAATCGTCAGATTGAGTTGTAGTTTTCTTCTTCCCAAACGCCTGCTTAGCAGGTTTTAACAATTCCAACCATCACGGTATAACCCATCTTACCAAACAAGGTAAACGTGTTACCAATGGCAAACGTTAAGTCATATTGACGGTGCAAAAGTTATCAACAAGATTCCACAAATTGTACACCTCACAATAATATTACAACCGAACGGATGGACAACTATGAACACGCATGCATGTGTAAACCAGTGTGAATCATGACTCGCAGCGTCCGTTCTCGGTTCTACTTGTTACTGTGTCCTGTATGTGGACAGCCACAGAATACATGCGCCTAAGGGGAGATGGACTAGGATTACCTTGCGCTGCACCACCCATAGCTCCATCCACGCACACCATATCCGATGTAAGCCCATAGGAATAAGACCGGGAGGCAAATAAATGGTAGTCAGGATTCATTAAGTCAGTACACACTTTTTCAATATGCACAGCATTCCTGTCGAAGTTGCGAATCAACCGCATGCTAGATGCAACCACTCATTGATCCTAGCACAGGCTATATACCTGCAATATAGTGTGATTAATAAACCACACGCAACAGACTGAGCACTGCTCACAAACTTCGTTTGTCGAAGCCGCAACGGAATTGCGAGTGATACCCACTCCATGTAAGCAGATGGGCTTTGCCGCTAGTGTCGCCTAGCCAGGATGAGGTTGATGATCGCGCCCGCAGATCAGCACCTACTGGCCTTTGATCGCCAGTGTTTGGCCAATAATGCTGCACTGTGAGGTGTGTGCAACCGATCGAATACACCAATTTTATGTGAACGATTAACACGAGTACGGGACTTGTTGCACTGTTACCCAAGGAGTCAGAAGGGCAAACTAATTGATATTGAATGTTGATGTTTGAATATATCGCTTACCGCAATATTGATGAAGTGGCAACTTGGAGACGCAGGCAAACCAAGGTGTGAAGCGGTACTTACTGATGAAGACACGAGTCGGCATCATCTTGCAACAGCCGACTGCGCCCTCTCCTGGCCCATATCCTCAAAAAAACGGGAGCCAAATGAAACTGGATGTAAGGGCGATACCTCGCAATGTTACGGAAAATGTGTTGTCTGCACTGAGTAGTGAAGCTTTGGCCCATATGCCCAAACAACCATACATTGCAAGAACTCTTCTGAGTCACCGTAAAGCAGTCATTTACCTTGTCTAACAGGCACAAATTTTGCTATTCTTGAGCAGTACTCCGAGCTAATTCTACATGATACAGGTGCGCATGTTCCAGAAAGGATTCTCGTGTTAGGTGACAAGGAACTTATACTTGCATTGTGCACAGATACAATACGTGGGGGACAGCAATTTTGATAAAATTTCCAATGTTTTATCAGCTGTATACGTGGCACGGCAAGGTGGGCAACAGTTATCCCCCTCGTTACCGAAAAAAGATACGCAGACCCATATGAGAATGTTTGAAATACTGAAACTAATGTTAACAAATTTGATGCCAAAAATGTCAGTCGATTTTGAGATTCGCATATCCCGAAGCAGAAATTAGAGGAAAATATTTCCACCTGTGCCAAAGCGTCATCAGAAAAGTTTGTAATGTCGACCTAGAGTGTTTTTGAAACGGATGTCAATATAAAAATATAGCTGAAGTGGTTGACTGCACTTTTTTTCGTCCCAGTTGCTGAAGTGAGTTTGATGAGCTTGTCAGCGCATTTCTAAATGAAGAATCATTTAATGCGGTGCTCACTTATTTTTTCTCTACTTACATTGAAAGGGTAGCAGGCCGAGAACCGAAGTTCCCACTGCAAATGTTGCACCATCACGAGGTCACCCTTAAGGGGCCACCAAAAACCAGCAACTGCTGCGAAGAATTTCAAACTGCCTTGAACGAGTTTTCCGCTGTAGTCATCCAAACGTATAGCATTTGTTCGATGGACTACAGAGGGACTTGGCCTGCTAGACGTACACTAGCCAAAGCGCGTGCAGGTCGATTTGTGGTGAGAAAGTGAAGAGATGATGCGTTGCAAACTGCCGTTGGTTTGAGATTATGAATCAACAGAAGATCGGCTTAAATACTTGAAATAGTGGCCTTTGTTGTTCCTGCCGGTGTTGAACCTAGCAGTAAGATATTTGCGCTCAAGGGCAAACTGTACTCGTACGAGCAAATTCTGTACCCCTATATTCCAAGCTACGTGTGCATACATTTTCGTCTCTTACAATATTAAATATTTGTTTACAAGTGATTAACCAGTTCCCGCATAGCGTAAGTGGGCATTTTTCCAAATGAGCATTTCAACGATAAAAACGCAGTCCTGTGAAACGCGTTAATGAATAGGCACGCATACGTTCTACGTATATGAGAGGTAACCGCTTTCAAACGGCATTGGTGATTAGTGCGTACTAGGGTTGGAATGGCTGAGTGAAGAACGGTATGTAGGACGGGTATGTCAGTGTAAAGTCGGGTGTCAGATCACCGCAAAACTCAAAGCAAAACCGGTAGTGAAATCTCTACGGTATCTTAGTAGCCTCATGTAATTCGATTCGTAATGTCGAGTGGAAAGCAACACAGATTTCTCATGCGACAATGCCGGCAAAGTGATACCAGTGAAGCATCCGGTTTAAGATGTATTAACCGTGAGACGTCATTAACAAGAACCGTGATTTTATGGAGTGGGATTGTAATTTATCTAGAAATCGTCTTAAGGTTATCCACAAGCCACATCCAAGTAAAAGGGAGCTGATTGAAGAGGCTCCATTCTATGTTTAAACCCACGCCATTGGAGTACCGAATGAAGCTATAAGAGAAACAATACAAAAATGGGCGCATACAGTTACATAGACGTCGAATGGGTCAGGGAGAGTCGCTTGTCAAAGTTAGGAAAGCGAGAAGCGCATGCAACACACGGGAAAGACAAAGCGCTTTAAGGTACCTACTATGGATGAAGGCTGGTCTGAACCGGCCATAGAGATCCGAGCGACGTAGTCAACTCCAATTCGCTCCACTTCATCAGTGGCTAAAGCATAAACCACCTGAAAAAGAAAAGTTTAAAAAATACTAGATGAGTTAAGATCCAAGTTATCAAGTGCATCCGCCCTTCTTCATCAGCTCAAGTCCAACTTCCTTCAATAACTAAGATGTTCGAAATAAACTCAAAATACTTATCAAACAAAGCTAGTGATAAGGATTTTCTCTCATTAGTAATTCTGAAGGAGCATGCTGATTCTCCCGTACCACTTTTGACGGATATCATCCTGGATATTTGAAGACCTGCCAAAATAACTCGATCGTCCGAAAATGGGTAAGTGGCACCAGAATGCGTGCACATATGTTGAAAGTATTTGAAAAATTGCATACTCCTGGGAGTTTCACAACCAGCACTACTGACCATATCTATTAGTTCACTTAAAGACAATAGGACACAACCTTGGATGCAGTAGCATAGCTAGTTTATTCTGTTGCGATTGCACTGGATCAAACATATAAATCTGCACGATTTCTTATCTTTGATCATTAAAATGTCTTCGGGATTCTAAATACCGTGGTGTTATTCAAGCCACTTTATGGGAACATAGTTATATATATATATATATATATATAATATATATATATATATATATATATATATATATATATATATATACAGTCGATTCCGGTTAATAGGACCACCGGTTAATAGGACCAGCGCTTCGGGCCAAATTCTGAAGAACCGAAACGAATCCTATTACGCTAGCCTAATTTTAGCCGCTTATTAGGACCGGAATTCCGCTTAATCGGACCAGACGATAGAAGGTGGCAAGTAACAGAGGTGTTAAAATCAAGTTCTGTGCCTGGATGTCTGGACTAAACCCCCAGTTCAAATGTCGGGCAAGAAAGCGTATCATTCAGTTACGGTAATCCGAGTTGGCCTTTGGATAAACTGAACTGTGGCAACCTTGAGGCACATCTATCTAATTGGCTTCAGAACCGCCCGAAACTGACTGTAGTTTCCAACACTTGTAGGCGGAGCGAAGACATACATGCTTGTTCACATGTCGTTAACCGCTCGATCGGTGTACCGCACGACCATTGAGCCGAATGCCCTGAGCCCGCATTGCGGGCCTACTCTCGAGCACGGCAAGTGATGGCGGACACACAGGTCCGGCAACTCATAGGACAGCAGGTGGCTAGGTCGACCATAGAAACACCCAGGAGACAGACTCGAGTTCACCTCAGTGAACCGTGCGTGTCTTGTTGCATGTTAGGAAAATGCCACGACGGGACTTGACGTTAGCTGAGAAGATTCGTTTCCTAGATCAGATCAAGGAACAGGGACCAACCACTAGTCAGCGTCGACTGGTGGAAATTACCTGCTTGGCAAAATCTACAATATAGCGCCTGATAAAACAAGAGAAAGATCTGCGAGAAGAATGGGCACAATGTGAAGGGCGACGAGGTACTTCCCAAAAACGGAAGCGTGAAGGCAAGGATCCAGACGCCGATGAGGCCCTTAATGGTTGGTTTGCCTTTGTTACTGGACGAGCTGTGCGAGTAATTGGCCCAATGTTAAAGTACAGAGCAGAACTCGATAAAATGCAGGGCCACGAAGATTTTATAGCTATGGACGGCTGTTTGTCTCGATGGAAATCTAGACATGATGTAAAATTTAAGAAAGCATATGGTGAGAAAGAAAGTGCCAATAGCGCTCGAGCTGAAGAATGGAAATCAACAAAACTACCAGAGCTTATTGAAAAATTTCCAGCAGATGACATCTATGATGCTGATGAAACCGGGTTTACTATAGGACTACACCGGACGGCTCCTAAAGTTACAAACATGTTACTCTCTCTGGCTGCAAAAAAGCAATAGATCGCGTAACTGTCTTGTGCTGCTCAAACATGTCCGGAACAGACAAGAGGAAGTTGCTGGTTATAGGAAAATGTACCAAGCCTCGCTGCTTTAAGGGACTCAGAATGGACAGTTTACCAGTTGTGTATCGTGCGAACAGAAATGCATGGATGAGCTCTACACTTTTTAAAGAATGGGTGAAGGATTGGGACACAGAGCTACAACGCCAGTCGAGAAAAGTGTTATTACTTCTCGACAATTGTGCAGCACATTCAAATTTGGATTTCTTGAAGAATATCCAGATGGAATTTCTGCCTCCCAAAACCACATCTTTGATACAGGCAATGGACATGGGCATCATAAAAAATCTGAACCTTATGGTCAAGGGAATTGAGGAAGTTGTGACCTCATCCTCGACGGCCGGAGAAATCAGTGCAAAGGTCAACATTTTGCACTTACATTCGTGGCCAAAAGTTGGCGAAAAATAAGCAGTGCGACAATTCGGAACTGTTTTTCTCACTGTGGCTTTAAGCATATTGTCTCCGAGATGGATGTGGATATGGTGATTGTAAATGAAAATGGCGGCGAGAATGTGGAGCTGAAACAAACTGAAAATTACGAAGAATTTTGTCAATCGACAACGAACTTTAACTCTATGATGGAAATGAAGAATGCGATGCTGCCGTTGTTGCTAGAATAGCAGCCAAACACACGACACCAACAGAAGACCATGGAAGTGATGAAGAGAACCCTAACGTGTTGATGCCAGTCACAAAACAGGATGCATGGAAATGCGTTGAAACATTGCACCGCTATTTCATGCAGCAAGGAAATGAAGGTAGTCCTATTACTGCGTTACATGTTTGTGGTGATTTTGTGCGAATGCAGTCTGTTAAAAGAATGCGTCAAACCACACTGGATACGGTCTTCAAACGCTGAATGGAATTCGGTAATCCCTTTGTATTACACTGTACTTCGCATGCTGAATATCTTGTAGGTCGTTACGAAGAATTTGTTTGTAAATTTCTTTTTCAGTGAACAAAGTTCGTTATCAAAGCAGTTCTTCTTTGTGTGTTTGCTATAAATATATGTCTCCAATACAGGTCATAATAGTAGTTTCTGATGTTATGTATAGCACGTCCTATCTTGTTACATAGGGTAACTTCGGTTAATCGGACCAGCCGCTTAATAGGACCAAAATGGTCTGGTCCCGATGTGGTCCGATTAACCGGAATCGACTATATATATATATATATATCGAAAGTGTGAGAAACTGTTTCTAAATTGGGAACAGAGCAGTATGCACAGAAATGTTCACGTTTTGCATGAGTGCATGTTAGTGCCAATTCTTGGCCTTTCAGATATTTCTTCGACCATCTTGGAATAGTTCATCACGTGAGTTGTCACAGGATAACATGGATGATAGCACTACTAAATCAAAGAATCTGTCGAGTTTCGTGTGGGATGAAGTGGGGTTTGCACATGTCCTGATTGCGGTTGGTAAGCTGTTTCCCAAGACGGCGTATTTGATGAAGAAAAATTGGGACCGCATTGATGTCCTAGCCCTTGGAATCCGTAGTGTAAATTTTTGTTACGGAGTCTGTGATGGTTATGATGCTTTATCTACGTTTTCTGGTGCAACAAGTTGTGTAGGAGCATCAAGTTTTGCTTTAGATATCGCAGCCAGAGAGTCTCGATGTGAAGCTGTTTGAAACGTTCGCGATAGTTTAGACTGGGTGTGCTATTGAAGAAACGTTTGGTGAATGACCTCTGTAGATTTGCTATAAATTTCCTATCTATTTTACATGTCATACTCACTTTACGCAATTAAACAGTGAGAAATCACTTAGTCTCCGCGCCTACTGTGGTGTTCTGCACTGAACGAGCCTATCATATTTTCTATTTCCTTAAGTGTCGTACGCAACCCTACCCAACCCACGTTTATTGGGTGCACATATCCTGACGACGTTGTGTATGGGCTCCACCATTCTGGTTTCCTCATTGCTGCAATGTGGATATGGAAATTTAATAGTGATATTTGTGGTGACGAGTATGATGGTGTCGAATCAAACGGGCAACCTGAAAGAAATTGGGATGACATGCTGAAAGCTAATCAATCACCGCCGAAACAAGGATAATTGATCTGGACTGACGTGAACACAGCTCAGGCACAGGCTGAGAAAGTAATAAGCAGTGGAAATGCGTCGCATAATAAGCGAATAAGATTTATTAGAGAAACATAATGATCCCTTTATTTACGACTAACCAATTTTGATGAAGGCCCTGACGTTGGTTTTGGTTCTCTGACGGCTACTATGACAGTCTACATCCAGAACCATTATCCTTGAGGCCTCCAAATGAAGTAATGTACTATTTTATTTTACGCAATAAGATGCGGTCTTATATTTAACCCATTCTGATTGTTCTGATACTTAAGGTACACTCAGGATCCACTAGTCTAATACTTAAACTTGTGATTTTATGCATCATCCTTCAATGACCACCCTATTCCCTTGCCATCTTCCCCAGAATGCCTCAGAAAGTCCGCATCATACTGGTACGACCGATAAGGACAGTCTATAGTTAGTTGCTGGGCGTACTGACGCCCGTAACAATGTTCTTTCCAAGGTCGTAAATGAGATTTCATCCAATGCACAGTGACTTATTAAAAAAGTTATCTATTTCTTCTACGCGATTCAAACCTAGTTTTCTCTTCGAGCACATCATCGTACCGTAGTACTGTCTACTTTACCTGCCACATTTGCACGTCGCGTGAGTAATTGTGTGTGACAGTTATGTATATGTTTCAGTTCTCTTTCCGTTCATATACTTTTGAGATTACCTTCCAGTACATCCGCAGCGGATGTGTAAATGCTGATAATGAACTCGTTCGGGTTCATAAAGCTTGTTTTGATTTGATTTGACCATGACATCGCAACTTTTCCAGTTAAGAAACAGTGATATCCGAACAGCTTCCGTTAACCATGCTGCTACGATACGACGAAAGTGAGATGATAAAAGAAGAAAAACAAATATTACAGCACAACTAGAAATGAGATGGGATAAAATGTTAAGATAACAAGGCTGGTGGCAGAGAGAACGCTTAAGTGACAGCACTTGCAGTGATAAAACAGATGATGCAATCGAGTCCTAACACTGAACTTATAAACACCGCAGGTAGCAATCTGTTTTTTGGTCAATTCAAGCCTTACAACATCTTACCAGGTGGATAAGCGGAATCTTGTCCGACAGATATAACAGCGGTAAAAAGGTATGCAACGGCAGGCAGCTAGTAGACATAAAAAGTGTGGCCGGTCCCATTTCAGTGGGTGACACAGCATTGTATCACAGGATCAGTTACCCACCATCGTAGACTGGCGGAAATCAGTGGGACTAAGTTGGTGGTATAGGCAAGCATGGGCGATGGGTTGCAGACATAATCATCAACATCATCATATAGAGGGCGGATAGCGTCCGTCGGTTTGACTTTTCGAACGCCGCTACCAATCAGTTCACTGCGTGTTACTCTGTGCACAGACGTAGTTTAGTGTCGTCTTTTATCAAATCCAGTCTATTCTGACTTTGAATGTGTGTAGCGTGTGCACATGCCTAGTGTGCATTTTGTGGTGCAATTTTCCAAATGTTGCTATATCGGTCGATAAATTCATCATTTAGTCAGTATGGTTGCTCGCTCTTTGTAATGACGAAGCAAACTGCTTGTGATAATTGTTGCAAAACTGTCGGACGTAGAGAAAAGGCTGTTGCCTGCTTTAGTTGTCGTGTGAACTTTCATGTTTCGCGTATTAGTCTGCCCATTGACCAATTTAAACTTCTCGTTGGATTCAGTACGATTTGGTTCAAGTACACTGTAAGAAGTACCAGAGTAAAATGCAGCCGGAAAAAATTCCATAAATCTCGGGAGTTAGATGTTCCATGGTGAGGAGTTCAGTGTGTTCATCACAACAAGTGGACATGCAGACACTCGAACAATACCATTTCCATCTGTGACTTCAAGGTCCCCGGAACGATATCCATCCGTTACTGGAAACAGCAAGGGTGATAGCGTTGCGAGCTGGCGTGCGATAGCATAAGTGATGGCCGGTGGAAAACTCAGAGGAAAGTGAAGTGCCTGCGACCAGACGTGTTGTAGGCTCATGATATTACTTGCGCTTGAGTCAACTGATGCAAATCCTCGGGCAAATGACCACGACGTTAAGTTTTGCAGAGCTTGATTGACAGAGTCCTCGATGTGGTTGAACAGGGGGCTGAAAGTTAAACAAAGTACCCGTTTCGGAAGCAAACATGAAAAAACCTGGCCTATGCGAATAGCTTTGTTGATGAAGCTTGTCAGAGGTTGATAGTTTCGCGCCTAGGTAAGCTTAATCGCCCAGATATAGATCTGTTAGACCGGGAAAAGCTCGCCCTCAATCATTTGGCTAACGCTGCGTACTGATGATGGGAAAACCAATGTACACATTGTAATTTTTAGGGTACTTCCCCGGGTTTACCGTATCCGGATCAACAAATCGAGGACGCTTCATGTGCGCCCAATGTTTCCTACCGCGGCCTCCGTGTATTTTCACCAATGTTTGCAATCTAATGAACAAACGTGACGAGCTGTGCAATTTCGTTGCCTTTCGGCCGCCAGGTGCTCCAAAACGGACTGAGACCTGGTTGAATTCTTAGATAACTGTCCAATAGGTCCAGCTCAGTGGCTACTAGTGCCTCCGGTGCGAAAGAATGTCAAACGACCGCGGTAATGTGCTGCTATACATTTGGCCTAACTTGTTGAGGAGACTTACAAACATCTACGGAAGTAAAGATGGCCTATGCGAAGAGACGTGGTGAACTGTTCGTGAGTGCAGATTATGGCAGCCCGCGAAGTCGCTGTTTGGACCGGTTGTCGCATGCCCGAAACAACATGAGTCGTCCCTGCTTCTTGCTCATGGTTGATTTTAAATTACCATCGAATACTCTGGCATGAGTTTCAACTTCTCCCCGGGCATTTAAAAGTGGATACAGAGCTTGCTGAGTTGATATTTGAGACTGAGGCAGTACAACACATCGGCCACCCGACGCGCATTACGCCACATTTAGCTCTGTCGTCCTTGGACTTGAGGTTGACTGGCAGCGAGTTGACCACTCAGTGGTCATAACCAGCATAGAACTGCTGCTGATATAATTGCGTCCACAGGAGACATATTGCAACCACTGGAAAACTGACTTCGATGATCACACTCAAACTACTAGTCAAGTGGATCGCTGCCGCAGGACTTATCGGTTAAAACCCGTTGGTCTATAATAAAAGCGTAAAATCGTTGTGCGCTCGATTCGTACTCCTTAAATATCAAAAAGTTGGGCCAGCGAAGCCACATTGGTTCGACAAGCAGTGCGTTTAATCGGCTCGATGGTGATATGTACTATGGAATCAATTCTTCCGGTTTGTCTTTGCCGACTAGCACGAGGTGTGTGAGAAATGGCAAAATGCATGAAGCGGCGCGTAAGCACAGAAATGTTGGCAGTTCGAAGAGCAGGCTGAAACTGTAGCAAAGAGGACCTTTACTTACTTGGAACGGCGCATGAGATCTGGAGGTGACGGAGCAGTGCAAGATGATTCTGACGGCACTGAGCGTGCGTCCGTATTGGTGGCGTACCTCGCTTCCGCATTTACAAACGGCCGTGCATCTGTTCAGAGTTTGACTTGTGCAGCCCCAACCGAACTCCACATTTTGGGTTGCGGTGTGGAAGAAGTACGCAATCTACTTGCCAGCCTTGAGGGACCGAAGCCTGCCGGTCCTGACGGGCTCCACTCGCTGATACTCAAGACACTAGCAGACACCATCTCGCTTCCCGTTACTGATCTGTTCCACGGGTCGCTGTTCGAGGTTGCATTGCCGAGTAACTGGAAGCGATCGGCAGTGAAGTTGTTTCCGAAGGGCGGTGATCCAAGCAAAGCAGACAAATACCGGCTGATTTGCCTGACCTACGTATTCGCCAAGATTCTCGAGAAGGAGGGTCTGCTATAGTTGCTGGAATCGAAAGACCTCCTGACCCCCGATAACGCAAGGATTCATGAAAGGCCACCTATGCATTAGCGACTAGCAGTTGACGCGGCATGAGTGGTTGCAAGCGCTAAACCTGGGAAAGTAAGTCGACGTGAGCTACATTGATTTCAGTAACGTGTTCGAGAATGTAAATCATGCGGTCCACCTACACAGGCTGAGAATGGGCGGTGTTGCTGGCTCACTGTACCAGTGGGTCAGACATCCCTATTGGGCGAAAATGAAGGGCGCAGGTGGATGATAATCTGACTAGAGAGAGAAAAGGCGCCAGCAGTACGCCGGTACGCAGTACCAACACAGCTGCTGAGTAATCACCACAAGTCGCACGTGGACTAAGGGTACTGCGAGGGTCGCCCGGTTCCCAACGCAGGCTCTAACTCGCGCCTTTGGATTACAAAGCAGGCTTGTGATCCTTAAGGCCACGGGACGACTGATAATCTAACTGATCGCTATCCCTCCACCGGTGGGGTACCCCAAAGGCACAGTACTGGGGCACACTTAGTTGCCGGTCCATATCAACTTCTTCATTCACCATGTGCCCTCAAAATTTGGGGAGCAATTACATAATTAATAATAAACAAATAAATGGGTATACTTCCGAAGGGTATGATACATACATTTTTGTGCATGAGCATTAATACAGCGAGTTTATGTATTCACACAATCTGTAGTACAGATATTGTGCCATCGGAATCACGATTGAATCAGAAAAAAGTATGAATAGTAAGAAAATATTAACAACAAGAGCTTGTTTGTCTAGTTTGCTACTCACCTTTTTTAAATATTTTTCGGTTTGTTTGTTTTTTAGGGGGAGGAAGGAGTGGTACCGTGACACACTGATGCACACGTCTGCCACTGACATCGAGCTTGAGTTGTGGCTTCCAAGGTCTGTAAGAAGCAAGTATCTGCATCTATCGGAACCCAACCAGGTAGTCGACAACAACCGGCCGAGGCCAACTGTTTCGTCAGAGTATTCATGTGGCTTCTCCAAGTTGCAGGCTGTCCACCAGATCGTCTCTTCCAGCCCTGTTCAGCAACCGCAAACAACGCACGACGCGGGTAACGCTGAACACGCATGCGCAATACGTGTCCAAGCCACCGCAGTTGGTGCAGTGAGACGAGCTCCTCAAACATGTGGCTTCCTCCTCCCATGACACGCTGTCTAACTTCTACACTGCTTACGTGGTGACACCACCACACACGGGCAATGGACCGCAGACAGCGGTGCTCGAAGACGGATAGTCTGCGTAAGTCACCTTTACGAATGGGCTGTCTCGCAACCGTACAGCACGAACAGTTGCACAATAGACCCGCCCTTTGATGGAGAGACGAATATCGTGGCGACGCCACAAGCGCCTCAGTCTAGAAAAAGCGAGGCATGCCCTCGAGATGCGCATCGAAATCTCGTCTCCAACAGCTCCGCCAGCAGTGGTGCAACTGCCCAAGTGGACAAAGCTTTCCACAACCTCCAGTGTCTCACCACCAAGAGTGAGTGCAGGCAGAGGCACCTGCCAGTCTTGAAAGAGAGCCTTGCATTTGGAAGGAGAAAAGTACACACCATACTTTGATGCTTCAATCGCTAAGCGGTTTGGTGCAAGTTAAACGGCGTGTAGATCATCACCCAGCAAGCCGATATCATCAGCATAATCCAAATCAACAACTCGACTACCTGGAAGGAGCTCAACACTAGCGTTCAACAAATCGCCCAGAGCATTCTTTAGGACATCCTCAATGGCAAAGTTGTATAGGAACTGAGAGATAGGACATCCTAGTCGAACTCCACTGGAGACCACAAAGGAAAGTGAAAGCTTGCCATAAGCCCTAACTCTACCCGAGGTCAGACCATAGAGAGCGCGCAGTATGGAGACGAACTTCTCGGGGACGCTATTCCTCAGCAGGCAGTGCTACAGCACCCTACGATCGACAGAACCGAGGGCTGCATAGATATCCAAGAACACAGCAATCGTTGGCCTCTGGTACACATGGCGGAGCTTGAGGATCTGGCGGAGTGTGAAGATTCGATCGATGCAGCAGCGACCAGGGCGAAACCCAGCTTGTTCTTCTCGTTGCAATGATTCGTGCGTTGGGGATAGCCTGCGAATTATTATGGACACGAGCAGCTTGCAAACGACGAGGACTAAGCTTATGCCTCTGTAGTTGGAGCAGATTGTTCGCAGGCCCTAGATGAAGATGGGGACGATTATCGATTCACCCCAAGATGATGGAACTTTCGCTTTCGACCAAACTTTTGAGAAAGCAGTGAGTTCCCGAACCAGCGCTAGAGGAAGACCATCAGGGCCGCGGGCTTTATAGCGCTTCATGTGCCGGAGCTCCTGCTCGATTTCCTGGGAAGAGGAGGATCTGTAGGGCTAGACCACTCGGTACCAGAGGTAGCAGAAGGAGCTGGGGGCCAACAAAACTGCGAGCCAAAATGTTCGGCCCATCGCTCCAACCGTCGTTGAAGATTGGTGATTAAGGTGCCATCTACTTCGCATATTGTTTCACTTATACTAGATCGAACACCTTCGGTGACTCGAATGAGATGGAAAAGTTTTCTGGCATTACCAGAAACTAGCAAACTCCGTCACCCTAACACGTTCACACCACCAAGCTTCGCGGTCCATTTGCAGACTCCTGTGCGACTCTCGATCCAGGGATTTGCGTTCTTCACTGTGGCTGGAATCCGACGGGACCAAACGGGGTTTGTCCTTCAGCGACAAGAAGACGGCGGAAGTCCAATGCTTCGGTTGGTGACGCGCAATTCCAGAAGTGTCGATACTGGCGAAAACTAAGACATCTTTGATTTGCGCCCACTGCGAATCGATGTCACCGTCAATAGTCAAGCCAAGCAAGGTTGACAGTGAGACTTGGTACCTGGTTAAAATCGCAGTTTTGTAGATTTGCGACGTCCGGTCGGTAGTGAGCGCGCTTGGATGATCCTCCGAAACGCAAGCAAATCGTAGCACGAACCGATGCATGATCGGAGCATAGATAAGTTGACCAGTACGATCGGCAGTCCGTTACGCTTCCGCGCCATCTGTAGCTGATTGCTATGTGGTCAAGCTGGGAGCACTCTTGCGTTTGTGAGGGCAGGCGCCAGGTAGAAGTGTGTCTCCTCGAGTGCCGAAAACTAGTGCTCGAAAGAAACAAGCGATGATCAGAGCAATCAGTCTGTATCCATTGTCTGATCGACTGCCACCGAGACCAAAACTACCCCCAAGGTGATGCTCGCTTGGTGGAAGGCGGCCAACCCGTGCGTTAAAGTCCCCGGCAAGAATTACTATATCAGTCCTTTTGGAGGAACGCAGAAGTTCATGTAGTTGCTGGTAAAAGCTATCTTGAACCGCATCCGGGCTGCAGTCTGTAGGGAGCGTAGGCGGAGACGACAAACAAAGCACGCTTAACGTCTCGACGCCTGCTTACGCCACATGAACCTCGTAGTCTGACTGCACATAGCCGACTGTTGACTGGGATCCAGTCAAGCAGAGCTGATTCAGCCCTGGCACAGTGCAACCCCAACACCAGCTTGGCCAGTGGCGGAAGCTTCTGGATCTCCGGAAAGCCGCAAGTGGTATTTGGCGTCAGGGTTTACCGGAGAGGCCATTCTGATGACGGTGCCAGAGCCTTGTAATCTGGTCTCTGAAAAACAACAGATGCCTACTGAGAGCATTACAAGAGTACGGGCCAGACATCATTGTCGTCCGACCTGCATCAAATTTGGAACATTAAACGCTGCGAGGATGAATGGAGCACGAGGTCGAAGAAGAGTTGGATTTTCGGTGGAGTGAGAGACGGTTGCGATCGCAGGACATTGAAATCCGGGTCTAACTACTACTTCATTCAGTTGCGAGAAGTGGGTCGTTTGTGACGGTGACCGAAGAAGACTTAAGAGTACATATAGGACGGGAGGTGGGGTGATCTGTGAGTGAAAGTTGAGCAGTTGAGTTAGCAGAGATGATAGGCACAGCAAGAGCAGTAGTAAGTAGTGTGGCCACGATCTGTCAGTGGGCGTGATACTACCCGGTTGCCCAGGCCGTAGTAGAGGGTTGTCTTAGGGGCTCCTACCCCGAGCCTTTGATCAAAGATCTAACCTACACGGCAGCAGGGCGATGTGAGGGCATCGCAATCCGTGGGGAGCCGGTGACCAAAGATATGGTTTATGCACCTTTCGGTCCGTGAAGGACCAGGGGCCCAATGCACGCTTGAAGTACAATGTCTCCCAAGGAGGGGCAAGGGGCAGCGACTTTATTTAGTCGCGAGTCACATCCGCCACGCTGCAGTGTTGTTAAAAAAAGATTTGTGGCTTTTTATAGGGAGAACGATTGTCAGGCGAAAACCCACCACTTCCTGGAACACTGCTGCCGAATCATTTGCTGGAACGGGAAAAACCCGAATTACCTAACTGACACCATGAGGAGGTTGTTCGGCAAGCCATCTATGTTCTTTAGACAGGGGGATATTATAGATGATCTATTCCATTGTTGTTGGAATTAGAGTAGGACCCACATGATGCAGTAATGAACGAAGCGGCAAAGTAGGAATTCAATGATTCACATATTTGCATTATATTATCTGTTGCCGTACCGTCATACAAAAGCAAGTTTGAAATTTCCTGGCGTCGTTCCGAATTTGTTCTTCTGAGTAGCCGCATCATGACACGAGCTTACTCGGAATTCCTGATGGATCGGTTTTCTTCGGCAATCCTAGACTGTTGAATTTGATATTCACGTTTAAGTAAGGTTACAAGTACTTGAATTAATGCGGCAACGTCGTTGTTTTGCGATGCAGTGCTCTCAGCCTTGGAGTAGTATCTGTATCGGCCGCAGGTGCTAGAATGTCCGTATATGTGGTAATATTTTTCGCGAGTTTGCCTGTGGCTATAGTCAAATCACCTGTGGAGAAGTATCGTGACCAACACGTGGTCCTAAGCTACTTGTCAAATGTGTACAAATTAATAAGGTGCAGTTAGGGTACTGGCTTCCTTAATGTTCTTGACTTGCCAGGTAAACTGATATTCATGCTGCAGAGCACCGAACTGTGATCACGTACTGTTAATGGGTCGTCAATTAATACGTAAACAGATGGAATATTCATGGTGAGAGGCAGTCTAAAATGTTGTCTAATGTGTTGAATCCAACCACGGATACAAAAGCATCGGATTAGTTCCACAAGTCCGACAGTTGTTGTAGACCTATGTGCCATACAACATATATTTGATCAATTGAAATCTCCACTAGTATGGTGTGATAGAAGCAGCATTAATGGCAGATATTAACTGTTAAGACTTAAAGAGAGTGGTAGCAGGGGGTCTATAAAGCAAGTATAGTAGATTTTACTGACCACTCACTTCTGCGACTAGAAATGAATATTCAATGGAGGGCGGATGAACTACCTCGATAGACACCGGCTTCTTTGAAGGCGTATGAGCCATCTGGCAGTGAACGACCTTCATGCTCTTCGGCGAGTACGCTGGTCTAGATAATTGCTCCTGGTCTGCGTACTGCTTCACCCGGGCTTCTTAGGTAGCCTGAGCAATTTGTTACTGCTCGAAAGCCGTGTTATCATCATCATGGCAGCCGGTTCCCAAAGGTATGCAACATACGTTGATCGCCCCGCTGCCTTGCGGGTCAGGTCTTTAGACCGAAGGCGCCGGATGGGGTCCCCTTAGTCAAGCCTCTTCCCCGACCTGGGCAACCGAGAAGTACCATGCCCACACAACCTATGGACCAATGTTTCGACGACTTCCTGCTATCTCTTTCTGGTCTTTGCCAACGCTTTCCTCGGCCGAGGTGCTGGCGGCCGAACATGCTATATCGCGCTCTACCGCACCACAGTTCGGTTACTTTATTCTACGTTTGTTCAATTCCCTCATCCTTGGTACTCCCCTTCTGTTTCCGAGTCCACAACATCGATCCGCCTTGGGCGAGTGTTCTCGATATACGGATCAGGAATCTAGGTCTGAGGGTGTACCGGCAATTAGTACTGGCAAACCTTTTCTAGCGGCCCGTTCCCAATTCAAGCTGGCAACTTTTAACGTTCGGACGCTGATGCAGATCGGATCACAAGCAGCCCTTGCTCGCACGCTTGAGACTACTGCCATTGATGTCTGCTGCCTCAATGAAACCCGATTACAGGACCCTAGCACGACGCTACGACTGGTTTCGCCATCTGCGAGTTCCACTGGCATTTTCACCTTGCGCTTATCTGGAGACGAAACCGCCGAAGCCGCTGGTCTTGCCGGGGAGGGAATTGCGTTAAGCACAGGTGATGAGGCCGCGCTACTTGACTGGATCCTTGTCAACAGTTGCCTCTGCGCTATCCCACTTGAGACCTCAGTGCGATTTTCCAGCCATGGGGCTAACAGACGTTGCTTGTTCGTGGTAGTAGCGTACGCTCCCACAGACTGCGGTCCGGAGTTAGTTAAAGACGAGTTCTACTGTCAACTGTCCGAACTTATCCGAAAAAAGCGCCGTACAGACATTGTGGTGCTTGCAGGGGACTTAAACGCATAGGTCGGTAGACTTGCATTTGAAGAGCGGGAACTCGGTAGTCAACATGGCGATGGCACACGCAGAACAGGCAACGGTGATCGCCTACTTCAGCTTTGTGCCGATCACTGGCTCTTCCTGTCAAGTACTAGCTTTCGGCGATCCTGGCGGCAACGCGCGACCTGGAGGCCTCCGTCACCTAACCAGCCATGGACGCAGATTGATCACATCACCAGCAGTTACCGTTGATAGGTCGCATACAGGATTGCAAATCAATCTGGAGTACGTACCTCACTTCGGATCAAGTGCACGTGTGTGCCAAGATTGCTTTACGTTTTGGTGGCTCCCGACAGCGTCGCCGGAAACAGTTTGACGTAGCCAAACTTTCTGCCCCAGGCGTTCTCGGCGTATTACAGGATACGTTGGCCTCAAATCACAGGAGCGCCTCATGCTCTGACGTTGAAACGCACTGGGCACACATCCGCAGCGCCATGCACAACTCTGCGACCCTGGTCTGTGGTTTCACCAGTAGTCCTGTCAATCACCGGATCTGCACGATCCCTCCAACTTCTCCAAGCTCGTCGGGCACTTCCACCTGGTGTTGAGTATCATTCACTACGCAGGACCACTAACTGAACTCAAACAGATCCTCAGGGAGGACCACGAGGCCTGGTGGATGCAACGGATCGTTGATATGGAGAAGGCAGAATTGTGAACCATGATGAATCTTCTAAAGCATTAAAGGCTAACTGGCAAGCAGATAATGCTATTATGCCATGGTGAATGTATAAGGCACAGCCATTACCGCGTTTGCGAAGACGATCCTTCCGAAACAAATGATAATATTTTGCACCATCGAAGTGCAAAGTATATCTTTAAGATTAACAAGGACCGCCTCTTGCGCTGACGCTTGGTGGGAATCAGCTAAAAGCTGTTGAGAAATTTAACTACCTAGGCGATTGTATCGGGGCCTGTGGAATCGGAAAGGTCACAAAATATAAAGCAAAAGCTCGAGGCGCTTTTGCTAATCTTTGCCACCTATGGCGACGGTGCGAAATCAGTCTCTCCCTGAAGGGTAGAGAATACAATGTAGTCGTACGTTCGACCATACATACGGTTGTGAAAGCTTGTGCGTTAAATCGGCTAATTACGTTCGACAACCGGCGTCTTGGCAGTTTGGCTCATACATGGTGGGAACAGCGCGTGAGCGATGAGTGTGTTCGACGCCTTGTTTATGGCACAGGAAGAGCAAGTGAATGGCTCAGCAGAAGTATTTTACGCACTAGAGTACGATGGCGTGGGCACATGTTGCGCATGCTAGCACACTGATTCCTGCGACGTGTGTCGTTTTCGCGCCGGGGCGTGGATGAAAGAGGAAAAGAGATGGCCAAGGGGTGACTTGTACAAGAGGAATGAAGGTCTTTAGTTCGAAGGTGGCGCCGGTTGGAGCCTTTCGGCACCCTGATTGGGGTCCGGAAGACAATGAACACGTCTGGCTGGATACATTTGCCGATATGGCAAGGAGTCGACCTCAACGGAGTTTGCATCGTGAGCTTCTTTGTCCCTCGCCCTCCCACTTGGCTTCTCCCTCAAACCGCGACCTCATTTCGCAGCATAGTATAAGTTTTGTATAATATAATTGTTATTTTTTAGCGGCACGATACTGGCTGGCGGCTTTCCGGAACGACGCCCACCCGTTACTGGTGGCTCAGCTGGCGCGCCTCGGTTGCAGGTGTTTTTATTTGCTCATGTATTGCGGCATAAGAGCTGAAGTGTTATCCATCTCTAGCTAATGTGCATAATGATGACGATGAATTGTCTGTTGCAGTAAATACTGAGGATGTATACCAGTGGGACCGTGTTCAAGACAATTGCATCGTTGGTTTACAGTGTTCCAGCAAAGGTCCCAGGTTCTGAACAACAGTAGTTAGCCACAATTGATTACCTGAAACGACTAGGTACGGTAGAGACAGAGGAAGCATGTTCAATCAATCACAGTGCAGCATTATTAAATAAAAAAATAGTGACAAATAGAAGAATTCTGATAATTAACAACAGGTTAAGCTAAGCCAACCAGATGGGTGCGAAATATGGTAAGGAAAGTAACTTATCTGCCTAAAATGTATCCGTCCATCATTGTCGACAACAGATTCATACACCCGAATAGGCAGCTGTTCGGTACAAGACTGGAGTGGATCCAGCTTTAAAATCAGAAGGGACTCATTGAACTCTTGCATCTAAAGCAAAGATAAAGACCATCAAAAGAATACCTGTCTGTGGAACAATTCGTCGTTTTCGGTAATTGCTCCGCCAGAAGCATACCAACCCACAACATCCAATTCAGGATAAACTTGCTTGCACTGAGATTCTCTAGCAACATAAAATTCTGAGTTGATAGTCAGGTGTGGCTCATCCAGAAGAAGCTCGAACGAGTTGGTAATCTATGGAAAGCAAAATGAACCAGAGTTACCTACTTCGACTAGATGTCCCTCCTGTTTACCAAGTAGAGCACCGTAGACTACCACCAATGAGGAGCCATGTTTAACTTTATTGCGTGTCCAGTGTTCAGAAATATTCAATATCACCAGAGGATGAAGCTGGACCGTCACAGTTCCCGGAAAAGAAGCAACAGCAGGAATATCCGCAACAGTATCTACCTCCATTGATGGATCTGCGAAAGAAGTAAAGTTTAGATGCGGATATGGAGTGTTTAAAAGGAAAAAATGAACAAGCGAAGGGTGCTCTCAAACCCGAGTATATATTTATATATATGGGTTGTTGAATATCCGTCATTTCGATGCGAGAACTCTAGTCTGTGAGACAACTATCCGTATGTTGCTGTTTGCTGACGACTGTGCGTTGTTTTCACACAGCGCGGATGAGTTGCAGCACGTGACTAGTGCTCTGGCTTCGACAGCGGCCAAATTCGGGCTCACCATCAGCACAAGCAAAACTGTCTGTCTCTTTCAGCCTTCTCCGGAGGTGCGATCGTCAATATTGCCGCGAAGCAGCATTGGTGCTGAAGTATTGGAAACCACCTCCCGCTTCTGATACCTTGGGAGTGTGATGTCGACTGATCAGCAGCTACAGAGTGAGCTGCGTATCCGCGTGTCGAAGGCAGCGGCAGCATTCGGGAAGCTTGAGTACCGAGTGTGGAACAACCATCAGCTTACCGTTGGCACGAAGCTGATGGTGTACAAATCCATGGTGCTGTCCGTTCTTCTATACGGCCGTGAAACGTGGACTATGTAGCGGCGGGATGTGCGATATCTCGAATGGTTCCATCAGCAGTGTCTGCGACGGATTTTGCGCATCGGCTGAGGCCACAGAGTTGCAGACACGGAACTCTTGCGCCGAAGTGGGATGTATGCAGTGGACTGCATACTTTTACTGAGACACCTGTGGTGGATCGGTCATGTGAGCCGTATGGGTTCGACGCGGATACCGAAGCAGCTATTATATGGTCAACTGAGTATTGGGAAGCGGCACGTGGGGAAACCAAAGTTACGATACCAGGACATGATTAACGTGAGCCTCACACGTTCTAATCTTGATTGCAAATCATGGGTATTAAAGGCGGTTGATCGGCGTGCATGGTGTGATCTGATCACGAAGGCAGTTGCCGAGGTGCAGGAGAAAGCCCTCATGCATGCAGAGAAGAAGCGGCAAGTGCGGAAGCGGCAAGCACCGATGTGTTGTACTCCATCGACATCAAGCGCATGGTGCTGTAGAACATGCGGTCGCGAGTGCCTTAGTCAGGCAGGCTTAGTGAGCCATGAGCGTGGCCTCTCGTGACTACTACAGAAGCGACGACGGGTCCTGCAGAGAAGTATTCAGAACCGGCGCAGTGTTTGTAGGTACGCTGCATTCGAATTACTAACCGCGTGCTTGCATGCTAAGTCTCTTTATTTCAGTTGGTGGGTTTTCAATTTTGCCTTAATGAATAAATAAATAAATAAATCTTTTATTCTCAACAAGGTGAGGCACGCCTTTACAGGCATGATCAATTTGAAAATACAATGCATGATCAAGAATGTGCAAAATTCCGATATGTTTGCCATAGCAGTTTATGTTTGTGTAGGGGGTATGTATGTATGTCATTGTGTGTGTAGGTGTATGTAGCTGTGTATTTTGTGCTTGTAGTTGTGCTGCTCCAATCTTCAATGTTTGATATTGTCATCAATATGCGAGTAGAAGATTGGCGTCCGTGAGTTGGAGAGAATTATCAGGATATCCACGGGGCAGTGACTTTATTTTGTGGCGAGTCACGACCGCCACGTCACAGTGTTGTTAAGCAGACATTTGTGGCTTTTTATAGGGAGAACGCTTGCCAGGCGAAACCCACCACGTCCTGGAACACTGCCGCCGAACTACTTGCTGGAACGGGTTAAACCCGAACCACCCAGCTGACACCACGAGGAGGTTGTTCGGCTAGCCAGCCAGCTTTTCCTTATATAAATGTCTACCTGTACTCTATTCCATATATATATATATATATATATATATATATATATATATATATATATATATATATATATATATGACATCCACGGTTTGTTCATAAAGCTACACCCTCGCCCGCGTACAAATGTGCACACACAATCAAACTTAAAAACTTGCTCAGACAAGCAAACTTACCCAACAACATCTACACTACAGTGCCTCGCGGTTCACCGTGTCAAATGCCTTGGTGAGGCCAACATTTAGTGATTACAATTATTGGTGTCACCCCTTGCATTTCGCCAGCAACTGACGAACCAGAAACATCACATCCATGGTGCTGCGACCCAAATGGAATCCACACTGCTCTTCCGCCACGTTAGGTTCCACAACCTGATTGACGAGGCGGTTGAGCATGATTCGGGCAACCACCTTGCCCACACAACCCAGTAAATTGATGCCACGATAATTCGTACAACATTGCTTGCTACCTTTGCCCTTGTGCAGTGGTAGCTCAAGAGCATCCTTCAGTTCAGGAGGCATCTCCTCGTCAATCCATACACGTTGCACCAAGTGGTGCAGCGCAGTCACCAACGCGGGTCCGTCATGTTTCAATACTTCAGGCGGGATCCCGTCAGCCCCAGTACACTTGCTGTTTCGCAGCTGAGCAAGTGTTCTCTGCGTCTCATCCAGTGTCGGCGTGTCCGCCAGACTCGCCTTCACATCATGCTGCCTCAGGCCGTTCACTATAGGCCAGTCGATCGCTGAACGGTTGTTCAAGAAAGTCAAAGCGTTTTTGCAAGATCTGCACTATGTCTGCAGTCTACATGCAGGTAGCACCTGAACTACCATCCATCAGCGTTCTTAGCGGCTCCAATCTCGGTCCATACACCGCCCTCAAGGAGTCAAAGAATTCCTTGTGTTGGCGGCGTTCGGCGTAGCATTCCATCTGCTTCGCTTTTTCCGTTCACTATGCATTTTTAATGTCATGGAGCTCTCGAGTCAGTCGCCGTCAAAGTTTGCGAAACTGACTATTCTTCCCCAAGTCACTGGGGTCTGCCACATGTGCAGCAAATTCTGTTCTTCTCCGATACCAATGCCCCAATCGCCAAATTGTCCTCATTAAACTAATCAGGCCGCTTACAGTTTGCGCGCCCGATGATCTCCTCGGCAGCAGCTGTCATCTGGTCGCGAATGTGGTGCCACAGGTCGCCCACTGTGGTTATGCAGTCTACATCACACAGGAGTGCAACCATCGCCTTCTCCAGCTCAATACGTTTCGCTCCAGTACCGAGGCAGAGAAGGTTAAATTTACGCCGGTTCACGGCGGGAGTGCAATACATAGATTTACGAAAATATATGCACAATTTGCCTGCATTAACTTATGGTCAGTGCCACACAACTCCACGCAGTGCACGTGTCATGCGCACATCACTCATGTCACGATGGCGTACGATGACATAATACAGCAGGTGAGCGTGAGCACTCCGTCGTTACGTCCAAGTAGCTATACCACTCGTACCCAGTGAAAAATTTGTGTTTGGCATTGTCAGACTGAGTGAAGTAAAGTGAAAGCAGCCGATCATCGTTCACATTGGTTGTGCTAATATCATGGGGACCAATTACGTCTGGCCACAGTGCTGCATCATGCACAATGCATGCATCGAAATCAACCAGACAGTATCACGGAGAATAATTGAGCGTAAAAATGATCCCTTGTGTCATCAGGATAACACACGATGAGACCATACGTACAAATAAAAGTAGCGAAATTTCTTCCAAGTGGCAAGTAAGGAGACACCTGTCCTAAGCTAATGCCAGCCGGTTCTGCCACCAGCTGTCCACGTAGGCAGTCCGATAGTGCAAATCCGACCCAAGGTTCACGTGGTCCTGTGGTGGTGTTCGCCGCCCAGTAGTAGGTGTACTCAGCACCAACCTCAATGTAGATTCCCTAGCTCAGCGGGAATGTGTATCACTGAGTGCTGCGATGTCGATCTCGTAGAGAGCGAGTTCCATCGCGAGCAGTGCAGTGCGTCGCTCGGGACGCTCATTCGCATTCCGGTCATATAGTGTGGGCACGTTCCAGCACCAGATGTTGAGCGCTTTGCGCGGAGACATACGATTGAGGTGCCGGTTAATCGTGCGTATGGTCACCTGGATTAGAAAAATTAAGGGATTAAGGGAAACGGGAACGGGGAGAGCGTGTAAAGGGAAGAAGAAAGAAGAGTGGCGTCAGCGATAGCTTGCTTTCGCTTATCCACCAAGGCGGTACGTAGCAGAGAAGGTAGCCTAGTGCCAATACATGACGGCCGGTGGAGCATTGCATTGTTATTATTATTATTAATATTGGCGTAATTGGGGTTGGTTGGGGTTTGGGCTAGGGCACCGCCAGGGCGCCCACACATGACAGGAGGATGATTCGAGTCGAGTTCAAGCGGGACTGGAACGATAGGATTATCCCGTGAGTGTTCCTTCTTCGACGGGTCGTTGAACCAGGAGTTGGCGAACTTTGAAATACTGATGGACCTAAAACAAAGACCGCATCACACACTGTCCAACCAATTAATGCCCACGTATCCCGCCCTAGCAGTCCCTGCTGGGCCGGTTACGTAAAGTAAAAAAGTAAAAAGTAAACTCAGAAGGCGAAAGAGAAAGTGGAAAGAGCTAAGCAAGTAGAATACCAAGATATTTGAGTCAATAAAAAGGAACTGAAAAGTGAAGGTGAGACAGTCAGGAAAAAGGAAAGGTTTGCTTTTGCCACCCAAGAGCATCGAGCTGGCGCGCAAAACACTTAACCGTAGGTTCCCTAATCACCTGATCTGGAAGCGAATTCCAGCGATCTATAACTCGGCGCGATAGACGAATTTCCGTCCTAATCCTATCAGACCGTGGTTTATGCAGTTTCAGTGGGTGACTGCGGAGACTAGGTAACGTAGCGAGACTAAATAGCCGAGCTTACCCGTCAAAATACGACAAGTGAGAGTTCAGGATACGTCTGTCCCCGTAGACCCTGCACTAACCGAGTGCCCACTCGTAACACCCTCTCCAAGTCCATTTTTATCTCGGTTAAGACATGGTGGACAAGCCCGTATACAATATTCCAGGTGGGGTCGGACGAATGTCGAGAATAGCTTCACAAACATATTGGCCGTTAGGATTCCGAAAGAGTGATGGATAAACCACATCATACGAAACCCTCGACAAGCAGCCTTCTTCCAATTGTAGCCAGAATGAAGTGCAGATGAGTGTAGGACTCCTAAATCAATCTGCTGAGTGACAACAGGGAGTTCACCACCGCCGACAACATATTGGGTGGGAGAATTAGCGGCTCCGATTCGAAGAACAGAGCACTTCGATCGTTGGAATGTAGAGAGCAGAAGGAAAAACCCTTTGTCAGCTCCATCGCCTCCCGTTCGTCACAGGGATCACAGGGTGGAGATTGTAAGTCGGTACCAATGGAAGCGTTACAATGACAAAAGAAGCAACAAGATCCGAGTTTACTCAACGGGTAAGAATCTAATCGATGTTTGAAACATTCCTCCGACTACGCATCAACGACATACACAGGTAGATTGTTCCACTCGTTCACTACTCTGGTAGACAGAGTGACGTCACAACGGACCCGAAGTCTCCTTTGTTTAAACAATTTCCAATGGTGACCCCGAGTCGAACTGAAAGAATTGAGTGGAAAGAAATTTTGCAGTTCAGCTCCAAGTTCACCTCTAACGATACGCCGTGTGAAAATCAAATCCCCGCGATCTCGACGACAGGCTTAGGAGAACAAGTTCAGGCACTGAAAACGATGTGAGTAAGGCAGGTTTCGCAACTCAAGAATGGATTTAGATCCTCTCCGCTGAACTCTTTCAATCAACCTGCATTCAAATTTGGAAAGAGGATAAACAGCGTCAGTTTATACTCAAGCATCGGCCATACATGAAAAGTGAACACGAGCCTGAAGATCTCCGGAGTCAAGCGAGATAAGGATCGTCGTATGGCGAAAAACAACCTGTTGACAGAAACGACTTTCCTCAAGGTATCTTCAGTCGATTTTAGGTCTGGGGTCACAACGACGCCAAGGTCCCTCCCACGATTAGAGTTTGGCAGTAAAAACCCACCGAGATGATAAATTCCAAATGGTTCGGAGGCACCGATCGAAAGAACGGGACATTTGTCGTGATTTATGCGTAATTGACACCTGATCGACCAACCATGCAACGAATCGAGCCCTATTTGTAGTACATCAGTTTCGTCCAGACAGGAGATTTTCAACCATAGCTTTAAAGCATCTGCATAAATCAAACAATCTGCGCGTAGTACAGACACCAGGTCATTAATAAAGACTTTAAAAAGTTTAGGGCAAAGAACAAAGCCTTGCGGAACACCGCTGATCATATTTACAGGGAAGGAAAGGGACTCATTTACTTGCACACGGAAAGCGCGGTCATGCAGGAAATCAGTGAGCCAAGAGAGGATTTTTCTTGAAACAAGAATACTGCGAAGTTTGCTAAGCAAAATTTCGTGTGAAACCTTGTCAAAAGCTTTACTGAAATCCACAAATACGACATGTAGCCGCATACAAGCATCCATGGATTTAGCCCACTTTTCTCGAGTTGCCAGAAGACTGGTGACACATAAACGCGAAAGACAAAACCCATGCTGCGCAGATGAAATGACCTTAAGGTTCTGGAAAAGCAGGATGAGAGCTCACCTAAGAATCCTCTCCCTAACCATGCAGGCGACAGATGTTAGACAAATGAGCCGATAATTTGTAGGATCTTGTCGATTTCCTCCTTTGTATACGGGCTTGACTATGCCTACATTAAAGGCAAAAGGAAGACGTTCGGCCTCAAGTCAGTGCCGAAATACGTGGCAGATAGGAATAGCAATACATTCCGCCACAATCTTGAGGAAAAGAGGATGAAATCCATCAACAATCAATCAACAACAGCAGTACATCAGCCATTTGAACTGATGCTTCGCTGCCATACAACCATGAGGACCTATGAAATAAAGAATAAGAAGTGGGAGAGAAAGCGGGACTTACCTGAAAACCTTAATGCCCTAAGCAAACATTCAGGGTCAAGGCGCCTACACCTTGTGTAGACAACATACCGTCACAAACAGCTGGCTATCATGCAAAGATAAGGCGGCATCGGCGAGACAGCTTCCTTGCGGCTTTCACTGCCCCGCGTCATAATCAGGCATTACCCCGCAGATAACTCAGCACCAAACATACTTTAAACAGGCAATCCGATTAGGAGACGGCAGCAAACGCGCCACTGGTGTCTACTGCGAGCCATGTCCTGTAAAGTCTCGAGCTAAACACAAGGCGAGTCACGTGGACTCCAGCCCGGAAGGCGAGACGGACCAACGGCACCCAATTTCGTCGTCAGTGACTTCATTTCCCGCTGCCAAGTCAACTTTGTCCACCTCGAGCCTTGCGCCATCCTACACCTGGTTGACTGAACACGGCCCTCCTAGGTAAGCGGTGACCTGGCATGCGTAGCACGTGCCCCCGCCAACGCAACTTATTCAGTGCTATCTGTTGTTCTAGGGAGCAAGCATGATTATCACTACCTAGTACTCGCGTACGCATATCATCGTTGCGGACACGCTGGTGCCATCCGACACCAGCAATGCTTCGCAAACAACGATGATCAAAGACTTGAAGGCGCCTCAGATCTTCAGACCGAAGAGGCCAAGTTTCACTACCACAGAGCAGAACAGCCCTCACTGTGGCCTTGTATACCCGGCCTTTCAGACGGAGGGAAACTCCTTTCTGTCGCCAAAGATGACGCAGGTTCAAGAAGGCAGCTCTGGCCTTTGCAATGCGTGAGCTCACGTCAGTTTCTATGCGCCCATCATTGCTGATGCAGCTGCCAAGATAAGTGAAACGATCAACTACTTGGAGTTCCTCGTTAGCAAGTGTCAAGGGGGCATCAAGTGGCTGGTGGTTCTGCAGCAACACTTTGCACTTTGAAGGTGCGAAGTGCATACCAAATAATGGGGCCACTCTGGACAGGCTATTCAGGGTTGATGGTGCCGCCGCAAAATCGTCGAAAAGCAAGACGATATCGTCCGCATAATCTAGGTCAACTAACCTTTCACCAGGCAGCACTTCAACGCCTACATCGTTGGATTCCGTCAGGGAACACTCCATGATAGAATCCACGACGAAATTGGACAAAAATGGGGAAATCGGACAACCCTGACGAACGCCACTTGTAGTCGAAAAGCTATCCGATAGGACACCGTAGACCCTGACGCGGCCTGTAGTGTTCGAGTATAGAGCACGAAGGATGTTCACATATTTCGTGGGAACACCTTTTCGCGCAAGTAATTCGAACAGAATCGATCGATCGACGGGATCGAACGTACTCTTTAAATCGAGGAACACAGCTATTGTCGGTCTGCGGTATGCGTGGCGCTGCTCTAGCACCTGCCGCAAAGTGAATATATGGTCTATACAGTCACGTCCTGGGCGGAAACCAGCCTGCTCTTCCCTAATCCGAGATTCCCATTCCGCAGTGAGGCGACGAACGATAATAGAGGCCAATAATTTTGTCACAACTGGCGTTAGGCTAGTACCCCTGTAGTTAGAACAGTCTGTGCGACTGCCCTCCTTGTATATTGCCACTATAGTCGATTCGTTTCAATTAGCCGGCACATTCTCTTCGTTCCAGATACGTTCGAATAGGGAGGTCAGTGCTCTGCAGAGGACCTCACCTCCATCCTTAAATAGTGCAGGTGAGAGGGGATCCGGGCCAGCCGCACGAAAACGATTAAGGGTTGTGATAGCGTTTCGGACCTCGGCCTCCGACGGAGGCTCTATACTAACCGTCCATGGCTCGTCCTGCATCACCTGAGTAGGAAGAGGTCCGGGAGCAGGGGGTCAGCTGAACTGATCTTGAAAGTGTTCAGCCCAACGAGCCATACGGCACTTCTTATTGTGTATCAGCGCACACGCGCTGTCTCTGAATGTTTCACTGACGCCTGGTTTTCTGAGACCAGTGGTGCGGATTAGCTGGAAGAGCTTGCGGTAATTGCCTACTGCTCCTGCCTCCTTCATTTCTTGAGAACGACTGGTCCATCAGGCTTCCTTGTCTGTACGTAGGCTCTGCATTACTTCACGCCTGATAGCCCGTCTGGTCACATTGTGTTCAGAGCCAGCCGGGAGGTGTCTTCTAGATTCCAACAGGTTCACCGACCTCTCAGATATCCAGTGACTGGTGCGATGATGATGGATAGTGCCACAAGCAGATGCTCCTGCATCGTGCATGGCGGCCGAGATCCTATTCCACTGAAGATCAGTGTCATTAGGACAAGACAGCGAAAGTTCGTTATACAGTGCTTCTTGGTAGGCTTGCCTGACCGAGGGCAGCTTACTTAACAGCATCCGAAGTGCCACTGGAGTAGAACCATCTGCAGCCACCATCCCTCCACACCTATCGGACGCTTATCGACAAAAGTCCCTTATAAGGCCACGCTGCCCGTTCCCATGTCGACGTTCAACCTTCGCACTCTAAAACAAATAGGTCAATAGGCTGCAGTTGCACGCCCCTTGGACACACTGGGTATTGATGTGTGTTGTGTATCCGGAACTAGGATCAATGTCCCTAATGGGGTTGTTGAATTAACTGCACCAGACTTATCCTCTCGTTATTTGTTGCACGCATCCGGAGACCCCGATGCAGCACTCACGGGTCAAGCTGGTGTAGGTATCATTCTAAACTCCAAGACTGAGCCATCGTAGGTTGATTGGATTCCGGTGAACAGCCGTTTATGTGCAGCTCGTTTGACGACATCAGCTAAGGTTGATTCACGAAGTAGTACAAAACGCTGTTTGTTTGTGATTTCCGCTTATGCTCCCACCGACTGCAGTTCCAATGCTGTCAAGGATACATTCTATCACGAACTGAACGCGTTACTACGCAGTGCTACTAGTTCAGATATTATAGTACTTGCAGGGGATATGAACGCAGAAGTAGGGCGTGCGAGCTCTTCAGAAGCTCAGCTGGGTAGTCATTATGGGCTTAACTCCGAACGGACTGACAATGGCGAGCGTCTGCTACAAGTGTGTGCGGAGCACCAGTTGTTTCTTAGTAGCACTGCTTTTAGACACAGTGGACACCGAAGTGCCACTTGGCGTCCTCTTGTAGCTGGCCAGCGATGGACCCAAATTGACCACATAGCCATAAGTTACAGGTGGCGTGGTTCCATCCTAGATTACCGCTCGTACTGGAGTACCTGCGTCGACTCTGATCATGCCTTGGTACGCTGTCGTTTCTCCATGAACTTAACCGGGAAGTTCACCAAGTGTTCCCCACGATCGGCAACGGAGAAATTGTCTCAGTCCTCGGTCAGGCAAGCCTACCAAGAAGCACTGTATAACGAACTTTCGCTGTCTTGTCCTAATGACACTGATCTTCAGTAGAATAGGATCTCGGCCGCCATGCACGATGCAGGAGCATCTGCTTGTGGCACTATCCATCATCATCGCACCAGTCACTGGATATCTGAGAGGTCGGTGAACCTGTTGGAATCTAGAAGACACCTCCCGGCTGGCTCTGAACACAATGTGACCAGACGGGCTATCAGGCGTGAAGTAATGCAGAGCCTACTTACAGACAAGGAAGCCTGATGGACCAGCCGGGCTCAAGAAATGGAGGAGGCAGGAGCAGTAGGCAATTACCGCAAGCTCTTCCAGCTAATCCGCACCACTGGTCTCAGAAAACCAGGCGTCAGTGAGACATTCAGAGACAGCGCGTGTGCGCTGATACACAATAAGAAGTGCCGTATGGCTCGTTGGGCTGAACACTTTCAAGATCAGTTCAGCTGGCCCCCTGCTCCCGGACCTCGTCCTACTCAGGTGATGCAGGACGAGCCATGGACGGTTAGTATAGAGCCTCCGTCGGAGGCCGAGGTCCGAAACGCTATCACAACCACTAATCGTTTTCGTGCGGCTGGCCCGGATCCCCTCTCACCTGCACTATTTAAGGATGGAGGTGAGGTCCTCTGCAGAGCACTGACCTCCCTATTCGAACGGATCTGGAACGAAGAGAATGTGCCGGCTAATTGAAACGAATCGACTATAGTGGCAATATACAAGGAGGGCAGTCGCACAGACTGTTCTAACTACAGGGGTACTAGCCTAACGCCAGTTGCGACAAAATTATTGGCCTCTATTATCGTTCGTCGCCTCACTGCGGAATGGGAATCTCGGATTAGGGAAGAGCAGGCTGGTTTCCGCCCAGGACGTGACTGTATAGACCATATATTCACTTTGCGGCAGGTGCTAGAGCAGCGCCACGCATACCGCAGACCGACAATAGCTGTGTTCCTCGATTTAAAGAGTGCGTTCGATCCCGTCGATCGATCGATTCTGTTCGAATTACTTGCGCGAAAAGGTGTTCCCACGAAATATGTGAACATCCTTCGTGCTCTATACTCGAACACTACAGGCCGCGTCAGAGTCTACGGTGTCCTATCGGATAGCTTTTCGACTACAAGTGGCGTTCGTCAGGGTTGTCCGATTTCCCCATTTTTGTCCAATTTCGTCGTGGATTCTATCATGGAGTGTTCCCTGACGGAATCCAACGATGTAGGCGTTGAAGTGCTGCCTGGTGAAAGGTTAGTTGACCTAGATTATGCGGACGATATCGTCTTGCTTTTCGACGATTTTGCGGCGGCACAATCAACCCTGAATAGCCTGTCCAGAGTGGCCCCATTATTTGGTATGCACTTCGCACCTTCAAAGTGCAAAGTGTTGCTGCAGAACCACCAGCCACTTGATGCCCCCTTGACACTTGCTAACGAGGAACTCCAAGTAGTTGATCGTTTCACTTATCTTGGCAGCTGCATCAGCAATGATGGGCGCATAGAAACTGACGTGAGCTCACGCATTGCAAAGGCCAGAGCTGCCTTCTTGAACCTGCGTCATCTTTGGCGACAGAAAGGAGTTTCCCTCCGTCTGAAAGGCCGGGTATACAAGGCCACAGTGAGGGCTGTTCTGCTCTGTGGTAGTGAAACTTGGCCTCTTCGGTCTGAAGATCTGAGGCGCCTTCAAGTCTTTGATCATCGTTGTTTGCGAAGCATTGCTGGTGTCGGATGGCACCAGCGTGTCCGCAACGATGATATGCGTACGCGAGTACTAGGTAGTGATAATCATGCTTGCTCCCTAGAACAACAGATAGCACTGAATAAGTTGCGTTGGCGGGGGCACGTGCTACGCATGCCAGGTCACCGCTTACCTAGGGGGGCCTTGTTCAGTCAACCAGGTGTAGGATGGCGCAAGGCTCGAGGTGGACAAAGTTGACTTGGCAGCGGGAAATGAAGTCACTGACGACGAAATTGGGTGCCGTTGGTCCGTCTCGCCTTCCGGGCCGGAGTCCACGTGACTCGCCTTGTGTTTAGCTCGAGACTTTACAGGACATGGCTCGCAGTAGACACCAGTGGCGCGTTTGCTGCCGTCTCCTAATCGGATTGCCTGTTTAAAGTATGTTTGGTGCTGAGTTATCTGCGGGGTAATGCCTGATTATGACGCGGGGCAGTGAAAGCCGCAAGGAAGCTGTCTCGCCGATGCCGCCTTATCTTTGCATGATAGCCAGCTGTTTGTGACGGTATGTTGTCTACACAAGGTGTAGGCGCCTTGACCCTGAATGTTTGCTTAGGGCATTAAGGTTTTCAGGTAAGTCCCGCTTTCTCTCCCACTTCTTATTCTTTATTTCATAGGTCCTCATGGTTGTATGGCAGCGAAGCATCAGTTCAAATGGCTGATGTGCTGCTGTTGTGATTGATTGTTGATGGATTTCATCCTCTTTTCCTCCAGATTGTGGCGGAATGTATTGCTATTCCTATCTGCCACGTATTTCGGCACTGACTTGAGGCCGAACGTCTTCCTTTTGCCTTTAATGTAGGCATAGTCAAGCCCGTATACAAAGGAGGAAATCGACAAGATCCTACAAATTATCGGCTCATTTGTCTAACATCTGTCGCCTGCATGGTTAGGGAGAGGATTCTTAGGTGAGCTCTCATCCTGCATTTCCAGAACCTTACGATCATTTCAGCTGCGCAGCATGGGTTTTGTCTTTCGCGTTTATGTGTCACCAGTCTTCTGGCAACTCGAGAAAAGTGGGCTAAATCCATGGATGCTTGTATGCGGCTACATGTCGTATTTGTGGATTTCAGTAAAGCTTTTGACAAGGTTCCACACGCAATTTTGCTTAGCAAACTTCGCAGTATTAGTGTTTCAGGAAAAATCCTCTCTTGGCTCACTGATTTCCTGCATGACCGCGCTTTCCGTGTGCAAGTAAATGAGTCCCTTTCCTTCCCTGTAAATATGATCAGCGGTGTTCTGCAATGCACTGTTCTTGGTCCTGAACTTTTTAATTTTTATTAATGACTTGGCGTTTGTACTACACGCAGATTGTTTGATTTACGCAGGTGATTTAAAGCTATGGTTGAAAATCTGCTGTCTGGACGAAGCTGATGTACTACAAATATGGCTCGATTCGTTGCATGATTGGTCGATCAGGTGTCAATTACACATAAATCACGATAACTGTTCCGTTCTTCCGATCGCTGCCTCCGAACCATTTGAAATTTATCAAATTGGTGGGTTTTGCTGCCAAACTCTAATCGTGTGAGGGACCTTGGCGTCGTTGTGACCCCAGACCTAAAATCGACTGAAGATACCTTGAGGAAAGTCGCTTCTGTCAACAGGTTGTTTTTCGCCACACGACGATCCTTATCTCGCTTGACTCCGGAGATCTTCAGGCTCGTGTTCACTTCTCATGTATGGCCGATGCTTGAGTATGGACTGACGCTGTTTATCCTCTTTCCAAATTTGAATGCAGGTTGATGAAAGAGTTCAGCGGAGAGGATCTAAATCTCATTCTTGAGTTGCGGAAACCTGCCTTACTCACATTCGATATCCAGTGCCTGAACTTGTTCTCCTATGCCTGTCGTTGAGATCGAGGGGATTTGCTTTTCACACGGCGTATCGTTAGAGGTGAAACTTGGAGCTGAACTGCATAAATTTCTTTCCACTCAATTCTTTCAGTACGATTCCGGGGCACCATTGGAAATGTTTTAAACTAAAGGAGACTCGGGTCCGTTGTGACGTCACTCTGTCTACCAGAGTAGTGAACGAGTGGAACAATCTACCTGTGTATGTCGTTGATGCGCAGTCGGAGGAATGTTTCAAACATCGATTAGATTCTTACCCGTTGAGTAAACTCGGATCTTGTTGCTTCTTGTGTCATTGCAACGGTTCCATTGGTACCGACTTACAATCTCCACCCTGTGATCCCTGTGACGAACGGGAGGCGATGGAGCTGACAAAGGATTTTTCCTTCTGCTCTCTACATTCCAATGATCGAAGTGCTCTGTTCTTCGAATCGGAGCTGCTAGTTCTCCCACCCAATATGTTGTCGGCGGTGGTGAACTCCCTGTTGTCACTCAGCAGATTGATTTAGGGGTCGTACACTCATCAGCACTTCATTCTGGCGACAATTGGAAGAAGGCTGCTTGTCGGGGGTTTCGTATGATGTGGTTTATCCGCCGCTCTTTCGGAATCCTAACGGCCAATTTGTTTGTGAAGCTATTCTCGACATTCGTCCGACCCCACCTGGAATATTGTATACGGGCTTGTCCACCATGTCTTAACCGAGATAAAAATGGACTTGGAGAGGGTGTTACGAGTGGGCACTCGGTTAGTGCAGGGTCTACGGGGACAGACGTATCCTGAACTCTCACTTGTCGTATTTTGACGGGTAAGGTCGGCTATTTAGTCTCGCTACGTTTCCTAGTCTCCACGGTCACCCACTGAAACTGCATAAACCACGGTCTGATAGGATTAGGACGGAAACTCGTCTATCGCGCCGAGTTATAGATCGCTGGAATTCGCTTCCAGATCAGGTGATTAGGGAACCTACGGTTAAGAGTTTTGCGCGCCAGCTCGATGCTCTTGGGTGGCAAAACCAAACCTTTCCTTTTGCCTAACTGACTCACCTTCACTTTCAGTTCCTTTTTAATGACTCAAATATCTTGGTATTCTACTTGCTTAGCTCTTTCCACTTTCTCTTTCGCCTTCTGAGCTTACTTTTTTCTCTTTCTTACTTTACGTAACCGGCCCAGCAGGGACTGCTAGGGCGGGATACGTGGGCATTAATTGGTTGGACAGTGTGTGATGCGGTCTTTGTTTTAGGTCCATCAGTATTTCAAAGTTCGCCAACTCCTGGTTCAACGACCCGTCGAAGAAGGAACACTCACGGGATAATCCTATCGTTCCAGTCCCGCTTGAACTCGACTCGAATCATCCTCCTGTCATGTGTGGGCGCCCTGGCGGTGCCCTAGCCCAAACCCAACCAACCCCAATTACGCCAATATTAATAATAATAATAATAATGCAATGCTCCACCGGCCGTCACGTATTGGCACTAGGCTACCTTCTCTGCTACGTACCACCTTGGTGGATAAGCGAAAGCAAGCTATCGCTGACGTCACTCTTCTTTCTTCTTCCCTTTACACGCTCTCCCCGTTCCCGTTTCACTTAATCCCTTAATTTTTCTAATCCAGGTGACCATACGCACGATTAACCGGCACCGCAATCGTATGTCTACGCGCAAAGCGCTCAACATCTGGGGCTGGAAGGTGCGCACTTTGCTCTATCGGAATGCGAATGAGCGTCCCGAGCGACGCACTGCACTGCTCGCGATGGAACTCGCTCTATACGAGATCGACATCGCAGCACTCAGTGATACACATTCCCGCTGAGCTAGGGAATCTACATTGAGGCTGGTGCTGGGTACACCTACTACTGGGCGTCGAACACCACCACAGGACCACGTGAACCTGGGGTCGGATTTGCACTATCGGACTGCCTACGTGGACAGCTGGTGGCAGAACCAGCTGGCATTAGCTTAGGACAGGTGTCTCCTTACTTGCCACTTGGAAGAAATTTCGCTACTTTTATTTGTACGTATGGTCTCATCGTGTGTTATCCTGATGACACAAGGGATCATTTTTACGCTCAATTATTATCCGTGATACTGTCTGGTTGATTTCGATGCATGCATTGTGCGTGATGCAGCACTGTGGCCAGATGTAATTGGTCCCTATGATATTAGCACAACCAATGTGAACGATGATCGGCTGCTTTCACTTTACTTCACTCACAATCTGACAATGCCAAACACAAATTTTTCACTGGGTGCGAGTGGTATAGCTACTTGGACGTAACGACGGAGTGCTCACGCTCACCTGCTGTATTATGTCATCGTACGCCATCGTGACATGAGTGATGTGCGCATGACACGTGCACTGCGTGGAGTTGTGTGGCACTGACCATAAGTTAATGCAGGCAAATTGTGCATATATTTTCGTAAATCTACGTATTGCACTCCCGCCGTGAACCGGCGTAAATTTAACCTTCTCTGCCTCGGTACTGGAGCGAAACGTATTGAGCTGGAGAAGGCGATGGTTGCACTCCTGTGTGATGTAGACTGCATAACCACAGTGGCGACCTGTGGCACCACATTCGCGACCAGATGACAGCTGCTGCCGAGGAGATCATCGGGCGCGCAAACTGTAAGCGGCCTGATTAGTTTAATGAGGACAATTTGGCGATTGGGGCATTGGTATCGGAGAAGAACAGAATTTGCTGCACATGTGGCAGACCCCAGTGACTTGGGGAAGAATAGTCAGTTTCGCAAACTTTGACGGCGACTGACTCGAGAGCTCCGTGACATTAAAAATGCATAGTGAACGGAAAAAGTGAAGCAGATGGAATGCTACGCCGAACGCCGCCAACACAAGGAATTCTTTGACTCCTTGAGGGCGGTGTATGGACCGAGATTGGAGCCGCTAAGGACGCTGATAAATGGTAGTTCAGGTGCTACCTGCATGTAGACTGCAGACATAGTGCAGATCTTGCAAAAACGCTTTGACTTTCTTGAACAACCGTTCAGCGATCGACTGACCTATAGTGAACGGCCTGAGGCAGCATGATGTGAAGGCGAATCTGGCGGACACGCCGACACTGGATGAGACGCAGAGAACACTTGCTCAGCTGCAAAACAGCAAGTGTACTGGGGCTGACGGGATCCCGCCTGAAGTATTGAAACACGGCGGACCCGCGTTGGTGACTGCGCTGCACCACTTGGTGCAATGTGTATGGATTGAGGAGGAGATGCCTTCTGAATTGAAGGATGCTCTTGAGCTACCACTGCACAAGGGCAAAGGGAGCAAGCAATGTTGTACGAATTATCGTGACATCAAATTACTGGGTTGTGTGGGCAAGGTGGTTGCCCGAATCATGCTCAACCGCCTCGTCAATCAGGTTGTGGAACCTAACGTGGCGGAAGAGCAGTGTGGATTCCATTTGGGTCGCAGCACCATGGATGTGATGTTTCTGGTTCGTCACTTGCTGGCGAAATGCAGGGGGTGACACCAATAATTGTAATCACTAAATGTTGGCCTCACCAAGGCATTTGACACGGTGAACCGCGAGGCACTGTAGTGTAGATGTTGTTGGGTAAGTTTGCTTGTCTGAGCAAGTTTTTAAGTTTAATTGTGTGTGCACATTTGTACGCGGGCGAGGGTGTAGCTTTATGAACAAACCGTGGATGTCATATATATATATATATATATATATATATATATATATATATATATATATATATATATATATATACATATATATATATATCTATATAAAACGGATATAAGTAGTGTGATGCAAGCTGACACACCAACAGCGAGCCTTGCCGACTTCCCCAAAGTTGAAGATGACCTCAGGATTCCAGTTCCATGTGCACGAGGAGTAAACACAGAGACGAGCACCAGTTGGGAAACACTCTATGGAAATCACGCGGATAAGCGGATGCCTCCAAAGTAACTGTATGGGAATCACGCAGATGAGCGGACGCATCCAATGTATGAACGAACACACCTAGTATAAGCCACTTTAGTAATAAACAATTACCGCCTGCCACGGGTTCTTACATTTGGTGCCGTGACCTCAAAACCCATGAAGATCCCCTGGCCGGAGCCATTTGAAGACGGGGATGTGAAGGTGTTTTTGGAGGATTTCGAGGAGGTGGCAGATGCGGTAGGACTGAAGACGGACCGGGCGAAGATGGCGGCCCTGCGGAGTCTCCTCAAGGGCAGGGCGAAGGCGGTTCTGGAGGCGGCGCGAAGAGGTCCGGTCAAGTTGGAGTGGACCGCCGCGAAGGAAGCGTTACTCTCTGGCCTGGACACGCCAGCGGACCGCCAGGAGGCGATGCGACGGTTCAAGGCGTCGCGGATTGGTGCGGGGACGGATCCCCTCGTGTTTGCGGTGCACCTCAGGAGCTTGTTGGACCGCGCCTTGCCGGGGTTGGATGGGCCGTCAAGGACGCAGTTGCTGGTGGATCAGTTTTTGGCCGGCCTCCCCCAGCCAACCGCGGAGCGCGTTCGGATTGCAAATGCCACTCGGAAGATGCAATTGGAGGAGCTGGCGCAAGTTACTCGAGACCTAGGCGACGCACCACTAGCTGCGCTGAAGGAAGAGCCACGTGGAAATGTGGAACGGATGGAAAAATTGGAACGGATGATGGAGCAGCTTACGGAAGACATCAATGGGCTTCGCGTTCAGCGTTATCGGGTGCGCACAAAGGGATGTTGCTTCATCTGCGGTAAACCGGGGCACTGGAAGAGACAATGTCCGCAGAGGCGTGGTGTTACTCGGGAGTCGAATAAGCGTGTGCAACCTTATTTTTCTTTGCGAATCAAAGATTGTGTACTTGGGGCGTTGAGCAGGAGTGCGGTTGAAGCAATGGTGGAAGTAGACGGAACGATGGAAAGGTGTCTGATCGATACGGGTGCCGCGGTGTCACTAATCAACCATCGACAAGGTGAAAAGCTGCAGTCGTGCTGCACGATCGTAAGAGCGGTTGGCGGTCATTCAGTGGGAATTGATGGTATAGCCGAACACACCGTAGGAATCGGGGGACGAAAGCGAACACACTCCTTTCTCGTTTCACCAGATGCGAAACAAACCATATTGGGAGCAGATTTCCTGGAGCTCAATAAAGCTGTCATTGATCTAAAGCGTGGGAAGTTGCTAATGGAATGCGGGTCACTACCACTTATTAATCGTGGAGAAATGCGATCTTCGCAGTCGGTCGTTGCTGTGTTACATTTGAGCCCATCATTGCAGTCGCTGATTAACAAATACCAACCCTTGTTTACGGATGACAGCAGTCAATATGGGTTTTGCGATTGGATCGAGCATACCATCCCGCTAACTCGCCAACCGTATCGGCCCCATGGACCTCGAAGGATACCAATCCACCTGGAGGCTGAAGTGAATAGGCAAGTGCAAGAAATGCTGGACGCGGGCGTGATTGAGGAGGCACATAGCCCGTACAACTCTCCTGTGGTCTTAGTGAAGAAGCCGAATGGGAAGTACCGATTCTGTGTCGACTTCCGAAGACTGAATGAAATTTCCTTGACTCGTTTCGTTCCAGTTCCATCAGTTGCTGATATTTTTGATCGGCTGCAGCAGTCGAGGATATTCACGGTCCTGGACTTGAGATCAGGATACTGGCAACTGGCAATAAAACAGGAAGATCGAGAGAAGACGGCGTTTACCGTTGGTGAGAAACAGTATCAGTTTAAGAGGATGCCCTTTGGATTATCAGGAGCCCCGTTTACCTTCCGACGTCTCATGCTGCGATTGCTGAGTGAATTGGAAAACGTGGTGGTGTACGGGGATGATATCGTGGTGTATAGCCAATCAGAAGCGGAACATATCCATCATCTCGCGGCAGTTCTGGAACGCATTCAGCAGTCGGGACTTCGTATAAATGGACCAAAGTCCCAGATCGGAAAGACCTGTGTCACCTTACTGGGTCATAAAGTGGGACAAGGCGAACTGAAACCGCTACCTGAGAAGATAATGACGATACAAGGCAGCCCACTTCCCACCTCAAAACGCACTCTCCGTACATTCCTGGGCCGCGCCGGGTACTACAGCAAATTCGTCAAGGATTTTAACACATTGGCCTCACCCTTGTACGAGCTGTTGAAACAAGATAGGAAATTCACGTGGAATGCAGAAGCTCAACGAGCCTTTGATCAGATTCTACAGGAAATGGGAAGGCAGGAGTTGACCCTGAAATTGCCCATCGCTGGTGAGATGTTCACGGTAGCCACTGACGCCAGCGATGTCGGGATCGGTGCGGTGTTGAAACAAAACCATGGGACGATCGAATATGCCGGCCGAACTTTGACGCCTGCGGAACGCAGATACTCAACCATAGAGAAAGAATGTCTCGCAATTGTCTGGGCGTTAGATAAATGGCGACCATATCTCCTGGGTCAGCGATTTCACGTCGAAACAGACCATAGACCGTTAGAGTGGATTAAGTCTGCCAAAGACCCCAGAGGAAAACTGGCGAGATGGGCATTGCGCTTACAAGAGTATGATTTCACGATAAAACACGTGCCGGGGAGGGAAAATCAGACGGCGGATTTTTTGTCACGCATGATAGATGAGGATGACTTGCCGAACGTAGCTTTCGGTATTAACGGTATACTGTGCGAGCAGGATCCAGAACGGTTGGCAACCGAGCAACGTAGCGACAAACTCCTACGCAAGTTGATCACCGTGCGATTAACTGGTCAGACAAACTTCAACAAAAACCAACTCAAGCAGCTGGGACCGTTTGCAAAAGACCTGGGAAAGCTGCAAGTGAACGAAGCAGGGATCTTAATGTGGATGCCAGGAGGTAGCAACCCTTCGGTGCCAGTCATTCCAATGAAACGAAGACGGAATCTAGTAGTTTCTTGTCACGAGATGGCGCACACAGGTTGTTCCAGGACCTACGATCTGCTGAAACAACGCGCGTATTGGCCGGGAATGAAAATGGACGTTGAGAAGTGCGTACTTTCGTGCCGACAATGTCAGCTCATGAAAACGGATTGCCGAGGGATGCAGCAGCAAACGATGACGATCCCGGTCTCGGAAATTGGTGAACTTTGGTCGGTCGACGTGATGGGGCCGTTTCCATTGACCAGGCGTGGTAACCAGTACATTTTATTGATGACGGAGCACTTCACGCGATGGATTGAGGCGACAGGCATCCCGGATCAACGGGCTAGCACCGTTACCCATGCTGTCATGAATCACTTGGTAGCGGCTCACGGAATCCCAAAGGCCATCTTAACAGATCAAGGGCCGTGCTTCGAGAGTGAGGAATTCCGGAACTGTTTGGAGAAACTTGGCATCAAGAAATTGCGCACCACCCCATACCACCCGCAAACAAATGGCCTGACGGAACGTAACAATAGAACAATCAAGGAGTGGCTAGCAGCAAAAGGTGGAGACTGGGAGGAAGCGCTGCCGCTACTGTTGCTGACCCATCGAGCAACCAAACAGGCGTCCACAAAGAAATCACCATTCCAGTTGATGTACGGTCGACAACCTCGTCTACCTGTGGACCTAGAGATTGGAATGTGGCCAACTTGCCGTATATCTCCCGAGGAGAGACGTAATAACCGAAAGACCGCCAACCGCAACCTACAGGCGACTCAGGCGCTGAGGATGGCGAAGTTCCAGACCAGCAAAGGTGGAAGGAATATCGAGTTTCAGATTGGTTCGAAAGTGAAGTACAGGGACCATCAACGCTATCCCACTTGCGGCCCAGGGGAGAGGAAACTCCTAGCGAAGTGGAAAGGACCGTACGAGGTAATCGACCGGCGAGGCCCAGTGTATACAATCGCTCGGCAAGGTGAATCGCGGAGGGTGAATGCCAGCGAGCTGAGGAAGTGGTACGAATTGGAGGAGGAAACACGCTCGTACAGTGAACATCCCCGGCGGTCAGAAAGACTCCGACGGAAGGCAGCTGACGCGAATCCTTTGGAGGGGGAGGAGTGTGGTGGATTGAAGGTAGATACTACTGAAACGGATATAAGTAGTGTGATGCAAGCTGACACACCAACAGCGAGCCTTGCCGACTTCCCCAAAGTTGAAGATGACCTCAGGATTCCAGTTCCATGTGCACGAGGAGTAAACACAGAGACGAGCACCAGTTGGGAAACACTCTATGGAAATCACGCGGATGAGCGGATGCCTCCAAAGTAACTGTATGGGAATCACGCAGATGAGGGTGTAACAAAACAGCGGAAGTGGTTGCGTATCTCATTTGACAAAGCTCGGGCCACTTTGAATAAGCATCGACAATTACCAGATAGTGGAAACCCTTCAGCGGTCCAGCAAAATCAATAGGAATGCAAGACCATGGTGCACTTGGAGTTTGCCAAGAATCAAGCTCACATTTGACAAGTAGTTTTGCTGCCATAACACAGCTCTCAGAGGAACGATAACAAATTTTCAAGATCTTGGTCCATGAATGGTCAGTAAGCATGGCTACGGGCTACGGATTTCATACGACTAATTCCTGCATGGTCTTCATGTAACTGACTGAGAACAATCTTCTGTAAAATCCTGGGAATCACAACACGATCAGCTAACATCAACCAACTAGTGATGGTGGTTAAGGCGAACTTCCTTTTACGAAACTGCTCACTATAGATGTCCGAAGGGTATGTAGCCCAACCAATGCTAAGTTACCCAATATTTGTTGTAGCAGGGGATATTTTGCTGTTTCTACTTGAACTGCGTCTGCTGTTACTGGAAGTTGACCTACGGATGTTTGAATTACTTGTCTAATCTCGGGACCTAAGGTGTGCTAGGTACAACAATGTCTTCATGCGGTGTCTTGGACGTGCAGTCGGCACTCAGTCTGGATAATGTGTCAGCATGATCAAGCGAAGACGTACTTTTAATACGCAAATCGAAATCGTGTGTTAATAGGGTGGTTGCCAAACGCTGTATTCTGTTCGCCATGTGAACGGAGATTCCTCCTTTAAATGCTAAATTAAATAGCGAAGGTATATGGTCTGCGTGCGAAGTATATGTGCGTCTATGGACCATCTTATGAAATTTCTTAATCGCGAAAAGAGAGCTAGTCCTTCTTCCAGTTGACTGAAGTTCTTTTCTGCTGCCGTCAACACGCGGGAAACATGCATCACAGCTTTTTGATATTCATTTGGAAACCGAAGAAGCAAAACACCACCGATATCGTTTTGCGGCATATCAGCAGCGACAATTATTGGTAATAATGGGTCGTAAGTATTTAACAAGAGAACGGTGGACAATATTTGTTTAATGTCATCAAAAGCTTTCTGGCACTTCGATGACCAATTCTACACTAACTCGTTCACCAAATGTGCATTTAATGAGGCCCGGAATTCTTGCATCTGAGGGACAGAGTTTTAGCAATAGATCACTAGACCCAGGAAAGACTGCAAAGTACCTTTGTTCGTGGGGTGTGGCATTAACTTGATGGCTTTTATTTTGTTCGGGTCTGGCCCATGACCGAAACTGTCACTAGCGCAGCCAAGGTAGGTGATACTGGGCAACATGATCTCCCACTTCTCTGCACGTACACAAATCCATGTGAATCTATCCTGGAGAATGCTGAGTTCAGGTAGGTGTAATGATCTTTGGTGGTGGAGCTTACAATAATTATGTCATCCAAATAAGCGATGCCACATTGTTATCCGGATAGCATAGCGTTCATCCCTTGTTGAAATGTCGCTGAAACACATTTTACTTCTGAAGGTATCCGAATGTAACCATACAAGCCTCGATGAGTATTAATAATGATTAGTTCTTTCGAGCGCTTCTCGACCAGTACTTGCAAGTACGGATCAGAAAGATCAACTTTAGGAAAAATCTTTCTTCCATTAAGCTTTATGAATAAACCCACGAGAACGGGTAAGGGTTATTAATGCGTTTCCAATGCGTTATTTAATCCCATAGAAAAATCAGCACAAATTGAAATATCTGCCATTAGCCCTTCTGATGACTATAATGGGAGCAGCCCACTCTGAGTAGGTCACAGAACTGATGACACCCATGGGCTCCACTCGACTAATTTCGACATCCACCGCCTCAATAGCAGCGTATGATACTGGTCTTTTGGGACAAAATACTGCACCTACACTGGTACGTGGATACTACACAGCTTTTGCCTTAGAACACATTCCAAGTCCCTCTACAACAACATTGTGGTACTTAGGGGCGAAATATGATAAAGCTTCTGCACTGTCTCTAAACGTTACGGGTGCAACCGAACACTGAAAAGCGGTGGGATACAGTGAAAAACTACCTGGGTTATCATCAATACTGTTCAAAGGTATGTTACATTAATTGAGTTTAACTATCCAATCAGTGGAGGATGCGTCGGGCTATATCGCATTTAGCTAACAATTCGTGATAGTCAGATACCGTCCTCCATAGCGCAGTTACATAAGCTGCGGGCTAGTTGGCAAGAGCCACTAGCAGTCATGGGTTCGATCCTCCGCAGAGGACCGAAGGATGCGCACCACTGATGAGCCCCAATAGGGCGAAACGGCAGTCTGGTGCTTTTCCGGATAGTTGGTCGACATATCTGAATTGTCGGCTGATTGCGATGAACAAAAATACCAAAATCCTTCCATGCATAAGTAATGTCTAACAAGTTCAAATGTCTATAAAGTGTTACGTAATGAACACCATTAGCATACCAATGGCGAAGTGTAAGCTCACAGTTGAACTGTCCAAGAATGGGTGCTTCCGAACCGGAAGCGTCAGGAACGACGTGTGAATGTTGAAAACATATTGGTTTACTGAGCTTGTTACATGTCGACTCATAGCTTATTATAATATCGGCAGCCGTGTCCATTTGAAGCCGGACAGAAACACCGTTTATCACAACCGTAACAAACTTCCGCAGTGACTGATAGTTCGGGCTAGTAGTTGCAAACACCACACCTGAAACGCAACGTTGATAACTCTGAGTTTTTGCAGTTTCGTGACGGTCTTCAGGAGATTCCCTGCAAACATCTGGTTTCCTTTGTCCAATCTTCCTACAACGTTTGCAAATACATCGCCTGAATTCACAAAATCGAGCGAAATGTTACTGACCGCAATAAAAATAAACACTAGGCAGATAGCCTCATCGTGCAAAGTCGGAGAGACGTACTGAATTGTGTGATGGCCAGGGGCGTATAAACATCCCTAAAACAAGACTAGTTGTGATGTTGGATCACTTCTGTGTCTTGCTTCAGTGTCAACAAAAGTTCGAATTCCTGCACCAGCTCCTTTAGTGAAGCCTCAACCTAGATAACAAACGTGTTCCAATCTCCGCATCTTTTGATGAACTTAATATACAAAAAGGAGCGCTTTAAACTGATCACTTGTTAGTGTGCTAACCTGAAGACGTTCACATTCTCTGTTAACAGCTGCTGCGTAAATCACAAAAGGAACCGCATGGTGTTTAACAACTAGAAAACATGGGAGACGTGCGTTGAAAAGTGGTTTTATAGCCAAACATCCTGGTCAAGTGTTTAAGGGTCGTCCAATGAGATATCGCATGGATTCTTGGATAGAATATACTTAGAGTACTTTTCATACGCTTGTGGACCTGATCTCCTAAAACAAAGACGTATCTGAGCTGCATCACCTAGCTCAGGTGGGTTTGATTATTTTCAACAAGTCATCATAACGGCGTAACCACTCCTCGAAAGTGAGGTCATAGTCCGGTTGGTTACGAAATCCTGGCAAATTGTGCGCCAGCTTGTCTGCAAAGGAAACCGTTGTGTCCGTAGATGCTGACGGTAACGACATTCGTGTCGTCAAAGTTTCCGTTATGCTTTACCGTGATGCCTTGAAAGGTGCTTGCAGCCTGTACAACATTCCTTGGAGAAATTCCGAAGTGACCGTCCTGAGTTGCAAACTGGAATGTCGCGGCTAATCTATTATAAGGCCTGATTGCAACATAACCCACTCCGAGCGGGAAGCAAGAGCACACCGCGCTGGGACTAACTGCATTGAAAAAACTGACCCACCTGAGAAACCGGGATGCACAAAATCAATAGATCAATCAGCTAACCACATGAGAGGACATAGTCACGAATGTAAAACGATCTAGCTGTGAAAGACTGTCAAGCGCGAGCCCGTCTAACATCCAGCCAATCGATGACTAAGTTACAAGTTACCAATTTTTCGGTAGCAGGCATCCGAAAATAAAGGCGAGCTGTCCAAGTTGGGGCCGCACCTACTTGAAGTGTTCCAAGAATAACCATTTTGCCCGGTGAGGTCGTTCGACCCACGTCAGGTCAGTAGGTAGTGAAAGCCAAAAAGACCCAAGAGTTTACAACAAATCGCACGGAACTTCATGCTGGTCAGAAATGCGTTTTTGCAACGCTGTTGACCCAAGGACTGAATGTTCTTTTTCAACTTGATTCAGGAGCCACCATCAACATATTACCAGTGAAACATTGTATCAGTGTCAGTTCAGTGAAACGCGGAGTTGCCTCAAAATGTGAAACGGCTGAAGGCTACAGCCGAAAGGTAGTGCCATCATGAAAACGGTCACCTCGAAGACCGAAATCGAACACCTGTCTGAGTTCTTAAGTTTATCAACAGACTTTTCGCTCATTTTGGGCATCGATCCGATTCGGCACCTTGATTTTGGCTTCTTTAATCATGATCGTTTTGTTCGTTCGTGTCAGGCTGCTGCAAGCATTGTTGACTGTTATCCTAGAGTGTTTTATTGGGCTGTTGGGAAATTCGAGCGCTGCGTTTATTTGTCGTTGAATGCATTTGCTAGGTCAGTAGCGTTGCCAGCCAGGAAAGTTGCAATTGCTATGGGCGAAAGCTTTTCAGAAGAACTGAAGCGTTTGTCCCGTTTGAACATCATAACCAACGTTGATGAGCCGACACATTGGGTAAGTGTCACAGTTTAGCACTCGCGTAACTAACGCACAGTGGCTGGCTCTTAGCCGAAGAAAAACAAAGCAAAACACGTCAGGCACATAGAAGGTAAAACGTTATTCTAACCGGCATGTTGTACAGTGCATTGATCCACTATTGCAAATTAAGCCAATTGATAAATGGGTGAGCGTGTTCCTGACACACGCCAGCGGATGCAGCCACCGAACAGAAAGGACTCAGTACACTGGCCGTGAAGATGCCACATTCCTTCTCCCTTTAGTTTGGACCACTCCAGTTTGGTATAGGTTGACAAGTTAAGTAAGCCGAGTTGAACAACGACGTTGCTGAGTCTCCAATTGACCTGAGTTTTGAGAGTTCTGCGCGTTTGTCAACTCAGTTTGCTGGTTTGAGGACGCGTCATCTGACGGGGTTGGAACGCAAGGATGACGGACATTATCCCTGTGCCGAGCAACTACTCTGCCCTCAGGTAAAGCCAGCTCCGTAAGTTGTCCCGCAACTTCGTCCAAATCCCCAGGCAGCAGGGTAGTTTCGTTGGCCAACTTGACGTACGCCGGTTCATTCTCGCAGAATCCTCGATCGGAAGCCTTCTAGTCTTACTCTGTCTTAGATTTATCTTGCTTAGCCCCGACACATGGCCTCTGGTCAGGAAAGAGAAGATCCAGTAGTGTCCTTAACCTCCATCCGAACATCAACTACCCTGGGCTCTTCCCACTAGTTTCATTTGGCGTGATGCAGTAGCTAAAAAGAAAATTGTTCAACGTTGTTCACAGTGGAGAAGTGGTTTATTTCCGTAACCCGTTGTTGACCGTCTGGACGGCACTTTCAGCCAACCTGTTTGAAGCTGGGTGGTAAGGGGCTGATTGCACATGATGTTTTTGGTGTTTATTAATGACCTTGCACAGGGAATCGCTTCAAAGTTCCTGATGTTTGCCGACGAGATCAAGATCTGGCACAGGGTCCATGCGAACGCCGACCATCATCTGCTTCAGAGTGACTTAGATACAGTGTATCAATGGTCGACCCAAAACTTATTGCATTCCAACGTCAGTAAATGCAAGGTGCTTTCTATCCGACATCAGAGCAGCTACTCATACCGACTCGGAACGGATGTACTGCAACAATCAACTCTCGAACGTGATTTGGGTGTCCTGGTTCAAGATGACTTAGGTTGCTCCAGGCAATCCGAAAAGGCCTCGAAGACCGGGAACCAACACGTCGGACTGTTGAGGCGGGCATTTGGACAAATAAACAGCTCCATATTTCGACAAATGCTCAGTGCGTATGTTCGCCCCCATGTCGAATATGCAATTCAAGCCTGGCATCCGTGGCTGAAACACGACCTTAATGCACTGGAGCAGCCACAACGCCGGGCATCTAAGAACGTAATTGGAACGCGCAATCGATCCTACCAGGAGAGGCTGCGACGACTGGGATTGTTCAGTGGAAGCTATCGCAGACTACGAGGCGACCTGATTATGGCATACTTGATTCTGCAAGACCCACATCATGTGTGCCGCCCTTTACTGCAACTCAGCAGCAATACAAACCTCAGGAGCCACTCATTACAACTCGCAAAACAATACAGTCATCTGGAGTGCCGCAGAAATTTCTTTTCCATCCGTGTCTGTCACCCATGGAATGCTCTCCCAGACGGTTGGACGATGCACTCATCCACTTACACTTTGTTACTTAACACTATGTCTCCATCCTACACCTGGAGTTTACCATGGAATTATTTCTTGTTAACTGTGGATCTAAGAGGATCGCAGGACTGCAGCGAAACAAACGATAAGTCCTTATTTTCGTATTTAAAGTATTAACTATTTTACTATCCTTATCATCATTATTGTTATGTTGATATCCCCTGCAACTATCCAACGGGACTTGTAAAGCAACGCTTGTTAACCCGTATAAATTCATTGTTCATTGTTCATTGCTTTTGGGGAACTCTCGAAATTCCTAGCTAGTAAATACGGAACCGTCGTGTTATCAAAGTATGTCGCATACCGAAGATACTGAAACACGTCCGCATGCAAGAAACGGTAATCTCTGAGGTGGCATGTGTAAGTGGAAAATCCTCTGTCCATTTCGAGTACGTAGCAATCAAGAAACATTTTTCCATCCAACGGGCCGAAGAATACTGTTTGTATGCGGTCTCAATGTTTATTGGGCCATTTACAAGGACTAAGTGGCACAGGAGGGGCATGACTCAGTGCTTTGGCACACGTCGTAGTGCCAGATCAAATCTTCGATATCTTAGTCAATATTAGGCCACCATACATAAGATCGCGTAAGTGCCTTCTTTCTCGTGATTCCTGGGTGCTCTGCGTGAACTTCTTGTAAGATACTGTATTTCCAGCATGGTAATATGACCGCTCTAGATACCCATAGCAAACACTCCTCCTCGAGACAAAGCTCTGTGCGTCGGATAAAATAGGGCAGTAGTTGCGGTTCACGGCCGTCAGGCCAACCTTTAAAGACAAGTTGCTGGAATTTGGCCAGGAACGTATCCCTTTCAGTTTCCTGACGGATTTCTGCATTTGGCCCCAGAGTTTCACCCAAATGTTGCAGCTGATGGATAAACTCCACAGGTTTACGTGCACAAGCTGGTAGGTGATTCAACGGTAAATGGCTCAGAGCGTCTGGGATTCTATTTACTTTCCCAGGGAGATAGATGGTCTTATAATTTTAAGCGGAGAGCAATAAATCCCATCGTTACATACGAGGTGACGCCATCTGGTTTGTGCCTTTTTCTCATCAATCAGGATTAACACAGGCTTGTGGTCAGTAAAAATTTCAACTTTTCTTCCTCACAGATACTGGTGGAGTTCCTTGAATCCAAAGATAACCGCTAAAGCTTACCTTTCCAGCTGTAAGTAGTTCTTTTCCGCTGGTACCAATCTTCTGGACGCAAAAACAATTAGTCGTTTGGTCATGTATTCCATTTGGTGTGACAGCAAAGCCCAGAGTCCTGCGGGTGACACATCGCAATGAAGAGTGATTCTATTTTGATCAAAATGCATTAACAAGTTAGTGTTACTGATAACCAATCGGACAGCATCGTAAGCATTTTGTTGTTCATTGGACCACTGCCACGTGGTATTATTAAGAAGTAAAATATACACTGATGAGTGAAGACTAGCCAAATTAAGTAATAAATGGCTGTAATGGGTTATCATCTAAAGAAATTATTGCAGTTCGTTAATATTTCGGGGTGTTGGAGAATCCAGACTAGGTTGAATTTTTCCTGTTGGGGATGTAACCTATGTTTCTACAAACGGAATCCCAAATACTCAACTGTATCACAAAAGAAGACACATTTAGATTCCTTGAGTTTTAGTCCGCTCTCCTGAAGGCAATTTAAGACTGCTGCAAATCCTGTCATATGTTCGTAGTTGGTACGACCCGTAACCAAAATGTCGTCCAAGAAAGCGCAAAATTCCGGCTATGCCATTCACTAAGCTGTCTATAATTCTAAAAGATCGCGGACAGGGAGTGTATCCCGAATGGTAATCGGTTATAGCAGAAGAATCCCACGTGCGTATTAATAGTGGTAATTTCCTTTGAAGATTCTTGTAGCTACACTTGCGAATAAGCATGGCTTAGATTAGGTTCCGAGAACTTACCTTTCTCCCCGACAAAGTTGCATAAAAGTAATCTATCCGTGGAATCGGATAATGTTCCGTCGTCGTCGCTTGAGTAACCGTCAGTTTATAGACGCCGCAAATGTATACTGAGCCATCAGGCTTCTGTACAGGAACGACGGTTACAGCCCAGGAAGAGTGGGGTATGGGTGAAATTATTCTGTCCTTCTGTAATCACCCTCTCTAACTCTACATTCGCACGGATTGCAAAAGGTAGAATATGTGTCTTGTAAAATTTCGCTTGAGTCTGTCGCTTGATATGCAAGCAAGATGTAAAAGCACATACTTTCCCAGGTATGTATGTATCGAAAACACCGGTAAAGCTTTTCAAGAGTGTAGGTAAGTCAGAAATACTATCCATCTTCTTGACAGATTATAATATTTCCGGCATGTACGTTAACCAGCTCCGCCCAAGTAGGTTAGGTCCGTTTGTGTTAACAACGATTAGAGTCAACGTATTGTGCCCATGGTTTACTTTCACGTCACACACCCAAAACATTGAGTATTTCCCCAGTATATGATCGTAACTTAGATTGAGTTGGAGTCAGAACCAGGTCGTTCAAAGTTCGGTTGTTGATCGGTGTAACCGAGACCCCGGTGTCGATCTCCAGACGTAGTGGCTGGCCTTCAATGTTTAAATCAATAGTGCACGGGGTATTCCCAGTAGGTGTGATGTGGTTGTGTACGAAAGTAGATTGAATATGGGATCGAACAGTACTCTGAGCAAGGCGATGTATCGGTCGTTGAAGCACAGTCGAACCACGTACGCGTTCATTATGTCCGACCTTTGCGCACTTATGATAAGTACACTGTATGTGTCTGCAATCAGTAACCTTTCTAGGCTTCGTATCGCATCTGTAGCACGTAAAGAAACATTTGATTGTAGGTGCTAGTCGAGATTTAACCACATGGATGGCATCTGAAGGAGAAACGCTTCGATACTAAATTAATTGTTGCACAACGCTTTCCCTTTGTCTGACCAGTGAGCAGGCTGTTTCCCAAGTGAGTTTATTCTCATCTTCTGAAAGCACACGTGCTGTAGCTTTATCGTCAAGAATGCCAGACAAAAGGCATTGCACCGCCACCGTCTCTTCGCATTTCGTTATAGGAATTTCATTGTAACGACAATCAGCAATGGACTTTTGTATACGCTTCTCCTATTCTCCTTGTCGCAGTTGAGAAAACTTAGGCGCCCAGTAAAAACATGTTGCCGCGGCTCCCAAAGGCCATCCAGGGTGTTAAAGTAGTGCATCAGGGATGTGCTTTCGTACAAACGCAACGCATCAAACTGCCGTTGACTTTCTGCACCGAGGTGTAGTCTCAGTAATTTGATAGCTTAAGTTTCACCAAGTTTGATGTGATGGTGTGTAATTGGGAAAAGCTCAAGTTAGGCACAGAAGGTTCCTTTCCAACGATTCCAAACTGCTATGGATGGCTTGCATGACGTGTTTTCCAGTAGGCATCAAGCGGGGTAATGTGGCTCATAGTAATTCTTTCCAATTTTAACCTTTTTCGCCAAAGTGTCACCGTTTAGCAATTGCGGAACTACCGCACAGTGTTTGACTCTTAGCCGAATTATCATGAAGCAAAACACATGGAAGGCGAAACTGTATTCTAACCGGTATGTTGTACAACACATTGATCCACTAATCTAAACTAGGCCAATCGATAAATGGGTCAGCGGGTTATTGACACACGTCAGCGAATGCAGGCACCGAACAGAAAGGGCTCAGTACCTTGGCCGTGAAGATGCCACAGTAAGCCCAGTGGCGATCGTCACTAAAAATTCCGGTAATTTGCGCGTGTGCACCGACCCGAAACCGCTTAACGCCGCCCCCAGAAGAGTGTTACACCCTACAGACACTAGACGATACGCTGCCAATGTTATCCAAGGCGAAGATGTTCACGAAGGTCGACCTTGCTTCATTATTTTTGCATGAATAACTTGACGAAGAGCCGAGCTATCTGCTCTCATTTGTGACGCTTTTCGGACGCTTTAGAGGGCTTTGCCTGCTCTTTGCTTTGAAATTGAGATTTTTCAGAGGCGGCTGATGCAAACTGATACAACCTATACGGTTTTCTCCCGTGTATATTAGGGCATGGCTGGAGAGCTTATCGTGCGCTGGGACTTGTGATTGTTACATCCTGACAGATCAGCTACCCACTGCTGCTACTGCTGTGCCGTGGGCTCATGTCCTGGACGCCTCCTCGTGGCAACCGCTGGGTGTGAGTTGGATTATACCCTTATTCTGGCTAAGAGCCAGGACACAACACTCTGTATGAGTCAGTGAACTGACCATGTACTAGACCTGCTGCCTTTCGGGTGTACTTTTAATCAAAGGCTTTGGCTGAGGACCCCAGTCATTCTGCTATCAGGTGTGGGCGCCCTGCCAATATCCTATTCCAAACGCTATCCACTTCAGAAATTAGAAAGTGGTCGAGGACCCTCCTCCCTTAAAACCAAACCATGAAAGACAACAGGTCCACGAGTTATAAGCACACTGCTCGAGTGGCATAGCACACGAGCGCCACACCTTGTCGCTGACGGTGGGAGAGCACGTCCGGGTGCTCAATGGTTTGCTGCCGTCATCCTCAAGCCAGGCAGCCCTTGGCCAAATTGGCAAAAACCCGCCAAAACCCACCTGCATCTGGCCGTGGTCGCAGGTGCATATCCTAATACGGTCGCAAACCACATATGAATTGTTTCAGATCTTCAAAGGCTTTGTGTGACGGACCTCAAGCAGATCCCAATCTGTCTCTGAACTCACACTCCTGAGCTGGATCTACCCTCCCCCCACTGCCTTGTGGGTCAGGCTATTGAGTCAAAGGCTCCGTGCGGAGTCCCTCAAGCAGACCTCCGAAGCACAACGACTACCACGAGTGCGATTGCCCACTAATGTAATCGTATGCCTGCGCGCAAAGCACTCAGCATCGGGTGCTAGAACGTGCGCACACCACTGGACCGGAACTCGAGTGAGCGCCCCGAGCAACACAATACACTGGTCGCGATGCAACCGGTGCGCTCAGTGAGACACGGCACGCTGAGCTAGTGCTGGCTATCCGTTTTACTGAGTAGGCAACGCCACTTCAGCACCACTTGAACATGGGGTCGGATTGGCACTATACGATCTCATAAATGGTCAGCTGATGGGTGAACCAACTGGCATCAGCGCGCAAATGATGTATGTTCACCCATGACTCAGAAGAGGTAAGTTTGCCAATTTTTGAGCACGTACGTTTTGACCATATGTTATCCTGATGACGCGCGTGAGCAAGTATACACACAGCTACCCTCGGTGATACGGTCTGTGCCGAGGGGCGACCGACTACTTCTGCTGAGTGATTTCAACACGCGCGTTACGCGTGATGCGTTGTTGTGGACCGATGTCATCGGTCAGCAGGGCATTGGTTCAGAGAATGCGAAGCATGATCGGCTGCTCTCACTGTGTGCCACTCACGGTCTGACGATCACCAACACTCGGTTAGCACTGAGTGCGAGTGATATAGCAACTTGGACGCACCCACGGTGTGGTTACGCTTGTTTTGTGCCTAGGTCTCCCAGCCGCGTCAAGAGAAACAAAACACACCGGCTCTGAACACTAGCGTTCTATCCACAATTCTGCGACAAAAGGTACAACTTGCCGTATATTTAAAACTCAGTCGCCCAATTGATCGATCGCCTGATCGACCACACTGAGGCAGGCGAGTCCGTCCGCCTCAGCTATCAGTGACCATCACAACGCTCCCCTGCTCGACTATGTCATCGCAAGTCAGCGTGACATGCGTGAAGTGCGCCTGAGACGTGTACTGCGGGGTTGCTGAGTGTAGCACTGATCAGAAGTTGGTACTCACCGAACTGCACCTATATTTTCGCAAATCTATGTATTGCACTCCTGCCTTGAACCGGCGGCAATATAACCTTCTTTCCCTAGGAACTGGATAAGGGGCTGTAGTTGGAGATGGCCATGGCTGCACGCCTGTGATATGTGGAATGCATAGCCACAATGGGAGACCTGTGTCACCACATTTGCGACCAGGTGACAGCTGCTGCTGAGGAGACCATCGGGCGCGCAACCTGTAAGCGGCCCACTTGGTTTGGTGAGAACAATGCAACGATCGGCGTATTGGTGTTTGAGAAGACTGCATCACTTGCTGCACATGTTGCAGACCCCAGTGACTTGGGGAAGAAGAGTCAGTTTCGCAAACTTCGCCGGCGACTAACTCGAGAGCTCAGTCGCATTAAAAATGCATGGTGGACGCTACTCGATGGTAGTTTAGGCGCTGCCAGTACATAGACTGCAGACATAATGCAGATGTCGCGCGAGCACTTGGACCGTCTGTTGCACAACCGTTCAGAGATTGACTGGACTACACTGAACGGCCTGCAGCAACACGACGTGAAGGTGAGTCTGGCGGACACACCGACGCTGGATGAGATGCAGACGGCACACGATCAGCTGCGTAACGGTAAGTGTGCAGCTGCTGAGGGGATCCCGCCTGATTTATTGAAGCACGCGGAGCCGCGTTGGTGAATTCACTTCACCAGTTGGTGAAACGCGTGTGTATGGAGGAGTAGGAGATGCCTTCTAAGCTGAAGGATGCCACTGTGCTAACACTGTACAACGGCGAAGGGAGCATTCAGTTTTGCACGAATTATCGGGACATTAACTTGCTGAGTTGTGTGGACAAAGTGGCTGCCCGAATCCTGCTCAACAGCCTCGTCAGTCCGGTTGTGAAACCGAAAGAGGGAGGAGAAACGTGGATTCCGTTAGAGTAGCAGCATCATGGATATGTTGAATACGGCTCGTCATTTGCAGAAGTGCTGAGAACGATACCAGCCTTTGTACTCGCTGTTCGTTGATTTCACCAAAGCACTTGATACGGTGAACCGCGAGGCATTGTGGCTGGTGCTGTTTAGTTGTCCTAGTAAGTTTGCAAGTTAAACTGAATGCCTGCACAGTGGTATGTGGGAGAAAGTGTAGCTGAGTGGAGAGACCTCGGATGACTTTGCAGTTATCTCTGGTGTGAAGCAAGGATGTGTCATAGCTCCTGCTCTGTTTACTATTTATCTTCCTGGTATGTTGTCGTGTGCATTTGATGCGGCTTGTGCTTACGGTGTTCGTGTGGAGCACCGTATTGATGGTGGGTTTCTGAACATCCGTCATTTCGGTACGAGAACTCTAATGTGTGAGACAACCATCAGTATATTACTGTTTCCTGTAGACTATGCATTGTTTGTACATAGCGCGGATGAGATGCAGCACATGACTAGTGCTCTGGCTTCAACAGCGGCCAAATTCGGGCTCACTTTCAACACAAGCAATACTGTCTCTCTCTCTTTCAGCCTTCACTAGTGGTGTAATCTGCAGTGGTGCCACAAAATAGCATTGTTGATGAAGCACTGGAAACCACCTTCCGCTTCTGCTACCTTGGGAGTGTGGTTTCGACTGACCAGCAAATATACAGTGATCTTCATACTCGCTTATCGAAGTCAGTGGCGGGATTCAGGTGACTTGAGTACTGAGTGTGAAACGATCACCAGCTTACTGTTGGCATGGAGCTGATGGTGTGCAAATCCATGGTGCTGTCCGTTCTTCTATATGGCAGCGAAAGGTTTAACATTCCTGATACTATTACAGCAGACATTATTAAATGGTATTACGGTATAATCCAACTTGAATGGAAGATTCTAATCAGTAATGATTCTAACTCGAAGACGAGCCGACTATTCCCGTCCTGTGAAGCTCTTTCCTTCTGACCTGTCTGCCGTGAATTGCTTGCTTAACCAGTGCGCTAGACTTCGCCGACTGACATCGTGTAAGAACCTAACATTTAGACATCCACTTACTTATAGCTCAATAGGAAGACCGACTATGTTTTCTACCATACTGCTTATCACAAGCCTAAGAGAGACTGCTTCAAAAAGTGTCTTGAACTACTCTTAAATATTTGAACCCCATACATACCTAGCTACATTTTAGGTTTATCGGCAGTCACACAACCGCCAACTCTAATGAATCAGCAAGCTTTGCAATTCTTCCAATAGATCATCCACTTAGCCCATCTATGCCTGAAACCAGCAGCGTGTATTCCATCTGTACTCCCGCAAGTTCTTCCACGACACGGGATGATGCCCTTAGTCCAACAAAGTACAAACAGTCTGTAAACCTACCTACGCAATATGGATATGTTAGATTACTTCTCTTAACTGCCCGGTCTCTCAACAATAAAATGCATCACTTACGTCCTCTACTGTTTCTCTCTAGTCCTGACATGGTACTTGTCACGGAGACCTAGGAAAACAAACATACTTCTGACACCCACTTCCACATCCCAAACTTTCGAAGCTTTAGCTTTAGTCGCATATCCCGCCGTGGTGGCGGTTGCCGCATATATGTGGACAATAAGCACAATGCAACTTCTATGGGCAACCAACTTCTAAATGATATTGATGGTTCTATCTGGATTAACATTCAAATAAATTGCAAGACCATCTTTACTGGTTGTGTGTGCAACCCACTACACTGCGAGTAACAATTGGCAACACAAAGGACTTGGAGGATGTTCTCTTAGCAAGCCACAGTCTACCGAACTCTTCTCTAAGTGCCCGCATTTTTCCAGACATGCCATGGACGGAAAGACAAAAGCGAAAATCCGACCCAACCGCGTCTCGTCAAAATGTAATGAAGAAAGTGGTGTTGGTTCATGGTGTGCCCGAACTGAAACATGGCGACACCAGTGAAAGACAAAAACACGATATTGATGAGTGGCGCTACATCACAGAACTCTATGGCATGCAGAATGTTGTGGCATTCGACGTCAGCCGCTTAGCTTCCTCCCCAAACTATCAAGGGAGCGGGCCGAAAATTTTGAAAGTTACCTTGGCTACGCCGGAGATGGCATCAATGGCAATTAACGTGTGGTACTACAGCAGAAGGCTAGGACCACCAGAAGTAAGACTGAGACCATTCCTGCAAGCAGTACAGACCACTGGTACAGTTGAGTCAGACCTGGCTTTTCCGACCATAGACCAGCCAAGCGTGCAAACACTCGTGTCAAAAAACGTGGGCAGACCGGCACTGTTTGTGCCGGTCAAACACAGCGAACCCACATCCTAATGCGGCAACAAATGCAATGCTGCTACACAAACGCCCAAGGGCTTTACTCCAAGTTGCCGGAATTGCGCCATCGGCATGAAGCAGTAACTTGGGACATCATAGCATTAACTGAAACCTGGCTCTCAAACGAGATTTTGGATCCAGAAATTGAACTTAGTGAAATGTCAGTCATTCGAAATGATCGTCCATCTCGCGGTAGTGGCGTTGCTATCTATTACCGAGATCACCTGAAATGTGAAGCTCTCACTGAGCATTCCCTTATTATCCCCGACGCCTTATTTTGCCGGCTGCAGCTATCCGGTCCCGATGGTTGTCCTCAGAAGAAGACACATGATGCTTGCCTCATAGCAGTTGTCTACAGGCTGCCGAACTCCTCCGCCGACAGCGATGATATTCTGTTAACTGCTCTCCAATATGCTATGTCGAAAAAGTACTCACACTACCTAATAATGGGTGACTTCAATGTATCGTCAATAGCATCTGTGTTCCCAAGTGGGCCATGCTTCAAATCAAAACTCCTTGAGTTCTTGACTATGGCAGTTTTGTATAACCATGTGGATCAACCAACCAGACACAGCAGGTCAAACAAACCTTCAACACTTGATTTAATCCTGACTAATGAGGAGTTAATGGTTGAGTCGGTTTCATACAACCCCCCGCTAGGTTGTAGCGATCATTCAGTTCTAACGTTTGATTATGTGTGTTATGCCAGTATGGTTGACAAAGAACCAGAAACCCGACGATTCATCACCAACTATTCCAAGCTTCACACTTTAGCGAAAACCGTTGACTGGGACCTCCAGATGCACACTTCGGCGAATGATGCCTGGCAAGTGTTGAAAGGCAAGATACACTGGGTCCTACAATCAGCTTCAAAAGACGTACCATTACGAGTTTCGCGACGGCGCAACAACTGGATCCGGAGTAGAACACGTAAGTGGTTGAATAGGCGAGACGAGGCTTGGAGGGGTCATTTGCTAGGTCCAAGTGATATCACGTGGAATCATTACAAAACAGTCAGCAACTACTGCACTTCACTCCTTAAAGCTGACAAGAACGAATGGCAGGAAAATATGGTACGCAAATTCACTAGCAATCACAAACTGCTCTACCGGTTTGTGAATGACAAAAGGAAGGTTAAGACGGGAATACCACCACTAGAGACGGTCAATGGCCTAACGGTTACTGAAGAGGAGACCGCGGACGCATTGCTCATGCAGTTTGTCTCAGTGACTAGACACACCATGGAACCATCGCCTTGCTACATCCCAGCAAATGTCGTCGGCTTATCCACGGTCAACTTTAGCCCTACATCTGTGGCAAAGAAATTACAGTCGCTCAGGGAAAATAGTGCGCCGGGAATTGACAAGATCTGTCCGAAAGTACTTAAAAGCCTTGCACCCACCATGGCAGTCCACCTTGCAACCTTTTTCCAGTTTCTATTTGATTCTCATACACTTCCGTCTGAGTGGAAACGTGGACTTATCACTCCGATATACAAGGGAGGTAAGCGGTCAGACCCTGCCAACTATCGACCTATTACTCTCCTTCCTGTTCTATCAAAAGTGATGGAGTCTATAATCGCTGATGAAATGGTGAGATATTTTGAAAGTCTACAAATCATCTCCAACCTCCAACATGGATTCAGATGCGGACGATCTTGCCTCACCAATCTACTACTTGCTCGGGACTCATGGACCAGGGCTGCTGACGAGGGAGTTCCCGTAGATGTGATTTACTTAGACTTTTCTAAGGCATTCGACAGAGTCAATCACCCAGCACTTCTCCGAAAGCTTGCGGCCTATGGTATCCACGGATCCTTGCTCACATGGTTGGAAAGTTACTTATACGACAGAAGAATCGAGGTAAGGATCGCCAACACCCACTCCGATAGCCTATGCGTCACTAGCGGCGTACCGCAAGGATCAGTTCTCGGCCCGTTACTCTTTTTAGTCTATATCAACGACCTCCCTGGCAACATTCAATCACCTATGCAAATATTCGCCGACGATGCTAAGATGTGGCGAGCTATTCAGTCAACATCTGACCCTGTCTATCTGCAGGAAGACCTGAACCGGATTCACGAATGGGCAGTAAACAACCAACTACCCCTGAACCCCGAAAAGTGTCACCTGTTGTCGCTGCGCAGTAACTGCAGCAACACATATCACCTGGGGCGGCGCGTTATAAAACAGGTGAGCCACGAAAGAGACTTAGGGGTCATCGTGCAAGAAGGTCTGGGTAATTCGCTCCAATATTCAAAGGCAGCTAACATAGCGAACTTAAACTTGAGGCTTTTGAGGCGAGCGCTCGGTACCTTCGAGCGGCAACTCGTGCCATTATTGATTAACGCCTACATTCGTCCCCACCTCGAGTATGCGGTGCAGGCATGGCGTCCGTGGTTAAAACGGGACGGGCGCAACCACAAAGAAGAGCCACTAAGGCAACACGTGGTCTATCGGGCCTTAGTTATGAACTGCGCCTTCGTTCGATCGGTCGGCACTCTTTAGAATACCGACGACTTCGCGGTGATCTGATCCTCACTTACCGGATACTAAGAGAAGAGGACCATCCATGTAAGTCGATGTTAACATTATCTGCCTACAAACGATGCCGAGGCCATGCACTGAAACTTGTGACTCAATATTCCCGTTTAGATTGTAGAAAGTTTTTTTACTCTCTTAGTGTCTGTCCGCACTGGAACGCACTGCCATCGCATGTGGTGAACGCACCAAACATCAAGACATTCGAAAGACTATTGGACTTGCGCTTACATGATACACATTATATAACGGTATGACAAACTGCAGTGTCTAACTTACTGATATTTTTGTGTCACACCAGAAACTTTTGTTTTCTTCCATTTGCCATCCTGTGGGTCTTGTAAAGTTATTGCTTTTTATCCTACCATACACTATTGAACTGTCGTAAATCGGATATCGTTAGCCTCGTAGAAGTTTTCTCATATGCCTCTGAGTAGCCGGCAACACGGAAACTTATTGGTAGAGACGTTAATATGCCTGAGATTTCCTGGTATCCACTGTGGTCCCCATTAAAGTACCTGCATTTTGTTTCTACAATGCATACATTTGACTGGATTCAACAAATTTCATCTTCAACAGGAGGTGCGAATTTGCTAGACCTAATCTTTACAAAAGACATATAACCTGGAAGTAAACACATCTTCAAAAATCTCTCTGCGAGTGACCACAAGATAGCAGAGATTTGCTCCGAAGAAATCCTCTGCAACAATGACGCATTCAACAAGACTAACTGAAAAGATTTTGCAATCAAATTGTGATCTGTAAACGGCGAAGACTATTTCTTCTCAAACAAATGACTTGTTATACAAAAATGTACTATCTTATCTATATATCTTCTGCCCGATGCGTCACAGGCCTACCTCCCTCGAAACGAGTAAGAACACTATCACGTCGTACATAATACGAAAGTTGGAAGCTACGACATAGAATTAAGGAACACTAACAAGTTTAGTCTGTTAACTTAGCAAAAGTAAATAATGTCGGCGCTAGAAACAAACCGGTCCTCAAAATTTCTCATAGACAAGACCGATGCCTTAGCCCTTGCAATAAACCAAATGAAATGACTAGCTTATTCCAGCTCACGAGCAATTTCAAGCATGATGTATCATCATCCATTATACTGCCTGACAACAGCCTTTCTGCAAACCCGGCTCAGCTGTGTTAGGTATTCAATGAATACTTCTCATCTTTTTTCACAGAGCCGTACCAATGGTAAACATCCCTGCTAAAACTGCAGATTGCTTCAGTAGTGTAGAAGTTGAGAAATCGGACATAAGTACTCGGATAAACTTAATTAGAAAGGGCCTTTTCCTAACCCAGACGGAATCCCGACTGCTGTGCTCAAATTCGAAAACCCTGTTGTCTCCATACTACTTCAACATATAGTTACATTATCCATCAAGTCTGGGGTTGTTCCAGATGTGTAGAAATATGCGCTGGTTTCAAATGCAGACGAGCTATCGGCACATCACCCATACTTCCATTCTGCGTAGAACAATGGAATTAATAATAAAAACCGAAATCGTAGAATTCCTATCGTCCCGGAATTTGATCAACACTTCCCAACACGGATTTCTAAGAACACGGTCATGTATTACATGTCAAGGACAGTTTCTAAACTTTGTTACTCTTTCCCTTGACCGCGGTAAGCGTCTGATCATCACATTTATTGATATGCTTACAGCGTTCGATCAAGTACCACATGGAAATCGTCTTTCGAAAGTAAATTATTTCGGTATAACTGGCTATTTACATTTTTGCATATCATCGTATCCTACTGGTCGGCATCGGCAGTCACTTTACTAGTTCCATGAGTAAAAAGTCACAAGTGGCGTGATTCAAGAAAGTGTTTTAGGGCTTCTGTTTTTGATGAACATTAACGATGTCTTCGATGTCATCAAACACGGCAAACCACATTTATTTTCAGATTGCAGTAAAAATTTTTATGAATTCTATTCGAACAAATTCAGCAACGCACTAGATGACATACAGGCGGATCTGCACGAAATGAAAACTTGCTACAGCAAGTGCAAAATAGAAAGCTCATCCAAGAAGTGTGGCTATATATCATTGCAGTGCAGTATTACACCAAATTCTTTGATGCTAAACGGAAAAGCACTGTCCACCTGTCTCATAATTCTTGAGTTTGGGATACACTACTCGAGCTCCTTCAATTCAGTGTACTGTTGCAAAAGCCCATAAACTGAGAGGGCTAATACTAATCCTTTATTTTGAATGCATCCAAAATCTACCTGTATAAAACCCGTTTTCGTCCCCACTCGATTATTGCTCATTAATATATTGCAAACTTAGCAAAAGTAATAGAACATTAACAGAAAAGGTACAGCCCTACTATATGAAGCGCCTAATGATAAACTCGAGTGATCATACTTACTATGACCGTTGCTGTAAGGTGAACATAGAACCCCTGTGGTTAAGGAGACCAAAACTTAACCTGAACTGCATGTTTGCGATAAGGCACGAATGCGTCTTCACCTCAGACATTGAGTTAGTACCTCAACCTTCCTTCAAGTGTAATATAAGGAATAGACATTACACGTTACAAATCGAAAAGACACGAACTAGCCTAAGATCAGATTTATTTCTTAACCGCTATGCAGTGATGTGGACCAAACTACCGTAGAATCAGAGAACGTGTTATTCGTTCTCTAGTTACCAGGGAATTGACAGTGAATAAAGTTGGGATATACTCAACATAGACGGGAGTATAGCCACGTTGTATGAGGAAGAGCCAAGAACCATAAAGCAAGTGACAAAATTCTCTGATTCGAATCCAACCCACCTTTACCACATTTTTATTTGTAAAACAACCTTGTTCTGCACTTATAACTAACTCACTTCTGTCTGAAGGAATCAATGAACAAATTATGCAGTGATCACCGGAACCGGTCTAAGTCTCTCCCACACAATTTGGCTGTCCCGGATGGTTGAACCGACGAAACATCTACTCGTGAACACTTTTCTTAGGAACGGACTGAACGCAAACTCTTTTTGACCATTCAATTACAAATGTGTTTGGATTAACCACACGGTCCGCGTCTCTCACTATCGAGACATAAACTATTCGCTTATTTTTGTTTACTTAGGACTACATTTTTACACTTACCGTAATGTTAAATATTACTTCTTCTGTCCCGGAGGTACCAATCCAAGAACAGAGAACAATTCTCACTTCTCAGGGCTATCAATTACTGTAGTTTTCGAAAGCAAGCAAATTATGATGAATCAGAAAATTATTTTCAAAACTGTCTACATATCGATACTTCGAGCCAATTTGGCCGATCGAACTTTCTGGCGTACATAGATATATTTTTCTTTACTTCACTGTTGACCATGACTAGATCGATCTCCTGCGGTGCTGGATTGAAGCTTCCAACGCTAATAATTATACCCGTACATGGCGCATTGCCATTGGTTCCCTGGCGATAGAAAACACTGCTCTACTCAGAAAAGCAAGTTGATGGTACTAGCTAGGTGGTCTGACAATCCACACTGTATAACAGAAATATAGTGTAGAAGCCTTAACTTATTCTGCTATTTTTAGCTTATCTCTCTTCGCACAGGGAAGATACTAGCCACAATCATGTGACTTTCTAACCACAGCATTCAAAAGCTATTGATGTGCATACAATCAATAGACAACTTACTTTGAACTCTGGCTTATACCATCTAGCCAACTATCATCTGTGTTTTCCCTGTGCAATCTTTCTGCCCTACTGTCGTAGTGTATTTTCGGGAGCCTCCCAAAATATATCACTGGGATACCAACAAGACTTTATTTCTAACATCCAGTAAGGACGACGGGACATGGCTATTTTCGGACTCCGCACCTACGCAGCGCTCCTACAATAGCTCTAAGATGAGTTACATAAGTGTTGGCTTACCTGCTTTGAAAGCCTCGCCAGCACACGGCCAGATGTGGCATATAAGTGCGGGTGAAATCCATCCAGTGAATAACCCGCATGGGAGCAGGTCCCCAGGAGACGGTTTCATTAATGGCCGTAACACTTACACCTGTTATCTATCTGCACGTTTATTTTTTAACACCTCATAATCTACCCGAATAATTTAACTGACCAACTAACCATGACCGCCAAAAAGCTTGATGACTGCTTTGGAAAATTCGAAAAATATAACATCTGCTCCTTGCGATTCTGTCGTACGTCAAGAATCGTAACATCCAGTTGGACTGTACTTCGCACCGACGATGTTTATACCGTAGTTTTTATTCGCCACAACTTCCTATTGCAAGCACAAGAGCGTGGTACTACCTGTACATTTTTGATCTGTGCTAAATATGGACGCGGTTTCACCTTGGAAGAGAAATATGCCCACTGTTATTATTATTATTATTATTATTATTATTATTATGAGCTACAAGGTGTAATTTGTGTAGAAGAGGACGTGTTGGTATGTGGTACTACTCGAGGGGAACACAATCGTTATCTCCACCAGCTTCTGAAACGTTGCAGCAAAGGACATTTCAAATTGAAATGCGAGCAAGTCGAACTACGCAAAGGAATATGGTATTTCATGGACGTGCTGAGTTCGGAAGGATTGAAACAGGATCAGGGTGAAGTCAGGGACGTATGCGCAATGTCTTCCCAACGGACGTGAAGGCGAATAGCAGGCTAAACGGGTCGCTTAACTAACTGAACCATTTCTTGCCAAGATTGGCTTATCTGATGATACCAATCCGAAATTTAACCCATAAAGGTGAAACTGGGCATTCGGGTGCCGAACAATAAAGGCGTTCCAGAAAAGTAAGGAGTTTATCACAGACTCCCCCCTCTCGCCTACTTTGATCCATCTTTCTTACACGAGCTCAATGGGACAGTAGTCAATACAGCATCGGAGCGGTTCTCATGCAAATCGGTTAGCTCACTGATTTTCTCGGTCACACGCTGACGGACGCCCAGCGATGTTTGTTCCAAATTGAAAAAGAGATGTTGGCACTGGTGTACTCTGTAGGACGCTTCATCGACTATCGATTCGGCCGCAAGACAACCATCTTCTCAGACAACAGTCCACTGGTATCCAACGCTAGCAAAACGCTCCATATCGTTCCACATCGTCTACAACGGATACTTGTTCGTCTCCAGAAGTACGATTTAGATATTATCTATCACCTTTGATCCAGAATGCACATGGAGGATACGTTATCGTGAGCATAGATTCCAGTTGCAACGGGAATCCACGAAGACTCCGAGTTGGTTCATGTGACATGGCTGATTGCTGTCACTGAAGAACGTCTGCAGCAACTGCGACTGGGCACAGGAGAGGAGGAACTATGCAAGCTTCTGGAACAAACAACATAGTTTGAATGGCCCGAAGACAACAAAAAGTTACCAAAGGAACTAAGGCGACTTTTTTTATTTTCGCGATGAACTTGTTGTTCAGGAAGGGCTGATCTTTAAAGAAAACCGAATCCTTGTCCCGAAGAAAATGCAGAGCCCTATGATGGAGCTTAGCCATTGCATGAACCTGGGAATAAAGAACTGTGAGACAAGAGGGCAGGAATTGATGTTTTGCTCAGGAATGGGCAGCGAAATACGAGATTACGTATCAAAATGTTTAATGTGCAGAACACACGACGTATACCAACCGAAAGAACCGATACTGTTCCGCGAAGTACCAAAGAGATTTTGGCAAGAACTTGCTTTGGATATCTTTGCCCGTGAAGGGAAAATTAGCAACTTATGGTGGATCACATTAATGAATATTTTGTGATTGCTTCCCTAACTACAACGAATGCGCATGCCGTTGTGAACATGTTGCGTAACCAATTCGCTAGATATGGAATACCTGAAGAAGTGATCTCTGGTAACGGACCGCATTTCCCTAGCCCAGAAGTCCTTGCTTTCAGTAAGAAATGGGATTTTCTTCCTCGGCTTACTAGTCCGTACCACAACAAACCCAACGGGAAAGCTGACTGCAATAAAAGAGACAATGGTACTGCTTACCACGACCAGAGAAACGCATACGGATCCCTACCTTATGTTACTGTAGGTAAGAAAAGCGCAGTCTACTGAGATCAGAGCAAGTCCAGTTCAGCGTTTGTTCATTCGCAGAACAAGGACGTTGCTGTCAACAGTCGAGATTCTACTGCAACCCGAGATGCAGTAAACCACTGTTCCACAAGTCTGCCTAAGAGAGGGGGTGATAAGATAGGAGAGTTATTATGATCGTGGATCAAGACGCCTTCCACCTCTAGCATTGGGAGACGAAGTATAGGTGCAGCCAATACATGGAACTGCCAGACGCTGGACAAAAGGAATAATTGAAGGACGTAAGGGGAGAGGAGTTACGAAATCAGCGTTGGGAATAACATCATCGAAGGCATCGAATGCAGCTCAGAAAAACATGCGAGCACAACCGGCAACAAGAGGAACAACAGCTTCAGCGGGACCAAACACCTGTCACTACAGCGCAAGACTTGTAGATGACATGCCGTGGTAAACCATACGGGACACGTGACAACCCCGATCCAATAAAAACGTAAAATGGATGGTCTGATAACAGCTAGTCGTTTGAGCAAAGCTGAGGAGCCGGCCGTAGCCATATGGGCGAATCGGGGCTGAAAATGAGTCAGGTGTGCGTGGTATTGGATAGCCGCTTGAGCGAAAGGCAGTTAGTAGCATATGGCAAATTTGTTGGTGGTCTGAGTGCTTGCTGAGCTCGGCAGTTTGGCTGCAAACGTTTCGTTACCACTCGAGGTGGCATCAGTGAGCGTGGGTGATCGATCTTCTAGGCGAATGAGCCATCAGGCTGAGTTTAGATTGTTCAGTAAGCATATGACCATCGAAATCGATCTCTGATGCTTGCCTTGTAATGTGCGCGCGTATCGCTTCGACTGTCGTCGTCGTTTGACGCATTTGTCCGGCGTTCTGTTTCGTTAGATTTAATCCACTAATTAGGTGATCTTTCATCCGTAGGTCTGCATATGCAGTATCTAGTTCCACGCGTCGGTTTATTGAATTGTCTGTAGAATACCATGCTTCCAGGAATGCTCTAGCATGTCACGAATTTCCAAGGGCTAGGATGTTTACTTCCTCCAGGTCGAAGTTGTGGCCTTCTTGGTCGTCAGGCACTGAACCCAGTGAATGCGGCTCATGTCTGAGTATGGCCATTTTGTATTCGCTTATCCGTCATAGAAGTTTCGTTCCAGTTTGTCCGATGTAGTGTTTGTCACACAGTTCACAGTTTAGTTTGTAGTGGATATCATCCTGTTTGCTTTGGTTTACAATTTGTTTCGGCTTTGAAAGCAATCCTCTCAGTACCGGTTGGTTTGTTGGCTACCAAGATTCCGTGTCGTCGTAGCGATCTCGAGGGTAGTTCCGACACGTAATTGATCTAAGGATGTGCTACCCGTTTGTCTACGTGTGCCCGCAGTCGATGACGCACTGTTTTCTTTAAGCTTCTTCTGCTGAAATTTCTTGGATACCCGTTGTTTTGTAATATTTGGTATAGATGATTTGCTTCCTTTTTCCTCAATTCTATCGTGTTGCAGTGTGTTTCGGCCATTCTGAAAAGTCTTTGAATGCCGCTTTCCTCGTGGTTCAGTGGTAGTTTAATATTTGGTCTGTGTAGGTCTTCTTTCTATGTACATATCTTTGAAGCGTTCCGTCAGTGTTTCTGTGAGCCAGCACACCTAAGAATGGTAATTGTTTGCCATGTACGAGTTCAATGGTAACGTTGATATCCTGGCCTCAGAAATCGCCCAATCAGGTGCACGCATCGACGAGCCAGAGAGAGGAGTCGCGGTTAGCTCAATACCGGATCTGTTTGACCAGAACGCGAGGTAAGAACAACGAACTAGACACACAAAGCGGAGTTCCCGTACGCAACTGCGACTCAACGCGAATGAGTAAAGACGGAGCAGAAGGCGACGGAGACAAGCAGTGAGTTCGAAGAATGAACGCAAAGTAACGCGAAGTTGCGTCATCATCATCATCAGCAACAGCAGTACATCAGCCATTTGAACTGATGCTTCGCTGCCATACAACCATGAGGACCTATGAAATAAAGAATAAGAAGAGGGAGAGAAGGGGGACTTACCTGAAAACCTTAATGCCCTAAGCAAACATTCAGGGTCAAGGCGCCTACACCTTGTGTTAACAACATACCGTCACAAACAGATGGCTATCGTGCAAAGATAAGGCGGCATCGGCGAGACAGCTTCCTTGCGGCTTTCACTGCCCCGCGTCATAATCAGCCATTACCCCGCAGATAACTCAGCACCAAACACACTTTAAACAGACAATCCGATTAGGAGACGGCAGCAGACGCGCCACTGGTGTCGGTTGCGAGCCATGTCCTGTAAAGTCTCGAGCCAAGCACAAGGTGAGTCACGTGGACCCCAACCCGGAAGGCGAGACGGACCAACGGCACCCAATTTCGTCGTCAGTGACTTCATTTCCCGCTGCCAAGTCAACTTCTGTCCACCTCGAGCCTTGCGCCATCCGACACCTGGTAGACTGAACAAGGCCCTCCTAGGTAAGCGGTGACCAGGCATACGTAGCACGTGCCCGAGCCAACGTAACTTATTCAGTGCAATCTGTTGTTCTAGGGAGCTAGCATGATCATCACCCCCTAGTACTCGCCTACGCACATCATCGTTGCGGACACGCTGGTGCCATCCGACACCAGCAATGCTTCGCAAACAACGATGATCAAAGACTTGAAGGCGCCTCAGATCTTCAGACCGAAGGGGCCAAGTTTCACTACCATAGAGCAGAACGGCCCTCACTGTGGCCTTGTATACACGGCCTTTCAGACGGAGGGAAACTCCCTTCTGTCGCCAAAGATGACGCAGGTTCAAGAAGGCAGCTCTGGCCTTTGCAATGCGTGAGCTAACGTCAGTTTCTATGCGCCCATCATTGCTGATGCAGCTGCCAAGATAAGTGAATTGATCAACCACATCGAGTTCCTCGTTAGCAAGCGTCAAGGGGTCATCGAGTGGCTGGTGGTCCTGTAGCAACACTTTGCACTTTGAAGGTGCGAAGTGCATACCAAATAATGGGACCACTCTGGATAGGCTATTCAGGGTTGATTGTGCCGCCTCAACATTGTCGAAAAGCAAGACGATATCGTCCGCATAATCTAGATCAACTAACCGTTCACCAGGCAGCACTTCAACACCTACATCGTGAGATTCCGCAAGGGAACACTCCATGATAGAATCCACGACGAAATTGAACAAAAATGGGGAAATCGGGCAACCCTGTCGAACGCCACTTGTAGTCGAAAAGCTATCTGACAGGACACCATAGACCCTGACGCGGCCTCTAGTGTTCGAGTATAGAGCACGAAGGATGTTCACATATTTCGTGGGAACACCTTTCCGCGCAAGTATTTCGAACAGAATCGATCGATCGACTGAATCGAACGCACTCTTGAAATCGAGGAACACAGCTATTGTCGGTCTGCGGTATGCGTGGCGCTGCTCTAGCACCTGCCGCAAAGTAAATATATGGTCTATACAGCCACGTCCTGGGCGAAAACCGGCCTGCTCTTCTCTAATCCGAGATTCCCGTTCCGCAGTGAGGCGACGAACGATAATCGAGGCCAGTAATTTTGTCACAACTGGCGTTAGGCTAATACCCCTGTGGTTCGCACAGTCTGTGCGACTGCCCTTCTTGTATATTGCCACTAGAATCGATTCGCTCCAATTAGCCGGCACACTCTCTTCGTTCCAGATACGTTCGAATAGGGAGGTCAGTGCTTTGCAGAGGACCTCACCTCCATCCTTAAATAGTGCAGGTGGGAGGGAATCCGGGCCAGCGGCACGAAAACGATTAAGGGCTGTGATCGCGTTTCGGACTTCGGCCTCCGACGGAGGCTCTATACTAACCGTCCATGGCTCGTCCTGCATCACCTGAGTAGGAAGAGGTCCGGGAGCAGGGGGCCAGCTGAACTGATGTTCAAAGTGCTCAGCCCAACGAGCCATACGGCACTCATTATTGTGTATCAGCGCACCCGCGCTCTCTCTGATTGTCTCACTGACGCCTGGTTTTCTGGGACCAGTGGTGCGTATTAGCTGGAAGAGCTTCCGGTAATTGCCTACTGCTCCTGCCTCCTCCATTTCTTGAGCCCGACTGGTCCACCAGGCTTCCTTGTCAGCACATAGGCTCCACTTTAGTTCACGCCTAATAGCCCGTCTGGTCACATTGTGTTCAGAACCAGCCGGGAGGTGCCTTCTAGCTTCCAAAAGGTTCACGGACCTCTCGGATATCCAGTGACTGGTGCGATGACGACTGATAGTGCCACAAGCAGATGCTCCTGCGTCGTGCATAGTGGCCGAGATCTTATTCCACTGAAGTTCAGTATCATTAGGACAAGACAGCGAGAGTTCTCTATGCAGTGCTTCTTGATAGGCTTGCCTGACAGAGGGCTGGGACAATTTCTCCGTTGCCAATCGGGGGAGACGCTTTGTGCGCCTTCCGGTAAAGTTCATGGAGAAACGACAGCGCACCAAGGCATGGTCAGAGTCGACACAGGTACTCCAGTACGAGCGGCAATCTAGAATGGAACCGCGCCACCTGTAACTTATGGCTATGTGGTCAATTTGGGTTCATCGCTGGCCAGCTACAGGTGGACGCCAAGTGGCACTTCGGCGCCCACTGTGTCTAAAAGCAGTGCTAGTAAGAAACAACTGGTGCTCCGCACACAGTTGCAGCAGACGCTCGACGTTGTCAGTCCGTTCGGAGTTAAGTCCATACTTACCACCCAGCTGAGCTTCTGAAGAGCTCAGACGCCCTACTTGTGCGTTCATATCCCCTGCAAGTACTATAATATCTGAACTAGTAGCACTGCGTAGCAGCGTGTTCAGTTCGTGATAGAAAGTGTCCTTGACTGCATTAGAACTGCAGTCCGTGGGAGCATAAGCAGAAATCACAAACAAACAGCGTTTTGTTTTACTTCGCGAATTCACCTTAGCTGACGTCGTCAAACGGGCTGCACATAAACGACTGTTCACCGGAATCCAATCAACCAACGATAACTCAGCCTTGGAGCTGAGAATGATACCTACACCAGCTTGACCGGTGAGTGCCGCATCGGCGTCACCGGATGCGTGCAACCAATAACGAGAGGATAAGTCGGGTGCAGTCAATTCAATAACCCCGTTAGGGTCATTAATCCTAGTTTCGGACACACAACACACATCAACACCCAGTGTGTCCAAGGTGCGTGCGAGTGCAGCCTGCTGACCTGTTTGTCTTAGAGTGCGGACGTTGAATGTCGCCATGGAAACGGGACAGCGTTGCCTTATAAGGAACTTTTGCCGATAGGCGTCCGATAGGTGCTGTGAGATGGTGGCTGCAGACGGTACTACTCCAGTAGCACTTCGGTTGCTGTCAATTAAGCTGGGAATTATAGAAGGAAGGTTAGTAATGGGGGCCGGGATGGGAGTAAGAGAAAAAGGTGGAAAAGAAAGAAGGGAGGCGCCAGCAGTAGCATGCTTTCGCTTATCCGCCCTGCTGTATGCAACAGATAAGGCGACCCTTGATAATCTGCGCGACGGCCGATGCAGGATGAAGTTTATGTTTGAAGAAAATGTCATGGTTGTATGTGGGCTGGTATACTGCCAGGGCGCCCAGACCTAGACAGGAGAACGATTAGGGTCCTCATCCAAAGCCTTTGGCTCAAAAGCCTGTCCGCAAGGCAGCGGGGTGGCAGTGATTTAGTTTTACAGAAATGGACGCCATCCCATTTCAAACCCCCAACCTGGAGGACCAGGAGACTGAGTTTGTCTGACCTCTCACCATTGACCAACCTGGTAGGAGTAGCTCTCAAGATGCTCGGAGGCATCACCCAGTATAGCTCAATGGGTCAATGAGGTACGCAAACCGTCGCACCACGTTAAGGTCCAGTCTCGTTGCGTACGAAGACTAGGCGGCCGATAGGTAGGCCATGCGGACAGACAACCATTCACTATTTTTGTACAGTATTGAATGAATTAGATTTTCAATAACAGACTCTGGTCGCTGCCCAGAATTTCTTTTGATTATCGGAGGGCTACTCGACAGAGAAGGTGGGCCAGATTGCATGTTTCACAAGACACGGCTAACCTATGGAATCCTGTGAATCCTTGGAGGCATTACATTGACCAGCAATGCGGAAGCTAATGGAGGATACTTCGGGTGCTGCTTACACACTGCCTGGGCTATCACACACATGGGGTGCAACCACTTCGACGGTCTCCGGCACAACCATCCAGTGGTTGACCGGGGCTTGTTGCACTGGCAGCAACAACAAAAGATGACTGATGGTCTTGCGGATAACCCCTGGCCGCATTAAAAGCAAGCAGTGCCTGTTCAGCCGCAAAAATTACTTGCGCCGGTACCGATAGAAAAGCGCAGAAAATACTAAAGGACGGTGGGTCCGTGATGTTATATGTTTGCGTTACTTTGTGAATCTTGGTAGAATGGAAGTACAGGTGCCGGCTGAGTTGAACGGTGCCTCTGTGCTACCGTCGCATAAACAGAAAATGGAGCGAGTGATGTACAAATAGGTATCAGCGTATCGACTCTCGAAGTAGCGTCGGGGTGATTGACAGGGTCCTGCTCAATCCCCTCTGCACTCATATCCTGGAAGCAAACGGAGTTAAAGTTCCCTGCGGATTCTGTTCGGACCTCAGCACGATAGAGCTGGAGTTCGCGACTCACCACCACAGGAAATGTACCTACTCTAAACCAACCACTGTATTGGTCGCTTGTTAACTTCACGAAGGCGTTTGACACAATGAATCGCGAGGCACTGTGGCTGGTGTTCGGTAGGTTTGGATACTCTAGTAAGTATATTCGTATAACTGAATGCCTTCCCAGTTGTACGGTGGCGAATGGGCAGCTGCGTTTGCAACGTCCGGATGACTTTCATTTTGTCTCTGGTGTAAAGTAAAACCATGTTTTATCCCCTCCTCTGCGTAACATTGATTTTATTGTTGGCATGTCATGTCTGCATTCAGTGGATTTGATCACAATGTCTGTAACGATCATCTCATTAATGATGAACTACCGTACATCCATCTGTACGGGAAAGGACGCCTCTTACATAAGACGGACAGTCGGATGTTGTTGTTTACAAACAGCGGGCAATGGAGCAAGTGGTTTGTGACGGGTATAAAAGCGAATGCTTGACATCTCCCGTAGGATTGTTGTGGTGCAAATCGCAACCTTTACCAAGAATGTGTTAGTAAATGAACGTGTGAGATACATGACTCACCAAGGGGTTTAGAGTAACACATGTACAAGTAGTTCTGCCTAGATTTTAGGGGGGGGGGGAAGGTTACGCTGCCGTCCAATGTTTGTTGTGCACTACTGCCAGCATCTGATGGTCACGGGCTAAATCACGTAGTGTAAATATGTCATAGTACAGCCAATGCGATTTTTGCAAAGAGATAAGGTAGGGGCCTTGATTACGTGTTCCTGGAGAGCGTTCCAAGGCCACACTCAAGGGCCGAAACCTTTCGGCGACAATCCAGTTGGCTGTGCTGCATGGCCAATTTAAACTGATGGTCCCTTATTGATGTCTTTTGATTGAGTTTCAAAAGAGAATGGCATGTGCAGTTGGGGTCTTTTAGGATTTGCTACACCATTATTCGATCGCCTTTCAGACTCCGAGAACGTCTGCTGTATATTTTGATGGTTTTCAGCCTGGATGGGTAGGGAAGTCGGGACAAACCTATGACAATTTTTGTTGACCTGTGTTGTGAAGTATCGAGCGCCTTGTGGTGGCGCTTCTGCCAGGGCTGTTACAATTGAATGGCGTATTCCGCGTGCGGCTGTACGTACGCACCGAGCATCTTCGAAAAGACTGAAGCGTCAAACTTCCCGAATGTTCTACGAAGAAGGCCGAAGTGCTGGATATATTTTGTCGAACCTTTTCAATCTGACTGTAACATCCAAGGGCTTCTTGCATAAGCATGCCAAATAGCAGTCATGAGAATTCCACTGTAGGATTTATGGCCCTAAGCCGTATTTGTGAATACTCTGTTGCCGTATACTCAGAATGTTACACGTTGTGGTATTGAATTGCAGCTTGTTATCAATGGACTATGTGCACGCTTTTTCCAGGTCATCCTGTAGAGCTGTAAGATGCTCCAATGAAACGATAGCACCCATATGTTTGGACCAACTGCAAATAGCAGACAGCTTAAAGATTGCACGCTCGCGAGATCATTTATGGAGACCAGGAACAGGCGGGACCCTGGTAACTTGCTTTACGGTACGCCACACTGAACTTTGTTTGGTTCCTATAGGGTGCTTTGAACCCGCACATTCCGGTGACATTGAACGAGAAAGTCCCCTATCCAGCCCAGAAATGGATCACAGATTCCATAATTCTGAAATTTCTGCAGTAGAATGCAATGGCCCAGGCAGTCGAATGCCTTTGAGAAATCCAAGTAGGCTGCATCTAATCCTACACCAGCATCCACAGATTACGTCAAGCTTACACGAGCTATCAACAGAGTAGTATTACAGGACCGATGCTGGCGAAATCTGTGGTGTTCCCAAACGAGGACTTCGTTATTCGCCCGATACTCAGCGCCTCAGCTAAAATTGACTCTATGATTTTGGTGATCACCGGGAGCAGTGTACTCGGGCGGTAATTCACGAGTTCTTCACGACTACCACTTTTGTACATCGGAGTGACAATCCCGTGCTTCCACATTTTAGGGACGTGGAGCTGGTTAAGAGATCGCTGAGAGTGTGTTGCTAACGGTTCAGCTAAACTCATGGCAGCAACCTTCAACGCTTTCGGGCGTATGCCGTCCGCAGCCGGGGTAGCTGTATTCACGCAAGGACATCAGCCGCTTCAATACAGCTGCAGTTGTAAAACACTTGTGGTTAAGGCCTGATGGCGGCATAGGCTGCGTAGGCATGGTATAAGGGGGTTGCCGACTTTGGAATGTACGGCCAAATTGTTATCCAAGAACGTTGGTCGCCTCTTGTGCCAGTTGTGCTAACCCGCATGCTGGGTGCATAGCAGGAATTCAGCGCTTAACCTTGCGAGGTTTTTTGTGTCCGTTATGGCTGCTTTGTTTGGAGCAAAGTTTTAGCACTGTCTTCTTGGTTCGTAACTTTATCCTCTCGGAGGAGTACGACAGTGGTTTCGTTGTGTTGTATACACGTTCAATTTATCCTTGCTCGGAGAGGCTACGTTGGTGTGCAATGCCAAGCTCCTCAATGTCATGCATTGCAGAACCTTGGTCCCAAGGAACCACTTCATCTTTTCAGGTCGGTGAATTTTGGTTTTAGATGTGCTTGCCACGAGCCTGTTGAATTTGTTTATGAATTTCGCGCAGGCTAATTCAGGAGGCCATACGGCTAGGAAAGACCAGCTCGTAGCATCAATGATTTCGGACAGGCTATCATAGTTGCTTATGACATAAGATTCCTCAGCACTTCATTTAGCATGCATTGCATAGTACAAGTATTGGAACACTAGTGTCGTATGCTTGCTGCTGGTCAAAGGAGTACACTTTGTTATAACGTCGATCATCAGTTCCTCGTTGGTATCAATAAGGTCCAAGATGGCCAGTTTGTTTCCTGTCCTGAAACACGTTGTAGAAGTGACATGGTTGAACAGCGGTGAATCAGCAATTAGCTTTTGCAGTTCGCCTTGAATTGTTCATCCAGTGTCCGGGGCCTCTAGGCCGTGCAGATTGATATCACTTACCACGAGAATATAGCAGTAAGATGGTTCCAGTACGTTCTTCATGGAGGGAGACGAAGCCTGGTCCATTTCTAAAGTGGACATTGGTGGGCGGCATACAGAGGCCACTAAGCATACATCGCTCTGCTTTAGGTGTAAACAGCACCATAGGAGGTCAACGCTTAGAATCCCAGGGTCCTTTAAGCAGTCGATGGGAAGGTCAGAACGGTAGAAAAGAACTACACCGCCTCAATTTATGGGTCGTTTGTTGCGCAGGAGTGACATATCAGGCATTGCGTTTTCGGCGTCGGTTATCACGTCGTAAAGTCATGTCTCGGCTGGCATGATGAGACCCCAACACTTTGAGCTTTGACGAGATCGAAGCTCGGCGAATTTATTGAGAAGACCTTGGGAGTTTGTATACAAACAACTGAAAGCAGCTTATGCCAGACGCGTACATGAACACACAAATGCTTCCCGAGAATTTACGTCGGTTCTTGTGGAGCCGCCTGACAATCGTTTTTGGATATATTTCATGCAAACCCCCCAGAGCGCTTTCGGTCTGTTGCATAGAGCACCCACTACCTAGTCCTTTGAAGGCGATTAGAAACGGCTTGTCTGTTCCTTCCTCTTCGGAAGGCTGAGGAAGTATCACTGCGTTCCTGTTCGAAAATGCGGACAGTGGGGATCTCGACAACTTCTCGCTGGTATTGTGTTCCTACAGCCATTGGTGACCTGGCTTCGGCCGCCTTCAGACGTATCTCTGGTGGTAGATAGGCGCATAACTTGTGTCAACTTCCGACCGCTCTGCCTAATATTTGTTTGGACTAGAGCAGGAATTCCAACAACTTTGGAACACTTTCTTAATATTTGGGTGAGATGGGCTATCCTGAGGTCGAGTTAGCAATCCCGTTGGGAAGACAGAGTGCTTCGCGGATGTACCGCCACTCCTTTAAGTCTTGAGCTTAGACTTGCGACTCTTCGGATGACTGGATTTCGGGCACCCCCTAGATAGATAGCGATCTTTCGTCGGTTTGCTTGCGGTGTTCTCCAGGATTTTGCTTTCTTTGCCGATGCCCAATCCATGGGACGTCAGTGAGCATACGGACGTCGCAAGACGAATCTCGAAGACGCTGAACTGACAAGAGGGTGGTCACCGCTTCATCATCCAAATGAAATGTCACCAGAAGTAGCCTTGGCTCGCCATAATGAACTGAGTATGGGTGGCGGGCGGTATAACACAAGCGAGTCTGTTTGGTCTGGATTCCCATAGCTTGGCACGTGGTTTCCCATTGCTTCGAATCATCCAGTATGTTGTCTAATATAGTTTATTTTTGACTCAGGTACATTGGAGCACATACTCTTCATAGATTTCTGCGAATTCCTGGTTTTCGTAATTTTGGATAAGATAGTGCCTCCTTTTACTGGCTGCATGGTGGGCGGTCTTCTCAGAGGTGTATTGGTATTTGTGTCACGTCTAAAAATCATTGGAGTAGTTGCAGTTATGCCCGCTAACGTTGCCCTGGGTTTGCATGCGGCGACGACGGATACGTAAGTTGTAAGACTTTGGACAGTGTTAGGTACACCCGAATGCAGTAATCAAGTGAGACAGACACACCCCTGGGAGAAACCAATCCGTGCAAACTTGTGATTGCCATGGTTGACAGACAGTGGCTGCTGGTTGCTGGCTCTGCGCTGTTAAATATACACTGGTTTTGGCTATTCTGTTCCACGCAACGGGAATCGAGTTCCGATGTGGCTGATTTCGATGTGCCCGCTAGAACAGCCGTCGTACACTACACAGTGGCTGACAGTTTGTCACGTTGTTGAACCAGCACGGTGATGCACCTTACGAGTGAGTTACTCATAAACTATGTACAGAACCAAATGGAGTCTGTTGTGTACTGTACTTCTTTTCCTTTTGCTACGCTTAAATTTCTACACCTGGGATGGTAGTTCTTACTGCACAAACTAAATTGGAGCGTGAGTTCGAGTCTCAAAGAACTTTTGTTTGCGGCTGAGTGGACCGCGTACAAATGATGTCCCCGGTTGCTGCCTTGCAAGGTACTACCGAGGCATCAGTGATGCGCGCTGGTTGCGACTGCCGAATGTGTTGTCACAGGCACACGATTACATCTGACAATATTTTACGATTGAGAAGACAGTTGCAAACAAAGCCGGTTGAGGTCAGTCCGCGAACTTTCTGGTGTGGGAAATGGCCGGCTACAGATCGATCGGACCGGGCTTAGGCTTGGTGGACAGTTTTGATGGACGAGCTTTGGGATGGGATGATGGCTACTAAATATGCTGCAGCTACAAAACGGAGTGTCCGATACTTGTGGTACAGAAATCGCTGGGTAGCGCTATGAGCACTCCATCGAATGAGGTTACAAGTGATGGTGTGCACTCGAAGGCAAGGTGGATGCGCAACTGGATAGCTGGGAAAATCCCGTTGAACTTGCAATAATGGATGTAACGATGGTGTATGCCAGACACTCATGCAACGGTAGATGCACTGAGCAGCGCTGGTAGATCTGAGTTGGATAAGTGTAAGCACAGTAAGTTGCGCCAATAATTAACTCTTAAATCATGCCCATGAAAATTCAAGGACGCAGGTTCATGAAAGTACTGCTACAGACATTTTGCCTGTTCAACCATGCAGCGATTGCCCTTCCCATTTTGTTTTGTGTTTCTGCCCAACCTTCGAAATGAAGAAACGTTTCCATCTACATGCAAATCCCATTTGGTTGCAGTTTTATTTTCTGCTTCCCAGTAAAAGTTAAATTTCCTACATACCCTGTTGAACCTTGTTCACTTATATTTCCACAGCTTGAAACAGAGCGTTGATAACCACTCTGTCCCTCGTGTAGTTTCGCGCAATGATTTACCCCTTTGACAAGTACCACATATATTGTGGACTGAGTGATCAGGTTATCGATCGCTTTGTTTTGATTTATGTCTAAATGCAAATCACTCACTGGTTGTATTTCAGTTGACTGATATCCGAATTGCAATTTCAGGACAATTGTTGTATATATTGTAGTCTGGACATTGCTGAGGTCAGTAGCTAAACTGTTGATGTTTACTACCTGTTTTGACTTCTGAATTGACCCGTGGTTTCTAGGCATTGTTCAAAATCCAAGACTGATCAGTCTACTAATCTCGATTGGTATTTACAATTCTAGATGCCTTAAGAATTTTTTCAAAAATGTACACCTCACAACCGTTCCTTCTTGAAAAGGAAATAGTGGTTGTTTAAGTGTTACGAACCATATACTTTACAGATTCCATTAGATGAGCTGGCGGGAGGTTTTGTTATAAACACTGGAAAAGAAAAGATTTTGTTCCTTCTCTGGTAAAAAAATAACTTGTAGCGCTTGTGAAGCAGAAACTCAATTCTCCTGTTCGTTTCTCAGTACAAGTATGTGAGCGCTAGTGAAGCCGAGTTATTTGTCCTGGACAGGGAACTGACAAGTATGCTAAGTGACAAATGCAGGCTAAAGCATGCGTCGTCCAACTGTTATGATCTTGGTTAATGGGGCATAGAGTCGTTAGTGCAAAGAGGACCGCCGTAACAGATATCAGGTCAGACAGCCGATAATATGAGGTAATGTATGAAGATGCGTCAGACGGGTAGCCGCGCAAAATCGACGGTCTCGTGCATATGAACCACAGTGGAGCAGTGGGTGACAGTGAAGTTCACAGTCGGAGGTGTGGGACGACGTAGTACTTTAAGGCACCGGCTGGCCTGGAGTAACATCTCCCCCTTTAAAAACACGTTCTCCAGACTCGTATGCATGAAGTGCTGGGTTCATCTGTAGCATCGAATTGGTTGAGTTGGCGGTTTAGATGTCCGAGTTACTCCGTGACATGGTACTGTACGCGTTTCCGCCGGTCCATCGAACTCCAAAGTTGAAAGATTAAAAGTATCCAGCAGTATATTGAAAAGCAACTCGGAAGTAGAAGATATTGTGTGTCCTACCTGTCGGTTGCGTAACCGATTAACGTGCCGATCAAAGACTACGGTCCGATAGATATTTCATAAGCACAGTGCCTTGCCTTATACGCATCAGCGCAGTTGCCAGGTTTGGTTGTTCAGCTTTGTATGCCACGAGTACACCGTCTCCCCTGGTAGAAAGCCTCTGCTCACGTCTAACGATAATGGCCTATTTGTAACCTTTGATTGTAGTGCATCAATTAGGAGACGTATCTCAAGCCGGAATATGGATTCTGCTGGGGATCTGCCGCCTGGTGCAGCGGGGTTAGGCGTAGCCAGTTAACTGAAAATGATCTCTTCTGCCAGTCCTTCCCCTCGCAGATTTAGAAGTGAACGCTTAAAGGTATCCACAAATCTTTCTGTTTGTTCGTTGGGCTGTGTGTGCCACAGAAGTGCTTGATGTACTTACGTTGACAGTAAGCAGCAAATTCATCAGAGATGAATTGCTCAGTGGTTCAATGGTGTATGATGGGATAAAAAGCATAACTTTACAAAACCCACAGGATGGATAAACAAAAAAATTAAAATCAAAATGTTCCATTGTGGAACGTGAAATATCAGTGGTTAAATCATTGCACTTTAGCAAATTGTTGTGTACCGTTTATCACTAAGATGAAAGTCTAGGAGTCTTTCGAATGTTGTCATGTCTGGTGCGTTCGTCACATATTTTGGTTATGCATTCCAGCGAGAACAGATTCTACGTGAGTAAAAATACTTTCTACAATTCAGACGGGAGTGTTGCGTCATTAGTTTCAGGTGGTTGCCTCGGTTTTGTTTGTGAGGGGCTAGAGTCAACAGTGATGTACATGGATGCTCGCTTTCAGTCAGTATCCGCTATGTGAGAGTAAGATCTCCGCGAAGCCGTCGGTATTCTAATGAGAACGCACCGAGTACACTAAGGCGCAGTTCGTAGTTTATACCAGATAGTCCACGCGTTGCCTTTGTGGCTCTTCTTTGGGGCTGTTCCAAGAGGTGGATGTCTCATTTTAACCATGGACACCAGGCTTGAATTGCATATTCAACATGAGGATGAATGTAGGAGTTAATCAACAATGGTACTGGCCGCCGCTCAAAAGTGCCGAGAGCTCGCCTCAAAAGTCCCAAGTACAAGTTCGCCACGCTTGCTGCTTCGAACATTGGAGCGAATTTCCAAGACTCTCTTGCACGATAATACCTAAGTGGCATTCACTAGTCACGTGTTGCATGACGTGTTGCCCCAAAAGGTATGTGTTGACGAACCTGCTGCGCAACGTCAGCAGGTGGCACTTTGCAGGATTCAGTGGGAGCTGGGTCCTTTTTGCCTATTAGTTAATCCGGGTCAGATCTTTCTGAAGGTAGACAGGGTCAGATGCTGAGCGAATTGCTGTCCATATTTTATCATCGTCTGTAAATATTTGTATCGGAGATAGAATGTCTGCTGGAAGGTCATTAATGTAGACTAAAAACAGTAGCGGGCCGAGGACGGATGCTTGTGGTACACCACTGGAGACGCAGTGGCTTTCAGAATAAGTGTCGGCTACTCTTACCTTCATTGCTCTGTCGTGTAAGTAGTCTTCCAACCGTAGTAGTCTTCCAACCGTAGGCAGCAAGCTTTTGGAGGAGAAAGAAGTGATTGACCCTGTCGAATGCTTTAGAAAAATCCAAGTATATCACATCTATGGGGACTGCTTCATCAGCCGCCCTGGTCCATAAATCCCGAGTAATCGAAAAATTGGTGAGACAAGATCGTCTGCGTCTGAAACCATGTTGGGCATTAGAAATTATCTATTGAGTTTCAAAGTATCGCGTCAGTCCATCTGTGATTATCGATTCCATCACCTTTGATAAAACAGGAAGGAGAGTAACAGGTCGGTAGTTAGCAGGATCCGATCACTTACCTTCTTTGTATATTGGAGTGATAATTTCATTTTTCCACTCAAATTGGAGTGTATAGGAGTTAAGCAGACCCTGGAAAAAGGTTGCAAGTGGTGCTGCTATGATGGGAGAAAGGGATTTCAGTACTTCTGGGCAGATCATGTCGATTCCAGGGGCACTGTAATCCCCGAGAGACTGTAATTTGCTTGCAACAGCTGCTGGAGTAAAGGTGACGCTGGATGAGCCAACGACATTGGTTGGGAGTTGGTAGGGTAAGATTCCATGATATTTGTAGCTACCGAGCCAAACTGCAAGAGTAGAACGTTCGCGGCATCCACAGCAGTAGTTGTTAGGCCATTGGCCGTCCTGAGTGGTGGTATTCCGGGTTTAACCTTTCTTTTACCATTCACAAATCGGTATAGTAGTTTGGTGTTACTCGTAAATTTCAACACCATGTTCTCCTGCCATTCGTACTTATCGACTTTAATGAGTGACGTGCAGTAGTTTCTAATGACTTTTTAATTCTGCCATGTGATATCACATGGGCTTAGCGAATGTTGCCTCCAGATTTCATCTCTTCTGTTGATCCTGATATAACCCGAACTATTCTAGTAGGTGGATAGAATACTAGATCGTGGAAATGACCGGTAGTATTGATACGGCGGATCAAGAGATACTGACAAGCAGAGTCAGCAAAGTGTCAACAGGAAGTTCACGTGTTTATCAGAATCACTGGAGTATATCGCTTGGTTGGTTCCAGCTTAGTGGTGATTGGCTGGACAGTTGTATGGTCTGATTGGATAACAGCACTCCATGTTGGGTTGGGTCCCGTATACGAAAGATCCATTTACTTGTTCTGCTCCGGATCCACGTATTGGTCCGGCGCAATACAACTAATGGTACAACCTTCGATGCTGGTTGTATGACCCAGTTCATTTTGTCTTTCAGTTTATTCCACGCGTCATTCGTTGAGCTGTGCGTCTGTAGGTCCCAGTCAACGGTTACTGCTAAGCTGCGCAGCTTAATATAGTCCGTAATAGTGCGTTGAGTCTTTTGTTCGCAACAATACTGGCATAACACACATAACCCAATGTTAGAACTGAATGGTCGCTACGGCGCAGTGGAGGATCGTATGCTACTGACTCAACCATCAACTCTTCATTAGTCAGGATTAAGTCCAGGAGTGATGGCTTGTTTGAATTGCGATGTCCGGTTGGTCAACGCACATGGTTATACAAAACTGCCATATCCAAGAATTCGAGGAGTTTCGATTTAAATTTTGGCACATTAAGGGACATAGATGCTATTGAAGGAACATTAAATTCACCCATCATAAGATGGTGAGAGTACTTTTGTGAAACTGTATAGTGGAGGGAGTTTAACAGAATGTTATCGCTGTCTGTTGATGTCTTCGGAGGTCTATAGATAACTGCTACGATGCAAGCATCATTCTTCTTCTGTGAACCAACATGTCGACCTTCTAGGTGCAGTCGGCAAAATAGTGCGTCGGGAATAACAAGGGAATTTTCGATAAGAGCCTCACATTTCAAATAATCTCTATAGTAGAGCGCAACACCGCCACCGCGAGATGGACGATCATTTCGAATAACTGACATCTCACTGAGTTCAATCTCTGGATAAAGTATGTCGTTTGAGAGCCACGTTTCAGTAACTGCTATGAGGTTTCAAGTTGTTGTTTCATGTCGATGGTGCAGCTCCGAGAGCTTAGAATACAACCCCTGAGTGTTAGTGTAGCAGCACTGTATTTGTTGACGTGTCAGGAGCTCGGTTCGCTGTGGGTGACCGGCACAAATAGTGCCGGTCTGCTGAAGTTTTTTGAAACGGTTGTTTGCACAGTTGGCTGGTTTGAGATAGGTACAATTGAGGCTGGCTCATCTGTATCTGAGGTCTGTACTAATTGAAGGAATGGTCTTAACCGTGCTTCTAGTGGCCCAAATTTCCTGTTGTCATGCCATGCTTGGATTGCCACTGATACGATTTCGGGCGCAGCCAAGGTAACTTTCAAAATTCGTGGCCCGCTACCTTGGTAGTTTGTGGAAGAAATTAGACGGGTAACGTCAAAAGCCACGACATTCTGTACGTCGTATAGTTATGCGGTGTACCTCCATTCTTCGATGTCATGCTTTTGTGGTTCACTGCTATCGTCATGCTTCAATTCTGGCACACCGTGAACCAGTACCAATTTCTTCGTCTCATTTTGACGTGACAAACTAGGGTTGGATTTCCGCTTCTGTCTTTCTGCCTAAGGCATGTCAGGAAAAAATGCGGGCACTGACAGCAGAGTTCACTAGCATGTTGCTTGCTAAGAGAACATCTTCCAGGTCGCGCGCGTTGCCAAACTTTACTCGCAGTAACCGCGGTTCCGTTACGTGTGGAGATGATGGATTTCGTGAAAGGCGTGTAAGACTAGTTGGGAGAACTTTCAGTCCGAGTGCGCAGGTTATTTCAGCCCAGCGGTTTTGCTCCTCGGCTTGTTTACCTTTTAGCGATACGCTAATGGCTTCTGGGACGTTTGAACATATTACTGTCATCGCCTTTTGGTTGCGTAGTAATTGTTTGTTCTGCAGTTCCTTATATGCGTAGGTTTGTCGAGTGGGGGTGTCTGGCTTGTCTTCCCTGGCTACAGCAAGAATTTTACGTGCAAAGCCGCTAGTTGCACTATCTGTAGGGGTCAATTGTTGTTGCCCAGCTACTGACGGAGGTGAGCATGCAATTTGTGCGTAACTCTGCATGCTTTGGCGCATTACGTGAGACTTGGGGTACTGTTCAAGCGGCCTGTTTCCACTGCTGTTTTTAACTAACGGTGTTTTCCTTTCGCTGGACTGGGTAGCACTGTTGCTAGAGAGCTTTTGCCTTTTAACAGGTCGGGGATTCGGGCTAGGTAGTGCACTAATCTGCAACTCGAGTTCTGAGATTTTCCCTCCCAATACCGCGATCAGTTCCTTTTGGTCTGCAGACGTAACAGCCAATGCTTCACACCTTGTCGTAAGCGTCTGAACAATCTTAATTATCGGACTATCTGAACATAAGTCACAAAACCATAAGCTATCTGTTGATACGCTGTTAGCTCTGTTATGTGTAATGCTCACATTTGTTGCGTCGTATGAATTGGCACAGAACGAACGCGTGATTTTAGAGCGGATTTCAGTTCCCCACTTGTCTGAGCTACGGTTGACCCTAGGTTTGTTGCTCACTGGATTCCCGGTTGACAAACTTCTCCAGCCTATGGATCGATGGTCGGTATGCACTTTTAGGTTGCACTCATCACGCCGTATGGGCTGCCTGCTGTCTGCTCCGGTCAGCGGGTTTGGTGGTGGTGCGTCACTAGGTGCACGAGTAGCCAAAATCACGCAGGCGATGTGCAGTGAAATGCACGTAAAAATATGGTGGTAATGTGAGATGACACAAATGGTATACCGTGGTGCACAGTACAAAGTTATATATTGTCTGACAGCCTTAAAGAAGATCTATTGAATGGTATCCCAAAGGTACTGATGAAACTCAAATAAGCAGTTACTCAAGTTGGCTTTAGTGCATAGACTTCAGAAGATTTTGGTTGTGGTGTACCGGCGTGCCATTGGACTTACTTCAAAAATCTAGACGCCGTTGGATAGAGCTCGGTGATCCGAATCGATTGAGCGTACTTTTGAAGACGTGGCACAAGAATGTGAGGGGATAAGTCCAATTTAACACAGAGCACAGGATTGCACGGTTAGCACACACACGCTGACAAGGTCATGACCTTGTATCGTGTATCGTTATCGGAAACCAGGGGGTATTGTGAACCGAACTGTGCGAATAATTGTCGTAGTTTTCGTACTGTGGCAGTTGTCGTGGTAGGGTTAAAGAATGAACAATGATTTATCACGGGATAAAGGCAAGTGCTTGACACCTCCCGTAGGATGGTTGGGGTGGATATGATGAAATCAAAATATATCTGGGTCATCTATCGAACGTCTGTCTAGATGAATAATTTGATAAATTTCATTAGTGTAAAATTTAAAAATATTAAACCCAAACGTTCAGAAATACACTGGGGGTGCAGTGATCGATGATATGAGGCTTGAGAAAGTAAAATATAGTTGCTCACTTAAGTCCATTTGATACATAAATCCTTTTGAAAAGCATACGTGGCGTAATGCACAATTGAGCAGTTTAGGTAACAAAAGGCTGGGAGCTAAGAGCAACATTTAGTCGTTTTTTGAAAACGTCCAAGGTAGGAGAGGATACAACTGAGTCTGGGAGTGCGTTCCAGGGTTGGCAAACCCGAAGGGAAGAGTAATTCCGTCGACACTCTAGACGGCTATATTGTTCCTTCAATTTTAAGCACTTACTCCTGAGCTGCGTGTTGTGGCTAAGTTTCAACACATGGCGGCTTACGTGGTTGGGGTCACTCAATATCTGATACGCTAGTATGAGATCGCCGCGCAGCCCACGATAGGGTCCGCTGCAAATTCCCAGAAACTTCAGTCTTCGGTGGTAAGAGTGCTATCGCAGGCCCTTTACATTCTTTGTTGCTCCTCATTGTGGTGCTTCTAACGCCTCTAGGTGGTGCTTCAACCAAGATTGCCATGCTTGGATAGCCTATTTAACATACGGGCGCACGTAGGAATTGTGGATCATTAGGAAGGTTGATGAGTCAAATCTCCCGAATGCCCTTCGCAGCATGCCGACGTGCTGGTTGCCTGGGTTTGCAGCTACCTCAGCCTGTTTCGAACAGTTGAGCTCGCTCTGTACGATCACACCAAGGTCATGTCCCTGGGAGATGGTCTGTAATCCGTTAGTCCCAAGCAATTAGGTGTAGTTATGTCTATGGCGTAATTGTACAACGCGACATTTGTCTACGTTGAATGGTAGGGCGTTTTGAAGTGATCAGTTCGACACTGTGTTAAGATCGCACTGAAGCCGTTCGTGGTCTTTCGGTCCTCTGATCCTTCGCCATATCTTGAAAGCATCAGCAAAAAATAGGAAATCGGAAGTAATTGATCTCGCCAAATCGTTAATGAACACCAAGAATAGACGAGGTCCAAGAACCGAGCCGTGTGGTACTCCACACGCCACATCGATTGCATCAGACAATGATGCTCGGACTCTCATCGCTAGCCGTCGTGCGTGTAGAAAATTGCTAATCCAATGCCGTAGTTCCGAAGCTTTTGAAGCAGAATTCGATGGTCTAAGCGATCAAACGCTTTTGAAAATCCAGGTAGATGACATCGACTCCTGCTCCAACATCAACAGATGCAGCCCAGCTATTGCATACAATTAATAGGTTAGTATTACACGAATGCTTTTGACGATAGCCATGTTGTTCTGAGGCTATTAACTTGTGGCTTTCCAGATACGGCGTCAGCGAACTGCGACGATTGATTCCATCACTTTGTATAGCACAGGAAGTAGTGTTATGGGACGGTAGTTGGCAGCATCATCGCGGCTACCTCCTTTATGGATAGGAGTGATGACCCCTCGCTTCCATACTGGTAGCACATGGTTCTCTTCTAGACATCGCTGAAAGAAAACAGCCAGTGGTTCTGTTAGATCACCAGCTACCGCCTTCGGAGCCTTTGGTCGGATGTTGTCGACTCCAGGGGAACTGTGGATACGTAAGGATAACAACTTTAGCAACACAGCTTCCGCAGTGAAGGTGATGTTGTCTAAACCCGACGGTGGAGTAATAGAAATGGGGAGAATGTTTGGGCTCTTTACCTGCTGGGAAGTGTGGGAGTAATGAAGCTGTAGGAGATCAGCTGCTTCCATTGCTGATCGAGTGCACCCATCAGCCGTGAATAGTGCTGGTATCCACCGCTTCACCTTTCGAAGGCTGTTAACGTGCCTGTACAGAAGTTTGCGGTTCGTGCAGAATCAGTTTATTAAATCCTGCAAATGCGTGACCTTGTCTTCGCGGATCAGTTTCGCACAGAAGTTACGATGTATCACGTATGCAGTCCATGTTTCGGCATTTTAGCAGTCCTCATTATTTCGCCATGCCAAATGCCTCGGGACATACATATACATGTTCTGCTCTTCAGAAAAGTACTTTTGCTTGTTTTTCATTGGAAGGACTTCTGTTACCCAGTGTACTAAACGTTCTATTAAAGATTTCCCAGGCTACATCTGGGGGAAGTCGGTTAAGAAAGTCTAAGATGTATCCTTAACAAGCTTAGATAACACATTGTAGTGTGTGACAGTATGCATATTATCAACCTCCTTTTCAGGATACTCCGCATAGCATATATAGACAAAGAGTAGAGTAAAATAATCACTACGACGCAGTGCTGTGCTTGTAACTATCCCGTCAACCATGAGATCTTCGCTAGTTAGCACAATATCCAGTATCCACGGCTTGTTAGCAGCTCGAAATCTGGTGGGAGAGGTTACGTGGTTGTATATGAACAATGATTTATAACAAATAAATAAATATTTTATTCTCGACAAAGCGAGGCACGCCTTTTGGGTAGCTAGCAACTAGCTGTTGTAAGCAGGCTTTAAACTGCGTACCGTCGGTACCCAACGTTTCTATGTCGTGCACGTTAAAGTCTCCAACGATAAGAATGTGGGTGTAGGATTTGTTCAAAGCAAACCGATAAACGTGGTTCAGTTTGGAGTCCATTTCCGACGTTCAGTTTGGTGTGCAGTGGGTCACGGCTAGTAGACATGTGTCCGTTTCACCACCATAGGCGGCACCAAAGCGAATCAGAAGCTCGGATTTCCGGGTGATCGATAAATTCACATCACTTCACTTCACTGTACTAAAGAATCACACCGCCACCCCTTCCGATTCTATCGGTCCGAAGCAGCGACATGTCGAGTAAATTGATCTCAGAATCGGTTATATCAGGGTTTAACCATGTCTTGGTAATCTTGAGGAGGTCCTGCGGTTGTGTGGCATAGAGTTCTCTAAGTTCAGCCAAATTACTTAGAAGGCCCTGGGCGTTTGTGTACATGCAAGATAGGGTTTTGTTTTTAGGAGTGGGTTGATGGATGTCAACTTTGTGTTGGTTTTTAAGCCGATTGTTAGGTGGCCGGCTATTAATCGCTTTTGGTTTATGAATTTCAGTCAAGTTGCATGCCATTATTGAGCGTTCCTGAACAGAAGTTTCACCCATGCTGTGCTCTGTCCTGTTGTGTGCCGCGGGCGCTGTTGTATCGGTCTGTCCACAGGACTGTGCAGATAAACAATCTGCAGTGTTCGCAAGTTCCATCGATTTGCTTCCGACTTCTGGCCGTTCGCCTACTGCCTTTAACCGGATCTCTGTTGGCAACCTAGGTTGAAACTTTAACCAGCTATACAACAGAACTTGCGTCATTCCCTCGGAGTGTAGTATTATTTTCCTTAGTCTTGGACCGCAGCCCTCGTATTTAGGTGATGACGGAACTTTTGTCAAGTATTTGGCAACATTGGCAACAGAGAGTGCTTCGCGGATGTAGCACCACTGCTCTCGGTCATGTGTTTGCGCATCGTGATCAGAAGGGTGCAGAAGCTCAGGATCACCATGAACAAATATTGTTTTCTTGCAATCCCTATTAGGAATGCCGTATTGGTCAACTGATTCTTTTTGGTGATCTTCCCAAGGTAGATCAGGTAATATGCGCACCCCGATCAGTGAGTTGCGAAGACGAACTGCTGAGAGCAGGTCAGCCTCTGTCTCATCTGCCGAGTCCAGTGTTACTCCAAGAATTCGAGGCTCATCAGAGTGCACTGAGGTCGGTTGACGCGCTACGCGTTGCAGCATTGCAGACTCAACCCGAATACCAATCGCATCGCAGATGGCACTCCGCTGGTTGCGATCGTCTTGCAACTTGCCTTTTATTGTGCCAGATTTAGACTCGGGAACATTGGTGCACACGAAAGTTAACGCAGCGTGGTTTTATCTAGCGAGTGTTGGCTTTATAGGTTTTGCCGGCAATTTGGGTTGTTTAAGAGGCACCACTGGAGTTGACGATTAAAGCTGCTTTGCGCCACGCGTGCTCGGTACGGAAGATGGGTCTATGTGTGTCGCTCCTGATGTGTTTGTCGATGCAGTCGATGCGTACGTTACCTGCTTGTTATCTGCACTGAAGTGCTTCCGGCTCTGAGCTGTCGGTCTCATGGCTGAATCTCCAAGTGAAGCATCTATGGTTGGAGAAGTGGAAGCGGGCATGTTTGAGGCTTGTCCAATTATGGGAGTGTGGTTACCCAGTGGATTTAGTCACAGACGCTTCAGTGCGGTTGGAGCATCTATCTCTCTTCTTCGGCTTAGATTCGGAGGATACTTCGATTGGTTGAGGCATTAGCGTGGCCATATTTACCTCCGTGGGATTGAGGTTAGTATTTATAAAACGGGCGATTATCTCAGTCATCCTATCGCACTTTTTCATGAGCAAAGCTAAACAGTTGACAACTGGAATGATTTGACATGTTGGGCAAACCCAAAGTATGTCAGCAAGTATGTTTGACTGTCTCAGTTCTTGAACGGCTTTGCCTACACATTGCGAATAGTACGATCTGATGGAGGTAGAACAGGTTACTCCGATCTCAGGGACTTTACTGCAATTGTCTGCGTAACAGAGGCGACGTTGAACCATTGGACTGCTAGTCGTCCTCTTAGTGTTTGCAGCAAGGCCTATCTAAGCGCTCACCTTGATGCGTGTTCTGTGCGCCAGGCGTGACACAAACACGTCAGCACATGCACACAAATTGGGACTTGCTCAGCCGCACCAAGTTCAGGCGGTAGAGGCAGGTGGAGGTCTTAACGCACAGACTGTCGGGTTCAGCGATCAATCGACTCACAGTTGAACACACACCCACACAAAGCGGCAGCATGTGTTAATCGGCCTGCCTTAAACGACGATGCAGGTGGAGCGCTAATAAGCGTCCCTAGAGTTGCTCAGTTGATGAGCGGAGCAAAAGACTGTAACTTGGTTATGCTGCGACTTGCAGGGATGGTTGCCGCGCAGTTTGGGAGCCCACAGCTTCTTCTTCCGAATGAGACAAAAATCTTTTCCGAAAAGCCGGTTTCTGTAGTTACACATTGGGAACACGACAAAGAATATGCCGGAAACTGGGCACTGGATCACGAGTATAATCCACACAGGTTGGATCTAATGAGTTGGGAAGCACTGAGTAGAGCTCGTCGAACTGGTTCGAACGAGCACACAAGCGATATTGTGTGGGGAGAATTGGAGTGGCCACAGAGGGCAAAGCGAGAGCGCAGGTAAAGTGCAGCCACACGGCGTTTACACAGGTATGCGTCCCGCCACTTGGTATACTCATCAGCCACACGTACAAACACTGATCTTGCACCGGACCAGCGAAATCAACGTACGTTCTCTCACAAGGTCTGGATGCGGGCATCCGGGGTTGAATGATTTTGCTTGGAAGTTTTGCTGCCGAAGCACAACTGCTGCATATAGCGACACAATCATGGATAGCGCTGTCAACAAAACACCAGTATAGGTAACGTATGGCTAAAGCTTTCGTCCGTGATGTTTCGGGGTGAGTTAACTGCACCTATCCTTATACCCTTATCTGCAGGGATTTTAGAACAACCACGCTTTCTCCGAACATAGCAAATAATCAACCAGTGCTCGCGAGTAACGTCAACAGTAATATTGATGTTGGGTGTCAGTAATCCGGTTAGGCTACTGCGTTTAAAAACCGAATAACATTTAATAAAACTGGGTCGAGCTTGGCGTGTTTCTAAATGTTCACTGAAGCAACCAGAAGAGCTCTGATTGAATCACACAGAAACTGTTACACTTCCGATTCAAGCGCAACTGACGCCATCACCTAGTCTTCTTCTATGCTCGGCTGTTTTTGCGATAAGTTGTGACAGGGCATCGGCTTAGCTGAAATCTACCGTAGGCACATGTGCTATTGCTAAAATATATCGGAGCAACAATGTCGTTCAACCTTGGACGCGATCAATCATGCACACATTTATACCCTTCTCTGAACCGTAAATGGCTACTGATGACTTATGTTTAGTCCCCAATAAGAATTCTCTATCCTGCAATATGCGATGAAACATTGTAACAACAAACGTGAAGGCTAGCGCCCTTTTTTCGATTGTGAGTAATTTTTTCAGACTTCGTTACGCCACGCGGTGCGTAGGCAACCGATCTCATGGTGCCACAGTCGAAGGGCTGACGGAGATCCACTCCAACACCAAAACTAGGGGCTTCTACGGAGAAAATGATAGCTGCTTTCGGGTCATAATATGCAGGGTGTAAGACAGACGCGGGAGCTTTTTAATGAGCTTATACCATTCATCTCCTTAGGATGACCAAACCAGGGTTGGCTTTTACCCAGCGACTAATTCATTGACCCGCGAAGTGGATGCATTTCAGGAATAAATACATTGTAATAACTTACTAACCTCACGAACGATTGTTGAGTAGGTATATCGTATGGTGCAAGTGGTTCCTCTATAACACGCAAATTTTTCTTTAGTAGGCCTTCGCCTGCCACGAGTGGCAAGAAAACTTGGTATTTCAGTTGTGGCACAAACAAATAACATTTAGCAACTCTTCGAGTCGAAGCATATTCCCATAAGAGTTCCATTACCTACATATGTGGCAGCTATGTTGCACTCTGTCTGGTGATGCGACGGTAATATCATCCAACTATGCACACGCAGATGACATGTCAGCAAGCATGGCATCCATCAGTTGATGGAAGTGTCCCGGAGCAGCTTTCACTCCGAACGGTGACAAATTATACTGACAGACTAGGATGAGTGTTAATTGTAAGAAGGCGCCGTGCTTCAGCATCGATTACCACTTGAAGATAGGCATCCGAGAGATCAAACTTTGTGAAAATTCGACTGCCGTTGGGTCTTGCGAAAAGTTCCCGTGGCAATGGTAGCAGCTATCGATGGATATTCAGTGCTGCGTTTAGTTCAGGTGAAAAAGATTCACGTATGGGAATGATTCCGTTTGTCCTTTTCTCTATCACTATGGGTGCTGACCAGACTGAGTTATCTACTTTAGAAATCACCCCTGCTTGCTCCAAGCGATCCAATTCGTTGTTATCTAACTTAAGATAACTATATGTCACCGGCCTTTGGGGACGTAAAAGCAGGCTTTGCCTCCTTCTTTAGGTAAGGAGATGCCGCGAACTTGGTGTAACAGCGAAGTGTGAGGCTGAACACTTTTAGAAATTGCTTTTGCAAATCGTAGGATATTGCAAAATTCTGTGATGACATGTCCACAGCGAATAGACTTACCTCGGTTTGATCGCATAAGCAGTCAAGAGGAACACTCTACAAGTTCAACGCGATGATTAATTCCTGGTTGTCAGAAAAGTGACAGACGCCGATCCGCTTATCATTTCTGTAAACACATTCACAGTAAAATTTGTCGTGTAATAGTAGGATAATGTTTGAGTCACTCCTTACAGTATTCTCTGCATTGCCTCATATCGGTCTACCAATAGCCGACCATGTCGAGCTGGAGATGATGCTAATCTCAGATGCGGTAGCCAGCTGTAGTCGCACTGAGTGACTATTAATAGGATAGTGATAAGCTTATGAACTGAAAAGAAACCTTCATGTGAAGTTGCATAAACCACATTAGACTCCAAGTTGATTCTGTTTTGTTGAAAAGGTTTTGATTGATCCCACGAAGAGGACGTCGCGTTATTGAACGGCAATGCGTTTAGTTATGACATTTCTTGTGGTAGACGGTGCACTGGTGATTGGGGGACGGACAGTCTCTGGCAAAAAGCCACTCAGCGCTACTCCAATAAGCACGTGGGGGTTTCGAAGCTGCAGCGTTATGGACATCTGCCGGTGTTCGGTTAGAAATTGTATCAATCATCGCGGTCTCTAACAGTAGTTGTCTCTACTGTAACATGTGTGAGTCACTTTTTCAGTCGACCAGACGCTGACATTCTGCGGTAATGTCTTGAATAGTAAACTCTGGGGATGAGTCCAGTTTTGGACAAGGGGCTTGTTTTGCTTTCAGCCTCAGCTGCAGAAACTAAGTCGGATACAAAAACGAGTGAATTGACCTGATAATCTGTAAGTTGTTTGAGACTGAAACGTTCGCGTGAATGGTACAGTCTTCCCGCGTAGGAAACATAATCCTATGACTGAGTCTTAATCAGCATCAAAACAATTGAAGACTTTTCAGCGAAATGGTAATGAGGACACGTACAGTCACCTTGAAATTGCAGTCGCAGGTACGTTTCAGTAGAATGAAATTATAGTAATGCTTGTTTTCATTTGCGGTCAACTCCCGTAGCAACAACCGTACTTCGAGTGTGATCCCGTCAAAACGAAAGTTGTCTTCATACCGCGTTGCGAATGTGATGTCGTTCTCTGCATCGTATATGAAATCTCACATTCCGTTAACCAGCGCTCCATCTCAAGCGGACTCGGTTTTCACTGTGGTATGCGTTAGATTTGGGGATGACAGTTTCTCTATCAATGCTTGTAAGAACAATTTTTGTCTTCCTTTTTGTTGGATGTAATCTCGCTATCGTTGTGGTAATTGGGTTACCTGCGAATGGTCAGCTATTTTCGTCGCCAGTGTTGTGATTACGGTTAATGGGGAGTAGAACTGTCCGAAAGAAAAAATTTTTCGCACCGGACATCGAAGTGACCAGATGTCAGGCAAGGCCTCCTCATGCACATGGACCACAATGGAACAGTGGGCGAAAGTGCAGTTTGCGGCCTGGGGTGTGGGACGACCTAGTACTTTTAAGGCCCTAGATCGTTTGCAGTACCACCAACTCTATTCCATAAATTGGTTTGCGTCGGTAATGAAACGACTGATACAAGTGCAGGCATTCCAACAATGACATCTAGTGAATTGATCTATGAAATGTAAGGATTGGAATGCATGTTGCTACTGCGACACCTCAGTTTGCTTTAGTCCGCCACATGGGTACGACAGGATACTGAAACGCCTGCTGAATGGCCAACTTAATATATATAAACGAAATATGGGAAGCATGGAGCTATGTTACTCGAGCATGATCAACATTAGTTTATCACAATCTAGTCGGCTTTAAGTGTTAGCAGCAACTGCTAGTTGACAACCATCAGTGGCGTGATCACATCGAAAATGCCGTTGCCTAGTTGTACGAGAAAGAGCTGTAGAATCATGGAATAAAGCGCCGGTTACGCAAACGACAGGTACCGATACAGCCCAGCTTGTCAAATACATACATCTAGTGCCGTAGCTTATATGGTTGTGTGTATCAGTCGAGCCCCATGCTGAGGCTGATGTTGCACTCTTGATGCTTCTTCACCGCAGTTGGGCTAAAACAACTTACACTTAAACTAGGTCTTTTTAAGCTGGATAAATTTCATTCCGCTTTATTTGGTTGGTTCTGCCTCCCTGAATAATGTTCCATTAACTGGCCACGTTGCTTACACTAATTGCGCTTATCTTCGGTAATTTTGTTGCGTTTGTAGCATTTTTGAGTAACTTGTGGACATGTCTTACTTATCACGGATTTGTTGCTAACCAAATTACTTCATATGGTAATTTAGCGAAGAGTTATGCCACCGTATCTGTATGCATTATTGGATTTATTTTATTTCAGCTTTTCGTTTAAAGTGAATGGCTGTTGTTTGCTATCCCTGGTATGGTTGCGCTTGATGTGTATGTTGACATGGTGCCTACCTGTCTATTACCCACTACATCGTTCATACTGGCTCCAGGAGACAGTTGGTCGTTGCTGGAGGGGACGGGGTGCACGGTTCTTGTGGCCGTGCTAGGCTCAAAGAGCGGTTCCATGCACTCAGTGTGGAGCGGACTACGGTCCAGCCACCGCCTTGTGTGCGCTTGATTCCCCAAATACAGCGTGCTTGTGTTTGCCTGTGAAGGAGTGTGGGCCGGCTCCGTTGATGAAACGTGGTTCCCATCCGCATGCCTCCCGGTCTTATTCCTTCGGGTTTACACTGGATATGGGGTATGTGGTTGGAGCTGTGGGTGGTGCAGCGCAAGCCATCCATGGTCCCTCTGTAGGCGCAGGCGTCCTGTGGCTTGCCACAGTGACAGGCAAATCCGAAACCGGATGCCGCCAACCATCAGTCGAGCCAGCGTTATAATTTATTGGTGTGACAAACAGGTGCCAACATCAAAGATGCGACATGCAACTACGATTGACGACAAGACGTAGGCAAACATTGTGCTCACCAACCCCACGAAATCGGAGCAGACTGATATACCTATATGTTAACCTGGATAATATGGTAAGTCCACAGATGTGTTTTTCACTTTTATGCAGCTTCTTTGAACTCAAGTTATTCCCACAAACCATCCCACGGGACTTGTCAAGCTTTGGCTTTTTATCCGTATTACATCATTTTTCCATTGTTCCATGTCGACATAGGGTAAACATAATGCCTCTGGTTTCATTTTCTATCCCAGACCGAAATTTCGGAGGAAGTCGTCCATGTGTTACATCCTTGCCGCTATTGGATATGACATGTGCCAGTTAATGTTGCAACATGTTTCATAGCGTTTGCTGCTTGGTACTTCAGGTATAATGGTACCTAATACAAATGCTAACAAGGTGCTCCCGTTAGTAGTTGATTGTTTAAGCAAAGCCGACTAGTGAGTTGTGCGCAAGCCAGAGGCAAGCAGTCGATGCAAACGTAAATTGCTCACGCGTCGACGAGACGGAGAGGGGAACCAGGATCAGATTAACCCAGCAAGAACAAAGTCCAGCTGCATCAAGAACAACGAGGACACGGATTGGCTGGAATATGAGTGAGCGTGTGCGCTAACCACAGAGACACAGAAGAACTGATGTGCTGGAGCATAACTCGAGGTGGACAAAGTAGACGGGGAAGAGGTCAATAAAAATGAGCAGATAGTACAGATCAATCAACATTAGCAGTCCGCGGAAAACGCAAAAGTTGGAAGTTTCCAAGGTGAGACGTCGTGACCCAATAGCTGGTTATGTAAAGCTCAAAGGATAACGGACACTGATTGTTGCCAAAACCCTACACACGACAGTGTGTAGATGGCGAAAAGCACCAAAACGATTACCGGCTCAGTGAGACTGTTAATCGTCACGGGCGTAGATGAGTTGCACAATTTTCGGGATATTGAGAGGATCTGATAGAGCATATTCATTGCGCAGAACGTTCGGCTGACTAACCACCACTTTAGTATGCACGGTTTGTTCAGTTCGCTCAAATGGGATACAGGATAGAAGAGTGTGGCCCGGATCGAAATCAATAGTGGTCACTGTGATGGCGACTGAAAGCTTCGGCGAAGGGAATCACTTGCTTCCGTGCGGGCAGTCAGGCGATCGATCAAGCGGACGAGTGAGTTTTTAAACACCCAGCTAATTGTACTTTGTCTCAGACTCGAGCGTAGAGTTGTTGTGTGCAAAGCCAGTGCGAGTTCTTTCTGTTGACGCGGCTGGGCGAACCACACACACAACATGGTGTCAGAGGAGAATAAGCTGACGTGTCGGATCCCACTTGCTTTTGGCGGACAACCGCCGATCCCGTTGCCAACTGCTCTACAGATGACAGAAAGTACGCTGCCTGACAAGTAGGCAATGTGGGAAACGAAGTGGACGGCTTTCGTCCCGCTGACTCAACGGGATTCCTATCCGGTGCCTTAGCAACTTGTTATGTTCAGACGCACTATTGGCGATGAAGCCAGACGAGCACTTGAGACTCTGGATCGCGGTGATGCGGAGGAGCAGGAGCCAGGTATTTCGTAGATAATCAAGAGATTTGACGATTATTGCGATGGTCAAGCAAATGAAACGTAGTAAAGATATCTGTTTTTTGGTCGCAATCGCCTACTTTACAGAAGTAAAAGCTCAGGCGCGAACTTGCAACTTCTGTAATTGTATGCGGGACTCTCTGGTACGCGACCGCATCGTAATCGGTCTCGGAAATGATGACCTCACTCGACGCCTTCCGAGACAGAAAAGCCTGTCCCTAAATCAGTGTGTGGACATGTGCCTTAGGAAAACAAGAACGTCACGACAGTTCCAGACTTTGCGGGCGAGCAAGATAGAAGCACTTCGTACAGTTTTGAAGACCGAGGAAGCCCTATCTTTGTCATCCGAGGGGCAGGAGGTCAGCTGCCAATTTTGTGGTTGGAAGCATCTAAGACGAAAAGAGAGTTGTCCAGGTTGAAGAAAGACCAGTATGAAGTGTACACAAAATAGCATTTCGTACGCTGTTGCAGATCGGCGAACATCAGTGGGGTAAACACGGAAAGTCAACAAGACACACGGGAGCTCTCAATAAACAACATGGAGCATTTTGGAGGGCAGCAGATCAGTTTTGCTACAGTGTTAATTCAAGGACGTCCAGTTCGTTTTCAACTCGATTCGGGAGACACCGTCAACATACTGCCCGAGAGACAGTGTGCGGAAGTAAAATGTATTGACGCACATAGTTGTCCCAAAATGTTGAACGTCTCGAGATTACAACCGAAAGGAAATGCTGTCGTGACAGCTGTTAACCCTAAGGACGGAACGGAACATCAGCTTGAATTCCTAATTGTGTCAACAGATCTTATACCCATCTTGGGCATTGATTTCATCCAGCGCCTTGGTTATGTTTCATTTAACCATGATCGTTTTGTTTACTCGTGTCAGGCTACTGAAGATATTGTTGATTTGTATCCTGCCGCGTTCAATGGGGTTATTGGGAAATTCGATGGATGCGCTCATTTATCGTTAAACGGATCTGCTAGGCCAGTAGCACTGCCAGCTAGAATGGTGTCCAAAGCATTGCGCGAAAGACTATTAGAAGAACTGAAGCGTTTGTCCAGTTTGGGCATCGCAGTTAAAGTCGATGAGCCGACAGATTTGGTAAGCCAAAAGCCAATCATCATTAAGATATCCAGTTATTTGCGTGTGTGTACAGACCCTAAATAGCTTAATGCCTAGCTCAGAAGAGAGTACTATACCCTACTGACAATAGACGACCTGCTAACAGAGTTATCAAAGGCAAAAATGTTCACGAAAGTCCACCTCGCTTCATCCTTCTGGCACGTAGCACTTGACGAATAGTCTAGCTTTCTGAGTACATTTGGAACGCATTTTGGACGATTTAGGTGGTTTCGTTTGCCCTTCGGTTTGGAGGTATCCAGTGAGATGTTTCAGTAGTGGCTGCTACAAACATTGGACAATCTGTCCGGAGTCTTTATTGTAGCAGATGACTTGCCAGTTTTTGGGGGTACACGAAAGGAACATGATCTTCACCTTCAACAGTTTCTACAACCTTGTAGTGAATGAAACATCAAACTAAAGCGTGAGAAAGTCGAGCTACTCAAAATCGAAGTGGCGTTTCATGGACACCTGCTGAGTTCAACTGGGTTGAAACCGGATCCAGAAAAAATGAGCACCATAAACAAGATGTGTCTCCGCACAGATGCAAGGGGGGTTAGCAGGCTAAACGGAATGCTCAACTAGTTGAGCCGTTTCCTTCTACGACTGGCTGATGTGATGATACCGATTAGAAAGTTGACACATAAAGGTAAAGCATGGCACTCGAGATCTGAACAAGAAAATGTATTTAGGACGATCAAGGAATTAATTACATAAGCTCCTGTCCTTGCCTACTTTGATCCGTCATTTCCACTCGGGATTCAGCGTGACAATAGCCAATACGGCATTGGAGCTGTGCTTATGCAAAACAGTAAGCTTGTCGATTTTCGCAGTCGCACGCTCACAGAGGCCGAAGGTCGTTACACACAAATTGAAAAGGAAATGCTAACTCTGGTTTACGACGTAGAACGCTTCAACGATTATACGTTCGGCCTCAAAACAACTGTCCTCACTGACCACAAGCCACTTGTATCCATCGCTGGTAAGCCACTCAAAGTAGCTCCACGCCGCCTGAAAATGATGCTCATTCGTCTGCAGAAGTATGACTTGGATATATTCTACCGACCAGGATCCCAGGTGTACATTGCGGACATGTTGTCAAGGGCGCAGCTATCAGACACACCGAAAATGGAAGAACACCAGGATTTTGTCCACGCAACACAGCTACTCGCGGTCACTAGGGGACGTTTAAAGCAGCTTCAACGGTGCACGGAGGAGGAAGAACAGTGCAGGCTACTGTGACAGACGATAATAGAGGGATGGCCCTTAAGAAATGAAAAAATTGCCCACAGTGTTGACTCCGTTCTTTCATGTTCACGACGAACTCATTTCCCAAAACAGATTAATATTCAAGGGCAACAGGATAGTGGTTCTGAAGGGATTGCAACATTCATTGCTGCAAATGGTACATCATGCACATTTGGGAATCAACAATTGTGTGGCAAGAGCACGTGAGCTGATGTTCTGGCCATAAATGACTACCCAAATTTGTGATTACGTATCAAACTGTTTAACATGCAGGACACACGATGTGCTCCATCCGAAGGAGCCAATGATGCTTCAAGACGTTCCGGATAGGCCCTGGCAGATGGTCACATTGGACATTTTTGTTCACGACGGGGAGAGAAATTTGATCGTGGTCGACTATTTCAGTGACTAATTCGAGACTGAGGTCCTTAGGTCAACGCGCGCAAGACGTAGTGAAGTAGTTACGATGTCAGTTCATCCGTTTTTACTATACACATTGGCTGGAGTTGAAAAATACCTCAGCTACTACATTTCGATACATAAAATAAAAAGGGAAGAAATGCACCAGTTGCAAGCCGGCTGAGCTACTGGTGACTGATGGGCATCGTTTCGGTAACCTACTAGTGAGCTACTATGCAGCAAATAAATTTTACTCTGCAAACCCATATAAGGGTTAGTAGTGAGATCGTGGTTGGTGGTGGAGTCTAAGTGTGATGGGGTGGGACAAAGAAAATCACAGCAAGAACACCACTGAGATCGGCTCCTAGCCGTATCTGCAAATGTATCCGGCCAAACGTTTTCATCGTCTTTCGGACCCCAACCAGGGAGTCGAGACGCTCCAACCGAGGCCAGCTTCGAAGTGAGTGCATTCATTCCTCTTTACCAAGTCATCGCTTGTCCACCCCTCCTCTTCTTCCATCCACACGCCCGGCGCGCAAACAACGCACCTCGCGGGAGTCGGTGGGCTGGCATGCGTAACACGTAGTTGAGTCATCGGCACCTGGTGTGTGAAATAACGGTGCTGAGCAGGTCATTTCCAGTTTCTGTGCGTAAACAAGACGTCGAACACGTTCGTTGCATACGCGGTGACGGTGTCAATTCGCTCCAAATGGAAGCGCCGAGGTGATGATTTCCGACAACAGGCCGCAATTCACTAGTGCAGAACTCCACGCTTTTAGCATGAAGTGGGGATTTTCGGCATCGGGTCGTCAGCTCGTACCACAGCCAGTCAAATGGGAAGGTTGAGTCAGCGGTGAAGAAGGCTATGAAAGTAGAATGGAAACGTCACAGTGTTGCTCATCCCAACACTGGCACCCCAAGACCGCGGTTTCGATCTGGTCGGAGTTAGTTGGAGATAGCCTGAGTTGGGCTGGAACTTAGAGCCTAGTGGCTCATGGTTGACGCTATAAGCACTATGCCACTGAGATCCGCGAGCAACGCTTGGTACAGCGGAAAAGAAAAAAGTACTTACCAAAGTCAAGGAGATCCAGAGGATCTCTACATAATGTTGTTGGAGCGAAGAAACATGCCGTCTACCGAGATCGGAGTAAGTCCAGTGCAGCGACTATTCAGTCGCAGAACTAGAACGATGCTACCGGCCGCTACAATGATGCTGCAGCACACTACGCTTCTGTACACAATCGACTGCGGGAGCGAATGCTAAAACAAAAGTAGTACTATGATCGTGGATAGAGATGCCTCCCACCCTTATCTGCCGGAGAACAAGTATGGGTGCAACCAATACCACATTCGGAAGAACCTTGGCGGAGGGGAGTGATTGAGGGTTGCGGTGGTGAAAGGAGCTACGAAGTCAAGATAAACAGCAATATAATTAGACGGAATCGGGTACAAATAAAGAGAGCACCTAATGGACGGACTCCGCAAGCTAGAATCGGCAGCAGCAACAAGAATGGGTACCTGCAATTTCAGCCCGAGACAGTAAGCGTGCGCGCGGCGGAAATCCGTAGGGAACTTCTTGCAACAACCTATTAAAACAAGTGAACAGAAAGGATGTGCTGGTGACTGAAAGCTTCGGCGAAGGGAATAGCCTGCCTCAAGGCGGCCAACCAGGCGATCGATCGAGCGGACGAATGTTTTTAAACACCCAGCTAACTGTACTTTGCCTCCGACTTGGGAATAACGCGTTTGTGTACAGAGCCGGTGCGAGTTCTTTCTGTTGACGCGGCTGGGTGAATCAAGCGCATGACAGCCCCATCCACATGGATATCAGTCTTATTCGTTCTGGATTACACTAGACATGGGCTAACTGATGGTCAGGCGCATGCTACCCACGGTACCTCTGTGGGCGCAAGCATTGTGTCTGGTCACCGAGTAACTCCGGAAGCTGGTGCGGGCAGTCCTATGTATCACCTCCTGATGAACTTGAAATGAACACCCAACACGGATTTACCACAGGTAATAAAGTACGTGCTTACCAAATCCCGTAGGTTAGTTACGATGAAAATTGCAAAAGCAAGAGATGTACGTGGTGTTGGCACTCCAGCAGATGTTATGTTTGCGTTGCCCTCCTGAACCTTTGCACCACAGATCAACTATGAAAGCTGAACTGATCACAACAGCTTGTTCTCAGCAGAACAGCGGTTGATTTGCGCTCTTGTCTATTTGCTGTGCGGCACGCACAATTTTCTCCGATTGGGATTGAATATTGAATATATTGGGATTGAATATTTTCCGACGCCTTGCCTCAGCAGTCGAATGACAGCAATATTCATCGGCGTAAGTCCGAACAGCAATAACGTATAGTACTACATCTTGCGTTGTATAAAATAAACTTAAAAGAGCAGCATAACACTGAGTGACTTTCAAGCTGTGTGAGACTTAGGTTGCTTAACCTTAGCGTTACAAAATCTAGGCTGTTTCGAAACAACTTAGGTACATACAAATGAGGACGTTAAATAGTTGGTGGATAATTCGTAGTAGCTTCCAAATCTTATAGTTCTCCACAATCTCGGGAAAGCTCTGGACGGCCGTGTCCACCAGTCCGGCATCGCCAGTAGCGCGAATCCGAATCCGAACCCATAACCGGAACGTGACCTAGGATTCTTGTAGATGGTTTCCCATCAGTTAGTCTTACGTATTTGTTGACAAAGGACATTAGAAAACAGCTCAGCATCCTTCGTCTTTGATATTCCCCTTCAGAATGTGGGCACTGGCTAGTTCTAACCTGTTAGTTTCTGCAAGGACAAGACTTAAACTAATGGCGTGAGCTCCAATAATGATAAAATCCACGAATGGCATCGTAAGTGTGAATAACTCAAATACACGCAATGCCGCAGATAAACGCACAACAGGTTAACAGATGCCAGAAAGATCTTACGAGTAGTGATCGAAGGTTTCACCCTCGATTACATCTTACCCTAACCATTAGTTGCTAAAACGATAGGGTTTTTGAATACTAAGAGTTAATAAGTGTAAGAGCATCAGCTTCGCTTGGGGCGCAAGTGACGTGGAAAAACTCCCGGTCTAACCAAGAAAGAAGCTGAGACGTTTTCTAAGGTAATATTCAAATATGAATCAAAATGCCATATGTACTTACCTCGATAATACCCCTTCTGGTTCGAAACAATCGCTAAGCGCAATGTCTAAAGGGAATGCAAACGGTACTTGCCACCGTACATAAAGAGTCACACAATACAGAGTCTACCACCGGACTCTGATCTTTCTTTTATTAGGTCCGCTAAACTTGAAGGGGAACGAAATGACCAGGCCCTTAGAGTGTCTCAGCTAAGTCAAACCCAGGGGGGTGAGAGGAACATGGAGGTGCTTGCGCCTGGGGCGGGAGGATAATGCAAGTCTGGGGTGTGTGTGGGGGTCCGGACGGGTTACACAGTGTGAGCGGGCGGTTTCCCCACTTCACCTAGTGAACACACGCCAACATCGATATGAGATCGCACGGAGGATAATCGGTAAGTCGGCGTTTATCAGAGGGGGCGGGCGACTGCTTTAGTCATCCAAAGTGAGATCCCGACATGCGTCTTGCTAAGTACATAGTAGTTACGTCGGTTAGCATGTAACCATAGGACATAGAATGGGTAAGCGAATAAATGGTGTGAGTCGACAGTTAAAGCGCGTTATTCATCGCACTAATTACACTTATATCGGTTATCATGCAGCCATGGGCCGTAGAGTGGGTAAATAAGTAGTTAGTACGAGTTAAATTGCGTTATTCATCTGGTGTATTATGTGGCAAATTTACCGCTAACTGAATGTACAGCATCAAAACCGCGCTGCAACATCGTCAGTGCTTTAAATTAACATGCGATAAAATAAGGTATGTTGTATTCTCAAAAATGAGATTTCTGTTAGTAGAACCGGTTTTTACAATAATCAAGGTAAAAGCAAGAGCATGACATTGACGATTCTGGGGAACAAGCATAAAGTACTGAGTTGATATACTAGTCACAGAATCATTTATGTGTAACTATGATTATACAGTGATCAGATCACAATCTAGTCCTGGATGACTCGTCACTCTGTCCCTACGACAGACGCTCTGACACTAAAGGCTACCTGATGCATAGAAGCGCCGGAAAACCGATGTAGGCATTTCGACCATCTAAAATCATAAATCTTTCTCTGATTACATTTCACTTCTCAGAACACCACAAAGTGTGCTTAATTGCTGCGTTAAGCGATGTTAGTGCAATTTGGTGTGTTGTGGTCAACACTTACCCCCACTTTCTCCGCCTGTTGTGTAAACGCAGACATGCACTCGAGCAGGCATGTCAAGCATTCGTCCTAAAAGGGTTGAGTAGAATGATGCGCATTAGTTAACATAAACAAAATGGACGAGGCTTACCCCATTACATACAGTTAATGAGGTCCAAGGTATAGATTCCATGCAAGCAACCACAGAAGACGAACTTGAGAAGCAAAAGCGGACATGCGGTCTGTTTTAAGTGGATAGTATGAAAAGCAAAAAATTATGTTCAGTTAGCGGATTGCGGTTAAATTCGATGTTTCTGTTATTTTTAGAGTGGCTGATGCCGCCTAGAAAACAGAAATACAGAAATATAGAAATTGTATTTACGTGCTGGTCAGTCAGACTGTCTTATTTCCGTTCCGTTTTTGTAGGTGCAGAGCAGCCTCAGGTGGCCACGTCTGGTGTACTCAGCGACTAGAATGGCATGCTTACGAATGGGTTAGCCCGTGATCCCACTACTTTCCTTGCATGCTCTCTACTTTGTACAATACACTGATGGACGTGGTGCGAGTACAGTAAGTTCACCTGAAATATTCTGTTAGTCCACACAGCAGCACACATCCAATTGGTTGAAGGTGGTATAACATCCAGACTTAATTTTCCCTAAATGTGGTGACACGGTGGTTAGAAATCACACAAATACGGTGCGCGCAAACACAATATTACCGAGCGTATGCAAGTGATGCCCACGGTATGTTTACACAAGTCCATTGTACGTTCACTTGAAAGCCAATGCTCGCTTACTTCTCGCTGTTATTTAAACCCTTAAATAAGGATTTACCAATAACATTAATTAATTCAAAAGAGAAGGCAGATCCGCAATTAGGCGTATCAGGTAAATAAGCCCGAGTGTTCAAAACGTGAACTAATTTCCGGAGAACTTCTATCTATACAGATACACTAAAATTTTGAACCGCCTTTCTGTTGAACTAATAGCCTGCGAATCGCAGTCCGCCTGCAAAAATGCGAATTCTAGCTGCCTGACAGTACAATACGCACGAAAAATGTTGAAGTTACATGGCATTGAGGAAATACCATTTGAGCAGGAGACCAAGGCATAACTGTGGTGATCATAATTAAGCACAATATGTCCTATGTATACTGTCTTTCCTTGGCCAGACTCTACTGACAAGAAGAAAGAGGAAAAGTTAACAGAACACTTCACTATTCTTCACCGACCCACTTTCTTTGTTTATTCGGCAAATCACAGATCCACCAATAAGTGTTGTCTGTAGAGGAACCTCAAACTGAAATGGATCTAACCGTTTCCGTAGCTACTCTTCATATTTTGCTTAATCAGTCAAGCCTGCGTTACAGCCATACTAAAATGTGTGAACTGGGAATGAAACGCTGACTGAATCCATCCATGTTCATTCAGTTTTAACATTCATTCTCTTTCTACTTGACTACAGTTCCCTTGTGACCCACGTGCAAACATGTCATGCAGCAAAGTGCTGGCAACCAGTTTTCCCTCTTACTACCAAATGCCTAGAGTACAATTAAAACTAATTGCACGAGCCGGTTGAATAATGCCAATTACATCCTCCTCAAATAGCCAAATAAGCTCCTGTCTTTGCTGTCTTGGCCTGTTATGTACAGCGGCTAAATTGCAAATGAGTAAAGTCATTCGACTTTCACTGCCGTTTTTTTGGGATGGCACAAATTATGGAAACTGATTTCCTAAAATAGATGCTACATTCTCTAGTTTCGAATTACAGTTTCAATGCTCCTCTTATCCCCGCATAATTTCTCTTCTTCCCTCACCAATGGAAAATAAATTGTTGCTCCGTCCGTACAAGAGCTCTCCGTCAGGACGCCCCCAAGTATTCCATACGCATTTGAAGCTTTGAATTGGAAATACCTCAATGTTAAAATGCTATTTTGATTCCTGCTTAACCTTTGGACAATATTGTAGCTATCATGCAAAACACCTGTCAAAGTTGATCATGCCGAAATGGATATGTCGCATGAACATCAATTGTTATAGTTATTACTAGACAGTCATCATTTTCAGTGTTCTTTAAGTGCCTGAACAAAAGCATGGTGTTTTAAATGTCCTCCATGTGTTTGCATTTTCAGCTTCGAATTAGGCTAAAGTTAACGTTAGGTAGTGGCGAACATACAACCTAAATACTTGCGAGCTTTTAGCAGTTGTTCCCATGGCTTAGTACCATAAGGACACATTCACAACATATGTGGGTAGCAGCACGCTATGGGAGTTTCATAACTGAAGCTCAGGCGGTTGTTTTTTTATGGTGATGAGAAGCAAGAAGTTTCATGTCTAGGTCAACCGAACTATCTGGGTGGTCACGTTGTGTGGTAAACACTATAAACGCACTAGCCACCTAAGAGACCAAAAGCGCTCCAGACGATGCAAAGTAACCGGCGTGGTAAAGCAGAAAATGGTAATTTACACCCCAACATGGCTTGAATGGGCTCTGGACAAGCACCAGGATAGAATACTCATGTGCATCGAGTTTTTCTCAAATGCTGCAAGTTCAGGATAGACCGTCCTAGTTGACATGTGTACAAGATGAAGTCGCTCACAGTGTTACCCTTACAATTCCGCTGTCTTCTGTGAAACGTGAGTTGCTGAAGAACATAATGGTAGTATTTTCTACATCTTCATTGCCTCTGGTCATAAGCTGGGACAAACCCCAAGAAGCAAAAATCAGTCCCGAAATTGTTCTCAACCTAGTTAGGTGATGGTCCCTTAAAACTGCGGCGTTGTCAGTTCCTCTGGTTGCTCAAAGCTGCTCTAATACATCTCAGGTATCTTCCATTCGGGTACAGTTGGATTTTTCAACAGGAAGATCCAGCTGCTGTTCAGGTTCTTTCCATCGGAAACTAACACCGGGAAGAGGATGCGACAGGTCTCATGCAGTTTTTACTGAACAATTTGACAAAGGCCCGCCGAAATCCCACGAACACACTCCAGGCTGCATGCCCTTCGGGTTAAAGCTAACTTTATACTGCCACAATAAAGCGTAATTTTCGCTAATCCGAAAACTGGCTTCAGGAGTAAACCATAATTCTGTGTACTCCACCAACCGAGTTGTTTAGTATGAGGCATCGTATGACTTCATCGTAAGTAAGTCTGTACGAACAGGTTGGAATAAGGTAATTTCAAGTTGATCGATCCAGAAACATCTCTGGCAACGAACCTAATCCCTCCGCAAGCGCTAAGTTCACAATGTCGTATAATTTTTAGTGTCGCTTTTAAATACAAGGAGATGGGAAATCATTGTTGGGTTAGGTCACTCTAGCACCTGGGCCATTAGAATTTAGCTGTCGACCTAAGAAGACAAATTACATCACAACATAGTCCTGCACCCTATATACATATATATATATATATATATCGTTAGATTATGCCCCATTTCGAATGCTAATTTCTACCGTGTGCTTGTTAGTAAAAAGCCATGTTACGCCCTATAAAATATGTTTGTATAACACGGCATGTTATCGTCCGTCTTTCGGAAAGTTTGCAAACTGGAAAGCATTTGATGCGGCAAGATTGCACATGCCGTCATGCAAACATTCAATACAGGCGATAAAACAGTGTCAAATTATAGGAGATGCATGACGATGCCTATTCTCTGGACTAAATCCGGTGTTCAAAGGTCGATGAGGCAGACTCACTTCGTGTGATAAGAAGGCAAACAAACTATGATTGCATTTGTTGGAACAGTCTCTGCGACATTCGATAAATACTTTAAGTTGCACTAAGGGAAATGCAAATTGGAAAGAAGTTTGTGTGGGTTGCACCATTGCCAGGATAGTCGGAGGAAAAGATTACAAGATATCCGAGTACAATATGCTTCACACAAAAGAGGCTTAAGCATGGCACCGGTTGGTCCAGTTTACCGTTGTATTTGCATTCTACGAGGTTCTCTTCTATAATAGTGCTTGCTTAATAGCAGCTACGAAATGAATTGCTGTTTTATGCTATCCGCATTACCGGAAAATTTCCCTCATAAATTGTAATTTAATGACCACTCACTTTAACTTTCTGGAAAGCTTAAGGGGTTTTCATATAAACAGTGACAAATCCAGCGGCTTAGTAAAGCCTATCAGGGATTCTGCTAGCCTGCTTTCTATAGATACGGCGGTCAGCTCATCTGCTATCTCTCTACAATAACACGAATAAGGAGCTTACGTACGTTCAATCTTATCGACTATTGACCCATGAAAAGCTGTTGGTGTGTAGTCATTTAGTTTAATTAAGCTGCTAGAATTTACGGAAGTTAAAATAGTGCAGCAAAGTTTCGTGCATGCTATTTTCTTGAGCAAGCACAACTTGAGGAAAGGCTTCTTCTAAATTAACAGTTCGACATTTCGGTAAGGCAAATGGATATGCTGTAAAAAGGGCTAACTTCGTTCAGTTATCAGATGCTAAAACTGATTATCGTCTACTCTTTTTAACAAGTAAGACCTGAATCTTCCGTTGCCTTCAGCTACTGAGGAATTACGAACCATTCAAGGTCAACTCAACGAGAAGACTTTGCATTAGATTTGAGCATTACCTTTCTCCCCTACCTATGCTGTCTGGTGGCATAGATGAAAAGCTTACTAAAAAGCACCTTATCCTATTACGGTAACATACGGAGAAGAACTAATTCTATGTTGCCACAGTTCTTGCATCAATTATTTTTATAAGTCGCCAAGCTTATTCGCGAGACTCTCGGTCGTTTTCTGATTGAGAGATGACCGCTAAAAGTTTTCAACTTAAGTACGTCACCGCCAGCTGTCGCACCGTTAACCATACACTCAATTTTTCAGTACATTTTTGAGAAGCTAAGAGCCACATGGCACCGAACGACACCACACATATGGCCTCAGCAGAGGACCGGTACAAATATGGTTTCCAAATTCAAAGACGAGCGTTATTAGCCGGAATGACTATTGTGAATGAACAGCTGCGCTCACTACACCGTTGTGGACGAAATCTGAGGCAGACCCCAATCACTTCTAAGGACCAGGTGTCTTCTTTCCGTGTACCAAAACCAAAATCGGTGTTGCTACCTATGAGAACGGTAATTGATATGTGTTACCTGCATGACTCAGCTACGTGATCCTGAACTCGTTTGTGCCAATATCGTTCCGATTGAAATTAAGTTGGAAAATTCTATTCGTTGGGAGTAATCGGAGTAAAATAGGGTATCGATGCAGAACTGAAAACTACCGATGACCGATGTTGCTATTAGGATTGAACCAGATGGGTGGTCACAGGTTCATTGGCAAGTAGCTTAAGCTTTCACTACTTCACAAGTGCAAAGCTATGGCGGTTATGTGTTAGGCCTGGTGTTATTCATACGTATGTACAGAGGATACAAGAGAGCATGGTACAGCTAAGATGCAAATAAAAAGAGAAATAGCGATGTGTATCAACATATTTTACGGATGGATAGGTTTGGCAGTGAAATAGATGTGCAGAAGTTAGGACACTCAGGTCTCAATAAATATTTCGTGTTGGCATACTTAGCGAAGCAAGTGGCATGCTATTTTTGTCCACTGTGTACAAAAAATAGCTGTCTTGATTCAATGATTGAGATGGGTCGCAATACAAGAATGACACCACTGCGAAGTGTTATGTCTAAAGCAACATATAAGGTGATCTGTCGTATGAACATCACTTATTCCTCGCTGCGGCGCATATACCTGCTTTCGGATGCAATACAAGGTGTTGAGCGAAGTAGCAAAGTATCTCTGTAGCATAAAGCACATTATAAATGACTCTAATAGTAAGCGTCAGTTATTTAAATGCCAAAATCTACTGATGGGAAGAGATTTTCTTATTTTTCTAGCCAAGTCGACAAAGTTAAATTTAGATGACGTAATAAAATGAAGCTCCTTCTATAAATTTGCTAGGTGATACAGAAGTAATCCTCTTCTAATACCATAGAGAGACAGGAAGTTACATTCATCTACTGAATAACCGCATCACAGTCAACAGGTTGCCATGGAGATATTGTGGGTTACAACGCGCCAATGCGCAACCAATTAAATGGGGAATAATGGTTCACTGAGCTCACGTGAGTTAAGGGATTGGATTTGTTTGGTGGAATGGAGTTAAAGTGGGTTTTTCCAGTTATTTATGGCAATAATAGAGTAATAAGATGGTCGCATATAGTAATGCCACGATGTGAATAGATCTTCCACTGCCACATGAGCTGGGTGAAAAACTGCGATTCTGGCGATCCATATCTAAGTATTCCTTTTAAACTTCTGTGAAGAATACACATCCCTTCAAGTAGCCGACTGTAATAAATTCAACCAACGGAAGTAAAAGATACTGGCTTGTTAGATAGGACACCATGTGCAAACACAAGAACACCAATCCAAGATTATCATCATTGGCTAGTCTCCTTTGGGCTTGCTATGTCTACCTGATGAGATCAGATAAGGCTGAAACGGGTAGTAGAGTGCAGTGTTTCGGGAGGGTAACACCCACTTTCCATAAGCCTTAGCTACAGTCCTAGCGGTCGAACTGGCCAAGGTTCACTAATGCGAATCACAGTCCACATTGTGGCTACGGGTTGCAATCTAATCACAAAAGGAGTAGTTTAAATTGACTCTCCACTCAGTCATTAACCGCTGGGCTCAATGCTGTCCGTCCTGATCTGGTGGCTACAGGGGTATAAGTGCCAACTGACATTCGAATGGTCCTGGGTTCCAGGTCTGCCATCTCTACTTCATGATGTTAAACAAGGCCGGAACGCCTAGTGGAGAGCAGGATTTTCGGGCGACCAACACAAAATGTCTGTGATTTCATTATTAACCGTTCTGTTTAGTCTGTATGTTAACTACAATGTCGAATCGCATTTAACACACCGATATATTACAGTATTGTTTCGTCATTTTATTTTGATTTCGTAATTTAAGCTGCTTTAGCTATTATAGCTGCCTGCGTCCTTTGTCCCCAGTTAAAATGACAGTTAACTCATTGACTCCCAGGGTCTCGCTTGCTTGCTTTCTTGTCAAAATTGCAAGTTGTATTGTTTGATATGTGTCACGACTTCGATCACTGTGTATCATATCTGTTCTTGTATCCCCTTATCAGCTTTATTTGATCGTAGGACATTTCCATGTCCAACTAATACTTCCGTGGTTGTCGTGTCTAGGAAGTAGTAGTTTAATCCTTTGTTGAGTATTCATTACTCTGTCTTACTGACTGACCGGTTAGAAAGGTTCATGATCCAGTTATGATTGTGATACCTGCCTTTATCATCTTTCCATGGAGCCTTACCTGCATCTTCGTGGCCAGTACACTAACCATATACTGAGATACAACTCTCCAATCAATCTTGGTACTATTCTCAGTTTCTTAGTCTCGCTAGTACTATCAAACTGTCATTAACTTCAGAAACCCATTTGGCACCCGTTGTACAAAATATGAACAATGAACTATTTTATGTAAGCTCGATGTAAAAATGGATCAGTTCACTCAGTTGGATTGCGCCCCGCACCGTCCATGAATAAAAAGTTTATTTCTTTAATTATCCCCCATAGTGTAAAGTTTACGGGGGATTAATGCAGATAATGTCTTGCTAAGCGCCTGCTCCTGACCTATCATCTGCTATAAACCAAAAGGAGGTTCAATGTCTTAGCACGGCTTATTTCTGAAATACTACTAAGAGGTAGTGCTGATGAAGCGCTAGCATCACACATGTACCGAAGAAGGGAACCTGTAAATATCGGCCTACCGATGGCCCATTGGTGGCTTTGAACATATCTAAATGAATAATTCTCGAAAGAGTACTTGATTAAACCAACTCAAATGAACCATTTTACTTCCTCTACCATAGCTCAACATCCATTTTAGATGCATTAAATAAATAAATTCGTATATTTAGCGAGAATCTATCTACGGAAACGACCATTTGTACATGGAAGTAATGTCACGGTTTACGCGGCTTAAACCCATTAATCAACACAAAGGATAAGAAACAGAATTTCGGATCATAATTTCTACTCGGATCATCGATCCGATCACTCAAAATGTAAACGGCACAAATACTCGTACCATTATTTCAAATTTTCTAGTAAGCTAAACTTCGGAAACTCGAAAGTAGAGATCAGAGTAGGTCGCAGAGACACAGGGTATGCGGACGATAGGCTACTGGCTGCTCATCTGTTGTTTAAACCAGCTTCTGGAAATGTTTCGGGTGTCTGTTGTGAGAATTTCGGAATGGATGGTTGGTACACGTGTGCACTCGTAGTACTAGTCGATTGCACAGACTGGTATATCTCGCTAAAAAGAAAATCGATCGTATTTTATGATTAGCAAGCTATGAGGGCAACAACTGGTCGCAATTACGGGGTGGGGATAAATGGCAGTATTCTGTAGCTCGAGGGCGGTACTCTGTGAGAATCGGCGCTTTTATAATGTCAAAGACCAGAAAGAGATGGTTCTTCGTCCTCTCAGCCAGCACATTATAGCAGACACACTCCCAATCTTATAAGCTTCATATACTGCAGCAATGTTTTCGGCTGTGTAAAGCATGAGGTGCAGTTACACAATCTGATCGTTTCCGGAGTTCAACCTTCATTAGTACTACTCGTAAAGTACTTTGCCAAATATACGGCGTCTGTCAGGTTTGTGGGAAAAATCCTTCCCTCATTCATCAAAAATCCGGTGTTCATTAAGGAGCTATATTGTTCCAATTCCTAGTCTCCACCTAGAGTAGCTCAATTCCCGCTAAAAAAGCCATCCTGCTGAATTGTGCTGATGACGTTTTCGTTGGTGTACACAATCACACCGCACATTCACAGGCCGAATTGCAATACAGTTTGGACAAACTCAAAGGTTGGTCTAAATCCCGCTTTCACTGAACCCACCAAATTGTAGGGGTTCACTTCTCTTTTTCAGAAATCATTACTATCGGCAACTTTTCACGCAAAGCCTGCATCTTTGTATTGACAGTATCGATCCGAAATCCTGCACGTTAGTGCAGTGACACCGAGTCGTCACCTCACTTGGTCCCAATATATGAAGGTAACATTTGCTAAACGCAGGAGATTAACTCATTATGTCTACTGACTTAACTCTTCATTCGTGCCAAATAAGTTGATCGTACCGTTTATCACAGCTTGCGTATTACCGCACTGGACATATTGCTCACTCTTGCCTTTTCCTGGACATTTAGGCGGACGTTTCAAAGTGATCGACTGGTCATTGAATCATTCCGATCGATGCAGCGGCAATTCAGTGTCAGAGTTTTCTGAATCCATGGTATTTAATCACGTTAACTCCTGTGAAAACTGGCGTCCAGAATACTTAGTGATGCCAGTCACCCCACTACAGTGTATTGTCGGAACGTAACTCGATTTCCTTGTCCAGAAAAGGTACAACGCCACTTATGCTCGCACACGTGCTTACAGTACGTCAGTTGACCCCAGCTTGTCACGTTTCTTGAGGGATCAGAATGTATCCAAACGGGAACTGATTGTCCAACTGACTCGCTGTCACCTTTTTCTAACTGCTGACGCGCCAGTTCCTATTGTTATACGCTTCCTCAATCCGATCTGTGTCATCAGTGTGTGTGTGTGGCTGAAGGTTCACTCTTCGTGAGTGCATCAAAATCATTGTTGACTTGACTTTTCAATCCCGTGCTTTAGTACCAACAGTAGTTGTTCTGTCAGGATCAAGAACCTTTCTCCCAGACCTGAGAGGTTTAGTGGAGGTAGGAGAAACATCATGGGACAGCAGCACAGCACCACTTTCAAGTTGCATGTTCTAGGGCTACGAGTTTCCCCACGTAGCCCAATTGCGAAGTTTAAATGACTGCTGCAAGACGGATGCGATAAGTACTGAATATATGACACATGACAAATACATAAATAAAAACTGTCCCCTAACTTGATAGCTTCCGATTCATAGTGTTGGGAGAGAGCAGTTCCGAAACCTTACATTTTAGGTGCGATCCCAGCGATTTAAATGGCAATGGCTTCAATGCGAATTTTGACCTAATTTGAGATTGCGTGTCGCAATCCAGACACATGACGGGGTACTCCAAGACCCAACAATGTTGTGTTATGGTTTAAATATTTCTGTTCATTTGTTTCCCTGTTTCGCTGTCCTTTCAGCAAGACGTTGCGAGTCTAATTGCTCAAGTAAGTTTCGTAGGGGCCCCACGTCACAAGGTACACTTGGAAGCATTAGCTGATGTACTTACCGACTAATTATCTCCATGCTGGTGCGAAACCTTTAACAGATAAGTTTCGCAAGTGTAGAATTTGGTAACGCGTCGAAGTAAGAAAGGAAGGACAATCTTATGGAGATCACTACTGGTTACTCACAGTCGCTACTTCCTGGTGAGCGAATTCTTGACTTGGAGTATGCGGACGATATTGCCCTAATCTGTGACAGCTCCAAACATGCCAAAAAGCACTGGACCGATTAGCGCTGGCTGTCAATCGTTTTGGGCTATGCTTCGCTCCATCGAAATGCAAAGTACTTCTCCAAGATTGGCAGGGACCCAATCCTGCGCTAACGCTTGGTGGTGATCTGCTAGAAGTCGTTCAGGGATTCAACTACTTGGGCAGCTATCTTAGCACCCGCGGGATTGAAGATGAGGTTACGAACCGTATAGCAAAAGCTCGAGGTGCTTTTGCCAAACTCCGCCACCAGTGGCGCAGACGCGACATTACTCTCGCCCTCAAGGACAGAGTTTACAACGCAGCCGTCCGTTCAACTCCCTTATATGGTTGTGAAACCTGGCCCATGAGGTCGACAGACATGAAGAGGCTCTTCACATTCGATCATCGCTGCCTTCGCAGCTTAGCTCATGTCTGGTGGGAACACCGCGTGAGCAATAAGCGTGTTCGACGTCGCGTATTTAGTGAAGGAAGAGCGAGTGAACAGCTCAGCACCATTACATCACGCACCAGGCACCGATGGCTGGGCCACGTGTTGCGCATGCCAGCACACCGACTCCCGCGACGTGCATTGTTTGCGCGTTGTGGGTGCGGTTGGAAGAGGAGGAGAGGAGGCCAAGCGATGACTTGGTCGAGAGAAATGAAAGCCCTCACTTCGAAGTTGGCGTCGGTTGGTGCCTCCCGACTGCCTGGCTGGGGTCCTAAGGACGGTGCACACTTTGGTTGGACACACTTGCTGATATGGCGAAGAGCAGGCCCCAATGGCGTTTGTGTTGTGAGTTCCTTTGTCCATCCTCCTGTTTAGCATCCCCCTCCAATCACGATCTCACTTGTTAGGCATTATACGACTCTCTTTTACGGCAGCCAGCTGTTAGCTGTCCGGTACGATGTCCATCCGTTACTGGGGACTCAGCGGGCGTGCTACTGTTTGTTTTTCTTGTCTTGTCTTTTGTATTGCGGCACAATAGCTGAGGTGTTTTCCACCTCCAGCTAACGTGTACTGATGATGATGACCCACAGTCGCACTATAACGAAACATAGGTTGTTTGGTCTACCATTAGCTAGTTGGCGGCTTATGTTCATCGCTTGATGAGGGAGTAGCCCTATCGCTTACACGGCAAGAACATGCAAGTCAGATGATAGTGAAAGTAATTTTAGCTAAATAATTATGGAGCTGTTTTCATCTTGTGTGCATCACTAGCAATGCCGATCGCCAATCTGAAAACTTCCAGTTACTAGCGAGGAGCAAAGTAAGCAGCCGGAGTTGAGTAAATTTTTACTATTTAGTAGTTGCGGGTAAACGCTTATAAGAGTCAAAGTTCACTTAAAAAATATTGCATGTTGCAAGCGCCGAATTTTGCTGGATTATGATGTTCATTTCATTGGTCGAATCTATGAGTCACAGTGGAATTAAAGAGAGTAGGTTAGTGACGGAAAACAAAATATCATCATTTCTATATCTCAAGGTGCAAGTGAGCTGTGGAATCAGCCATTAGGTACCGTTAGCTATTGATCATGGTTGAGTGATGGGCGTATCAATTACAATTGTACCATAACCATACGCAGACAGCAAAGAATGGAGCTCATAAATTAGTAAGGAAGCAGAGGTACGAAAGCATAATCCTTATTGTGTACGACAACGGTTGACTAAGCTGTCTGTCACGTTTCTATCCCACAACGCAGCATACATGGTAAAGTGGTATCTGTTACAATTATGCGTCTTTTCGTCCAAAATTGGCCGATCTTTCCTGCCTGTTTGATCCCGTATCTTCGCTTTCGTACGTCGCATTCTGGCCAACCCGGAATTGTCCAAAGGCTCTTGATTTGCTTGACCACTGTTGCGTTACTCAGATTGGGGTTACTCTTTAATTCAGACAAAGGCTTTTCTGGTTGATTTATTGGCTTTCGACCAATACCTTGGCACTTTCTTTGGCTCAAGCCGACCATCGTTTGCCGCTCGCCATCTACCCTCCGCTAGTTATGTGGGACTTGTGTCAAGCCAACTGATGCACCTACCTGTTTCTGTCCTCGTTCGCTCTTATGGCTTTCCAGTTTTCGCATGATCGCTACCTTCCGCGTCAATACAGTAATACGTGTGTAACTACTGAACGCGTGGTGCACTGGTACAGCCTGACTTCGCCGTCGACGGTAGAAAATAATAGTGATCTAGCGCTCCCGAGCTTCTTCTTAGCAGATTATAGGCGATCTACATCCCCTGAGGTTCCAGCCTCAAAAATGGTAGACTTGGCGTCCGAAGTAGTGGAGGACAATTTAGTGACCCAACGCAAGTGTATGTTAGATAGCGCTGAGCAAGGTCGTACTAGTAGTGAAGTCACTAGTGTTGCCGAGTCCACTCAGACGACAATGAAACAGCCGTTTAACAGTCCAACCAAAAAGGTAGGTAAGTGACGAAAAAGCGGATTTTGCTGTGGTGACTCTGAGAACCTCTGCGGATCCCCATTTGTAGTTTGCTGGAGTGCATAATCGTACAAAATTGCCTCAACAAAGGAGTCGTCCACTTGGGTTCTACGTTACGGTATCCTAAAGGTTGTTAGTTGCCCTTGTTTACAAAATGAAATAGGTAATGTAGAAGGTATTGAGAAGGCGAATCTCAGTGCCATTTGTCATGACTTCGTCTACTATACCAGTTGTACAGCGCACTCGCGACAATCTGAGTTCGCTCATGTGGCTTTGGGGCACAATTAAATGACCACATGCAATTGGTCTTGTGGGCCAAACATCGCGAATCGGGTAAACAGAGAGCAAAAAGCGGCAAGAGTAAAATGATGAACGGCAGATTGTTCGGAGCCAGTATCTATTCGCCTTAGGAGCAGCTTGGAACAGACAGTAGCAAAATACCACAGCACATACAGTTGACGAATGGGGATACACGATTAACAAATGGTTCTCCGAATGACATGTAAACCGAAAGAACTTGTTGACATTCTGCATCGTAGAACTAATTACTACTCCCCTTGATCAACGGACTGGTTAATGCAGACGGATGGTCTATTCATGATCCACCTGACATATGCGAAGCGTTTAGCTCATCTTTCGCCACCTCCACGAGCCTGGAGACGACCCCGTTAAATGCAAGCATTGGGGTGCAAACATCTATTGCGCTATGTAACATGGAATTTTCTGTCATTACTAGCATGTAATGAATTCCATCAAACCGTATTCCCATCTGGATTCTGATGGTATCCCACCTGCCATCATAAAACTGGGAGGGCCTGAAATGCCGTTACTATTGCTGAACATGTTTACACTTCCGTTGGAATCAAGCTAATTTCCAGACCAGTGGAAAACATCGCTCATCACTCCATGTCTCAAGATTGGCTCCAAACAAGAAATTAACAATTACCGGTCAATCATTCACACCCCTGTAGTAGTCAGGACATTAGAGAAACTAGCTAAGAATGGTGTGATAAAATTCATCAATTCGCTAGAGCAAATAAACAGGTCTCAGCATGGTTTCTTGGACAAACGATCGTGCATAACCTGATAATTACATTATCTAAACTATGTATCGGATTCTTCCGACTCAGGATACGCAATCATATTTCTGTTCCTGGACATGGAAAAAGCATTCCATCGAGTGTCCCACAAACGACTGCTGAAAAAGATTGCTTCCTTTGGAATTCAGGACCCACTCATAGGCTGGTTATTGTCATAAATGAGCCGCCGTTCACATGTAGTTACAATAGCTGACCATCACTCTTCACCACGTCCAGTCACTAGCGGTGTTATTCAAAGGAGTGCACTTGGTCCGTTATTGCTCTTGCTCTATGTCAATGACATCAATGCAGTTATCAGACATGGCATAACTTTTCTATTTGCAGATGACATCAATATAATCTACAAATTCCGACAAGTTGAACTTTGATACACTACTGCTCATACAGGAAGATGTCCACTCCCTACAGAAATGGGATGACACCTAGATGATAAAGTTCACGGCGAGAAAAGCCAGCCTCACGTATCGCGGTTGTTCAACCCCCGAAGGATCAATTACACTCAATAATGCAGTATCATTTGTGGTAGCAGGATTAAATCTGACAGAGTATCTCTGGAACGTATGCAAAGGTCATTTATCAAACGTCGGCTAAGCAAAACATGCACTAAGAACTACCAGAAGCACTGCCAAAAATTCCAGCTCGATCCGTTTTGGCTACCAAGACTGAGACATAACCTGATGGTTCTATACAACATGATTCATCAAAACGCCCACTGTTGTTTGACCAACCTAAAACTACACCATGGTTCGACAAGGGAGCTACGCAATAAGGAGTTCACCCTGAGTGTACCGAGGTGCAGGGTACATCTACGGTTCAATTTTTTCCTTATCAGATACGCTGTCCTGTGGGATAAGCTCCCAGTCACAATCGGATGGTGTGACAGCTCAACAGCCTTTGCATTAAGCTCACCAATTACCTTGATTTGAACACGATTATGACCCTGATTTCTTGGGAGAGATCACTTGATGATTTATATCAAGAAGGGCCAAACAACATCTAATAAGTGAAACAATAAAAAGTTGCATGCTGTTTGACACACCCCTAGTGCTGTTACCATCCACTATTCTCACTAGTACACACTGCGTTGAAACACACCTGTGAGTTAATACAAACCGTTGAGACAGCAAAAGATATGAAAATCACACATCTGTTTACCATTCATCATGCGCAAGATAGCCCGTAAAATATGATTGGCGCCCAATATGGCCACAGTTTCTCACTCGATGAGAAATATACCTATTATTATTATTATTATTATTATTATTATTATTATTATTATCGTCACTAGGGCCCATCAGACAGTAAAACTGAGATTACACAGTGCATGGGGCCACAACCGTTCAACTTTAAATCATTGAAATCCATCAATTGAAAGGCGCACTGTTTCCAGCAAACATTAAAATTATACCAAACTAAAGCGAAATTTGTAATCAACACGGAGTGAACAAGGCTAAAGATACGAGAATCCGGCCATAAAAATTGAGCCTTACAAGTCGATGAGTGAAATATTCGACTTAAGGTGTTTGCTGAAATAGGAAGCCAATCTAGTACACCTTTACACTCTGACTCCTCAAGTTCGTTTTCCTTGTACTCGGTCATGAAAACGAAAGAATTCCACGAAAAACTGCTGTTGAAATGGATAACCATCCTAATCAGTCTTTCATTAGTTATCCACACAATTTGTCAGCATTCTACAAAGCCGTCACATTAAAGTGCGTTTTGAAAGAAATAGTTAATCAATTCCCCCATTACCAATACCCAATCTGTATCCGTCTCCCTTGCCGTGGTCTTATGTGGCTGGTTTAGGCAAAATTTGGTAGTTCTGGGTGTTCTTGACCGATGCAACCCACCATAATGATGTACAATAAAAACAAGTTACATATGTACCATTACTGATAGTCACACATTGTATTTGTTTTTAACTTATCTGTACCAGCCACACTTTAATTCTATACGCTAATTGTGAAAAGCCAAAAAGTCCTAGCTAACTTTTACCCATTCAGATGTCAAAAGACAAAATGTGGAGAGATTTCTTTTTGATAATCCACGTCAAGCAATTATTCACACTGACATAGAAGCCATTACTATCGTTGCGGCGATCTGTCTTGTATGCTGCGACCGGAGAAACGGTGGCATTCGATGTCACTTTGAACCCACTACCATTGACCATTATACCTTTTCGCCAATATCTTATCTGGACTCGACAAACCGGGTATTTACTTGGAAATTATATAGTACCGCGCGATACAGACACCACAGATGCACCCGTCGACCCGAGTCGATGATCTTCCAGATGACAACACGAGAAACCGTTTCATCCGTATTATATGGGACTCCCTAATCCTGAGAAGTGCGTTGAAACGGGTTGAAATGAACACCTCCGACGCTTACAAATTCTGTTCACTAATTTAGTGTGCTGTCAACAAACGAGTACAATATATCTGTATTGTCATCTAAACTTTATGGTAGCAGTCTCTCGTTGAAACAAGGAATATTAATTCATTTTTGTCCTAGGCAATTGCGTCGACCAGAAGAATAAATGATGCAAGCCACATCGAGACTAATTACCGCAGTTCTAAATGAGCATTAAATATAGAAGGAAAAGAAAGGCATCAGTAGTACGACGGTGCTCGGTACCGACGCTTAGCTGCCGCGCAAGCACAAACAGTCGCTCGTGGGCCAAGGATATTGCGCGAGTAGTCCGGATGGATTACAAGGCCACCGCCTACCGGCTACCGTCCGGTGATTCAAGTCAAGTAAAAATAAGCTTTATGTACCCGGATGGGTGTAATTTCAGCACTTTATAGTAGCAACTGCGAATGAAGCAAAATGGCATCATCAAAATCGTCAAATTTTATGAATGGATAAACAGGTAGGAAGAATACATTGATGTTACTCGAGTAAGGAGATGCGGATTATTGGACACTAAGGGTAAGTGGGTAAACAGAATCCTCGGATTATTTCCATCGGATAGAGTAGCTATACAAAGACATTTCTTCAGAATTGTTCTCAACTGGACTAAATGTTCGTAGCCAGAAGTAATAAATCGCGAATAATGCATGGTATCTCGATTTAGTTTGCAATATGTGGAGAGTAAGACGTTCTTGGTGATCTTGCAAGCACTTCAGACAAAAAAGATGTCAAAATATTCCTTCAAAACTTATATATTCGCAGTAGATGAAGTAAAAATGGTTTTCATTGAAGAGGAAAGGGCCGATCTAAAGGCCCTGCTAAACAAAGTGATAAAAGCTAGCATATTAAAGATGATTCGAATCCCTCTCCAAACTTGATAAAATTATGTAACACGCGATTTAAGTATATGGGACTTGGTAAACTAAACGTGACAAGAATGCGGCATAAATATTTACATAAATATTTACAGTAAAGTAAGTGAATATACATTAGACACTGGTTGACCAGTATGGGATAAAACTATTCATTCCCCAAAAATTTGCTTATAATCGTATAATCATCTGAAGATAAAGAGCTTATTGAGACACGACTGGACACCAAACATTAAGAGGAGCTGGTAAAACACGGTAGCAAAGTAACTCTCGCCTCTAGACAAGTAATCCGTATATGGAAAGAAAAGCAGAGGCGCCGTGTTCCTAATCATGACAATCCTGATTTTTACTTAGCTGACTAATAGAAGGATGAATTAGAATTGAAAACATCTCGTCACATTTGATCGGAGCTCGTAACCATGTTACTAGCAACCAAAAGTGAACTTCTCGATAGGAATGACTTAGTCATTAGATAGAAAATTTTCCCAACTATTTAGTAAAAGATGTAGTCGTCGTGCAGTTTTTTAAAAGGTGATCCATCCAGGAACAAAATCTGTTCCCACTTTCTTTATCGGCATCAAAGAAAACGTGACCTGTAAAATCAGAGTAAGCAATCTGTAGTCGTGTTGGCAGTCATCTTTATAACTGAAATCTTCTCTTGTTAGCAGCATGAAATCAACGTTCCCAAAATCCTCAATAACCAAGGTGGGATGCAATAGCCTATGCATACCATGGTAGACATAACTCACAAATGATATGGAATAAGATGGGTTATACTGGCAGAGAAGTAACAAGCCCCACAAAATTGTAAATAAGCTAAAACTTACTGCGTTGGTGTCCACACTTGAAATGCTTACTTAGCTGTTGTCTTGCCAGCATTCCTTGAGAAGCAGGCTCCGGATTGGGGTAAAAATATTAACGCGTAAGCTAACGGCTAGAAGGGCTTTTTTAAGGATTTTCGGATTGAACAAGCATTCATCTAGCACTTTTCATCGGATCCCGTGATCGACCGACTGAGTTTGATGTAGGTCGATCAGGCAAAACTCTAACTATGTTAGACTTCGTCGTGTGTCTACTAATCCCACTAAATAGATAAGGTTCTGGATTTTTGTTTGCATCGTATTAGAACAAATCGATCTTTCTGACGTAGTGTAAGCCCCTACTTTAGTAGCCAAACGATCCTTCCAAAGACGGTTGAGATCGCTTGGCCCACAAAGACATATGCATATTGAACAACGGAGTGTATCATTTATACTAATTGGTTTAAATTTCAGTTACACACGCACTCCCACTGTTTACCTAAGTGGTTCCGATAAGAATCATCGTCTATTCTGCTGGTTTCATTGGCTACACTTAGGGGGGACTTGGAATTGACTTTGTGAGTACAACCTATTAGATGCCGTGTGGCTTAGTGATTGATGCTAATCTTCAGCCAGATCCATCTACGGTATTTATATTAGTCTCCGTGTTCGATTTGCTAATGGAAGTATGAGCTGATTCTTACATGAGCATTACGCATGCAGTTGGGTACAGAACAAGCAACAATACACCAATAGTGACTCACTGGAGTGACGTCTAGGCATCCTATAGACCGTAGGCATGCCATCATTCTGGTACAATGGGTGATAAGCAAACGATCTTCCGTAAGTTTGCTGTAGGGATAAAACAAATATCAGTATGTTTAACACCATCACGTCCATCATATTTGATACGGCTGTCAGTGGCTTGTGGGACACTTTTCAGGCGTCCACCCTAAAAACACAAGGATGTGCATGGGACCCCTCTATTTTATCTGAGTGGTATGTTACATCCAGCGGAGAGAGCGAGTGATCAGGCACGTTCAATTCATTGGTGCAAAATGCTGCAATTTCATTGGCCTGTGCAATTTTGCATGCGTCACTATGCTTTCGAAGGTTTACACCAGGCCTACGAAGTTGTGTCTACTCTCACGGAGGAGATTAGCAAATTTTCACTGGATCTGTACGAACTCTGCTGTGCGAGGAGCGAAGAAGAACAGTAACTACAGTGAATTGTTCCCCATTTATCGGTGAACTAATGCGATCACCTTTCGTTTTACTAGTAATATCAACCAGCATATCCACATACTGTCAACAGTATACGACTTCAATTATTCACTAGTGGGTCCAAGTCAAATATGGTCGTAATCTTTAGCTTGATTCCGACAAACGTATGACTGGTTAACCAGTGCATCAGTCGCGCCAGCTATTCTGTACCCAGTCTGAAGAGGCACTCGGTCTGCAATTAGACTTTAGGATACCTTGTGGTGACTCGGTTCATTGAAAAGGTTGATCTTTTATCAATTCATTGGTAGCACACAAGGTCTAAGAATCGTTAGTGTTTCATTGAATAAGACAGTTTTTCTAGCCGGAATAAGCCAGTAGGGTATCACTTATGCGCTCACTGGGTTTAAATTCCGCATGTGCACTAACGGATTAAAAGTGAATATCTAACTTGACGATGCGCTGAGGAAACTACCGCTACTGGCCCTAAATCCTAACTGGCTTCAAGTAACTTCTAACCAGATGAGTTTTTAACATAAACAACGATAACTTTTGCATCTCAATCGACTGTAAATTGCAACAATTTACTAGGTGCTGGCTCGGCAACCATTGGCGATGAGTGACACTTGAGCGCTTGGAGCCCCATTTGACCTCACGTTCACTTAACTCTGAAGCAGGCCTAGACAAGTATTGGTACGTGTCTTGGCCAAATCGAGATGCAGACTATGTGTTAACGTTCCATTGAAGAAACGAGTAACGGCCGACCGTACATCGGTCAGCATTCTCTCACTTGGATGCTTAAGCCTACTGTGTGTACCTAGTGACCGAAAAGCCAAGGCATTTTCAATAAGCTCCCCGAACTGAAAGATCATCACAGATTTCCAAACTGTGTGATTTCATCGGCGTTACTGGAACGTCGTTGAACGATAGAATGACGAACTTTGGAGTATCACTACCGGACATGTCGCTCATTTGAAAGGCTGTCACAAAAGGAGGGGTTATGCTGTATTGCCGAAGTGACCTATACAACAAGGTGATGGTGGATTCAGATTAACCGATTTCCGATTCCGTGTCATGCTGCCCGAATCTAAAAAGTACAGACATTTACCAGATGGTCTAAGTGTATCACCCCCAAAATTCTACACCCGGAATGAACGGCAACCTAACTACTGCCAAAATACGTAATCTAAACGGAAATTATATTCTCAGTATGGATGATCTTAAGGTACATTGTTTAGCAAACCCTGTCATAATCTGAGAAGTTTTCAAGGCTCTGTTGTAGAAGGTCAGTGTCCGTGTTCCGCGGTGCGACCACATCACTGCCCACTCGGGCAGAACAGCTAATAGGCCATATGCGCCAAATCTTGTGTTTCCCCAGCCAGCAACATATGGTTGACGTATTAAGTGGGGTCTGCACTTCGGGCCACATTGATCATGTAGTCATAAGTCTCAGCTTTATCTGCCATGCAGAATGTCTAAATGAGAAACCTAAATTGGTGAGTGCCATTATGCTCTACGACCTCGTACCTAAGCTTGTCAGCACCACAAGAACCCTACCCCGGAGACCGTCTGGAAAGAACTCGTCAGTATATTCAATGGCACGATTAAAATGTCTCTGAGACTAGGTTTTGTATTAGTAGTGAAGAAGTTCCTTTCGTAAGGAGTCCAGTGTGAAAATGAAGGCTAGTACGCAACACAACACAACGATAGCCGGGACACCTACATTACACTGCACTCAAGTACTCAAAAACGACACAGCCGTACCTCAGCAAAACAACAAAAACAACCAGCCAACGCAAGCCCCGCCTTTAAGCAGAAGAGGAGAGCCAGACGCTCTAACCGCGCTGCGGCGTCTGTGTCTCTAAATCCTCTGACTCGCCTCGCTCCCATAAGCGGACAAACTACAAACGTGCCTACTTCAACTATTCGTAGTGGTGTAGCATACATCAAGCCAGTGGTGATGGTTGCAGTTTCGATCCCGAGTTCCTCCACCATAAAGCAAAGTCCCGCATCGTATGGATGAGTTGTCCCACGCGAACGCCGGTGAGAACACCCCCGACTCTGGTAGCAGCACCGAGAAACATAAGGATAAAGCGACCTTCACAAGCAACCAAAAGGTTTAAAACGGTATCCATTGGTACCATCAAACCTGTAGCCAATAGAAGCAACCACGAGATTTTGACTGTCGTGTGCACGAAGATTCCTGAATCACAGTCTAATAGCATAAAAAAGAAGCTGGTGGATGACCGTAATTAGTGCAATCACACTTGTGGTACAATTGGCATTTCAATTGAGCCCATGGCACCGAGACTGGTTCCACGTCACCCAAATTCAGTGCATTACGGTGAGCATCTACCTCTCCGGGTGACAGTGATTTTCACTGATGACATAGAGGCCTTTCGACTGATTTCGATTCGGTTCCGTAACTCAAGACATGAGTTGTATATTCTTCTGGATATCAATTGGAACAAACGTCCTAAAGAGGATAGTAACCAAGAAGAAGCTCGTACATTCGACGAAAAATGATTAATGTTTACAGGGTTCTTGCGCTTCTCTAAGGAAGCGGGGACACACTACCGGGGGCAATGAAGTTACATCCGCCAGGAACTCTCTCTCTTTCTCTCTCTCTCTCTCTCACTCTCTCGACAGCATCGTTGCAAAGCGGTTGACAAGAATTCTAGTTTCACCCAACTACCAGGGGAACTGTCCCCGGCTGATGAACGTGATACTTCAGTCAGAGCTAGGGACACCGCTTAGATTGGATCATTGGTCTATATTCCGCAATAGGGTTCTCGCAAAAATTGGATTTAAGGCAGAGGATACACTGACACGGATGGCTACTGACTCATTGGGTACGAACACACTGGTGCAATTTCCCCTCATACAGATCTGTGAATGGTTGGATTTAATGACAAACTTAGCATCCGAAGGAACAGGATAAAGCATAGGAGACCACCAGCGTCAGAATAGCCAAGAGCACTCATGTAACCGATCGAACTTCAAATGACAACCACTAGGCAAAAAAGAACGGCTAGTGGCCGAACTCTCAACGGTCGGCGCAATCTACAATCTTAATCCAACGTCCAGTGATTTTAGATTTGGTTACTGAGAACCTGATCTGCTTGTATACAAACGCACAAGGCCTTATCAGTAAGTTGGTGGAAGTCCGTCATCATCAGGCATCCGGGTCTCGGGATCTCATAATGATCCCCGAAACGTGGCTGAGCTGTGAAATTGCTGCCGCTGAAATTGCTCTACCCGGTATGCCGCTTCCCAGGAATGACAGAATTCGTAGGGGAGGGGAAGTGATCATTTATTGCAAAACAAACTTGCGTTGTGAGCTCCTAGATGACTCTCAAACATGTGTCACCGATTTCTTTTCGTGCAAACTGTGATTAAATGACGATGACGATTCATGTCTCTTATCCGTAGTTTACCGACCACCCATATCCACTCCGGAGATGTATCCCAAGCTAATATCAGTACTCCACATTGTGAAAAATTAGAAATACAGTCATACCTTCATTACAGGTGATTTCAACATTCATGATTTGGGAATTCCAGCAACCCAGGCGGAACAGTTCAAAGCCTATTTACAAGAACTGATCTATAGCACACCCGCATACAACCACGTCACCGATCCCACCGGGCTCAGAACAGCGAATAAACCATCAATATTAGCTCTAGTGCTCACCAGCGAATTACTCATGGTTGATGGGCTAAATGTATGAAGTCCTCTGGGTCGAAGCGATCACATGACTACTGTTCGACTACATTTACTACGCCGAATATCCCGAGGCACGAAAAATGCACTATTACGCATTATCAGGTTTTGTCCGCATTGGTTGAAAAAGCTAGCTGGACATTCATGCCTGAGAGCACCCAAGAGATAGCCTAGGAAATATTATTGAAAAGCTTCATGTCACTAGTCACCAAAGCAACAGAAGCAAAATAGTTCCACTGTCCCATAAACCAAAATCCTTCCTGAGAAGCTGAGCACGAAAATTTATGTTATTCAGGGATTGGACATGGTGCTGTACAAAAAACCAAGCCCAGCTCAGAGAATTGAACACCGTATGTAGCTCAGCGCAAATATTCGGTACAGTTGGTTCGTGAAGACAAGTTATCACACCCACAGGAGCTAGTAAAAGGATTCCTTTCGAACCACAAGGTTCTTTATAGACACGTGAGGGGACTTCGAAAGGTGCAGCGCGGAATCCCACCATCCATTACGCTTGGTGGGTATATCCGTATAACAAAATAGGTGGCCAACGCCTCACGGGCCCAGTAATTGTCTACTTTCCAAGGGGTACAGACCTCAAGCATAATACTTGCTTCCGTCACCACACCATCAGTGTCACCCATCATCACATATACAGCAGAAATGGTGTTGAAAAAGCTACTATCCTTGCGCACCCACAGCTCTCCTGGAGTGGATAACATTCCGCTTAAAGCACTGCAGGTAACAGTCATGCACCTAGCCCAACCACTTGCCGGATTCTTTCAGTGTTGTCTAGACGAAAACATAGTTCCCCCAAAGTGGAAACGAGATATTATAGCTCCCATTCAAAAGGGAAGCAGTTGGTCTGATACTGCCAGCTGCTGTCCAGTAAAGCTTCTCCCTGTGCTCGCCAATGTCATAGAAGTGACCATCGCGGAGGTACGGATGAACTACCTGGAAAGCTCCAGCATCACGGCGCCGCAGCCTCATGGATTTCGTAAACACGGATCAGTTACCACGAATCCGCTGATAGCATTTGACAGCTAAACCGAAACAGTCAACGAGCAGACAGGTGTCAATTTAATTTACATGGACGTTTGGAACGCCTTCGATCACTTGGATTATGGAATATTCTTGCACAGACTGCAGCTCTACAGCGTTGGCGATCCAGAATTAGGATGAGTTGGTAACTTACTCCGCGAACAGCAATTGGAGGTTAGAGTTCGAACTTCGCTGTCCGACCCGAATTCAGTGGCGTGCGGCGTACGGCGGAATTCGGTACTTGGACCTCGTTTGTTCATAGATTTCATCAACGATCTCGCGTGGTCTATCGTTTCAAAGTTGTAATTTTCGTGGATGACGGTAAAATTGGACAGTCGATCAAGGGGATGAACAATGAAAAACGAACAATGATTTATAACAGGTAAAAAAGTAGGTGCTTGACTTGTCCCGTAAGGTGTTTAGCGTGAAAAAGATAGATCAAGGGAAAATGGAATCGTTATTTCGGGTGATTACAGATTTAACTGCACTGTCGTATAAAGAGTGTTTGAAATGAGAATGTACGCACACAAAGCAATAATAGGAGTGGTTATTGAGCACAAAATAGGTGAGAAAAAATAAAAAAGCTAGCAAGGACAACGCTTACTCGGGTGCAACTATCTTGGGTCGACAGGATACAGAAATCCAATTTCTATAGTAGTAGCGTTCAACAAATTTCACGCAAGGGGTTTGGAGTGACTCATTCTCGAGTAGGGTTATGGCACTATCCATTGTCTGTTGTGCATTAGTGCCAGCATCGTTTGGTCATGGGCTATAGCACGTAGTGTGAATGTGACAGAGTATCATCAAGGCGTTTTTTGAAAAGGGATAGGATGGGTGCACTAATTACATGTTCCGGGAGGGCGTTCCAAGGCTGTGCCACTCGAAGGGAGAAATGGTTTCGCCGACATTCTAGGCGGCTGTACTGCTTGGCTAACTAAAACTGGTGACCTCTTAGCGAGGTGTTTTGACTATTAGAAGGGAATGACATGGGTGGTTCGGGTTTCTCAGGATCTGGTACACCATTATGAGATCGCCGCTTAGACGCCGATAACGTCCACTGTATATTTTGAGGGTCATCAGCCTGAGTGGGTAGGAGAGGCTGGTCAAACCTCTGACGCTCTTCGTTGTCCTACGTTGTGCAGTATCGAGCGCGATGAGATAGTGCTTGAGCCAGGGTTGCCACGCGTGAATAGCGCATTCCGCGTGCGGCCTCACGTACACACTAAGCATTTTTGAAATGATCGAAGCGTCAAACTTCCCGAAGGCTCTGCGAAGAAGGCCGAGGTATTGGTTTGCTTTCTTAGCTGCCTTTTCAGTCTGCCTCAAACAGCCGAGGTCATCTTGAACTATCACGCTGAGATCGCACTCGTGAGAAGCCCGCTGCAGAATTTGTGACCCTAGGCGGTACTTGTGCATACTCTTGTGCCGTATACTGAGAACTTTGCACTTGGTGACTTTGAAGTGCAGCTTTTCGATGGACCATGTGTAGGCTTTCTCCGGGTCATCCTGTAACACTGTGTGATCCTCCACTGCAGCTATAGTACGCTATACCTTTAGGGCATCAGCAAATAGCAAACAGTTAGAAGATAACACGCTCACGAGATCATTTATGAAGACCAGGAACAGGCGGGGTCCAAGTACCGAGCCTTGAGGTACGCCGCACTGAACTTCGATGGATTCCGACAGGTTGCTTCGAACCCTCACATTCAGGTGAGGTTACACGAGAAAGTCTCCTATCCAGCCCAGAATAGGATCGCCGATTCCATATTTCTGGAGTTTGTGGAGGAGAATGCGATGGTCTATACGGTCGAATGCCTTTGAGAAATCCAAGTAGAGCGCTTCGACTCCTGCATCAGCGTCCACAGATTCCGTCCAGTTTGCACGAGCAATCAACAGATTAGTGGTACAGGAGCGACTTTTGCGAAATCCATGCTGTTCCGGAACGAGAATTTTGTTGTTCTCCAGGTACCCCATCAAAGCCTCAGGTACGATGGACTCCATAACCTTGGAGATCACAGGAAGTAGTGTTATCGGGCGATAATTTGCTGGATCAGCAGGACTGCCACTTTTGTAGATTGGCGGGATGATTCCGTGCTTCCACATCGTGGGGACGTGCATCTCGTTCAGACATCGTTGAAAGAAAATTGCTAGTGGTCCTGCCAAACTCATGGTAGCAACTTTCAACGTCTTCGGGCGAATGCCGTCCGCACCCGGGGAGCTTAACTCACGCAGAGACATCAGCCTCTTCATTACAGCTGCGGAGGTGAACGATAGGTGATTAAGCCCTGATGGCGGCGGTATCTGCTTAGGCAGGATGTATGATGCTTGCGCGCTTTGGAAGGTACGGCCAAATTGTTGTCCAAGAACGTTGGCTGTCTCCTGTGCGGTTTGGGCTAACCCGCATGCTGTGTGCGGAGCAAGAATATCGCGCTTAACACGGCGCAAATTGTTTACATGTCTGTATAGCAGTTTGGGACTGGAGCAAAACTTTTCCACTAGACTTTGTTGGTCCATCAGTTTATTCTCCCGGACGAGTTTGACGCAGTGGTTTCTTTGTATTGCGTAGACATCCCAGGTATGGTCGTTCGGGGAGGCTAGGTAGGTGTGCCATGCCAAGTCCCCTAATACCATGCACTTACGTGTCCTGCTGCTTACGAAAGACTTGGAACAATGGAAGATTGGTTTATTCCGGGTAAAATAGCATCGCTTATGAAGTCCCGTGGGGTGGAAATTATTGCGAAAATTAACTGCATAATAATGTGGAAAGCTTTGTGGTGGACTCACCATAGACTTATGTGGAATAGCGGAGATTTTCGCTTCTTGAAAGTATAAATCCATACATCCATTGGTTAGGCGTTTGGTAAGACACCTTTGGATTGCCTTTTGTAGCCCCTGGCTAAGAAGTCATAAAATGAAATGTAAGTGAGACAATGCATCGTCAACACGTTTTATACATATCGCCAAATTGGGAGCAGAGACGACATAATTAGGGAGGGCGTTTCTAGGCTAGCACACGCGGAGGGAGAAGAAATTTCTACGGCATTCAAGCCGGCTATAATGAATTGTCAGTTTCAGAGGGTGACCTCTTAGTTTAGTGTTGTGGTTCAATTCCAGTAACGGACGGCAAATGTGGTTTGGGTTCTTCAGAATCTGGTAAACCATTATGAGATCCCCTCGCAAAAGCCGACATCGACTGCTGTAGATTCTCAGAGATTTCAGTCTAAGCTGATAGGGTAGATGAAAGAAACCTCTGACGTTCTTGGTTGCCGTTCGTTGAGGAGTCTCGAGAGCAACGAGATCTTGTTCCCGCCACGGCTGCCACACCTGAATAGAATATTCCACGTGAGGTCGCAAGTAGGCGTTAAGCATCTGAGGAGAAGGTTGTGGGTTCAAACCGACCGAAGGCTCTGCGAAGAAGGCCGAAGTGTTGATTTCCGGTTCTCATCGCCTTCTCTGCTTGTTTTGAACACCCGAGATATTCCTGTACCAATACACCCAGGTCACGCTCCTGAGAAACCTTCGCCAAGGTGTGGTCTCCAATCATGTAAGCGCTCACCGGCTGGTGACGCAGATGCATCACTTTGCACTTAGCCATGTTCAATTGAAGTTTGTTCCTCTTTAACCATTCGTAAATGCAATCTAGTTCATGTTGGAGCAGATCCTGATCTAGCTTGTTACTAATCGCCCGCCATATCTTGACGTCATCGGTCAAAAGCAGGAAATTTGAGGAGCTGACTCTTGCCTGGTCGTTGATAAACACCAGGAATAAACGCGGTCCCAGTACTGAGCCTTGTGGGACACCACATTCCACCTCAATTAGGTTAGAGAGTGATCCCCTAACGCCTACTTGAAGCTTCCGTTGGTAAAGGAAGCTGCCAATCCAACCAAGTACAAGATCTCCGCTTCCGTAACTCTGAAGCCGTTGAAGTAGGATGCGTTGATCAAGGCGGTCGAAAGCTTTGGAGCAGTCCAGATAGATGACGTCGACTCCGACCCCATCATCGGCCACTTCCGTCCAACTACCTCGAGCAATAAGTAGGTTGATGGTGCATGACCGGTGTTGACGGATGCCATGCTGTTCCGGTCCCAAGATGTTACATTTTCCAGATAGTCCATTAAAGCCTCAGCAACGACTGCTTCCATCACTTTCAGGAGCACAGGCAGGAGAGTCAGTGGGTGATAGTTTGCAGGACTTGAACGGCTACCGCCTTTGAGAATAAGGGTGATAATGCCACACTTCCACATAGTTGGGACTTGTTGTTCATCAAAGCACCTTTGGAAGAACTGTGACAGTGGTTCAGCTAGCTTATTAGCCACAGCCTTCAGTGCCTTCGGGCTGATGTTGTCTGCTCCTGGAGAACTATGCTCACGCAGTGAGAGTAACTTCCTTAGCACTATTGATGGGTTGAAAATTATATTTGTAAACAGTGGTGTCGGTAATGTGTTTGATATTATGGGACAGGCACAGGTTGCGAGTTCAAAAATTGGGGCGTATTGTTGCCGCCGGGCATTAGCTACTTCTTCGGCACTTTGTACTCTACCACCTGGCGTGAAAAGTGGAAGGATCCCATGTTTCAGTTTACGAAGCTTATTGACATGCGTATATAACAGTTTGTTGTTTGCCATGAATTTTTTTGGCTAGGAACTCTTGATAACTTACTTTGTCCTCACGGACAAGTGCAGTGCAATGGTTGCGATGGGTCAGGAACTCCCCAAGTCTCTGAGTCTGGGTTAATCTTGTAAGCACGCCATGCTGCATCCCTTATCGCCAGGCATTTTCGAGTCCTGCTCCTTAGAATTGAAGGCATTTTCGCGGGATGACGGGGTTTGGTCTCTGATGCTTTGTTGACGTTGTCGCTGAGCTTATTAACGAACTCTGCCCAAACGTTGTCAAGGGGACTTTTGTTTGGGAATTCCCAAGCAGTTGCGTCAGCGAGTTTGTTCAATACGTGGTAGCGTGTGATTGTATGATTTAATTCCGAGTGTTCAGATGGATACTCTGCATAACACAGATATTCAAAAGTTATTACTACATGGTCACTGAGACCTAATGGACCATCCATTAATAACTTGTCAACCATGAGATCTTCATTCGTGAGCACAAGTTCCAGTATGGACGGTTTGTTTGCTGTCCTGAGTCTAGTGGGCATGGTGACATGATTGTACAAGGGAATATTAGCGACCAGTTCCTGCAAGTCTGCTTTGAATTGCTCACTGGGCGATGCCGAAACCTCCAGATTGTGTAGATTGAAGTCCCCGCAAATGAGAATGTGGCTGTACCTAGTGCGTGTTACTCTGTTCAGGCCACGGATCAAGCGGGAATCCATTTCCGGAGTGGATGTTGGGGGGCGGTAAACGACAGCTACGTGACACGCGTCGTTGCGTCTTAGTCGGAGACGGCACCAGAGTGAGTCGGTAACGTGTGTTTCCAGATCATCAACTATTGTACATTGTAGATCGCTGCGGTAGTAGAGTATGACCCCACCTCCTGTGCTGGGCGGTCGTTCCGGATGAGTGACATTCCGGCTATCTCAAACTCAGCATCAGTCACCTCTTGGTGTAAGCAAGTTTCGGTAATAGGAATTAGGTCCCAAGCATTCGCAACCTGACAAAGTTGAAGTTCGGTAATTTTACTGAGGAGCCCTTGGGCGTTAGTGTCCATACATGAAAGTTTCTCAGATTTAATCAATGTTTCAGAAATTGTACAACTCATACGTGAAGTTTCGCCGACCAGTGAGTGGCCGGCAACTAATAGTTTTTTCGATGTGTACTTGATGAAGGGTTTAACGTCTTATTCATCGTCCATGTATTTAGTCCCGTGTCTAATCTTCGACGTACAGTGCAAGGTGTCTGGTCAATATCATCTTCTACAGGTTGTATGGGCTCATTCGGCACACTACTGGTGCATTGTTTTTCATAGATCCCATCGCGTTTGGTTCGTTGAGTGACATATCATCTCTAGTAGGCATATCGCCAGTTGTCTTTAGTCGAACCTCAGATGGTAGCTAGAAACGGATCATGTACTAGCTTTTTAACATCCGTGCTATCATATATTTTGACTAAAGGGCCACCTTCAACGCTCTCGGTTCACTTCCTTTGTAGTTTGGTGAGGTACGCAGTCGTGACATGGATTTCGCTAACACATCATCCAAGCAGAGTGTTTCACGAATATAACACTACTGTTCTTTATCATGGGTTGTTATTTCATGCTCATCACATGCTTCAGTTTCAGGAACCCCATGAAGAAGTATGCCTCTGGTTGAAGTTTCCTTCCGGTAGTCCTCTAAGTTGCGGTTAAATCGATAACGCTCGCCCCATGGGTTGTCTGGAAAGATAGGGATGAAGCAGTGTTCATTTCTGAGACTGCCTGTCGCAGTAGTACAGATTCTACTTCAGTGATGGAGTTCAGCACAACACACAGAAGTCTTGGCTCTCAGAAATGTTTAGAGTTGGGGTATCGTGTAATGCGCATTACGTGTACAGGTTCCAGTACAACTCCGATTAGGTTACTAATAATGTCCCACTGGTTGAGGCCATCCAATTGCCTGCCTCTTGTCAATGTCGAATTTGATTCTGGATATTGGAGCACAGTACGCTCAGTACAGGTAGTTGTTTCTTTACACCTTTCGACATGTCGCGGTTAGTGACTGAAGTACTCGGAGATTTACCGCAGGAAACCGGTGGTGCTTGCACCTAGAAAACTGCTACACTCCTCAGTTTCCGATCCAGTTGGGGGTGATGTTACTTTTAAATGACGGCTCTTCTTGGAGGCAACCGTAACCCAACTTTCGCTCGTACTGGCTTGCTCTTTTTCTACGCACTCCGTCGGGAATCCGGAAGTAGCCTTACGTGTAGTTACTCCGATCGAACTGGGGACCGTTTTAGTCAAACGTGAGCTACATGTGGTATTGGGACAGCTGTTGTTGTTCTGGACTCTAGGTGTCGTGTTGCTTACAGTGTTATTAACAGTTCTTCGCGGGTTAGGAGAAGCACTTACTGGGGAAGATTGGGTAGCACAGTCTGCTATGCGTACCCCAACCGTAGTGATTTTGGCGGTCACCATTTCCTCAAACTTGGCTAGTAGCTGGTCATGCTTCTGAGATAATAGAAGCACGCTTTTTATCAGTGGGATCGATGTGCATTCCACACAGAACCATAGCGAGTCTGGTTTGTTTAATAACTTGGCCTGACTAGGTTTAACTCGGAGGCATCTCGCATGGAAGAACTTGCAACAGTTACGGCACAAAATGCCTCCCTTGACAAGTTTGGAACATGATCCACATAGGTCTTTAGTCGGTGGCGCACTGGGCATCACACTTGGTGAGCACATGTTACGAAACATTTGAATGACTCACCCTATGGTAAAACGTCGTTCTGTTATTGGCGTTGTTGGTAAGGTCACAGTGTTCATGTTGCAGTCGTATGCTTGTAGACTGTCCTCTCTGGCGTGTCAGTCGAATGTGTCAACTTGAAAGTGGGGCCCAATACACGAAGGTGTGATTGAGAATTTTCGTGGTTAAGCCTATGGATCGCGTCGGGTGAATTTGCTTTAAGTCCTGTAGCTGCACCAAGCAATGTTGGATTTGAACGAGTGACAGTTCGTTCGAAAGCCGTTGAAATGGTCTATCGAGTGAGATCAAACCATGTCTTCGACGCTTGGAGTTAGACAATTTTGGTGCTTGGATATCGGCGAAACACCGACCGGAAGTTAGAAATCAGGGTAAATGTAGGATGCACTGGGGTATACTCGGAAAACTGGTATCACAAAGTAGGGCTTTTAAAGCACGACGAATGAGTATGGATCCAAAGGTGTGCGACAAAATGTCGCTGAACCACAGTTAAAAAACCACGAGTGCACAAGTGAGCGATTAGCACGCAATTACATCCTTTTAGGCCGGCAGAGTTTGGTTTCAGAAGTACTTGCCACTACCTTGGTAAATATGTTGACGCATTCAACGCAGGCCACATCAGGGGTTAAGTTAGCTAAGAACGACCAGCTGGTTGCATTCATGAGGTCGGACAGGTCTTCATAGTTGGTTACGACACGATATTCCTCGGTATGCTCCTTAGGATAATTCGCGTAGCACATGTTATGAAACAATAGTGTCGCATGATCACGGCGGCCCAAGGGTGTATCGGTTATTACTCTCTCGACCATCAGTTCATCAATGTTGAATATTCGGTCCAACATGGATGGGCTGTCAGTTCCCTGAATCTGGTGTGCGTAGTGACGTGGCCATAAAGAGGGTAGTCTGAAACCAGATCTTGCAGGTCTGCTTTTATTTGCTCTCCTGGTGTGGCCTGGGATTCGAGGACATGTAAGTTGGTCACCGGTGACTAGAGTGTGACTGTACTTCCTGTTTATCACTTTCCTCAACACAGCCATCAAATTGCAGTCCATCTCAGGAGTAGACGATGGTGCGCGGTAAACAACAACCAATAGGCCAAGATCGTTCTCTCTAAGCCGGAAATTACACCAAATGGCGTCAGGTACGTCGGTTTCCGAATCGTTTATGCGTTCGCATTGCATGTTGTGACTACAAAAAGGGCTACCCCACCACCTTTGCTGGTTCGATCCTTCCGGATAACGGACATGCCCGTTAGTGCCATTTCAGCATCCGTTATCTCGCAGCGCAACCACGTTTCGGTGACCGCGATGAGGTCCCAACTGCAGACGCTTGTCGAAGTCTTAATTCTGCTAATTTGCTGGGTAGACCTTGGGCATTTGTGTACATGTATGAGAGCCTCTCGGAGAACAAAAGTGTGCTAGATTGGATGGATGAAGCAAGTGAGTTCACGCCGACCATTAAAGGATCGGCGATAATCGTTTTTTAAGTGGGTTGCATACTCTCGAGAAGTATTTGATATATAGGCAGGTATCAGATGCCCCGGATCCCTGTGTTTGCTCGTGCTCTGCTGTGTCCCTCCAGATATTATGGCTACTCTTGAAACCGTCCCCGAATCGGGTCCTGCAGTTGGCGTTTTCGTTAAGAGTTGTGCCTCTACTGAATTGTCATTAGAAGGAGTTGGTGTTCCTGCTGCTTTCAGCCGAATTTCGGTTGGCAATCTGCAACGGAATTTAATCCAGTTTGCTAGTAGGGTATGTGCCGTTAGTTCTGACTGTAACACAAGTTGTAACAGCCTGGGACCGCACCCCTTATAGTTTGGTGATATGGGGATCCTTGTCAACGAGGTGACCACCAGATTTTCGAGAGAAAGAGCTCACGGTCTTACCTCTGAGCATCGTCGTAAGAGGAGTCAGTAAGCTCAGGAACACCGTGAGCAATCACGGTTTTCTTATCTTGACTTTTTCTGTACCTCTCTTTGTTAGCAAGATTCACTGAACGTTCTTTCCACGGGATTTCGGGTAGCATGCGCACTCCACTTGAGTCGTTGCGGAGACGATTCGCAGACAGCAAAACGGCCTCAGTCTCGTCCGTCGAGTTTAGTGTTACCCGAAGTAACCGGGGTTTGCCGTAGTGCAACACGTTTGGGTGGCGCGATTTTCTTTTTAATGTCGTGGGATTATCATGCACACCGATCGACGTACAGATGGAACCCCACTGATTTCGATCGTCCGTCAACTTACCCCTAATTGTATTGGATTTGGACTCGGGGACATTTGTGCATACAATGTTTAGGGCACCATGGTTGCGCCTGGTGGCTACTGGTTTTGGATTTGAAGACTGAGTATTCGGTGTTTTTGTTGAATTTGTGAACGGCACTGGTGTGTGCCATCCGTGCTGTGGTAGTTTTGTTTTCTCTAGTCCGGGCACAAAGGTTACCGGTGCTCTTTCTGGTGTTTGCTTGGCTGCAACTGATGCGCACGTTGCCGGGTTGTTCACTAATGCTGATTGACTGTAGCTTACTGTCTCGAGTGTAGCGAACAGACTACTAGGTGCAGCACGCAGTACAGAAGTTGAGGTAGGCGCGCTGCAGGCACTGTTTTTACTTATAGGAGGGAGAGAGAATGGAGTTGATACTGCTGGAGGCTGAGTCGTTGGGGTTAGGTTGGGACGCCTGGCTCACTTCTTCGGCCTGACGTAGGACTGAGGCAAAGCAAGGTGACTTGGAAACTACTGTCTAATGACGACAGTGGCAGTTCCAAGTTCGGATCAAATTGACGACTATCGCTTTGTAAAGCGACTTGAAGGAATGGTAGTAAGCTGATCGGGTGACTCTCAAAAAGATCTTTAAAATAAGACCACAAGAGTTCTTGTGCGAAGAGGAAAAATAAATCCTCCGATAGGGTTCAAATACGGTTGACTTCGAAGTTGCAAGAGCACAGTTCGTTGTTGATCCGTGAATGATAGATCCAATAGATGAACAGTGGTAGGATGAGCTCGCGGAGCCAAATCGAATGATAGCACTTAGGTCTCTGTGAGAATAAATCCAAAGATTTGGAGGTGAATAACGCAGGAGGACGGATTTTTGCGACCTTTCGGGAGCGTGTAGCACTGGTTAGCTTCTGGGTTTCACATTGACTAGTTCGGGGCGGCTGATAGATACAACCCACTAGAAGATCGGTAGATGGGATCACTAGCCATAGTTTATCTTCTAAGCCATTGCACACAGATTGATCAGCGGAAATTGCAGCCAAGATATTTCGAAGATAACTTGCGCAGCCAACACCAAGTTTGTGTAAGCGATCCTTGCGGAAAAGCTTATAGTCTAAGATGTTAGGCTGAGAATAATTAATTTCTGACGTGCACCAAGTTTCAGTGATAAAAGCAATATCGGGGATCTCATACACATAAGTTTTGCAAGTAGATCTAATCTAGGTAAAAGGGAAGGAATGTTAATGACGTCAGATTTGAAAGACATTGTTAAATTGTAATGAAAGTGGTGGGTAATGTTTGTTTCATCGTCATTGTACCAAAGGACGGTGTGTTGTGAGGTAGCTGAGGCACACTGAGCTCTACGTCGTACTGCATCGAATAAAGTATATACTCCAGTAGTTTAATTAATCTCTGATTCTTGCTGGCACGTGATAGGGGCTGGATTGGTGAGGGAGGAAGTGGTGATGTACGATAGTCTAAAAAAACCACTTACATCCGTAGTATACAGGGGTGGGGGGATGCTGAAGTCTAAAAAATCGCTTTTCTTCTGATTGTATTGTTGCCAATTGAGTAATACAGGGGGTGGTGGTTTGTGAATTTTGACTTGAGGTAGATAGGGTTTGCACCCTCTTACCTGTAAGTTTGTGTGGCCAACCACCATTTTGTTTGCTATTTCGGTGTCGCACACACAAGGGCTTTGTCAGCTTGTGGTCATGGGATTTTGAAACGTAGTCAGAGACATTGTGGGTAAGTATTGGGTCGGCTCTCTGCGACTTATCTCGACAACAGTGTCTGTGTTGCATGTCGAAGCTTGAGGACGTACACTGTTTCTCAGTTGGCCTAGCTGCATCTCTCTACATGCTTGTAGTGGTCACTTCAGATCTACTGAGATTTGAGTGCTTATGGGAGAAATGCTGGCAGGGTGTTTTCCCCTGTTTTTGCCTACTCCTCGATTGGTCGGAGCTAACCTATAGCTTACTTTATTCGGGTCGGATTTAGATTTGTTTCTCGTGCTGCCAACGTTACTATCTGAATTTTTGTCTCGCTCTTGATAGGTCTCAGGTACAGTTACCGTCAACGTTTGTAAGGGCTCGCGGCTTGGAAAAGGGACAAAAGAGTTGACTGTGTGGTCAGCAGGTGTCTGCGTCGTTATATTTTCACCTTGGCTGGTATTTTTAGGTATGGACACCTCACTACTACTGTTTGAGAATCTTTCATGAGGCCGCTGAAGACTGAGATGCCCATCATCGCCTATTTTAGACGACGCGGTTGACTTATCAAGGTCGACATTGCCGATGACGGTGTCAGTACTGGCTTCATTAGTAGGAACATGGGGTGTATGATGGGCGGAGGGGTTTAGTTTCATTGTTAATCGCCTTTGAAGAGGCGTTTGGTCGTGTTTGACGCTTATGCTTTTAAAATTAGTCTGTGCAACAATTGGTCTTTTACTGAGTAAGCATTTGGATGCGCTCCTCTCGTCTGGAAACTGTAGGAGTATCGGACATGTGGTCATGTTTTCCTTTTTCCTCAGACTGAGGCACCGACAGGAGACTCTATCCATATTGCATGCTTTTAAGAGGGTAGTTGTTACTCTGTCGATGTTCGGTTTATCAAGCACGTTAAAATGATAACATTATGCGATCTACGGAGGCGTTCTGGCATTTCGGATGTAACTGAGTCTAATAAGGAAGCAGCTGTGCACAATCGGTCCAGTGTAACGGTTGCTGAACCTCCAAGCAGTTCACAGAATGATAGGACTTGTTCATAGTATGTGCTGAATTCATGAAGTTTGCATTTCAGCGTGGCTACTTCTTCCTCAAGGGTTATAATCCAATCTGTCGTTTCACTCGCATTTGTGGTAGTAAAGTTGGAGTGGTTTGCAGCTACATCCCCTTTTTGGAATTTAGATGATGGACATCCCTTTTTCACAGTAATATCGGGTGGGTTTCTAGCAGTGTTATCAGACGGTTTTATAGTCTTTTCTGTTTTCAACTTCAGTCTGAGGAGGGCGCTTCTCCTTTTCACATTGTTAACAGGCATTTCTAGTGGGTACTCGGAAGAATGTTATGGTGCTGAGTGTAGGACTAATAAGTGTTGAGTAAGAATACAACCGCAGGGGGACGAAAAAATACGGCTCAGTTTTTACTACTATAAGTGGTGCAAATCAACCGGTTTAAATTCCGGGTTATTTTCGCTGATAGTTCTTTTGTTTCGCCGTCACCTGCGCCGTTTGTTCGTTAATCTCGTTTGTTCGTTAATCTCGTTTGTTCGTCTATGTGCACAGGTCTATGGAGTACGCTCCTGGGCAGGTGATAAGTGATAATGTGGCGTTAAGTTGATTCGGTCACTCGTGACAAGTTGTGCTATCCCAAAGGTTGAGTGGCTTTGGGGTGAGAGAAAACTTGCGTCTAATGATCGATGCCGTTTAGGGTCGGTTGTCAGTGAGATGTAGTCCACACGATGGAGTAGGGGTTCCCAACTTTTTTGAGGCCGTTACCCCCAAAGCGGGTTCACTTTAAGCAGTTACCCCCAAACTTTCTAAAGCCACTTAGCTAGCAACTACTGCGTTTTTTCTTTAAATTACGGCAAATGAATACCATACGTAATTACTTTCGATCATGCAAATAAACGAGATCCCATTGTAGTGCGAACAAAATCCTTAAGTTTCTTTCATTAAGTACCGCGTTCAAATATTCTTGCTGATGTCCTGAACGCGACTTTGATGGTGTTGTTAGAAAGCGATAGCACTCTTAACGCATGTTGCTGTATACCGGTGATTCTTAGCATTTTTGAGGCTCTCAAAAATGGGGTTTGCTATAATCAACCCGCCGGCCCAATTTCCGTTTCAAACGCCAACGGATAACTATCGTGCTGTCTGCTTCTAAGTACGGGAACCGATAGCTGTTTGGAAGAAAGAAAACAGTTGTTAGGTACAACATTGTATATAATCAAGAGGCGATATACACCAGTGGAACGGTTGATATTGCTTAGTGCTAACAATTTCTGATGTATTGGGTTCCGTTTCGGCTAATCCACATCGCAAGTCATGCTCCAGGTTCATTCGACTCCTTGCTTTTGTTTTCATTGAAACCATTGTTGGAAATCCAGTTTCACATCTATAACTTGTTGCAAATGGGATCAATATTCTCAATGCCCTTTCTGATAGCAATGGATATTCACCACCTATCTTTATCCAAAATGCTACGGTGGTGTGCATTGGAAATGTATTTTTAATTCGTTATCTTTGCGCATTCCTAGGAATTATGCTTTGGCTTCGATGGCAGTATCCGGAAACATTTCCTCATCCACTAAAAAGGGTCTTAGCACCCAGGTATTTAGTTGGTGATTTTCCAAATCAGAAAAATATTTGCTGATGGAGGGGACCACTGACGACATGTGGCAAATTATATCATTTGTGAAAGCGCATGTTTCATTTCTTCCAGCGAGCACCATTGATAGTTCTAGAAACGTCGACGCATCGTCAACTGTTGCTGTGTGTTGGTGAAGCTGCATTTTAAGAAGAAAATTGGCAATCTTATCCTGAGCAGGTAAAATGTTAGGCATATTTCCTAGAAAGCTGAGGTTCAGTGCATTTATTCCTCCGAAGAAATCTGTAAGATATGATAGTTTGGAAATAAAAATGTTGTCTGTTATAATGAATTATAACCCGTTCACCTTCCTTTCAAGAAACATTGCAATTTCTTCTCGAAGATCATGCACACGGTGCAACATCCTGCCTCGTGATAACCAATGTGTGCAATAACAACACGTTGAATTTTCCACCAAATTCATTGCACAACTCTTTGAAAACTCCTGTATATGTCGCACTACCGTGGATGACATTTACTATTTTCACTACGTTGGTTAACGTGTCCAGCAAAACAGGCGGAAGTTTTCAATGCTAAAGCAAAACGATGTAAATGCAGTGGCTGGAGATACAGTGCAGAGCAAATTTTTTGACTAACGTTTGTAATCCAGAACGGAAGTCCATGAATGGTGCTCCGTCTGTACAGACATCCACCAACCTCGACCACTGTAGATCCTTTGTCTCGACAAAATCATACACCGTTCGAAAGACATCTTCGCCACGTGTAGTTGTGCTCAGTGATTCTGAGAATATCATCATCATCATCATCATTATACACATCAGATATAGGTGGGAAAACACCTCCGCTATTGTGCCGCAGATTCTGAGAACAAGTACTCTTCTTTTATGTACCAAACATAGTCAAGTAGCTGGGCACAAGATGGGACGTCGTTCGACTCATTTAAATGTATTACGAAGAAAGGACTTGACTTTATTTCGTTAAGCACCTTATTCAAAATATTCTTGCTGGTATACTCGATGCCACTTTTGATTGTGTTGTTAGAAAGTGATGTCATGCTTATCTATCTTTTCTGTATGTTGCTCATCAAGAACGAGCTTCATGGCATCCGTTATGTAAGGTTTTATGAGATTCTCTCCTATAGTATGCGGTTTCTTGTTTTTGGAGATTCGGAGAGCGATGCGGTACGACGCTTCAAGACCAGCTTCAGTTGACTGAATAAAGGAGCCCGATGTATCCAGGCGCGTAATTTTGAGCACAGCTACTTTTCATTTGAAGAATGTAATATCTTTTCCTACAAACTGAGGATGACTTCGGTTGAAGTGGCCTATCAATTTCCTGGGTTTCATGCTCTCCCCCGTGAGCATTTTGTTGCACAAAACACATTGCGGCTTCTCTTTTTTACCGACAAAATTGGTGAAGCCCCATTGCAGAAAGGCTTCCTTATAGGACCACATTTTTCCAGAAGACATGGTTCCTACAAAAAATTAGGCAACTAAATGAGATATATAAATATAAATATTTTCGTGATTTAATGTAGGTGAAATTATCGTAAACGTTTACAGATAGACTCCTTATTGTCGATATCAAAATCATTGAATTAAATCACTCAACTGTTATGGTTTCTTGTCAAAAACAACTGTAGATGAATGTGATCAACCCAACACCCAATGGTCACTGGCGTCCAATCCGCTGATTCTGCCCTTTTTGTGACCCAAAACGCGGTGTTTTGCGCACTTAAAAACGTCTGCTGTTCTCTCCATTCAAGACATCATAATGACCCTTTCATGTGTGATTCATGATCAAACATGAACAGATATCAGTGCCTTCTCACGTGTTGCATTCCTCCATTCCAAGTCATTCCTTCATGATAATTTGACACCACCACACTCTATCGATAGATGACGAGCACTAATCACTCGTTTTGATCCTCCCAACCTGGAAACAATCGCGCGTCACCTTACCTGGTCGTCTGACCAAGGCTTAAGTATTAGTTTGCGATCGACTCCATAATTCAACCAGGCGAACAACTGCCTGACGATAGCCACGGGAGCCGATAGAGGCGTTATCTGGTTGCAGTGACTAATGACTGGTCACTGATGGCTAATCCAAAGTGAATAGATAGTTAGGGACATGTTTTGATACGGATGATTTTGTTATTAAACTTGTTTAGCGACTGATTGATGACCCAATCATCGTATTAATATTTACCCCCCCCCGCCCAATACCACTTTACCCTTTGGGGGTAATTACCCCCAGGTTGGGAACCCCTACGATGGAGCTGGGGTCCGATAGTGAGAAAGCCGATTTGCTGGTCGTATTAGGAAATATGGCTCTAGGTACCGCCAAGAGTTGTAGATTGCAATGGTATGGAGCCGGCCAAGTGGTTGTTGGACAGAGCTGGTAATTCCGAGCCGAATGATTGGATTTTGGTTGGTGTACTTTGAGACGCGTAAGGAAAAATTCACTGCAGAGCGGAGCACAGAGTGATTTGGGAGGTTTTGCAGAGCTTTTGCGATAACCGTCAGATATACTTCAGCACTTGTTCCAATTTTGGAAAGAAGACGCAAAACCGAATTAAATAATATATATATATATATATATATATATATATATATATATATATATATATAGTGTGTAAGTTGGTTTAGCCCAACTGCGGTGAAGAAGCACACTTAAACTAGGTCTCTTTAAGCTGCATAAATTTCATTCCAGTTTATTTGGTTTGTTTTGCCTATCTGAATAGTCTTCTATTAGCTGGCCACGTCGCTTACGCTAATTGCGCTTATCTTGGGTAATTTTGTTGCGTTTGTAGCATTTTTGAGTAACTTGTGGACATTCTTTTTCCTTGTCACGGATTCATTGCTAACCAACTTACTTCATATGCTAATTTAGCGAAGAGTTATGCCACCGTATCTGTATGCATTATTGGATTTATGTTATTTCATTTTGTCGTTTCAAGTGATTGGCTGTTGCGTGCTATCCCCGGTGTGGCTGCGCTTGATGTGCATGTTGACAAGGTGCCTACCTGTCTATTACCCACTACCTCGTCCATACTGGCTCCAGGAGACAGTTGGTCGTTGCTGGGGGGAACGGCGTGCACGGTCCTTGTGGCCGTGCTAGGCTCGAAGAGTGGTTCCATGCACTCAGTGTGGAACGGACTACGGTCCAGCCACCGCCTTGTGTGCGCTTGATTCCCCAAATACAGTGTACTTGTGTTTGCCTGTGAAGGAGTGTGGGCCGGCTCCGTTGATGAAACGTGGTTCCCATCCACATGCCTCCCGGTCTTATTCCTTCAGGTTTACACTGGATATGGGGTGTGTGGTTGGAGCTGTGGATGGTGCAGCGCAAGCCACCCATGGTCCCTCTGTAGGCGCAGGCGTCCTGTCGCTTGCCACAGTGACAGGCAAATCCGAAACCGGATGCCGCCAACCATATATATATATATATATATATATATATATATATATATGTATATATATATATATATATATATGGTACAACGCTTGGGAAGACTCTGCAGTGCGTTGCCACCTGAGTTAACTGAACATACAAGGATGGAGTTTTATAACGATAGTTTCTGCATGCACTTGGCAACGTCAAGATCTGCGAACATCATAGTTTGCGATTTCAGCACGATTCCGTGTCAACAACTGGTAATTCATCCCCCAAAGTCCCCAAAATGAGAAGATAAAACGAATATCTTAATAAGCGGCAACTGACCAACGGAAAATTGCGGCATAGGGTTGTGATGTAAAAAAAAACAGTCGGGTGCACTGATGAATGGGTTTCATGCATGATCACCAACCTCACTATTCTAACGATGATAAGTGACTGATAGTACGGTAGTGCGGTGTCACATGTAACGACCATGAGCCGTCTCACGCCAGTGTGCAAACAGTGTAACATCACCGCCAATACGACAGGTAGTACAAAATGTAAATCGCACCACGTTGACTGATGTTCCAAGCGCCTTATCTAGAAAAGTGGGATACAGTCGGAAGGCCAGATGAGCTGACTTCACGATGACCAGGACCGACCGAGTGTGGAGGTGAAGATTCCCCAGTTATGAAGTCGATGAAACTCCCCTTGCTAATACATTCCTTTTACTATCGCTTGAACAGTTGAATCGAAAGGCAAATAGTAGCGAATTGAAGGGGGATGTTCTGGTACATATCTGTTGTCTGGTTAATTAACGTTACACATTGAAATAAATGATGAAAATAGACGCATTTTACCCTCCGATGCTGGGTTCATTTTAGTGGACTGCTCGCTGTGGTACATTTAGTCTTACCTAGTACAATGTTCTTCCTGTAATTACTCTGCGGCTGTCTAGTCGACGAGTTCTCTCACCTACTCTCCAACTGAATCATATTTCATTGTATTAGTGAGGAAAAAAGTCCACGAAACTTGATTCATATACAGTTATACCTCCGAAGTTGAACACTTTTATGTCTTCACCACCCATCTAACCTACCGGATTTTTCCATTTCTTATATGTACACCATGTAAACCTTATGGGTCCAGACATCTGTACGTTTACCACTATTGTATGTTGATCACTTTGGTCCAGCCTCTTGAACGGCCGACTTACGGAGATTTTACTGCACATCATACGGCAATGCGATTGCTGGCAAAAGTTTCTGTGAATGCAAGGAAGTGCTTCTGATTAATCAACTAGCAGTTAGTGAATATATTATTAGTCAAGTTCAGATTATGTGGTGCTCAGTAGTCCTGGCCGATATAAAATGAGTGACACCGTCCGCGTGGCATTGGTTGGCTAGACCGATGGTTTGCAGTAGCTAGGAATCCGTACTGAACCCTGAAATTCTTACACCCGTTTCTACTGCAATGTCAGAATTAATCATGGTCAACTTACACGTTAGATAGAGGTGGAAAATACCTCAGCTATTGTGCGGCAATACATAAGAAAAGAAAAATTCTGCAACAAAAGCACAACAGCCGAGCCACCAATAACAGATGAGCATCGTTACGGAAAGCTACCAGCCAGTATTGTGCCGCAAAAAATATATGGTGGAAATTTATGATATGATAGGAAACAGGGTCGTTGTTGGATGCGAGGCTAAGCGGGAGGGGGAAGGACGAAGAAACTCACAACACAAAAGCCACTGAGATCGGCTCCTAGTCATATCTGCAAGTATATCCAGCCAAAAGTGTTCATCGTCTTTTGGACCCCAACCAGGGAGCCGTGAGGCTCCAACCGAGGCCAATATCGAAGTAAGAGCCTTCATTTCTATTGACCAAGTCATCGCTTGACCACCCTTCCTTTTCTTCACTCCAGACCTCGGCGTGAAAACAACACATGTCGCGGGAATCCGTAGGCTGGCATGCGCCACACGGGACCCAGCCATCGAAGCACAAGGCGTGAAATAACGTGCAGTGATTCATTTCCTCTACCTGTACCATAAACAAGGCTTCAAACACGCTCGTTGCTCTCGTGTTGTTCCCACCAGATGTGACACAAATTGCGAAGGCACCGGTGGTCAAACGAAACTAGCTTCTTTATGTCTACTAATCTTACGGGCCAGATTTCAAAGCCGTAAAGTAGAGTTGAACGGACGGCTGCATCATACACTCTACCCTTTAGGGACAGAGTGAGGTTGCGCCGGCGCCCTAGTTGGCGAAGACTAGCAAAAGCACCTCCAGCTTTTTCTGTACGGTTCGTGATCTCGTCTTCAACTCAAATTGTGCTTATACAACTGCCCAGTCATTTAAATATTCAAACGACTTCTAGCTGATCCCCCCCCAGAATCAGGGCAGGAGGCAGTCCCTGCCAATCTTGGAGTGAAGCTTTGCGCTTTGAAAGTGCAAAGCAAAGACGGAAAGGAATAACAGCCGGCGTTACTCTGTCCAATGCAGCTTGGCACTTTTGTGAGCTGACACAGATGAGAGCAATGTTGTCAGCATATTCTAAGTCAAGAACTCGTTCGCCTAAGAGCAGCCTCACACCTAAGTCATGTCCTGTAAACGCGATCTCCATGACTTCTTCAATAACGAACTTGAAGAGAAGTGCTAAGCGAGGACATCCTTGTCTTACACCGCTAGAGATAAGGAATGGCGGCGAAATGTTGCCGAAAACCCCCACTCTGCTTGAGCTACGCGCGTAAAGCGCTCGCATAAAAGTTAATTATATCTAGAGCATCTCTTTTTTGAGTACACATTCCCAAACTGCACGTTGGTCTGTCGAATCGAATGCAACTATACTGTCGCGGAACACGGCAACAGTGGGGCGTCAGTAAATGTTTGCTTCGACAAATGACGCAGAGTGAACTTGTGGTCGATGTACTCCATTACCTCGACGGAACCAGACTTGCTCCTCACGAAAGCGGTTTTCATGAGCGCCAGTTATTCTGTGAAGGATGACAGAGGCAAGTAATCTGGAGGCGATGGAGATCAGACTGATTCATCCATGGTTGTTGCATTCAGAATGCGAGCTTCTTTTGAAAATTGGGACTATGACGGCGCGTCTCCAGTCGGTTGGGACAGTTTGCTGCTCCAAAAGTTTCACTAGTAACCGTGTACCTCATCGAGAAGAGCAAGTCCCTCGAATTTGATGAGCGCTGAATAATGATAATCTGGTCCAACGGTCTTATTAAACTTCAGTAATCCTATCTTACTTTCGACTACTGAGTAAGGGGGCGGATCCAAAGGGACAGGCGAGGGAGCGGGGCTATCAGTGGTCGGCGAAAACGCTGACAACCCTAGACGATTAAATTGTTTTTCAAACTGCTCAGCCCAGGGCTCAAAGCGTTATGAAAAGTTGTGGATATGCTCATTACGTATAGTTTCAATAACACCAGGTCCCCTGCTACCCCTTTCGATTGTCAGGCGGAATAACTTTCAATGGTTACCAAGGGCATCGGCCACTCTCACCTCTGATTCACGATGGGACCACCGGGATTCTCGGTCTCTCTTCAGGCAAACACGGAGTTTCACCCTGTAGTTTTTGCAAGTCTCATTGTGTTCAATTACAGCCGGAGTGTGCCGACGAGCATCGATAAGTTCCAGAGATCGCGAAGAGACCCAATGTCTATGTTGGTTATTAGACTTGCCGCATGAGGATTTGGCTGCTGTAAGTAAGGCCTGATGAACATGCGGGTAGTGGTCTTCAATTATATTCAGTGAGCGCCTACTCAGCCCAGGTGCCAGCTTACTTCGATGCGCATTCAGAATATCTGGCTTCGCCAGTTGGCTGGTGTCAAGATGCTCATTGCGTCGTCGTGGTTGTCCACCAAAACACACTCGCAGATTAGCAAATACAAATGCAAGGTCAGTGTTCACACATGTGCTCCAAATCGAAAGACAGTTTTGGAAGAATAAAGCAAACCACTTAGTTTGACCACGCATTATGGGGATCAGAAAATATTTCGCACCCAACCTTTGTATAATACTCCACAGTGTGTTAAGTCACTTGCACCACATAGGTACATCGCGGTGTGCTGCGTATGTTCCGACTTCGATGTGCAAAAGTATCCTCGACTAGAATAGGTATTCGTTATCATTTAGGGTGTGTTAAGCGGCAAACAAGTCGTTTGCTTTACAATAAGCCCGACCCCACACAACTTGTGTGGTATTCATATACAGTTCACAGTTGGTAAAACTGAAATAAAATATGTATCAGAAATGGCTGTAGTCTCATGAAACCCCATAGTAGTTCCTCGCAATCGTACCTCATCCGAACCCCGACTTTTCACAAACTTCTAATGAACCAACCACAATACGCTGTCAGTTGATGGGGGATATTGGTGTGTTGTGGTTTTTAACTGAAAGTTGGTTAGTTGTTGCTTATTATATGTTAACCTAGCATTTGCAAAGCGCAGCGGATTGTGTAAACACTTCCCCCCTCACTCCGTGATGGGACTTTTATTACGCGTATCACCAAGTACCACTGTGCACGCTTGGTGGGATGTGGTAAAAGCAGCCGTTGCAACATGCACCAAATGCACTAATTCGATTTTTGCTCCTGAGTTCTGAGTGTTGTGTGCCATGCTCTTGTGTTTATGACACAAAACATATAAATTCACAATATACTAACTTTATAACCACAGTCTACAAGAGTTTAGAATGTTTAGCGTCAAAGCAAGCTAAGTTTGTATTGAAATTTCATTCCGGTTGGGATTGAGAGAACGCTGCATGTACTAGCATAGAAATACACAAACAGAGGCAGAAAATAAGAAAAGGATTTAGCGTCGAGTAAATGGTAACGAGTTGTGGCTATTATACGAATCCCTCTCTTGATGAAGACCGCAGACATAGTCCCTCATCATGTTTACTTCTTACTGTCCTTGTCAGCATGGTTCAAAATCTACTAAATCCTGATAAAATCACTCACCTTGCTCCTTTGAGTAAGCTTTCATGTTGATGATGAAGACTCCGGTACCCTTGTCTGGATTCAGAATCATCACATTCTTGGATTTCAGATATCTTAGTTATTTGATTTGGTGCCTGTCTAGACTATTGGGTTGACGAATCGGCGCCTACATGAAAGCACTTTCAATGTCCACAAAATTAATTTTAAGCCCATTGTAGTTTTCCTGTGTCGTTGGGTTAACTTTTGATAGTTGCACTATCAGGTTTTCGAATTGTGCTTCCACACGGATTCGACCAACTTTCCTTGGAGGGACTCGTAGTTCAGACCCAGTGAAAGAGTTTCCATTTGCTTTCTATTCGAAGGTATGGAGGGGAAGTTATGTACATGCTTCTGTACATAATCAGTGAAAATGGATTCCTCATTGGCCTTTTATGAGAGATTTATTGTGCCTACAAAAGCTTACTTTTTGTTCTGTCGAAGACTTTCTTACAGTATTTGATGAACTTGATCCGGCACACTAACGAAAGTTGATTGGGGATCGTGACACGTCATTCATGCATCTCCAGAAGTTGCGAAATCGTTCTCTATGCTACAACACGGAATGATTACGGAAACAATGTACAACATACTTAAACCAACTGGCATTTACACCCTACAAATGTATGGCTTGCCAAAAATCCTCAAGCCTGGCATATCTCTTACAACCGATATTGTCCATGAATAATTCTCCGTACCACAAACTGGTCAGGTGGTTATTGAGCGTAGTGGCGCAAGTCAGACAAATGATCGTGAAACACGCTGCCAAAGACACCTTCGAACTGATCGGACAAGTTCAAATTATGAACATTACCGAGAAAGTAGTGTTCGTTGGATGTTCAATAACTTTTTACTACCATATCTTTAAGAGAGACGGTGGAATACCATGCGATTTCTTGACGAATAGAAAAGTGGCATTACCATTGCCCGTCGAAAATCTAAACGATTTACTTCTGTTATGCACAGAGAATGTGTAGTTCCTATTCGAAGTTGTGTCCTGTCGACAAGTGGACGGCGTTGCAATGGGAAATCCACTCGGTCCCACGTTCGCACACATTTTCATGTCAATCGTTGAAGTACGCTATGACTCACTCCAACCAGACGTGTCTTTACAAGCGATGCGTTGACGATACGCTGGTAATCGCCACCAAAATCAATACCGCCCCACGTCTTCTCGAGTTGATGAACAACACACACCCGAAAGCTCATTTTACATGTAAAGAACAACTATCTGCCATTTTTTGATGTACTTTTGACTAGAACTGTCGATAGTTCGATACGACGTTCTGTCTACCGAAAATCCCCTTGCACGGGACTTTACGAAAACCTCAGCAGCTTCACACCGGTCCGGTACGAAAGTAGCCTCCTCAAAACGCTGTACTAATGAGCTTGTGGAATATGCAGTCCTGAATGTGTCGAACCTGGTTTGCAGGTCATCACACAGACGCTAGAGGCGAATGGCTAGCCGACAGCGTTTATTAAGTTACACGGTCGCACGATGAAATGGGACAGACAAAACAGTGTCAAAAATGCCCGTCTATCTCCAATTGCCATTCAAAGGGGATGATGTGGCTACGCGAAGTCAAGCGGCGTGTTACCTCAGCAATTAGACTTACATAAAGTGCTGCAATACTGTGCCCAAGTTGGACAACCAGTAAGTTACCAACGCCTACGGTTAAGCTTAATCAATCGGTCTCTGCCACAACACACTACATTTACAAATTTGTCTGTAACTGGAAGCAGTTACAGCGGCAGAACAGACCGGTGTCTGTGCAAGTGGATCGTTGAGCACATTCCAAAATGGATTGCTACCATGGTGGCAAAACTAACACAGGGACAAGAGTCAAGATCTAAATTACCGGTCTCATCGATAGTCAGACATCTACTTGGAACGGGGCACCAAATTGATTCTAAATTTGCATTTACGGTTATCTACCATAATGAAAACGCCTACACAAGCTCGAAGAGGCTGTGACAATTACTCACCTTTGTCCGGACCTATGTGTGAAAAGCAGTTGACTGTAACCCACAAGCTTTTTTGGGGATAGAGACACGTCTCAAGTGTTGTAATTCTGTTGTTGTTTATGCCTTTATGTTTCTTCCACTCTCATTCCTATACCATACAAATCATTGATTACCCCTTTCATGATCGTTAAATGGCACTCGTTTGCATCTAATCAGATAGCGCGAATTGATGTCACCTTGCAGCACGCTTCTTCTCATTGTGTTTTTTAGACAGATACAGGGAACGCAGTGCTTCCAAAAGGAATACGTTGAAAAGGCAATGAACCTCCTAAACGACAGTTCAACATACCGCCGTTTAGCAAGCGATCCAACAGTACAATTAACAAATAAAATAACTAAGACCGAAAAGACTTTAGAATTTGTAGCAACTCACAAGGGGGCATGATATAATGAAAGCTCGTGACTCAAATGTCGCTCAATTTTACGGACATCCGAAGGTGCACGAAGCTGGTGTACCACATAGGCTAATCGACCCACCTTCTGCAACGTCTGTCTAAGACTTGGCTTAAGAATTATGGAGGAGCCTTAAACATTTACCTCGTGGATCGCCGTATTCCCTCAACAACGCCCAGCAGTTTTTGGAGCAGCTCAAAGTACTACGAGTTGATCATGACGAAACAGTGGTCTCCTTCGAAGTTACTGTACTGTCCACTTCTGTCAGCTTACAAGTGGCGAAAGAAAACATGATAGAACTCCTAAATGTTTGTGTAGGAATAACTGGGAATCCGACGACTGAGAGTATTTGCCAACTTCTCGACCTGTGTCTAACGACCTTCTTTAAGTGCGATGGAGCATTCTATGAACAAGTGAAAGGAAACCAATGGGGTCCTTTATATCTGGACTCGTCGCAGAAATTCTTCTGCATACGTTAGAGGAAAATCTACTCCCGGTCTTGGACCCGAAATTATGGGTCAGATATGTTGACGACACGTTCGTGATACCCAAAGGCAGCCAGTGGCAGACCACGCAAGGCTTGCTGAGCGATGCAATGGATGGCATTCACTTCACCATGGAGACAGAAATGGAAAACGAACTACCTTTCCTGGACCTACTGGTAATTAGAACAGCAGACGGGAAAATACAATCATCCGTTCACAGTAAAGACACGCACACAGATCGGATCCAAAATTTCAACAGCAACCAACCAAAATGTCACAAAATTTATTGCATATAAACCTAGTGTCGCAGGCTAGAATTGCCTTGTAATACTGGGGAAGCAAAACGCGAAGAAGAAAACTAGCTTTTTCCATTCTTCATGCACAGTGGATTTCCGCGCAATTTCATCTAAATATACATAAACTGCAAGACTACAAATTTCACACCTGAAACAACAACAGTGAAATGTAAAGCAGTTAGTTCCCTACAATTTGAAAAGCACGGAAAGAAGACGAAGACTGGTAGATGCATACATTTCGTATTGTCTCCTTAGTTGCATTAACAATAACCGATATGCATAGATATAGTTAACAATGGGGTGCAACCAGACAAGCTAAAGGTGCAAAACGAATGACGGATGTTCACACCTACGTCCAAGACAGCTTTAGGCTGACAAATAATTGTTTCTGAACACACAAGACTGGCTTAATCCGGCTTATAGCGACAGCCTCAGCAAACCGAAGGAAGCAGAGATTAGTGTGACGTAACACACCTTGAAACGCTGAGCCCAGCTCTCTCCGGTGACCGGAGTCTAAGAGGTGTTTGCCTATCGAGGAAGCCGGCGGTCTGCGCGAACATGGAATCTGACGAGGGTCGGCAATCTGATCAACTTCACCTTGAACCCATCTTGGTACATGTTCCTTTATTCGGGAAGTCAGAGTTCTATTAGTTCTGCCTATTTAACTGTTTCCGCAGTCACATGCAAATTGGTATACACAGTTGAGAGTTGGCGCCAATAGGCTGAGCTTCCTTCTTTGGAGGTATGGGTAAATTTCGGGTTCGGTTGATGACGACAACAAGTGCAGCATAGTAACTTTCTTGTGTAGCCGAAATTATACGCTTAGTTGTCTTCAGCGTGGCTAAGTCACCTTAGAAAGTTAACTCGATATACACTTTCATCTTGGCTGCCGTGTGCACCAAGTCCTTTGGCCCTAGCGGTTGGCTGTGTTTCTTGATAAATCTTCGAGGGTTGCTATTCGCCATTAGTGTTGCTGTAATTGTCACTACTTCATCGTCCAGACAGTCGGCTGAGGAAATTCGTCTGGCACGAGTAACTAGAATCTTCACAAGTGTCCGTTTGTACCGCACTGGCGTGAAGCTGGTGAAGTGCAGGTACTGACCGGACCAAGTTGATTCTCGGTAAATGGACCTCTTAATCAGTCCATCATCCCTGTGACTTGTGAGTGTGTCCAGGTATGGCAGACAATTGTTCTGTTCTATTTCGCATGAAACCCGTAAGTTAGCATGAGCACCATTGAACCGTTCTACCAAATGTGTGAGTTGCTGCTCCGACGAACAGAAGGCCAAGATATCATCGACATATCGTTTGTAGTAGGGCACCGGGCTATTTCTGTAGAAATGCTTCTTTCTACCATCAGCATGAAGAAATCAGCGAGCACAGGACCTATTGGGCTACTAATTGCTATGCCGTCAATGAAATGAATTGTTTTGTGGGAAATGACTGCTGGACTCCTCAAGCCTCACCATCTGTTGTTAGCTCACATACCAAGCGCTACTCTGAAAGGAACCCTGTCTAGACCGAAAAGGAAACCGCGAGCAAATGAACGTCGGAACGTCGTTTACCTGTTACAGTGTACACATATTACTAAACACTATGTGGGCCAAACCGGGAGAAGGATATCTACAACGTTACAAAAACACAAGCGAGCATGTCAAAACGAGTTCTCGTCATTATTGGTATTGACACATGTTGATGAAGAAGGGCACATGTTTGATTGTGAGAAAACGGAGGTCATAGCCCAGAAAGAAACAAGAAAAAAAGGAAATTTCTCGAAGCATGGTTCTCTACGGTGAGCTCGATAAACCCGCGCATTGACCTAGATTCGATCTACCATCGACCGCATGAGTTTAAAAGAGGCAGCGATCGAACTGCGAACTAGCAATGGTCACGGGACGTGAATCGAATGGGTGAAGTTCGAACATCACTCTCTCATCGACCAAGGGATTAAAACTAATTAGTTTGCTTAGTACGCACTGACGAAGTCATCTCGATTGGCGATGAAACTCCTGCAACAAAATAATACAACTCGGAGCACATAACTAAACCTAAACAAATAACCCGAGCTACAAGTATTACGCATTAATGTTAACTAGAATAACTGAATGGTGCGGGCCGAATTACCGGAGGGATTAACGCGGGTCGGATAAGTAACTAAGTGGTTAGCGTGGGCCGCAGAATCATTATGCAAAGTGCTCGCTAGTCAGGATGGAAGCTGAGATAAAAGGAAACGGAAACATGTCAATTGGTGCCCGCTTTTCTTTTATAAGTAGCTTTAGTGAAGGCTGAAATAAATGGGATCCGAACAAAAAAAGTGTTGAATTACATACATAATAAAAGCAATTGAAACATCAGGAAACCGAAGAGCAGTGGCCATCGAAGGTACACGCATGTAGTAATACCAAAAGGTATGAACCTCAAGGATTTGCGCTTGGGGGGCAATTACGTACTATCAACCTGCAATGCGTTCTAATTATGGCCCGAAAATGATACACGCATAAACTGGTGGCGGTTTATAAGACGTGTTCTTCAATCGAACAAATCAATCCAAATAGTATGACACCAAAGTGTGAGGTAAACAGAAAAATGGTGGGGTGCACGAATAAAGGGGTTTCGTGCGTGATCAGATATCAATTTTCCAGCGATATGGGGCCACTACTGGTACGGTAATACGGTGTCACATGCCTCATGCTAGTGTTCAGAAGGTGCAAGGTCACTGACAATATGCATACAGTGTCAATATTAAATTGTATCACAGCGTCTCTTGCATCCTAGATTGATTATGATAAGTCGGGTAGGGTCGGCTGGCCGAAAGAACTAACGTCAAGGGCCGGATCCGGCCCACGGGTAGTAGTTTGGTGACGCATGACCTATGGAGTTAAAATACAGCGAACGAGGCACAGACCGAGTTGTGTGCAGACAAAGAACCAGGCACTGAGGACAAACCGTACGGACATACCATTGAAACGCTGCTGAGACGATCGATTCCCCAAACCTGTTAACCGTTTTTAGTGTGAACTGTGACATCTATAAAAACGAGGAATGTCACACGTTCACCAAAGGTCACGTCTTAATCCAGTCACGCTGAAGGATACCACAAATACATGCACGTACGCACGTTCACCAACCAAAGGATGTCGAGAATGTCCTGTCAGTTGTTGATTATACCGTGTCCCGTTCACACCGGTTTTTCTTACAACAGAATTACGAGGCCTACAGAGCATACGCTCCCGAACACTAACTAACCGAGACTAAGACGCATCAAAACCGAGATTCAAACTGGCCCTCTGCTTCGTAATTGCTCAGTGACATCTGATGGTGGGCAACCGGGTAGTCTCATACTCCCGGACGAATCATGGATGGGTAACACTACTGCTTTCACGCTTGTTATATCTGCTCGCTGTGCAGCGTTCGTCGGTTAACATCCGCTCACGGATCGTTCCAGATTCTGTTCCTTAACTACACCCGTCTTCCAAGGTCACCATTAAGAATAACTCATTGTTCGCATCTGACAATTCTGAGCCAAACTTTTGGTGTTCGTTGCCTGGTGCGCATAGCATTTTCACACTCCACCGAAGAGAAGGGTTTTTCTTCGAGTTGGTTCTCCACTGGGCCATGCAGCGTTCAATGTTCGCAGTCTGATGCCGATCGGACGACATGCATGCCTGGCCCGCACCCCCGAGACACACTCGGTGGGCATTCGTTAACTTTCGAAACCAGGTTGCAAGACGCCAGTACCGTCATCACAACGAAGTCTCGGGCGAACCCTGAGATCAAATACCACTTGCGCCTTTCTGGAGACCCAGAGGTCGCCGCTTCTGGCCAAGCTGGTGTTGTGGTTGTACTGTGTGACAGAGCTGAGGCCGCTTTGCTTGGATGGATCCCAGTCAACAGTCGGCTATGTGCAGTTAGACTACGATGTTCGTGTAAGTTAAGTAAACGCTGAGATGTTAGGCGTGCCTTGTTTGTCATACTCGCCTATGCTCCTACAGACTGCAGCATAGATCCAGTCATCTATTTGCGCTTTGGCGTTCCACAGAAATGTCTGACATTGTCATTCTTGCCCCAGATCTCAATGCACGAGTGGGCCGCCTGCCACCAAGAGAGCACTAGCCTGGGGAGTTTTGGCTTCGGTAGTATTCGATCAGACAATGGAGACAGGCTACTGACTCTTTGTTCTGAGCACTGCTTGTTTGTTTCGAGCACCAGTTTTCAGCATTCAAAAGACAGACTGCTACTTTTCGTCTGTCTTCTCAAACGCAAGAGTGGTCCCAGCTTGACCGCATTGCGATATGCTACAGATGGCGCGGAAGTGTAAGATAATGCCGATCGTACTGGTCAACTTGTCTGAACTTTGATCATGCACTGCTTCGCACCAAGATTTCCATGCATTTCGGAGGATTACTCAGATGTACGCACTACCGACCGAACGTTGAAAACCTACAACATCGTGCGACGTTACTCAAGTACCAGACTGCTCTGTCAACACTGCTTTCTTGACCCTCTGCCAATGGTAGGAATTTGTGATTGATGCGCATCAAAGAAGCATTAATTGCTGCTAGTACTGTCAGTTGTGCAATTGCCTGTCTCCCGCCGAAAAGCTGGATCCCCACTACCTCATTGTCGCTGATATACAGACGCCGCTTGATCCCAGCCGACACCAGCTGCAGTGAGGAACGCCGATCCTTGGATTGAGCGTTGCGTGCGAGTTTACAAAAGGATCGTGTGACCTGGTGGTGTGAACGTGCTAGAGAGATGGAACTTACTAATCTCGCTGGTAATACCATAAAACTGTTCCACCACATCCGAGTCACCGAACTCTTCCGATCTGGAGTAAGTAAAACAACCTGCGAAGACGATGGCTCCTTAATCACCAATCTTCAACGACGGCTGGAGTGATGGGCGAAACATTTTCGCTCACAGTTTTCATAGCCTCCAGCTCCAGTCGCTTTCCATGGGGAACGCGCTGGTTATGTGTGGACTATCCCCACTGATCCTCCCTCTCACCAAGAAATCTGGTGGGAACTCGGCTGCCTAAAACGTTATAAAGCACCCAGCCCTGATGGTCTACCACCAACTCTATCTAAATATGAGGGCTGTTCGCTGCCTCGAGAACTCACCGCCTTGTTCCCAGAGGTCTGGACAAAAGAGGAGGTTCCATCATCCTGAAGTGAGTCGATAGTCGTTCCCATCTTCTAAAATGGGCCTGTGCACAAAGTGCTTCAAGTACAGGGGTATAAGTTCGGTTCCCGTCGTTTCCAAGATTCTGGCGTCCATCATTCTCTGCAGGTTATCCCCAACGTGTTAATTACTGCGGCGAGAAGAACAGGCTGGGTTCCACACTGGTATCGGCTGCATCGATCAACTTTCACACTCCGCTAGATTCATTACTCCACCAAGTGTATCAAATGCCACAAATCGTTGTGTTTCCGGATATTCGTGCTGCCATCAGTTTTGTCGACAGGACTGCATTGTCGCACGTTATGTTGAAGAATGGTAATCCCGGGAAGTACGTTTCCGTACTGCATGCTCTGTATAGTCTGACCTCGGAGTTATGGCAAGTTTTACCGTTTCTTTGTTGTCACCAGTGGGGTTCGACAAGGATGTCCTATCACATCATTCCTGTTCAATTTTGCCATTGAGAATGTGTTCAAAAATTCACTAGCAGACTTGCTGAACGCTGGCGTTGAGCTCCTCCTAGGTAGTCGGGTGGCTGAGTTAGATTAACCTGATGATATCGTCTTGCTTCTTGACGGTCCGCAAGCCGTCCAACTTACACTTACCCGCCTGACGATGGAAGCCTCATAGCATGGCATGCATATTCCAACATCTAAGTTTAAAGCACTTTTTCAAGTTTGGCAGATGCCGCTACCTGGGCCCATCATCGATGATAAGACGCCGGAAATCTTAGTTTTTTCCCCATCTGGGAAGCAGCATCACTGCTGCTGCGACTGCTGGAGACAAGATTTCGATGCGCATTACAAGAGTTCGTCGCGTCTTCTCCAGCCTGAGACATTTATGGCGTCGCCACGACATCCGTCTCACAATCAAAGGGCGGGTTTATAGTGCAACCGTCCGCTTTATACTGTTGTACGATTGCGAGACTTGGCCTGCTCGTACCGATGAGCTGCGCCGACTGTCTGCTTTCGAGAACCTTTGCTTGCGGTCCATCGCCCGTATGTGGTGGCTGCACCACGTAACCAACCTTATAGTCAGACAGTGTGTCTTGTGGGGAGTAGCCATCCCCTCGAGGCGCTTGTCTAGCTGCGCCAACTACTATGGCTTGGACACGTAATGCAAATGCCTGTTCAGCGTCTTCCGCGCCGTGCCTTGTACGCGATTGCTGGACAGGGCTGGAGGAGGCGGTGTGGTAGACAGCCTACAACTTGGAGAAGCAGGATGAACAAGCTGACAAGGCAGCTAGCCTAGATTGGTTCTTCTCGACTCTCTGGATGGGGTCCCAAAGATGCTGAGTACCGCTGGTTGGAAACCTTGTACGTTATGGTTCAAAACAGAAGTCAATGGCGGTCGTGTATCACTGCCTGTTGCGGTGATCACTCTTCCATCCCTTAATAAAAAATTACAAAAACTCAAAACTCTGAGTGGGAAATGGACAAAAATGGTCTTTTGTTTACAGTATTCTTTTGCTCCAAACTTGTTTTCCTATTCCGCCATCATCCGAATGGCACATCGTCTATACACAGATACTCTCCCATAAGTACAAGAAACAGCAATATTTTGTGGAACCTCATTTCATACCCATTAGAAGTCCAATGATTTTGATGTCAGCACAGATGTTGTAAGAGTACATATCGTAGTTCAGTGCAGCGAGTATCTGTTGCATACTTTCTTAAGCCTCCTTGATATGGGTGGTATACAGAAGAGGCACAGTTGGGTACACATTTCCTTCGTGGAGCAGTATGGCATTAAGACTACTCTTGAACCAGTCAATGAACAAACTCCATTCATTACTGATATGCCTCGCGTCAAGCTCCTTCATCAGTCCTTCCACGTCGGAACAGTGCCAAAAGATTTCTCGCGTGTTGTAGGAACTGGACAATTTAACACGTCACTTGATGTATACAGTAACCATAGTGTTTTCAGCAAGTAAGTACCACTGCTGCAGCCAAGATGCTAGCAACTCGGCCATGTCTTTAAGTAAGCCCAGATCACGCACCAAGTCAGTCAGCTCCGATTGTTCCATAAGATGTAGGTTCGTAACATCAGCTTCAAATTTTTCACATGTCAGAATCAAGGCAGTTGAAGATGCGGAATCACTACTCATCATCAGTTACATGTTCACTGGAGGCATTGGAATGGGTAAGGTGCAATCATGAGAAACAAGTCGAATAGCTGATGGAAGGTCCGGGTAAGGAATTTTGTCCTTGTTTCGGTTGGAGATTCCAACGAGACTGGTTAGGCCGAAGTAGTGGCTTGTCGTGTGATCCTTCGGCTTTCTCCACACCATGTGGATTGCAAAGGGCATCTTGCCTTTGCCCTAGAGCCACTGAGCTAGATGAAGATTGCACGGCACACAAGAAATATGCAGCGCCCACTTCTTATCCCGATCTCCCAGTTTCATCCCGAAATATGCGCAGCAGGCAGACTTCAGTAGTGAAGAAATTAGTCTGCTCTGCGACTTTGTAGTAAACTGTGTACAGACGTAACGAAATGCTTTCAATCATTGGCACAGCAGCGTCTTTGAGCCATGATCAAGATACTCAATTAAAGAAACACAGCTCTCAATCGACTTTCAGTATTACGTGGATACCATTGCCACGACCACCACTTTTATACGGTTAAAGGGGGCCAATGGACCAATTACGGGCGAGCGTTTGATGCATGGAACGCACTGTTTAGCTGAACTGAAAAATTTAAATTACAAAAGTACTCGACGGGATATAAACATTTGGTTTGTATATTCGTACTCATCATCATCATAATCATCATACACGTTAGCTAGAGGTGGGGAACACCTCAGCTACTGTGCCGCAATACAAAGAAAAAAGGAGAAAATAACAACTGGTGAAAGCTGGCTGAGCTACCGGTAACGGATGGGCATCGTTCCGGTAAGCTACCAGCCGGCTGCTGTGCACCCAAAAAAATTATTATGCAAAATTATATGAGGCTAAGTAATGAGATCGTGGTTGGAGGGGAGGCTAAGAGGGATGGGGTGGGACAAAGAAACTCACAGCCCGAATGCCACTGAGGTCGGCTCCTAGCCATATCAGCAAGTGTGTCCAACCAAACGTGTTCATCGTCTTTCGGACCCCAACCAGGGAGCCGAGAAGTTCCAACCGAGGCCAGCTCAGGAGTGAGGGTCTTCATTCCTCTGGACCAAGTCATCGCTTGGCCACCCCTCCTCTTCTTCCATCCACACCCCCGGCGCGCAAACAACGCACGTCGCGGAAGTCGGTGGGCTGGCATGCGTAACACGTGGCCGAGCCATCGGAGCCTGATGCGTGAAATAACGGTGCTGCGCGGTTCATTTCCTTTGTTGTGCCATAAACAAATTCGTACTCAGCTCACTTGGTACTACTAGAAACATCCTGTCACACTGCTGCTATAAAAGTGATGTTGCACCGCGTAAGCGACAACCGCTTCATGTCTTCCGAGTGAATAAGCCGTCTCACAGCCGGGCTGCGCGGACATAGGCAGCATGGGACTGATATCGCGGCGGCGCTATAAGTGTCACAATTTGAGGAAAACAAGGCAGACCATTGCGATTCTCTGTGAGACCTCATCTCGAACACCGTCAACAGCCTGTGAAGCAACTCCTTAGAGAAATGAAGCAGGAGACTTGTTCCAGCAGTGCTGCTGGCCGGTACATGCGTCTGCCAATCCTAGAGTTATACTTTACACTTGCCTGGAGCGAAAGGCAGGCCAGATCCTCAGGTTCCATGGCAGTCGCTCTCGGGTGAACATCTGTGGGGACAGCAGCCGTGCTTATTGTAAAGACATGATTTGGCTTTAGTTGTGGTACCCTACATTCTAAAGGATCAAGGGATTATGAAATACTATCTTTACAGACCATCAGCTGTTTGCTGGCTCTCTGTTTTCATCCTCTGTTAGAACGAGAGTAAACCCTTTTCCCTTAAGAATGGCTGTTCTCATGCTTATACACCAACCTATGATTTGAAGTGCAGCAATCTGAAAAACCTTATTGGTACAACACTTTATCATCACAGCCCAATTGAGTGCAAGTTTTACGACTCACCACTTGGGCCTTCTAGATATTTGAACTCAGATAGGTCTTGCGGACTTGTTTTGCGGATTTTCCACTGAGTGCGCAGTTGCCCATCCTACTCCCCACATACCAGACCATTTTTCTCCGATGGATAGCCTTATTTATATTTTCCGTTGCAGCAGCTGCCAGGATGTTATAATTGTCAACAAAAGTTTCTCAGGCAATACCCGGATCAAAAGCTCCACTTCATTGCTTCAACTATACCACTTAATATTTTTAGTACTAACAGTCTGCGCAGTCTTGGCGCCATCGCTTGGATATTCTGCGTAAAAGGTGCGCGTAAAGAACATGGTTGCATGATAGGAGCAGCCAAAAGGATTGCTGCAGTGAATCCTCTCAATCATTGATTCTTTGTTAGGGAATATCAGGTCCAGTGGGTATGGCTTGTTTGCTTCCCTGAATTTATGAGTGAAGTGAAGTGGTCCTAGAACTGTTGTCGAGGGACGAACTTGAATACAAGGCTGTATTGAGAGATTCGGCTTGATAATATCGAGATCGTTAGGACTGCTCGTGGTCCGCAAGACAAAGGCTCACTGCTGGGGCGGTGAAAATCACCAAGCTCAACAACTAAGTGGACAATGTGCACCGGAGCTTACAAATGAGGAGCGACGGCGGACGGATCTGAGGAAAAGAATGGATACAAAATCACCCCTACACAATCATTGACCGGGGATTAGGTGTGTTGGGACAGTTGAGAAGGTTCAATTCTCAATAGACCACGTGAAATGACGCATGTTTATTGTTTTATTTGCATCCTATCTGTCGCGAGCAGCTTTCTAGTTCACTGTAAGTGCTACAAGATTCATCTACTGCTTCACTCGGCCGGAAGAAGCTTTTGTGTCAAAAGCGAAACATTACCCACAAAATATATCGATCAGCTGCAAGCATATTTCAAGTTGTTAAAAACGTAGGACTTTTCCCCTGGGGAGGGTTGGGATCCTAGAACATATGGTTTAAAGGAACCAGTGGTCAGAATGTGGCTGAACCATCTGAATACCTGTCTTAAAGTAGTCATTAGGTTGCAGTTTATCTGAGTTTTGAAAGATAATAAATTATGACCAGTAAGCAAACGTAGACAAATCTCAGTCGTAGATAATATCAAATGGAACCGGACACCTCAGTCTCCATATCCTGTATGGGTTCGCACTGAAAGTTGCTGCCATTACACGGAGACACCCCACCGAATGGAGCAGTATGGGAAACGGCTATAGCTGGTGGTAGAGTGTGTTTGTAGATCCCGGCTGCCGCAAATACATGAAGGTTCGTATTCCCGTTGACGTATTTTGAGAGTCCCGCAAATTAATAATGAAAGAACAGAAGAAAACTGCGTATGAAGCAGCGTTGGTACTCGCAGGCCTTGGTGCATTGAGTTCAAAGTTTGTATTTCAATTGTTTCATTAGAAAGCAATTTTAAGAGCGTAGGTCAATGCAGCTGATAGAAAATGCTAACTCCTTCAACAAATATACATACGTATGTAAGTAGGACTTAATATAACTACACCAATTCGATCTCCCTTATCTCGCAGCTTAGCGATGTTTCCTTGACAGTGAGGAGCGTCGCATTCTTTCAGCCATGTGCGTTGTATCCGGAAAAGGTAGCAGACCAGAGCAGCAGCGGAACGTATTTGAAGGAAAAACATGTCTGCACATACGCGCGTTACAATTAAATCAATGACGTTCGAATTGCAACCAATCAAATGCAAGTTCACATGACTGGCAAACGAGTGTTAACTAGAAGTGTGAGTAGGAGAAGCGAATGGAGGACAAAACAAAGCAAAGTATTTGAACACGACATTGTCCCTCATCTGTTCGTAAAAATATAAGCACCAGATGTCCATGAACGATCCACTTTAATGTCAGCACCCTGAAGAATTGTCATGTGGTTACCCGTTAAAGCGTAGCAGCAGACAGGGCGCCGTATCCGAACGGAAAGGCGTAGGTTTATGTTGAGCACTGTGTTGTAGGTGTGTTTGTCTGTTCAATAGCATGTTGAGAAAGCGCCATATTTCTTTTAAACGGCAACTAGTGGATGAACCCATTCAGAAGGCTGTATGGGTTCTATCAACTCTTCCGTGACCATATTTTTCAAAGCTTGCGACAAAGCCTCTCGCTTGACCAGAGGTACAGGGCTAGGTTGTGAAACGCGGAACGGTTTGTAATCCGCGTTCAGCCGGATGCAGTGCATTGCTTTTGAGACGCCACCAATATCCGGAAGAAAGAGATTTGGGTAACTTTACCGTAACGAATGAAGGTTGACACTGGCAATAGTCATCCGGCCGACGCATGATGATACGTTCAATAAGACCATGGCGTTACGTCCCAACAGAGGCTTACTATCAGTTTTAGAAACATAAACTTCAACTATACGCTTCCTGTTGTGTATAAGAAACATTGAAACCGTAACAAAACCGAGCATAAGAAAATTACCATTTGAGTAGCTGCTGAAAGTTTAAGCGGAAGGATGTACAGTTAACTGACCAAAATGCTGTCTTTAAAACAATATGGCACAACTATGATTGGCGATAAGGAATCTATTCCATGTCTAGACAAATGGTTTTGTTTCTAACTCCAAAAACACGCGACGAATATCTGGTGAAAGTAGTTTGGGTTCTTGAGTTGGAGACGAAAGTGGATGTTCGCATTAGTTAAGAACATATATAGATCGTTCAGTGGTGACCGGAGAAGCTCTGACGTCATTTGCAGAATCAACTAAATAAGTGGCGCGCGAACGACAAACCCGAACGCAGTGACCGGTCTTACGGCAATTACGGCAGATTTCACTCTTTGCAGGACATGACTTAGTATTCACACGATGTTCACCATTCCCGCAACGGTAACACTTATTTCTAACTGAGGATCGTGTCAGAGAGCATGTAGAATTCAAACGGTCAATTCAAGTAGCCCTTGTGTTAGAGAGGAAAATTTTGTTTTGTACCGTGACTGCGACCCTCGCAGGAGCCACTTCACAGGCTCTGTTCCATTTGGGCTTTTCTGCGTTCTCCAGTAACAGACTCTCTGAGCCGTGAATCCGCGAGGCCAGAAAGTAATTGTTCTATTAGCATAGTTTCTTCCCATCTTATTCTTGGGAATACGACCGTAGCCACACTTTCGAACAGAACAAACAAAGCGGGTAATAAATGCATCCACTGATTCAGCTGCGAAAAATTGCACCGTGTAGTATAAGTGTTCACCCCAATGTTTATCGGAAGCCAATAAGGCTTTTGTCAAAGTGGGTTTCTCTGGCATCTTTAGAGCAGCAAATATACGTCCACCCCCTGAGCCTGGGTGCAAGAACAAAAGCCTTAAATTGTTCTCCGTTTTCAGCGTCATGGATGGATTGCGAACTAATAGCGCAGCAATGTACTTTGAAAAACTAATATTCCAGTTTTCTCAGCATTTGGGGCAATTGCAGAGTCAGTCCAGAACGGTGAAAAAGCAGTCGCATGCAAGGACATGGGTAACACGCGACGCCAATTTGTTGTTTCCCGTAAAAGCATCAGACCAGAGCAGCACCGGAACATATGTATGGAAATAAATCTGTCTGCACGAACGCGCGTTATTAGTAAATCGATAGACGTTTGAATTGCAACCAATCAAATGCTAGTTCACATGACTAGCCAACGAGTGTTAACTAGAAGTGTGAGTAGGATAAACGCATCGAGGGCAAAACAAAGCAAAGTATTTGAATGCCATAATGTGGAACTTGCAATTCATCTGTTTCGTAAAGTTGGGGTATATCAAAACACGCGGGAAATCTGCTTGGCAACCAGCAACGCGTTCGACCTACTGTGCGGAGGCAGCGAAGTTACGCAGATCGCTATAAGGTCAGTGACCAATCATTTTTTTGGTAAGTTGCCGACTAACCGTTTGACACCAAGTCCCGACACAGGGTGGATCTAACTAGCGTGTGTCCGATACTAACTTAACTGGTGACCTTTCGGATTTGCTTTTAAATGACATTCATAGAAAGTTAGTGGGATGCGCGATTACTATGATACGAACTGCTTTCCATAGGAGAGCGAAAACTAAAAGGCCATATTTGAACCTTAATTGCGGTGTGAAAAGCAACATTAATAGTGTGCCATAATTGCTGTAAATAGTATTGCCCCAATCGCGCGCGCCTAACGTTAAGCATGGTAAACAAATGCATTAATACGACCAATTCTGCACAGAGCGTACTGCACTTCCACTCGTATTTGTAGCTGTGCTGGCACGGAAATGCGACGGCTTGACAGGGATTTCAGAGCGAGCAATCGCAACAAGGTCTGTTGCTCTGGATTCAAAAATACAGAGCCTGGAAGTCGATGCTCAACACCGTACTCCGACATAAAACAGATAGGCCCAGAGTAAGTCAATCCTTTATAGTTAGAACCCCAACCCGCAGACTGTTACCTCGATACGAGGGGCTTTCCCTAATGATGCGGTCATACTGCATCCTTCATCATAGCCCAGCGATATAGCAAAACTGCTAGAGGGCCAACAATCAACGCGTTGGTTGTTACCACCCACATGACAGAGGCACCGAACATCGTGGCATCGACGGCTGTCAAAGTAGGGGCAGTATGTGCCTCCAATATTAATGCAGGACCAAAGATGCCGCTTGCTGTCTCAACATAAAAGCAGCCACACCGTCCTTCAAAAAGAAGGCCAGAAAAGGTCATAATTCTCTGACTATTACATATTCCAATGTACTGAATCCGAGTCAACCTCAATCATAGGCGAATGTTAGACGACCGGAAACAGCTGGACGCCATGAACGATGAAAAATGCTTTATCACGGTTTTTATCAAGAAACACGCTGTTGTTCGTGAACGCAGTTAGTCGGTCATCACAATTCCAAAAAAGCATGTGTTTCTCACGGTTCCGTTCAAGGCTGACATTGCCTTCCATTTACTGCATGGAAGGTTTTCGACTGTAGTGACAAGAACCTACCCAGCCGCAAATCCACACGTACTTGCGGAGACCACTCCATTTATTACTCAACGCCTTGAAGTCAGATTAACGGCTAAGTCCGAATCGTATGTGGTGTATCAGTTTACTGCCATCTGTCTACACGAATAGCTGAGCATTGTCCCGGGTCTCTACGGAAAGACGTTGCCGGAAGTATCGGAAGTTCCATTCTTGAACATCTAGTTTAAAGTGAACACGGAATTCTGACCAATGATGCTTTCAGCGTTTTCTACACCATACCAAAGCGATATCCTAAGGGGTTTAGGAGTCGCCTCCTTAAGATTGCGGACTTAATAGCGATTAAATTAACGCTACCAGAGCTTTGCAAGCAGAGAGTGCTACTACAATCTATAACGTTGCCGTGGCCGTGAGATGGATTCATCTACATAGAACTTTGATGAGACCAGGTTGGTAGCGTTTATCCGCTGACCCAATTTGCTTCGCAAAGTTGTCAGTGAGTTCTTTCAAATATGATCAAATAAAATCAACTTTCCAGAAACACAGGCTCTACCATTTTACCCAATTAAGTTCCTTTCGAATATATTGAGCTACTTCATACTCTCTGCTGCTTTCGTTTCAGCTTCCATTAGCTTACGCTTATCCAAGTCATCCTTGCAAACGTAGTTGCCTAATGTGAGTTACCGAAAAGGGATGTTTTTGTAACCGCATTTTTAGAAGCAAGTGTTTGAGACGTCCCGTAGGTTGGTTGGGGTGAATGCAATGAAATCAAAATATATGTGAGGCATACACCGAGCGTCTATCGAGACAAATGCGTTGACAAATAACAGTGTAAAAGGAAAAGCAAGTGCCATCATACATAGGTCAAACAATAGAGACAAAAAGCGGCTAGTATGGTGCGCCCCATCCGTCATCCAAACTTGCTACACTGTGATGAACCACGGCTGCTGCAAGTATCGTCCCAGACAGGAAATCGTGCAGGGGTCAGTAGCGTTCGTAGCGTACTCAATTTTTGTGCCTTACCACACCCGTTTTCAATCGGTATTGTACAGTTTGTTTTAATTGAGGGTTTCCAGATACACATTTCATGATCAACCAACAGCGCGTTCAGTTTTTCTCCTGCGGTGTGCTGAGCTCGTTTGTTGGTATACCTAAGAAGTCTGTTTCGTCGATCGGACGCTTTGGAACACCATCTTAGGAACATTTCGTCAGGAAGTGGGATTTCTCCGTGGATATATCTAAGCCGGTAATACCTTGAAGGTCGGCGTAAACCTTTTCTTTCTCTGATGTTGATCCGGACGTTCTAGGACTACTATCCATTGCATTACATGTTCGGTGACCTCCTCTTTCTTTTTACAAACCGGAAAGCATTTTTTCTAACTGTAAAACCACGTTTAATACCACGGCCTACACTGACTCTACTGAAAAGTTGGTTGATTTTTATCTACCTGCTTTTGATGTAAGCATTGTAAAAGTTTCATTTTTGCAAATAGAAGCTCTTTCTTGTTGCCATAAGATTACTGCGCAATCTACTGTGTTTTCCTACGTAGCCGCGCCCCTTCTCACACACATAACCGCCGATGTAGCAGACTTACTCGACCCTGTTCCTAAAGAGTCTCCATACGATAATCTTAAAACAGACGTTTTGAAACGTCTCACAGCTCCCGATGACGTCAGTTTCTCATCTCTTCTCTGAATTTAAATTGGGTGGTCATTCATCTGCGTAACTTCTCCGCTATATGCGCTCTCTGGTGAGTTCTTCGCAAGATGACGACAACGCCTTAAGTCTGTTGTGACTCAAATGCCACCGAACACTACAGCGATCCTCGTTGTATCCGCCAACGATCTGACGATAGACGAAATTACATTTTTATCTGTCGGTAGTATTCCAAAGTGGCCTCTTCAGTGAGACCGCTGAAATAAAGCTTTCGAAGAATAGATTTTCATCACTGCAGCACGTTATTCTGTTTTATGAAACAAAACGTATGGATGTTAGTAATCGTTGGCTGGATTTTACACAACCATTCGACTTAATAAGCAATGCTGTCAGAAATGCCGGGAGAATAAGAGAATTGTTGGCTAGTGAAACCCGGCAGGCGGTAACTAATCACTTGTGACACTAATTAGAGATCTAACGGACCAAGTTGGTCGATACGGATTAATTACCTCACTTCAGGCCAATTTTCACACCGCAGGCGGTCATTCATTCAGAAGATTTGTGCCGAACCAACTACAATATTCAATCCAGTATCTGAAGCACGTGCGAGTACATGACATTGTTGTACATACAACCATGTATGACGAGCGATAGGATACCAGGCAAAATTATGGCGTTCTACCTGATGCTACAAATCCATTTTTCGAAGCTATCACAGTGATACGTAACAAAGTTTACTAAGCTTGGGATTATGATTGGTTTGCATGGTGATTACACCAACGCTGTATCGAACAAGGCATACACAAAAATAAATAAATAAATAAATGAATGGTATATTTCTCGACGATGCGCGGTGCAGTCCAACTATGTGATCGGATCAATGTGTACAGCAAGATCGCAAAAATAATCAATCTGTTCACGCTTTTTACAATGGATAAAACGCGGGTATTAAAGTAATTGGCAGGTTTAAGATATTAAGAAATTAAAAAGCTAGGAGCAATAACAAATGCATATTTAAACAAATGTCCAGGTAAAATAATACGGTCACTCGTAGAACCGTCCCCATGTAGTTAACAACACGGTGCTTCTGGTCAAGAATTCACATCTATCAGTTCCACCTGATCATTCAAGGCAGGTTATCCAGAATCAAGGTGAATACTTGTGATGGTGCTTGCAGTAAACCAATTAGGTGTACGTGTAGCTAGTGTGTATATAGTCATGAGGCAAGTTTTCTGGCTGATCTCCCTTACCATTTCTGAGCCATTTGGTGAAATAACACTGACACCTGCTGACATTGACGTTGGACACCTTGACATACAAGTTCCCCCACGTGGCAGCACTAGTGGCTAAAACCTGTTCGGGTTGGATTCACTAGATCGGATTTTGATGATGTGCCCTTAGGATTATGTACTAGAGTCGGCAGCAACTGTAGGAAGAACGAAGAGGTAAGAAAGCACGATCTTTATTGCCCACGACAACCACTAACCAAGTTCTCCCTCTCTCACACACACATACAAAGGTGACGTTTTATCGTGCAGTTTTCACATTAAACAGTTTACGGGACTTGTCAAGCATTTTCATTTATATCCTCTATAAGTCATTGCTAGATCGTTTCCGTCCCACAAAGCTCCACACAGGGCAACTCACTGGCTGTCACATCTGCGTGTCGGCTCGCTCCAACGGTGAATCGCTCGTGCTTGTTTGACTAATTATCTTCGTTTTCGAAAATTACATCTTCATCAGCCTGCATTTAATTCAGTGTTGTTGATTTGATTAAGTGCAGTTGCATTACTCTACTTGAAGTTAGCTCTAGGTGCAACAACAAAGGCGCAACTGGCTGATTTGTTGGCCTTTCTCGCGATACCTTCTCTGCTCCCCTTGGCTCAAGCCTGTTACCGCTCATTGCTCTTGATACGTTCTGAGTTCGTGCTGCGAAACTCGCGTTGCTTTGCCTGATCTCGTTCACGTCGCCTGTGGCTACTTCCTTTCTCACTCGTTCTCATGCCCTTCCAGTCTTCCGTATAATCGTCGCCTCCGGCATCCATACACCCGCCCGGACTCGAAGTTACTTTTCCCTGGCATACAATGGCCGTAGCAGGGCAGCTTTTCGCCGTTCCATTGCTTAGCTCGAAACCTATTATTTTTTTCCGTTGTTGCGTCTCTTGACTTCTCCTGTTATGCTGAATGCTTTCCACTTAACAGCCGCATACCTGACTTCGTAGCTCCGCTTATGCAGTAACTATCGAGATTTGGGTTCCTTTTTGGCGGTTGCTTTGAATCCATCGTGATGCGTTGGTGGATGTCTTCACGCACGCGGTTTCGCTTTAAATGACTCGAGTGCAGCTGTCCGTTCTCTTATAAGCTGTAATTCGAATACAGAAACTTTGGTGACTGTCCTCATGCTGGTAAAAGTTTAGGCAATGCCCCCTCTCACACTAATCTCATATAGATTATCCATGCCTCCATCGTTTTACTGAACCACTCTCTCCTTCCGTTAGTTTGCAGATGGTACAGTGAAGCACATCGTCTCAGGACTTATTGCTTTTTCAATACCCGATAGAACACCATCGGTTAAAAGCAAGAATCATGGTCAGTTTTTACACCATGCTGGCACCTTAAATCCGGGTATCTGCGCCACCGTCTCGTTTGTCAGATCTTTGATCCGTATGGCTTTCACACAACTCGGAAGCGGTCAATCATCATTCGGATGTAACTGCTTCCCGATTGACCCATCGCTAAAAGTCCAACAATCTTAATCCCTAACCCGGTTACAGTTCGACCATCTACAGATCGCATTGGTGGTCTTGGTATTTCCGTCTTGCGGGTTGTTTGACAGTTTTGGCAACCGAATGTATGCAGCTAGGTTCGTTCGCATGCTTGGTCAAGCACTGTGCTCTATAGTAATTCAAAACTCGAATCCCAAACGAGCGTCATTATTGGCTATTTGAATCCCTCGTTCCCTTGATTCTGTGGAACAAAAGGCAATCGTTTCTGTTCGCCACCACCCACAGTTTACTGTTTGCAACGTATAACCTGTGCAAGGTCCTGAGGAGTTCCTTCATCCCTACCGATGTTTTATATGGGCTATCCACTCGAGTTTTACGCCCGGAAGGAAATGTGACAGAAGCACAACGTAGGAGAAGGGACAAAGAAGGGGGTTGATCGTATGGTCTATCAATTGCTGCAGCATAAGGAAAAAATGGGAAGAACTGATAGAAACCTGCAAGCTTGCTGACGTAGTTGCAGTCACTGGGAATTGGCTTTCTCAGATTGAGCCAGTCAGTGACTTATTGAGTAAGTTCGCAGAGTATAGAGAGACGTGAAAATAAGGTTGGTGGGTGTGTGCTTTTGCTCGTAAAGAGCCACCATAAAAATTGCGTGACTCCCTTCCCCATGAGGAAGTCGAATATTCAATTTGTCTCCTGCTTTCTGATATTGGTGCGTCAGTTGGAGATAATAACTCGTGTGTACTGCAGCCCCTCCTCTACGCGTGTGCAGGATAGGGAACTTAGCCACTAACTAAAACAGACAGCGGTAGCTTCACCGAACTTTGTGATTACCGGTGATTTGAGCCTCCCACATGCTGATTAGGAACATGCTGCTAGCACCGTAGATACACTGGAGGAGGGACAAGTGGAGTGGATTCACGTTAATGCTTCGTTCAGCATGTTAGCTCTATCGACCTTAGATGTCGTAATAACCAGATATGTTCACGTGTCAGAGATAAATGGGAAGCTCCCATAAGTAAAAGTGACAACTACGTTCTAACCTTCTCAATGAATATTGAGAGGTTCACCGCAAAATCACGACTGGTGACGAACATCGGCCGCATCAAGATTAAGCAGTTACAGGGCAGAGCGATACAACTCAACTGGGTTTCCGAAAAAACTCTTGCCACATTAGAACAGTCAGGGAGCGTAATCGGAGATAGGCTTGATCAGCTTTTAGACCAGTTTGCTCCGTCGCGCTGCAGGCAAAATATCAATAAGCCCAGCAGTTGGCGTTGAGACTGATCCGGCGGTAAAGTAGCGCAATGATTCTTGGAGAAAGTTTCAAGAGTCTGGAGGGTTCAAGTGTTGGCCACACTATAAGAAATGCCGGAATTTGGCAGCCAATTTGCGGAGACATGCGAAATACCGCCATGAGCGTTGGTCAGGTCAGAATGCAAAAGAAGACCGAAGATGTATTACAGTTATGTTAAATTAAAGGCTTCTTTGAGAAAGGGGTTAGTAACTTAATAACGAGTGACGGTAGCCATGCTACAGAGGATTCGGAGAAAGCATAGGGGATGCTGCGCGTATTTCAGGACGTATATCTTGCGGATAACGGGTGTCCTATCCACTCGCAGTCTCATCGTCAAGTTGAGAGTGTGATGCCAAATGACCCATTAACGGCGTCAGAGATCTTTGATGTCTTGGCAAGCTTGCACCCCTACAAATCGGTTGGACCTGATAGCGTACATCCTGTCATTCTCAAGCCGCTCAGCACAATACTCCAACTTCCTGTCTTGGACCTGTTCAGCATGTCATTTCAGAAAGGTGGACTGCTACAAGACTGGAAAGATGTCGTAGCAATACACAAAGTGAGCACTAAATCTGTTTCTGTCAACTATACATCTGTCATCTTCAACAGTGTTAAGCTTAAATACCTGGGAAATCTGTTAAGGCACAGAATTTGTGGACATTTAAGCATTCATAACTTTAGGGGCGGAGCAGCATGGATTCTCCAAGCGAAAATCATGCCTCACAAATCCGCTGTGCTTTTTGGATGAGATAAACCGTTGTCACGGTGATGAGTTTTCAGTAGAAGTATGCTACCTAGACTTTAGCAATGCATTTGACTCCGTTAACCATAGCTTTTTACTGAAATAGCTGACGTGGTTTGGGACACATGCCCAAATATTGGATTGGAGAGCAGCATTAATTTGCAGGAGAACCAACTGCATTAGAGTTAGTGACTCCAGCTCAAGCACAGACAACGCTCACAGCGGTGTTCCCCGGGATTCTGTTCTGGGCCCGCTATTGTTCCTTATGTATATAAATGATTTGGCTGTCCTGCATGAAAACACTTGCTATATCCTCGTGGATTATGTACAACTCGTAAACAGAGGCAATAGAAACACGCTATCGAAGACGTTTGCACCGTAGTAAAACTTGCCACTTAACGCCAAAAATATGAACTATTAGCCTCCAGCCTCGAAGGGGCAACAGTACAATTTTTGGTGGTACATTGCCATTGGGTTGTCTTGACGAAGCACGTGATCTCGCTATTATTGTGACAAATAACTTTAAGCCATCAGTACCGTGTCGGCAAACAGCCAACAAGGCGCCGAACGAGCTATTCAAGCTCAGGAGAGCGTTATGCAACACTGAACTTGGGGTTTTCATCCCCTAACATAAGACAGTGGTACGGCCCCACTCAGAATACTGTGTGAAGGCTTGGGCACCATAGCTCCAAACTGATGTTGTTTGCATAGAAAGGTCCAAGAATCGGCGACTAGGATGATTGAGGGCCAGCGTGGGAAGTCAAATGGTGAGCGCCTTAGCAGCTCAGGGCTGTTTTTCTTAGAACGGTGCAGATTGAGAGGCGACCTGATAGAAATATTCAAAATTTTCAGGGCCTCAGTGGAATCGGGCCTGCCGACCTGCTTGAACCAGCTGCCTCCAACCACATGTGGGGGCATGAACTTAGGCTTAAGCATCAGAGGTACAGAGTAGAAATTAGTGCGAAATTCTTTGAGAATTGTGCAGTTCATAGTTGGAACAAGTTTGGTTCTGCCTTGATTGGAAACGCCACTGTAGAAGCCATTTAAAAAAGCTTGGAAAGATGTTGGTTAGACCTTTTTCCAGAATTGTTATAAGTTTATTGACAATTGTCAGACCTCATAGCCTATGATCTATGCAAGTACACAGGTTGCAGTCGTACTGGCTTCTTTTTTTGCAGAAGTAAGGGGAGCAACCCAAACGTCGAAGTACTGGAGGTCCTGGTTTGCTTCTACGGTACATACACAGGATGTTCGTTAGGCGGGAGCCTATTTCGTCCTTGGAACCAGACCTGGCATGTTTAAGAGGAAATAATTTCGATCTTGAATCCGTGACACTCTCTTACCAAGCAACACAAAATCAAATAAGTTGGACAATTTATTGTTGAATAAGACCAGTGATACTTTGACTTTCTCTGTGCAGTCACAAGCGATTGATGTCATTGTTAGAAAAGACAAAAGGTATATAACAAATATCTGCATTAAGAATGCAGAAATGGGCTTTGACGTTAAGCGCACACATGTACCAAATTATCTAAATTACTAATGCCAGCGATCGCGCAGCCAATGGCATGAGTTGCCTGACAATTGTATGAACATCACATGAAATTGTTCCTCCCTGTAAATTAGCTCACTTGGTGCAACATCTGGATACAACGTCTCCAAGAAGCTCCACAATCCATCAATGGACAGATTGAGATCCGGTTCTTTCAACAAGCAGACGGTTCCTTAACAGACGACTGACCTGCTGAAGCAGCTGCCGACTTGCAGCCGTTTACAGCACGCATGAATGAACTGAGCTCATCCGACAGTTGTGCGTTCTAAGATTCCCGGTTGGTCCCTTCTAGCAAGGTTAGTGCACAGATGCTTCACCAGCCCCATGTTGCATATTGGAGTGTCACGAGAATGAAAGGACTAGCGCAGTGATACTACTGGTGGCCAAGGATAGATCCAGATATCGAGAATACACTGAGGAATTGTGATAACTCTCAGGAACACCAGCGCAGTAAGCGCTCGGCCAATACATTTGTGGCGTTGGAATGGCAGGCCATTACAACGGCTCCACGCCTACTACTTTGGACTGACTAAGGAAACCAAGTTTCTCTTACTCATCGATACTCACGCCAGGTGGATAGAAGTGTAACCCGTTAGACAATAAAAGTGCGAAAGCACCATCGTTAAGATATGTTCGTCATTCGCCTCATTCGGTATTTCTGAAGACCCAATGTTCACTTTTGTTAACATCGCGTTCAACTGGTCCGTCAGTAACAACGGAATTACCTATACATCCTAATGCCATTGGTCCCACGGCAGGTCCGGATTTATTGGTAGCTATCATAATGTAATTAAAGTGTTAGGTAGGGTTTGCACTAAAACGGAATGTAACTTGTTGGGAAAAGGTCTGAAGATCTCAACAGAAACTTACCAAGGATCTCACCTGGCCTGTGGGTCTGCGACCGAATGAACCTACAAAGACAAAAGTGGATCATATCAGACCTCCAACACACACTCCCTTCCTGGTCTACTAACGCTGGTCAATTGGATCTGGATGCCCTTATCCAGAGGATTGGATCAGCCATGGCCTGCCTGCAAAAAATCCTACAAAACAATTGATTACCGCAATATACCTGAATCAATACATAACTATTTAACCTGTGGTCCCGCCTGTCAAGCGTCCAATCAATCGCATATGACTTGTCAGCAATCTCAGGCTGATCAATCGACAACGACAGTATGACTTCTTTGGGGTACCAGCTGGGTGATTAGGGTCTACATTGCTCCGGGAAATATTTAGCGACAGTGCTCCAGGATGTGGTGAGTTTTCGCCTGGCAAGCTTTCTCCCCAGAAAATGGCACTGAGGTCTGTTTAACAGCACTGCGACGAGGCGGATTTGACTCGACTCTAACAAAAGACAAGGCCCGATGATTTCCCAAACAACCACAATCCCACCTCGGACGTCCCTTAACCCTTCTCACACTAACCACACGATCAATCGCAATTGCAGTGGCGCATATTTAAAACTCCTACAACAAATAGACATATGCACTCTCACATACATGTAAACTCACAGCTCCAAGGTTCATGGTAAACTTGCATCATCTTTCATACTGTCCTAGACATTTAGCTGTACCTTGAACATGATCGTGACTGCACAGACGTGTCACGCAATGTAAAAGAATCAAAAGATTATTTAATACTTTAGTTATTAAAATGCATCTAAGATAAACGTAGAAGAGGTTACCCAAGCGTTGAGAGCGCGGTGAGAAATTGGCCCACTGCGAAGACGGAGAATATTCGTGCACATTTAGTAAATATCATTAATTTTCAGCAACCAGATAAGTCAAAACTTCCGCAAAATGAACCTATTGTATTAAATCCCTTGAAGGAAGATTACAGCATTGTACTTGTAAAGGCTGACAAGGGAAACCCCGGTTGAATGAGTCCGACATTTTGGAAAATATGGAGCAACCTATAGAGACGGGTCCATGTAGAGTAGTTATTGATAACGTTGTGACGTCAGTAATGAGCAAGAATAGGAAGGAGGTTGGTAACTATTCAATAAATGTGAAGGACAATTTAGAAGCAGGCTTGTGGTACGGTTTAAACCCAAAAGTTACTTTACGTTTGAGATTTTGTGGCTTGCCCAATGTACGCAAACCCGAAGTTCCCATACGGCCCATAGTTGACAGTACATGCTCCCCGACCCGTGCAATCGCGAGTACATCCTTGAAAAATGCTTATTAATACGCTCAAACAGAGCAAGTCGAAATCGACCCAGATGATTTCATGGTAATCTTCGCTGGGACATCACTTTTCAACACTGGACCCAAAGGAGGGGTGCTAGAAATAGCAAAAGTTTGTCTAAATGAAGACATCACTGAGTGATCGAATGAACCTTACAGTTAACGAGCTAATCGAGGGTATGACAGTGTGTCTTAACATGTCGTAATTCCTTTTTTTGCAGTCAAAGCTGAACAGTCATTAACAGGGTTTTGTCGGAGGATCGCCAATATCCCCTGTACTGACGAACTTGTATATGGAAGACTTCGAGAACAGGGCGTTAACAGACACCAGAAACTCACCATAAGCTTGGTGGCGCGAAGCAGACAACAGTTTTGTACTTGTTAAACGGGATAAGCAAGACGAATTGCTTAATCACTTAAACGCCGTTGATGGGAGGATACAGTTTACTACTGAATTGGGATGTTATGGCAGTACAATACCATTTATTGGCTCCCTGGTCAACAGGAATGAGGGCAATTTTGAGATGACCATATATCGCAAGCCAACAGATACTGACGGCGTACTCCCCTACACTTCGGGCCATCCAACCAGATTTACTCTGGGATAGACTCAGCGCTGTTCTACAGGGTACAAACTCTGTGCACGATGGATGAGAGCAAAAAGGCTGCGCGAAAAGTGGCAATGGGAAAACTTATATATAGTGTTTATCCACGGCGGCTAGTCAAACGCCAGTTCCATAAAGTGAAGACCCACAACGGAGCGTATAAGGACGGTAGAAACTGCTTACAAGGAAGGCCATTCCGAGGTACCGCGAAGTTAGCCAAGCAAGAAAAATATAAGGCTGATCTTATAGCGCTTGTGCACCGGAAGGACACCCTTACTAAAACTAGGAAGATTAACTATGTTCTAAAATTAAATGTAACGACTACACGCATGTGCATATAGGTTAAAGAGCATGAGAGTTATGCACACAAATTTCAGAGCACGGGAGGAGCATTACAAGAGCACCTAAAAATAGCTTGAATACCAAGCTATATTAAGAGACTCAGCCGTAGCTATGCAGTAGCTATGAATTAGACGCGGGTCACCAGATAGACTTGGATAACGTAGAGGTCATAAGGAGGGGTATACTCTCAATGTCCCAGCGGCTGATTGCCGAGGCTTTGGAAATTACCAAATCTGACAGCTGGGTGAATAAAATGGTGGGAGTATAAACATCTACTGCTTAGCGAGCGATCTTAAACCAGTTAGCCTGACGAGCGTCGATGCGTAGGTCAGATTGAAATGTGCAACTCTACTCCCATAGTCACCATTTTGGGCTTATTCGTCAATGCCATGAGGCACAAACGAACACCTGGTTATTCCCAATGTGATTGAACCACCAGAGAGGATATCACGAGCTGTGACTGTGATGACACCTTAGCTCAAGTCTTGGGTATCGCGGTTTTCATCCCTGTTCTCTAGAAAATGCCACTTCAGCTGCACTCTGATATACCTGATCTGACGAAGATCTTGTGTCAAGAGCGAAAGGTTGACAAATAACTACTGATATGACCTGATCTACTCCATGTAGACGGATAAAGTACTGGATAGTGGATAGGACCAGCGAGTATTGATACAACCAGATCAAGAGTCAAGCATGTGTATCATAAATACTGTTCTACGGTTCACTAATAACTGACTCATTAATGATTGGCCGGGTACTGGCAAAGTCTAATTGTATCGGGGGATGACTGGCATCGGGTCATGCGCAGCATTTGGGTTAGGCCTCCGTATATGACAACTCCCTCTTCTCTTGACATATCTGCCCGGATCCTCCAGCCTTTGAGTCGAGGTGAATTGGTCCGGCTGTCGTCGATTCCGTACTGGGCGTCTGCTTTCTGTATCCAAACCGTGTACCGACTCCTGGCTTGCATATTCCGCCCTAACCGAATTCGCGTCTGCTAGTTTCGGCAACGAGAACTCCTCCAGTAACAGCTGCAAATCAAACATAAGGTTGCGGTGAGGTAAACAATGTGTACTGCATGTCGTCTGTCGTCTGCTTCGCGCCACCAAGCTTATGGTGAGTTTCTGGTGTCTGTTAACGCCCTGTTCTCGAAGTCTTCCATATACAAGTTCGTCAGTACAGGGGATATTGGCGATCCTCCGACAAAACCCTGTTAATGACTGTTCAGCTTTGACTGCAAAAAAAGGAATTACGACATGTTAAGACACACTGTCATACCCTCGATTAGCTCGTTAACTGTAAGGTTCATTCGATCACTCAGTGATGTCTTCATTTAGACAAACTTTTGCTATTTCTAGCGCCCCTCCTTTGGGTCCAGTGTTGAAAAGTGATGTCCCAGCGAAGATTACCATGAAATCATCTGGGTCGATTTCGACTTGCTCTATTTGAGCGAATTAATAAGCATTTTTCAAGGATGTACTCGCGATTGCACGGGTCGGGGAGCATGTACTGTCAACTATGGGCCGTATGGGAACTTCGGGTTTGCGTACATTGGGCAAGCCACAAAATCTCAAACGTAAAGTAACTTTTGGGTTTAAACCGTACCACAAGCCTGCTCCTAAATTGTCCTTCACATTTATTGAATAGTTACCAACCTCCTTCCTATTCTTGCTCATTACTGACGTCACAACGTTATCAATAACTACTCTACATGGACCCGTCTCTATAGGTTGCTCCATATTTTCCAAAATGTCGGACTCATTCAACCGGGGTTTTCCCTTGTCAGCCTTTACAAGTACAATGCTGTAATCTTCCTTCAAGGGATTTAATACAATAGGTTCATTTTGCGGAAGTTTTGACTTATCTGGTTACTGAAAATTAATGATATTTACTAAATGTGCACGAATATTCTCCGTCTTCGCAGTGGGCCAATTTAGCATCGCGCACACAACGCTTGGAATAATCTCTTTTGCATAAATTTTAGATTTATTTACGGTCAAGGTCAAACCGTTCTCCAACAAGTTACATTGCGATTTGTTTCAAAATATCCGACATTTTAGCTACATTACAATAGCTACCAATAGACCCGGACGTGTCAGTGGGACCAATGGCTTTACGATGCACAGATATTAAAGGCTCGAACTTCTTCTCTCTTCTTCTCTTTGAATCCTGCGCTTGTTTCAATTGGACGTCTGAAGTCTTATTACAAATTCGGTTGTAGTCGAGAGACCTTATGACAGTCGGTAGATCCAGGCTCGGCCGATTCGTGTCGATGCGGATCTCGCTTAAACGTTTGGTTAAATACGTTGTCTCGATAGTCCTGGGAAGCATTAAATGCGATCCTTGCGGTGGTTTTACTGTGAGACATTTGGGGATCAGGTTACGCTTAAGCCATCTCATGTGGAAAACGCGATGAATCCCTCAGTTCGTTTCAAATCACGCCAATCGAACGAATTCACTTGACAGTTTTCGAACACGGGGTCCGTAGTTGGTTTCAAAATCCTGGAAGATTCTTGGTACCGATCAAGGAGTCATGAACTCAGAGGTTTGGAAACAATCGGTTGGTATAGTTGCTTGATAGTATTTCACTCTTAACACAAGACTTTCGTCAGATCAGGTATAATATCAACGCCCCAGCGATTGATTGCCCAGGCTTTGGAAATTACCAAATAGGACAGTTGTGTGATTAGAAGCGAACGGGTAGAACTCTCCAGTGCGTAGCGAGCAATCTCAAGCCGGTCAGCATGACGAGCGTCGGTGCGCGGATCAGATTGGAAAGTGCAACTCGATTCCCATTGTCACCGCTATGGGCTCCTCCGTCAGTGACAGAACGCACAAAGGAACACCTGGACTATTCCCATTTGTTCTGAACCCCGTGAGGTGACATCGCAAACTGGGACAGTCATGACAAATTGGATCAAGTCTCGAGTAACGCGGTTTTCGTCCCTGTCCGCTATAAAATGCCATTCTAATTGCACATTGATTTACCTGGTCGGACAAAGCTCTTGTGTCAAGCGCGAAACGTTGCCAAACAACCATACCAAACGATTGTTTCCAAACCTCTCTGAACTCATGATTGCTCGAACGGTTCCAAGTATCTACCAAGATTTTGAAACTATTGTTTGTTTACTTGTTCACCTGTTTCTGTGGAGCAGGTTACGTTGGTCATACAACGAAGTGCATATCCGAAAGGATGAAGAAACTCCATCTGGCCTGCCTCGGTCATCAGTTATGCCATGGCCGCGCATCACGCGGATACGGGCCACGCTACCAACGCGGCTTATTCGTTCAAAGTGATCTATCAAGCCCAGGAACTCGCTCGAAGTATTTCCGTAAGCGGATATTAGGCGCCTCATAAGCCATTGCAACACGGCTGTACAAACCAGGACTGTGTACACAGAAGTGGTTAATTCAGGCGTGGAGTCTACTCTGGTCTGGACGGAGCGCAGTTGACCCATGCGAGTGTGGGACTACAGTGGGGACCTGACTGACGGCGTTTTTCATCACATGCTTGAATCAACTGGCTGCTTGACGACCCTGTGGGTCGGTTTACAGATTTTGATTATCATGTAGTTGTACAAACCCGATGATGAGTTTCCGAAAACAGGTTCGCTTATGTCATATACGGGACCCAACCCAACATGGAGTGCTGTCATCCAATCAGACCATACAACTGTCCAGCCAATCACCACTAAGCTGGAACCAACCAAACGATATACCCCAGTGATTCTGATAAACACGTGAACTTCCTGTTGACACTTTGCTGACTCTGCTTGTCAGTATCTCTTGATCCGCTGTATCAATAATACCGGTCATTTCCACGATCTAGTATTCTATCCGCCTACTAGAACAGTTCGAGTTATATCAACTGGCGACGGAATTGGTAATTAAAATGGCAATTTCAGCAGACGATCTCCGTGTAATTCTTCAACAACAGCAGTCGCAGTTCGAGGCCGCTCAGCTCCGTTTACTCGATACTCTAACACGTAACCTCTCCCTGGTTTCCAAGGACAAGGCACCGCAGGATGAACATACCAACATTGAAGCAATTGTTTCTACAATTCAGATTTTCCAGCATGACGTTGCATCGGGTGTTACTTTTGAGTCCCGGTTCAAGCGCTATGAGGACATTTTTCGTGTTGAGTTCGGTGGGAAGGAGGATTCATGGCGATCACGAACACTGCTTCGTAAGTTGGGGATCACGGAGCATGATCGTTTCGTAAACTATATTTTGCCCAAACACCCACGCGGATTTTCTTCTGATGACACGGTTCAGTGCTTCACACAGATTTTTGGGGAACGTTCCTCGCTCTTCAGCACACGTTATCATTGCTTAAAACTCGTCAAGCACTCCATGGACGATTACATTACCTACGCAAGTATCGTTAACCGCGAGTGTGAGCGTTTTAAACTTGCATCCATGACCGAGACACAGTTCAAGTGTCTCATGTTTATTTGTGGTCTACAATCTCCGTCAGACGCGGACATCCGCACACGTCTTCTCACCAGACTGGAGCAAGACCCAGACATAACGTTGCAGCAAATGGCTGAGGAATGTCAACACCTGATCAATTTGAAGCATGATTCCCGTATGGTGAAACAGCAGCAGATCAACATGGCAGATGCCAGACCGGTCAGAGCACACAAACTGGAGTCCAGAAAGCCACCAACAGCATGTTGGAACTATGGCGCATGGCACTACGCCTCACAGTGCACTTTTCGCCGACATCGGTGCAATCAGTGTCAACGCTTTGATCACAAAGATGGTTTCGGCAAGCCACGAAACTCAACTAAAGCTGACAATTCCAACAAACGGTTTCCGAAACCACAGCAGAAGGCTAGTCGCAGCATTGTTGCTAGCTATCAAGTCAACTCGACATCGCGAAGACGCTATCTAACAGTGAGTGTAAACGGGTATCCCGCAACTCTCCAGGTAGACACAGGATCGGACATCACGATTATTTCGCAAACGATTTGGGAATCCATCGGAAGTCCTCCAGTTATGCCCACTCAACTGACAGCCCTCAGTGCATCCGGAACAACTCTCGGTTTGGTTGGTGAGTTACGTGGCTTGGTATCTTAAAATGGTAAAAAATTGGAGTCTATATGCTACCTCACTAACCAACCGGGATTGAATATTCTCGGCATTGACTGGTTAGATAATTTCAATCTTTGGAGTATTCCGTTTGATAAAGTCTGCAAACTGACACTGGGCATCAGCATTCCTCCCGTAATAATCGATGCAGGGCTACAGCAGTCCATTCCACAACGGTTATTTCAGCGATATGCACTAGTTTTCCAGGAAGGACTTGGTCTTTGTAGCAGAATGAAGGCTCAATTGCAGCGGAGAGCAGATGCTAAACCCGTTTTTCGTCCTTAACGTCCGGTGCTTTATTCTGCATTAAACAGTGTAGAGCTAGAGCTGGATCGCCTACAGCTAGCAGATGTCATACAACCAGTCGATTACTCGGACTGGGCTGCTCCAATCGTAGTGGTACGAAAGGCCAATGGCTCAATTCGTGTGTGTGCAGATTTTTCAACAGGTCTCAATGACGCTCTTCAGACACACAGTTATCCACTACCAGTCCCAAAAGACATTTTTACCAAACTTTCAGGCGGTAGACTGTTTGCCAAACTTGACCTAGCTGATGCATATCTACAAATCGCCATTGACGATGAGTCAAAGGAATTGTTGACAATTAACACACACCGTGGATTGTTTCAGTTTAACCGATTGCCATTCGGGGTTAAAACAGCACCAGCTATTTTCCAGCAGCTTATGGATACCATGCTCACGGGCATTGACGGCGCTGCAGCTTACTTAGACGATATCTTAGTGGTCGGAACAAGTCCAAAAGAGCTAGCAGTGAGGCTCGACCAAGTTTTGGATCGTATAAAAGAGTACGGATTGCGCTTGCGACCAGACAAATGCAGCTTACTTTTGCCACAACTTAAATATCTGGGGTTCATTATTGATCAGAATGGATGTCGTCCCGACCCAGCCAATATTTCAGCTATTGTTAACATGCCGGCACCAACAGACGTCAGTAGGCTACGCTCTTTTCTTGGCATGGTTAGCCACTATTCTAATTTTCTCCCGGAAGTGCATCAACTGCGAGCGCCTCTAAACGCATTCTCATGAAAGAGGTCAAGTTTACTTGGTCAGCAGAGTGTCAAGCTACGGTAGATCGGATTAAAGATATGCTGACTTCCGATCTCCTTCTCACGCATTACGATCCCAAACTTCCAATCGTGGTAGCTGCCGATGCAAGCAACTATGGCATCGGAGCTGTGTTGTCCCACACTTTCCCAGACGGTTCTGAGAAAGCAGTTATCCACGTGGCACGGTCGTTAACATCAGCAGAGAAAAATTATTCCCAGGTTGAAAAGGAAGGCCTGGCTATCATACTTGCTGTCAATAAATTTCACAAAATGCTATATGGTAGACGTTTCAAGTTACTGACGGATCACAAACCGTTGCTGACCATATTTGGTTCACATAAAGGCATCCCGGCAACTACAGTCAGCCGTCTACAGAGATGGGCTCTATCCTTACTGGCCTACGATTTTAGCATCCATTATCAATCGACCACAGATTTTGGGCCAGCCGATGTGTTGTCTCGGTTAATTGTGGATCATCTAGCAGACAACAACGAGACAGTGACTGCTAGTGTTAAAGTGGATCAGGAGATCAATCGGGTAATGCTCGACACCGCGAAATCCCTACCAGTCTCGCTAAAATCCATCCAGCAGCACACATCGTAAGATGCCGTACTACGTAAGGTGATGAAGCACGTGAAAGAAGGTTGGCCATCGAGGGTATCAGATGCAGAACTCATCCCCTATCACCGGTACCAAAACAGCTTATCAATCGTTGACTCGTGTTTGCTTTTCCCTGAACGTGTGGTTGTTCCCGCAGCTTTACAACGGACCATTCTCACCCAACTTCACAAAGGCCATCAAGGAATCACCCGCACCAAAGCATTAGCTAGAAGTTACGTGTATTGGCCAGGGATGGATGATGATATCTCACACCTGTGTACGAGGTGTGAACACTGTGCGGTCACGTAAAAATCACCAAACAAATTGGCCCCTGTGCCATGGCCAGCAGCGACCACGCCGTGGTCAAGAGTACATGTAGATTTCGCCGGTCCGGTAGATGGTAAAGCTTATCTCGTCGTGATTGCCGCTCATAGTAAATGGCCAGAAGTTGTAACAATGCCGACGACCACTGCAGTCGCAACAATTAGACAGTTACATCAAATATACAGCCGATTCGGAATGCTGGAGACATTAGTCAGCGATAATGACCCACAATTTACTAGCGAAGAATTCGCAACATTTGTCGTTCCAATGGGGTGGCACACATACGCACACACCCCTTTCACCCGCAATCGAACGGTCAGGTTGAGCGATTCGTCGACACGTTCAAGCGTGCACTTATCAAAGGGCGAGGCGACGGCCCCAGGGACGATTGCATACACACATTCCTAATGGTGTATGGAATCACACCACACCCCTCTTGTAACGGAAGGTCACCGTCGGAAATGTTGTTTAACCGTCAGATCATGTCAATTTGGGACATAATCGTTCCGGAGGTGAGAGAATTAGCCAATCCGAAAACAACAGAATCTGCGCAACCCAAACAGCACGTAATAGCGAGAACATTAAAACCAGGTGACTTGGTATGGACAAGAGACTTCCCGCCGTCGCAAAACAGATGGACGCCAGGTGTAAACACAAGACGGATTGGTCGAGTCACGTACCTAGTAGAGGTCGACGGTCAGACATGGCACAGGCATATGAACCAGCTCAGACACCGCTCTGATAACAATCAGTATTTACCTCCTCACAATTCCCAGCTTGATTTTCAGTAATTACTGGAGGAGTTCTCATTGACGAAACCGACAAATGCAAATGCGGATCGAGTGGAAAACGGAAGCCAAGCGTTGATGTCAGATTTGGATGCGGTTCACCGACGCCCCCTACGCAACCGCCGACCACCCGATCGTTTCATCTATACCCAACGGTTGGAAACTACAGGCAGACGTGTCAAAAGAAGAGGGAGGTGTCGTATACGGGACCCAACCCAACATGGAGTGCTGTCATTCAATCAGACCATACAACTGTCCAGCCAATCACCACTAAGCTGGAACCAACCAAACGATATACCCCAGTGATTCTGATAAACACGTGAACTTCCTGTTGACACTTTGCTGACTCTGCTTGTCAGTATCTCTTGATCCGCTGTATCAATAATACCGGTCATTTCCACGATCTAGTATTCTATCCACCTACTAGAACAGTTCGAGTTATATCAACTGGCGACGGAATTGGTAATTAAAATGGCAATTTCAGCAGACGATCTCCGTGTAATTCTTCAACAACAGCAGTCGCAGTTCGAGGCCGCTCAGCTCCGTTTACTCGATACTCTAACACGTAACCTCTCCCTGGTTTCCAAGGACAAGGCACCGCAGGATGAACATACCAACATTGAAGCAATTGTTTCTACAATTCAGATTTTCCAGCATGACGTTGCATCGGGTGTTACTTTTGAGTCCCGGTTCAAGCGCTATGAGGACATTTTTCGTGTTGAGTTCGGTGAGTTCGGGTTATATCAGCTTACACAGACTTAAATGCTTCTTTCAAGGGAGCTCCTTGGTATCTTCATGGTTACAACTACTGTTCCTGAAAGTTCCAGAAGGTTTTAAACAAATTTTATGCGCAGTGAGTGCCACGACCAGCACCAGCCAACAAATAATGCTGTTGAATTCTCGGCAGATGCAACGTCTGCCAAACAGAATCGTATCTGCATAGATGACAGTGGGTTCCGTGTCTAAGAGGAACGAGCAGGAACCTCGTCTTGCTACAGTTTGAGGGCGAATAGTGACGCAAAAGTTTGTAGTCACTATCCAAGGCTGCGTCCATTCAAAAATCATTAGCGATGGTACTTGCAATGGTGCAAAATTTCCGATGTTCGTCGTGGGAGTTGTGGAGCATATACGCTGCAGAGTGGAGATGTACGGTGCATGGCCGATCATGGACAACGCCAGGATCTACATTCCGGAGGATGTAAGGTGGATTTTGCATTCATCCTATCAAAAATGTGATTTTGCTGAACAAGTCTTCTGATACCGTCAGGGGATCCTGATGATTTTCCAACACAGAATTCAAACCAATCGAGAAATCAGCACAAATACGGACTTTACCGTTTCCTTTCTTTACCATCACGATAGGTGCTGCCCATTTTGTGCAATGAACTTGTTCGATTATCCCTTCAGATTGTAGTCAGTTCAACTTGGCTTCAACTAAGGACTGGGTTGCTTAGGGCATCAGACGTCTTGATCTAAGGACTGGCTTTGGCGTCTGGTTCAAGGTTCAACGCAGCAGTAGCTATGTTGCAGTATCCGAGACAGGTTGAAACAATGCATCGTGACGTCGTTTTATCTCGGTACTTCGACTTTGAAACATCGGGGTTGCTTTACACGGTTGCGACAGCAGATTGACTTGCGGTGCCTGATATATAGTGTTCACTGATTGATTAAGCAGCTTCAGTTCATCCATGCAGTTGAGCCCCAACAAATCTAACTGACTAGTCCGTCACGAAACATGTCGCCTGGATTTGTTTATCGCGGAAGTTTACCTGACAATTCAGTTCACCAAGCAATTTTAACGTACCTCATGAAGCATTCCGTGCAGTGTGACCTGTTTGAATGAGTCTCGGTCGCTCCAGCATGCACCAAGTGTAGCGAGATATCAGGGTGATATCTGAAGCCGTGTCGACTTGTAAATTGACTTGGAAGCCGTTGATTTTCACAATTGTGTATTTGCGCTTGCTGGCCCGGTCAAGGTTGAAAGTTGCGGTGATAGATCTGGTCAAATTGGGACGCCGGAACGATCTGGCATTGTTACGCATCTTTTTGGTTAAAAGTGGACAACTCGCCAGGCAACATGACTCCCTATGCCCTTTTCTGCCGCAACGGTTGCAAGTGTGGGTTTTGAATGGGCACTCGCGGGGAAAATGCCACACACCATAAAAGCAACATGCAGACGAAGGTTTAGAGTGCTGTGAACTCATGTGGAGAGCTTCTTTTTGGAGGGTTTGGCTGATTACACAGACAAAATCTTGATCGTTCTGATTGGACAACTGCTGAATCATTGCGGTATCGTGCTTCAAATTCGTCATGTGTTGGCACTAACCGGTCACCTGCTGCAATGTGCCATCCGGATTCTGCTCAATTTTGTTCAGTATTCTTGTTCGAATGTCGGCATCTTTGTATGCTTGTAGGTCACAGACGTATATGAGACATTTAAACTGATCACTTGTCACCTTGTGTAGTTGCGACCGTTCGCACTCGAGATTCACACGACTGCAATAATCGACCCAGTCTTCGTCTTCTTTTTCTGTTATTGTCAGACACTTGTACCGGATGTTGAACAAAGATGTCTGCTCCCCGAATATTTGCGACAGGACTGCGATCACTTCATCGAACGACAAACCTGTACCCTTTTTAGGTAACATAAAATTGGTACTGAAATCAACTTCAAGGGGTGTAATCGCGACTTAGCGAGTACAAGCGTGCAATGCGGTAGTCCGAGCCCCGGGAACATCCTTACGTATACGACAGTGCCGTATTCAGTTTCCGTGGCATCACAAAATACATGCACTCCACATAGCCATCGGCGCTTCGCGCTATACGCCGTGGAATAGAGTTGGCTAAGGGTTGTCATGCGGTCGACCCAGTGCTGCCATACCATTTATTTTAATGGATGGATAGGGTCGTCCCAACCCTGTTGTGTTTTACACATCCTCTACAGCAACATCTTTGCTGGTAGAAACAAGTGCAACAGACAGGAATAACACGGGAGACAAAATGTCACGTCGAGTTGGCCGTCCACTCCGGAACATGAGTCGAAACAAAAACAGGTAAGATTCGGCATTCTATTCAACGTCCAGCATACGCTCAATTAGAAGTGCGCAATAGTCAGTCTCCTAGATATTCCGGATAAATTCAAATGATAGAATTGATTCTAGCGCAGCTGGTTTATTGGATAACCATTTTCGCAGCAGGAAACCGACCTTAGCGAGCATGTGGCAGGTCTCTGCTGCAAATTCTTTTTTCTCATCGACGCTGTGTACCGGTATCAAACAGTTATCAACCTCTAATTTTCTCAGCTGTCTCAGTTGCTGGACTATAGTACAAATGACCTAAACCCATCGTTGTGTGGTGGGTTAAAGGTAGATACTACTGCGCCGGGTATAAGTAGTGTGGTGGTGCAAGATGACACACCAACAGCGAGCCCTGCCGACTTCCCCAAAGTTGAAGATGACATAGGATTACAGTTCCATGCGCACGAGGAGTGAACACAGAGGCAAGCATCAGTTGGGGAACACTCCATGGAGATCACGCAGATGAGCGGACGCCTCCAAGGTATGGACGAACACACCTAGTGTAAGCCACTTTAGCAACAAAAAATTACCGCCTGCTCCTTGGGTTCTAAAAGTTGGCTTACGAAGATCGTAGAGGGCACAAAACGTCAACGAATTAGCTGGGAATGGGGGGCAATCATTTGGTACTCAACTGCTCCCTTGGAATTGTGGTAGTCGGGGCGCCACAAGAAACGAAACGCACCCTCGGCACGAAAATTTGCATAAACATCTCTTCTACATTAGTTGCCAGGGCTAACGGATATTTACGTTACTGCGGAGGGGCGTTTGCCAGTTCATCAGCGAGGTCGGCTCGCTGATACATTTGGTCGCTCAAACATAGGTTCCGGAACTTAGTTACACAATCAGGGGCAACATGTAGCTTGTCTGGCCTTCTGGGAATGATTGCATCATGGTATGGGGAGATATCACCGAGATGAAATAGTCCTCGCTAGCAATTCTGGATGGATTTTGTTTACACACTAGTTGATAAGGATTGTTGTCAATTCTTTAGTGCATTACAAAAACAGTCTCACAAGGGAAAGGGTTTTAGAAACAATAATACTTCCTCCGCAAGTAGTCTATGGTCCAGCACCAAATCGCCATGACTGCGCTGAGGCAGTGGAGCAACGTAGTGTTCCTCGTTCAAATTTGTTTCTTCCTCACTCATATCTGGAACCTCTGGGTCCTTAACCGACGGTGACCGCTTAAGAAGTTCTACCTCCAAGGATTCGGTGTTATACAACTTCATATCGGACGAAGAGGCTTCACCAATCTCCAACTTCTAGTAATCGAATGAACGGCCGTCACATTGTGTTAGCTCAATGCTAGGGAGCTCCTAGTACAGAAGGAGTGGTCGCAGGGCAGGTACCTTGTAATTCATCTCAACGTCCGCCTGCGTCACTGGGTTCTTCTTGGCTACAGCTACGCAGTCGTCCGTAGTACACTGTCGGTCACAAATCGATTGGCTATCGTCGAGTTCGTTCTGTAAAACGATGACAAGCCTGGCCACGTTCACCGCCTGACTTGCCTTGAGCTATTCGTGGTGCTGTCTAAGCTGTCTGAGCTCTAACTTCCAGTTCAAAATCGGATATAATTTGCTACCGTTTGAATTCCGCTAATAAAACCATTAGCGGCCTTCGTGTTAGCATGAGAGCCAGAGTGGAAAACAGCATCAAAGGTGACTTGACTCAATTGTTTCATCCCATCTAGCGACTTTGTCACCCGAGTAATTGGCATTGCAAAATGTTCAATGAGTCCAGCAATGTTGAAATGAATAATGGTGATTGAAAGCTGCGAAGTTGAGTACTGGAAAACTGAATACATCCAAGCGCTACGAATGCTGTCATGGGTTAAGATTAATGAAATGGTAAGTTATGTTTCCCCAACAGTGACCCATTCCCAGATTCATCAGCAGCAGTTTCAGTGACCTACGGACTCATCACCTCATGTTGATGATATAACATAGGAACCTAGCCCAGATAAAATTAGGTAAGGCTAGCGGAACTAGCAGGTTATCTCCGATTGTTTTTAGAATGTGTGGATTAGTTAGCACAGCATCTTACCTAGTTGTACACAATGTTTCTAAGCATCAGTATCACGCGCCGTTGAGGAAGCGCATGGAGACAGCTAAATAGCGGCCTATGGAGTGCACTTCGGTGGTTTGGAGGATATTTGAGAAAGGATGCTATTTGAAAGAATGGATATTTGAAAGGACGCTGGTCAAGTAAATTAACCACGTTAATTTCTGGGTTGCGCGAAACACTGCTGAGCAAACGTGATCAGTTTATTTCAGAATTTCCCACGTTCTGATCACACTTTGATCGGCTGCGTTTAAAATACCGCAGAAAAGTATTTATCGGCCGGGTCAATAACATGGATTCCGCACCAGGAACATTTTGTTAGCCCGTACCAAATGCACAAAATGCCCCTTGATTTCTCGAAGGCATTTTGTCGTTAGATTAATGCATTCTTCTTTACATGATTCCGAGCTATAGGAATGGTGACGCTGTCCAACCTAGGTACATCCATACATATTCCAAAGCCGCTTGAATGTGCGAGTTCGTAGCGTTCTGTCCGACCCGATAAATGTTTATTGTAACGTACCTCAAGGTTCGCTAGTTAAACCAGGGCAATTCCTAGTGTAGTATCCTACCGAAAAACACGCTCTTCCAGTATTTAGAAACATTAGATTTCACTTTTGTTTTAACCTACAAAATGTAAACTTGTTTTACTGATGGCACCACCGTTGACACAAATTGTTTTGGTGAGTATCTTGCCGCACCGTTTCACATTCTGGTTGATTCGCTTCCTATTTTTGTAGTATGCACAATAGACGTTGGGTTCAGTCGCCTCCAAGTTCTATACTGTCCCGTATTTGACACTTCTCTTACGTGCCATTGATTTTCGACTAGTATCCCAACAATTGGTGATCCCAGTCCAGAACACGCCGCCCCCCATTTTGAATTTTCATTCTGGTGATCTCGTTCCAGTTCTTGTGTGATCCATTACTTGTGATCATAATTTTTCTCACCTACCACATTCTATCCGCTTTTTGCAATGGATTATCTAGAGGATAAGCTATTTGCATTCGCGGTTAGCGCCGTTGAGCCTGTCAAGGCTAATACAGTTACGTTAGTCCCTCCACCTCTTAGGGAGAATGATCCTTCGTTATGGTTTTGGCACCTAGAATCCATTTCTTACACCGTCGGATTTCTTCTGATTTCACCATGTATAATCAACTAATATATTGCCTTCCTCAAAGTATATCCTCGCATTTGAGAGACATCATGTTTTGCTCCCCACTTGTAACGAAATACGAGACTCTTAAACAGGCTATTATTCAGCGAATCACGTCTTTTGACAAAGTCCGTCTGCAGCAACTATTTGGTGACCTGTAACTAGAAGATAGGATACCCTCAACCTTGTTGCGCGAAACTCAACAGCTCATTGACATGTCCAACATGAACGTAAGGATTTTCTGCGAGCTGTGGAGGCAACGCCTACCTGAAAGCACGCAGGTTATCCTTGCAGTAGCAAGTGACCTGCCATTGACAGCAGTTGCAGATCTGGCAGACTGGGTCATCGAATGGCACCAGCCAGAGACTGAAACCAAAGCATCTAAGCAGCTTTGTGCTGGTGCTACAGCATCATTATACTTGAGATCCTTGGCCTCCGTCAACACAGGCATATCATAGGAGGGCGGTTCGCCCCCGGGCGGCATTGTTAGTACGGTAGAGTCTGATACCATATATGAAGGGCAAAATATCCGGATAAGCTGAGAGTCGAAGATTTTAATGTTACCCTGTACGACCAACAACACATTTGCGCCATGCGTCACAACTGTGCAAACGTTCTTCCCAGCGATCCTCTTACTTACCCCAATGCGGTCACTTTTACCGCATTTATTTCAGTGTCCCAAACGATCAAGCCTGGCGTCGGAGACGAGTGCACACTTTAACCTGAGCTGACTATTTGGCCTTCACGCTCCTATTCTGCCCTCAGTCAGAGCGAAATTTTACCACTCGGGCGGCAAAAGTGGTTGTTACGCCACTGCATCAACAGCATTCGTACACAATCAACCAGCTGATTGTACACAGTAGCTGAAGGGTAAGGGTCGACAAAGGGAGAGGGACTAAGGTCATTTACACCGACTTCACCAAAGCCTCCGACCGCCTGGACAACCGTATTCTGCCCCACAGGATGGGAAACTACGGGGTTGGGGATCCTGCAGAATCAGCAACTGCAGGTTAGACTACGAAATACACTTTCCGATCCAATTTGTCGAATGCGGAGTTCTACAAGGAGCAATTCTGAAGCTGCGTCTGTTCGTGTGTTCGTTAACGAGCACACGCGTCAAATCACCTCGGATTTCTTGCTTGTGCCGACGATGTTAATATATAGTGGGCGATCGTCGACCAAAGAGATTAAAATGCGGATATGCGAGGCCAGAACAGTGTGTGTATTGTCATTACACAATTTGCTCCAGTTTAATTCGTCCAGATGTAAGGTGGTTCACATCCGTTATCAGCCGAAAATCATATGCAAGCTTGAAGATCATGTCCTGCAAGTAGTTACCTAGGAGCGCGTTCTTAGGGCATTGATTCAGCCTGATTTGTATTGCTCAGCACAATCGGAGAAAGCGTCTAACTGGGAAGCAACACACTCGTATCCTGCGGCAAGCATTCGGACAGTCGAACTCATCGGTCTGCCCAAATATGTTTAACACCTACGTGCGGCCTATTAGGGAGTGCGCAATCTAGGCTTAACAGCCTTCGCTCAAGCAAGATCCCACAGCGCTCGAGACTCCACAGCGAAGACCCACCCTACACGTCAAAAGATTGTTCCAGCTCCCACATCAACTTAGGCTGAGAACCCTAAGAATGTACAGTGGTCCGTGTCAGCGCCTGCGCGGCGACCAAATTGTGGCATAGCAAATTCTGAGGAACTCCAATCACGTCTGACGCCACCAAATGCAACTTAGTTACAACTCGAATTTGAGGGGGGGGGGGCGGCACCAGCTCAAATTGGCCACGCAATACAGCGGGCTATAAATTCGCCGAAACATTTACATGCTTCGTGTGTATCAGCCTTGGAACGTCCTCCCAAATTACGTGCTTTCCGCCACCACTTTACCTGAGTTTAAAACACGCCTTGAAGTTACCCTACCCTACCTAGATTAGGAGATATAGCCTACGTATATCGACAGAGAATATAATGCGAGGAACGGTTCCCCAACCAGCGGCTATACCAACTAATGGATCGAACAAGAGAAAAGATGGGGTTAATGCACTTCTCTAATTGCGGCGCGGGTTCGAATCTGGGCGTAGTATACTCAGCCCGCGTGCGACTGGTGGTAGTCAAACGGCAGCAAAGCGCTGTTACGGCGTACAGCCGATACATTGTAGTATATAATTTAGACAGAGACTAAGCGAATGTTTGTGTTACAGAGACTTTACGGATAATCTGCCTGAATCTGCTGTGCCACCCCCAGCCAGTTCAACCCCGCACGAAATGTGAACACCAAGACCAGCCAGTCCGAGGAATCCCGATCCTGATTCTATTGTATGAGAGCATGATGCAATAAATAGGGTGCAGGAAACCACTAACACAACCAAATTGGAGATGCTAATTAATGTTAATAAACACAACTCAATGGTTCAAGTTCATGGTCCGACTTGCCGTTGATTCCTCATAGATTCGCATTTTGATTTGTATTCACGTTCGATCTCTAATCGTAGATCGATCAACTGTTGCGGCACTGCTCTTGGCCTGAACGCTGACTCCGTAAAAGTTTAACCACCGATATTACAGTAAAAGATAGGATACACTTCTGGGATGGTGAATGACAAGTAAATTAGTTTATGACTTACTGGGAAAACGTCTGGTCAACCTAGAGCTACGTAATGCAAGGCGCCACCATTCGCTGACCGAAATTTATCCATACAACTATGCACTCCGACGATTAATCAGTGAGCCATAGAGTCCAATCAAGATCAGCATAAAAGTAGCAAACACAACCAAGCATACGCACGAAGAAAGGAGTCGAGGTGATGCAGAGGTATTCCGAGAAGAATCTTATGAACATCACTATGTATGGCGAAGAGAAGGCATCCGCACAATTTGGACGACGATAATTAACTTCCCAACACTTTCAAATGCACATTGATAGAGTTAACAGGGTTAACAGACAGAAATAGAATATAAGAAGAGTGATCGTGTCGTTGAGTGGATCGTCATATTGTGACATACCACGGAAAAAAGGGACTCTTCCGAAGTGTGAAATGAAGCTCCAGGTGGAGGGAGAATTAGACAAAACGCTTTCAAGAGATAACAAGGAACACAAGCAATTAAGAGTTGATTAATGTGATCATGACCAGTGGACAAGTTGTCTACTCGCTACCCAAACCTATTGGTTGCACATGTTATGGGTGTGGTATATGCGCGTCAATCTGACGTGTGGGCCCCTCAGCACGCTTATTTCACTCACTGGACCATTCTCTCTGCTGCTTGGCTAAATACACAATGCTAGCTTACACGTTGCTGACCCATTGTATGTAACCTCTATAGCTGTGAGGATGTGAACCCGGTTTCGGTTGTACACAATAGAAGTGAAAAGGGAGTAAACGGAGAGCGATAAACAAGTATTAATATTGATATGAATCATGTATATTTCAGTAACATGAACTGGAAGTGCGAAAAGATTCATTGTATAGCTAAGATTGAGTGTTCGAATGGTACTTCAAATAAAGTGTCGTAGACACCTAAAACATCAATGTACATGATAAAATGGGTCCTGGAATAACCAGCCAAATCGAATAATGTGGGTAAGAGTTCCCCGCCACCAAAGCTGATACCGACAAAACTGAGAGCGCACAGCAGTTTGTTCAGATCCATTGCTAAGGTTGATAAGACCAAGGACCAAGACAAGAAATCGATACAACTGTCGGATTCCACACAGTCCTCACGGCACAGTAACATATCGTACTGCAGCGCTGTAGATCCAGAAATGTCGCCGAAGCAGTCTAAAAGCACTTTGTCAATAGCCCGTCGGAATGCAAAGCATAGTCGAAGTGAAGTTGGATACTGAAGGCGCTGACTCAGTTCGACAGTTGTCTGACTGCTGTTTTGAAGATGGATTCGAGCCAGTATGAAATGACGCTTAAGACGATTAAAGCGTTTCGACTGAACATTTTTCATGTTAGTTGGTACGTACCCAGTAACTGTGACATCCACTTTCATCTGAAACAAAGAACAGCGTGTCGGAGAACCAATGAACAAAAATAACAAAACATTCCAGTGCACACATCTGGATGTGTTTGGAACGCCAGGCAATCGACACGGTGCACGCAACAAATAATTGAGGTTAACCTAACTTGTTCAACCGGAACAAGAGCAACAAAGAACAGCCAAATAGAAATTGAAATTGCTTCGGTAACCAAGATAGCTGGTGACTCTGCACCATACTAAGAATCAGATAGCACCTCGTGAAAACCAGGCATTCACGAGAAAGGAAAACAATCCGGATCGATCTGTTCATTCCTAAGATTTGCCATCCCCAAGAGGAAGTTACAGGTAAAACGGTGTTGTAGGGTAATAGCACGTGCACGTAGGCTAAGAGGAACATCAATAGAAGGCCTATCGTATGGATTCAGATAGACTACCGGTGACTGATTGCCTTTTCACTGGGACATCGTTTTTACCCTATCTTCGGGTAAGTTGCCACGGCTTGTCGGGCCAGCGTCACGGATGTACTAGACGGGGCGTTTACTGTGCCTGAAAGGTATCATAATTCATCAGCCCATTCTCAATATCTCAATTTATCCTCGGCCAAAAGCAATATACCCTCACTAATGCTTTCATTCTCGGGACACCTCATGGAGCACAGAAAGCATCTGTGCAGAGTCTTGCATGGAGGGACGAACTGGGAACCCCAAAACCCACGACCATCGGATAAGCTCAGCTCATTTCTGTGTGCTAGAAATGGCTGCAAATTGGCAGTTTCAGTAGGTCACTGTGATTTGTGAAACCGTCGGCTGTTGAAAGTACTGAGTCTCCATCGTTCCACTGATGGAGTGTGAACTTCGTGAAGGCGTTGCATCTGGATGTGGCTTCTTACACCGTAAAACGAGCTCTCTATAGTCCAGTGCCAAAATCCCGCGGTCTTGCGGTAAGGTTTTTGAACCAAAGGCTTTGGTTGAGAACCCTAATCGTTCTCCTGCCTAGGCCTGGGCAACCTGACAGTATTCTGCCCACGCAATACAACGAACCTTTCTCCTAACGAGTTCTTGATGCTTTGGCTGTCGCAGAGGATAATCAATGGCGCTCTATCTGCTGCATCATGCAGGGTGGATAGGGGTATGGATGCTACTGATCACGCCTTCCCGTTTTGCGCTTCTTCATCATTATCGTCCCGCTCCAAATTTACTTTTATCCCCCCATTTTTGGCCCTCCCTCACCTTGCTTCAATAGTCGCTTGACTTCTAGTTTCAAGTCACACACAGTCGCAGGGCATTGACCCAATCCAGTCGACAAGTCCATGTTCAAACAAGCGGACTACGTCAGTTCATCCGTTTCCCTTTGGAGTCCTCGCGTCTCGCTAAGACTGGCATGCCTCAACATGCGCACTTTCCTACAGATTGACCAACAGGGAGCACTTGCCCCCACACCAGAGACCCTATCGATCGATATTTGCTGTTTACCGGAAACCCGCCTGCAAGATTCGAGCTCCGTGCTTATCCTGCGATCCCCCACACGCGACACCGGTGGCACATTCTCATTGCGCCTGTCTGGCGATGATGCAACTTCAAATGCTGGTTCAGCTGGCATCTATATTGTTTTAAGTCCTCAGACTCAAGCTGCCCTGATCGATTGGATCCCAGACAAAGGTCGGATGTGCGCCTTTAGATTAGCTGGTTCATTCCATGCTACGAAGTCGCGCGGGACCGAATGGTGCTTGTTTGTCATTGCGGCCTACGCCCCTACAAACTATAGCACTGATTCGGTGAAAGATGATTTCTATCAGCAACTTCACGAGCTCCTTCGTTACAGGAGGCACGGATACTGTGGTGCTGGCTGGCGATCAAAAGGCTCAAGTCGGAAAATTGTCCTCGGATGAGGTTCGTCTGGGCGACCAACATGGTGTAAGTTCCCGTAATGATAACCATGAGCAATTGCTACAGCTGTGTGAAGATGCTCGTCTCTTTCTCGAGATCACAAATTTTCAGCACAGCACCCACAGAAGCATTACTTGGCACCCACCAACCTCGGGCCAGCCATGGACCCAAATCAATCATATCGCGATCAGTTACCGCTGGAGAGACTGTGTCCAAAACTGTCGCTCGATTTGGAGCACGAGCGTGGACTCTGAACACGCACTTGTTTGCGCCGACCTCCGTTTGCGTTTCGATGAACATTCGCAAAGTTCATGTGAACGGATTGACACCAGCCAGCTGCCGAAGCCAGGTGTTCTGAATGTGTATCAAAATGCGCTGACCTTCGGGATGAGTAAGCGCCTACTGAACACTGTCGAAAATAACTGGTCGAATATTCGTCAAACGTTACTATCAGTTGGCATGTCCTCATGTGGCAAATCAAATTTTCAACCTAAACATTGGGTTTCTAAAAAATCTCTGGAACTTATGGATGCTCGCCGAAATATTCCGGCTGGAAGCGAATAAAATGAGGCTCGCAAAAATCTCAGGGCAAAACTACGTGCTAGCCTGAAAAAAGGCCGCGAAAACTGGTGGTCTCCTCGTGCCACGGAGATGGAAACAGCCACTACCGTTGGTAATCATTGTAAGTTATTCCATCTAATGCGGGAAACAAGCAGCAGGAGACCTGGTGTTAGCGAAACCAAACGTGACGAGATTGGACAGCCGATCCACAGCCTGTCAAAACGCTTGGAGCGTTGGCCGGAAGACTTTGCAAGGCAATTTAATCAACCTGAGTTATCGATTTCTTTTTCAGGCATTGAGCGCCCTTCTCTCTGGGCCGTCTCCTTGGATCCGCCCTCACGCGCAGAAGTCGAATGTGAGATCAATCTGTTGAAATTGCACAAGACCGCAGGGGCAGATTGAAGTCCTCTAGACCACTTCAAAAGTCAGGGGACCTGCTCTAGTAGATCATTTAAACGAATTGTTAGTGAAACTTTGGGAGCAGGATACTGTCCCGACAGACTGGAGCCGCTCCGTCATAGTCTCAATTTTTAAGGGGGCTCCCGTTCGGAATGCGGCAACCATAGAGGGAGCAGTCTGATCACAAATGCCTCTGTCGTTCTCCATAGACTGACTGACGCTCGTGAAGCCCAGATCCACAAACAGCAAGCCAGGTTTCGTCGAAATCGAGGCTGCATCGACCACATCTTCACTTTGCGTCAATTGTTGGAGCACCGCCATGTTTATTGGCGACCCAAAGTTGTCGTGCTTCTTGACATAAAAGGTGTCTTCGATTCAGTGCATCGATGTCCACTTTGGGACTGTCTGTTGAGGAAAGGTCTGCCCGATAAATATGTAAACATTATCAAAGCGCTGAATGTGCATATTTCGGGCAGAGTGAGGGTTTATGACAAACTGTCGCCGACCTACAATATCTCCAGCGGTGTGAGACAAGGTTGCCTGCTGTCACCTTTCCTCTTTAACTCCGCTATTGATGAAGTCATGGAAATAGCTTTCGCTGGACACGACTAGAAGGTGTGGAGCTGCTTCCTGGTGAACGACTTCTTGACTTGAGTATGCGGAGGACATTGCCCTCATATGTGACAGCACCCAAACGCGCATGGCTGCACTGGACCGATTAGCACTGGCTGTCAATTGTTTTGAGATATGTTTTGCTCTATCGAAATGTAAAATTCTTCTCCAAGATTGGCAGGGGGCCCATCCATGCGCTGACCTTCGGTGGTGATTAGCTGGAAGTCGTTCAGGAATTCAAGTACCTGGACAGCTATATAAGCACTCGTAAGATCGAAGCTGAGATTACGAACCGTACAGAAGCAGCTCGAGGTGCTTTTGCCAATCTCCGCCAACTGTGGCACAGACGAGACATCACTCCCGGAAGGGCAGAGTGTACAATGCAGCTGTCCGTTCAACCCTCTTATACGGTTGTGAAACCTCGTTCACCAGGTCGACAGACGTAAAGAGGCTGGTCACATTCAATCATTGCTGGCTTCGCAGCTTAGTTCATGTCTGGTGGGAGCACCGCATGAGTAATGAGCGTGTACGGCCTCGCGTATTTGGTGCAGGAAGAGTGAGTGAACCGCTCAGCACCAGGTTCCGACTGATGGGCCACGCGTTGCGCATGCCAGCACACCGACTTCCGCGACGGGCATTGTTTGCGCGCTGGGGGTACGATTGAATGAGGAGGAGGAGAGGTCAAGCGATGACTAGGTCGAGAGAAATGAAGACCCTCACTTCGAAGTTGGCGTCGGTTGGTGCATCCCGACTGCCTGGCTGGGGTTTTAAGGACGACGAACACGCATGGTTGGACACACCTGCTGATATGGCTAGGAGTCGGCCACAGTGGCGTTTGTGATGTGAGTTTCTTTGTCCATCCCCTTCGGCTTAGCATGCGCCTCCAACGATCTCACTCGTTAGGCATAACATTTTGCGGCACGATAGCCGGCCGTTAACTCTCCGGAACGATGTCCATCCGTTATTGGGGGCTCAGCCGGCGTGCCACTGTTTTTTCTTCTTGTCTTTTGGATTGCGGCACAATAGCTGAGGTGTTTTCTACCTGCAGCTAACGTGCATAATAAATGAATGAATGTATCTGGATGTTGCATTAGGTGAGCAAATTCACAGGGAGGATCAGGTACACGCAAATGGTAAACGGCTTAGGGTAGCAGCTGTGCGATCGCTGGTGTCAGTAAGGTAGGTAGTGTTGTAATTGTGTATGCTTAATGTCCGAGCCTATCCCTGCATTCTTGATGAAGACATCAGTTGCATACCTTCGGTCTCTCCTAAAGACATCAGCAGTACCGACGCTTCGCCGCCACGCAAACACCACCGGTCGAGCGTGGGCTAAGGATACTGCAAGAGTAGCAGGCACGAACCCGCGCGCTTGGATAGCAAGGCAGGATTTTGATTCTTAAGGCTACGGGCCGGTCTCACCCAATGATATTAGTTGTTGGTGGTTTGTGTGAAGTTCAAAAGCTCCCACAGAAATAGTGATGGAACCTTTCACACCGAAAATTACGGATAAGACGTCCTTGTCTTGCTGTGAATAGTTTGTTTCCGCTGGTTGCAAAATGTTTGATATAGACAGTATCGGGTGCAATACTTGTTCATTCATGCGGTGGTACCGGACAACATCCACACCCAGAGGGGACGCGTCATGTTGGGGACAGCTAGGATCATAAAAGTAACTAACACTGATGAGGGGGCTAGGGCTTGTATGGTTTTGGTTAAAGTACTGCTTCGCCGAGGATGCCAACACCACTGTACGGTTTTATGGAGTAACGCATGCAGAGAAGATAACATAGTGGATGCATCAGGTAATGTGACAGTATCCCTAACAACGAACGCAGCTCATCAATGGCTCTCGGTTCAGGGCTTTGTAAAATGGGTTTTAACCTGTCATCTAGAACGCAAACCGACCTTATCAGGCCCGCATCCAAATTTCACACGGATGAAGAATAAGACTCACATTTAGACCTTCGTAATTTAAGTCCGTTTTGAAGTAATCTTTTATGTATAACAGAGTGTTTGTAGGTGTTCCGCGTCGGTGCATCATGATATGAGGATGTCAGTTAAACATGGCCAAGTGAGAGGTATATGATTTACCAAATCAGCAATAATTATTTGAAAGATTCGGGGGCAGAGTTGATGCCAAAAGATAAACGAGCGTATTGATAAAGTTATGAGCGTGTAATAAATATAGTATTTTCTCGAGAAGGCCGAGTTCATGTTTGGTGAAGTGTTCACCCCCTGCAAGTGTAGCATACAAGCCTTCAATGCGGGGTAATGGATATCTGACTCATGGAAGACTGGTAGACAGTTATCTTGTAGTCGACGCGAATTCGCTCGGTCAATCGGTTTGGCCACCGGTACGATTGGCGTACTCCAGTTGGAAAATTGCACGAGCACTATAATTCCCATAGTTTGTCAGCGGTTTAAGTATTCTTCAACTTTGGACTTTACAACATATGGCAGTGTTCGTGCTTTGGTGAAGTTGGACTGGGCACTTTCCTATGATTTTAATGTAGTTTGAAAGTCTTTCAGCTTCCCCAGCTCCTCCAGAAAAGCCTGCGTGTTATTTCAAAATTGATTTCAGCCTAACGACTTCAGCAACTGTTTTAAGGACATTTAACGTATCAGGCAATGCGTCGATCCAGTCCCTCCCGAGTAGATCTGTTTAATCTTCCGATATGACATATACAGGAAGGTTGTGTCACAGCGCCATATTGTGTATGGACAAGGCATTTACTTAGGAGACGAATCGGCTCAACTGCATACGTCCGGAAGTTGGAAGTGCATGATGTAATCGAGGTAAGTGCTTCCCAGCGTCCGCCCTAATTATTGCCACGGAAGCTCGCATATCTATCTTCATCAATACCTTTTGTCTTTGGATGCATAGCTCCAGTGTATGGCACTGAGCGTAGATTGGACACAGTATTCAGCCATACCGAAGTTAGCAGGTTCGTCCATTTCACAACAATCCACCGCTTTTGTTGTTTTGCTCGTGATTTATGCAGTACCGAAGGTAACTTGACTGACCTGCATACTCGTGACAAATGATTCACCTTACCACAAGTTCGGCCCTCTTTTCTGGTGTCGACATTCAGATGCGCATTCGTATTGATCTTCACATCGGTGGTATACAAACGGTTTTTCCTTCATAGAGGTCCTCGTTAGCTATGCCGTCCATTTTCCCCAACTGTACACTTCCGGATGATTGTACAGTGAATGAGGACAGTTGTTGTCTCGGATTCTCTCTTCGACGGGCAATTGAATAAGCCAATGCCCATTTAAGTGCAGTCAACCTGTGAAAAGAGTTTTCCTGGGTATGCTGAGCTGATATGCATGGTGTGTATGGGCGATGAATGCATGTACATCTCCCTGGTTATGGCAGAGTTTAGAGAAATATCTGGTTGCAAACGCGTTTTGTTGAACATGCCAAAGAGCACTGAACGTATCCAAGGTACTGACTGTGGTTGCACAGAAGTTATCAATCCGGAGGGCGTCAAAATATCGCTGCCCTACGTCATCAAGGAATTATCGGAATAGCTTGATCATGTGTTGCTCTAGCGGACTCAAGATTGGAAGTACTTACAGATAGTCAGGTGTCACGTATGCAGTTCAGTATTTATTGTGAACACAGGCGCCCACATGATTGGTTTTTCTTTCCGGTATTTCTAGCCACTGTAACGTAGGAAGCGTATATTCAAATATTCCATACTACGCCTGCGCATTCTATTCAGTCTATCGGCTAAGTGCCATACTTAACAGTATGGCGATGAGGTTAAATTAGCGTGATGTTGCACCTTCCTACACTACTTTGGAATATTGCTTCTGAGAAGCCAACATCGGCTACCTGGAACCGCCGGAAGTGCATTTTTTGGATTAGTTGGAGCTACTACTCGTCTTGAAACCAAATACAGAGGGCCACAAAATGCAATTACTGCGGAAATTTCTGGGGGATGGAAATCAACGACATTTCGATGCTCTCTATGTCGGAGAGAAGGCGACAGTCTGCAGCGCGCTAGACGTCCTCAGTAGGTTATGGGGTTCACGACTGAACACATACACTGCGCGCTATACTTTCTTGACCTTGCATCAAATCCCTGAAGGAAGTGTCATTGATTTTATTGCGAAGACTCAGCAAGCCCTACCAGATTGTCCGTATAGTGAAATCCAAGCCACGAAGAGGCGATGGCTTTAGGGTGCTTGATTTCCGGTACCCGTAAGGAATAGGTTAATGAAAGGCTGTAGTCAGAAAATGACGGGGAATCTGTCTCATATAACAAGGAACCGCAAATGGATGCGAAACAACCGCAATTAAGATGTCCAAAACGCACGCCTAAGCCAGTTGCTCGGTATCAACTAGGTGTCTGCAGTCCATACCAGAGAATAGAGGGGTGTTACGTATGCAGTTGGGTATTGACCGTGGACACAGGCGCTCATATGACTGGTTGGCAATGAGCTTGCCTTAAATTCCTTATTTCATAAACTTTGCGTTTCGGCATTTCTAGCCATTGTAACGTAGGAAAAGTTCATTAAACGGTTCCATAATACGTCTGCGCGTTCTGTTCCGTTTATCGACTACGGATGATACTTAACATTAGGTAAGATTGTTACCATTTATTCCAACTGGCCATAGATGGCATTTCCACAGAACATGAAAAGAACTTTGTGGGTGCATTCACAATGGACGTGGTAATCTCCGTCGCCAAATGGTACGTCTTAGTCACGGTAAGTAAACGTTCGAGAGCGTATGATCTATAGGGCCCCGAACCTTAGGGTAACGAAAACAGGTTTGAGCAGAGCAAGGTGTAAACAACAACTGAGAGGACACCTCGACATTCATGCAATGGATACAAGATGAGATTGGTATGTGTGTGCGTGTGCTTGCATATATGTGGTGTTTATTTACCTGAGTGGATTAGTATCTGACCTTTAATGCGCATGCGATACTTGGCTAGAAGGATGTAATGGTTAGCCGGTCGAATGTCTTAGAGAAGCCGTGTCAGACAACATCACCTACTATGCCAACATCCACAGTCTCGGTCTAATGGTCCCGCGCTAACAGTAGGCTGGAATTGCATGATCGGTTTCGGCGGAGGCATGTTGTCATTGCGCGATGTAACCAAGTTCGTCAAGTTAAGAGATGAAAGCGTCAGCAATGATAGCTTCCATGGCTTTCGAAGGAACTGGAAGTAGAGTCAATGGACAGTAGTTAGCTAAGTCTGAACGACTGCCTCCTTTGCACATAGATACCGATATCTTACATCAAAACTAGAAATAACTCAGAATGCTTTTCGGTCTCACGTGAAAATTTGAAGAAAGGAATTATCGGCAGCTAAAATAAATGGCCCAGAGAATACTACGCTGATTCTAAACTCGCAATGGAGCTGTTAACAAAGGCGGTGGAATGCCACAAGTCAAAAAGTCTACAGAGACAAAGTAGGTTCGAGAGCGACTACCGGTTGCACGTGAGTTGCAGAACAAGTGTCATAGTGATAGCAATTAGTTTGCAATCTGTTTGCGGTTTAAAACGGACGAGTGACTGCTTTGCGATCAGAACGTAAAATGCGATCTCGATGGAAAACAAGAAGCCCACTGAAGTAACAGCGTTGTTCCTGCTGTGAGGTTGCAAAATGGATAAAGATGGATATGACGACTACGCGAGTTGTCGACGCAGTTAAAGAGGCTCTAATCCAACTGTTGATCAGCACGTCGCCAAAGTAGAAAGATTATTTCTGGTGGGCTGGACGAATATAGTACTGCTTGCACACGATAAAAATAGGACGACAATGAGTTGATCACTTAAAATGCGCAGTAGAAGACTAGAACTGCAGCCCAAGAACTTGATGGGATAACTAAACTTGTGGGTTACCGAAACAGATAGGAGGAGCGCGAGAGACCACAAAGAAGATGCGGGGCAACCCAATGATTAGTGACTAGTATTGAAAAAACCATACTGAGTTCGCAAAGCATAGGGTGATGACGGATTTCCGCGAAACCAGAGAAAGGTAGAACATAGTTCAAAACGCACGGTCAATAAGTAAGAAGAGGTAGACGTAAAGCATTTGTAAAGCGGAGATATATTTAATTAATGCCTAAGAGACGGTGAGAACAGCGGGTAATAGCATTAAGCTGAAAAGTATGAATATGAAGGTACATTTTGAATACGCATTAGAATGACAAGGTGAACACGAAGTTATGGACGAAGCTGCGTTGTATGACTATTGGTAAAAGAACGGCGCGGCAGTAGTACTCAAAGAAAGTCAGCGGGAAGCGATAAAATAGATTAAAAAGCAGGTTAGGATAAAAGACGAAGTTAAACAACAGCAAATAAAAGTAACGGCATGCAGATATTGCCTTATGCCATCGTCACGTAACAAAGTCAATCAGCGGACTCAGCGAACAAAAACAAGAAGACGTCAGAATGGTGGCTGGTCATGTCATGATGAGCAGTGAAAATTCGAAGAAAAATGTAGCGAAGTCAAAAAGTTTGAAGTGGAGAAAAGGAAGTGGAATATCGGAGTTAAGGTCCATAGGAGAAAATGACAAGACGCTAGACTTGCGAAGAAATGGGAAAAATATATAAATTGATGCTGTTAAACAAAAATGACAGGAAGGCAAAACAAATTCAGGGGAAAATGAGAGACAAAGAAAAGTGAATGGGCAAAATGAGACTGGGCTAAAAATAAAAGTCAGCTGTAGAAATACCAGCGCACATGCTATCAGACAAATACTAGGCCACCAACAACGGACTCAGATCTCTGCCACAGGTAGACCATACCTCTCGGCTAAAGAAAGGCAGGTGTTTAACTGTGCATCCTCGAGGTCATCCACGCCCATTCCGTTTACAATGCGCCTAGGCGGCAAGGCTGGCACTGCAGCGACTTCAGTGGGAAAAGCTAAGACGGGCTTGGCCATGGTGTTGTGACATAGATTATTGCCTAGGTTTCCGTTATTGCATACTGGAACGCTATATCCGTTTTGAATCGGGCGGGCCATAACCAAACCGATAGCCTCATCGTAGCCCGGGGGCGGATGGTCTTCTCGCAACACAGTTTGGTTGAGATCCATATAGGAATCGTCCCTCGCTTCTGGACGACAATCCGGGACCGCACCATGAATCAAAGTGTCCTGCGGGGATTCTGGCTGACCAGTAGCCGCAAACAGAGCAGCCATTGCAGCATGTTGATTGGCTTCTGTCAATTGATCGTTCTGAGGAAGGGTCGTAGGCGATGGCTGAGTACGTGTAGTTGGAGTAACTGCCGCAACCAGCTGGCCTGGAACGATCTGTTGGGTGGTCTGAACCGTCGACTGAGGCGGCACATTTGACAGTGAGTGTGCCTGTGGGGTAACAGGAGCCGTGGACACGGGAATTTGCAACCTGTGCTGCTGTGCAACCGGCTGAACTGAAGAAAGAGGGTAAGCCGAAAATGAGTGGGGCTGCAGGTTCTGTTGCTGAGGTGGTGGTAATTGAACGGGCTGGACGATAGACCGGGGTTGCTGCTGCTGCTGATGCTGCTGCAATTGTGGTGTTGAGTGAGGATGGGGAACAGAGACCTGGCTCACCGGTGGTTGTGAAAATTGTGTTAGAGGGAGTTGCACTACATTTGGCATGCCCTGTGGTTGTGGTTGATGCTGTTGTACCGGTAGGGGTTGAGATTGCATTGGATGAGACTGCATTTGCTGTTGAGGTGGTGGTGGCAGTAGTGATGGCTGAACTTGTTGATGTTGTTGGACGGCCGTTGGTGTCAATGCACTTGAGCATTGCTGAGCTTGGACAACAGACTGTTGGAATGCGACAGCGTTTGGAGCAAGCGGTTGAGCCTGCTGGGCAGAAACCATGGGTGCAACGCAGGCGTTATAAGGTGCGTTCTGTACGAAGAAGAAGAAGAGATATATAGATTGAGAAGTGGAGGAAATGAATGCAAGTGCATTCTAATGAAAATGCAGAAGATTAAATAAAATTGATTATCGATCAGATCGCATCAGTGTCGATTAACGTAATGCAGAGGCGAAAATTGTGACCCACAAACTCTTCGCTATCCTGCTGTGCATCGTCGGTATCTCGAGCCTCGCATAACGTTATGAATGGTGAAGCGGATCCGATACACCCGGCTGCCAATCATACAGTGACAAACTGGATCAGTCATCACATAGGGCTGAACGCGGCGCATAAACCGTACAACATTTTCAAAGACGGTTGGAATCATTAAAGAAGTTGAACATGTGAGGAACATTGAGAAGTAGCAAAATTAGTTGGAGCGCTTCCCTTTCTCAGTCATGCAAATGAAATCCGAAGCCGCATTACTATCTACAGGAAGAAATCCGGAGAAGTCTGGTGTGCAAAGAGACAGGTGACAGGTAAACATTCACCCTTTATGGGTGCATAAAGCACATTATTGAATTGACTCGACTTGACAAAGCACCCACTGTTCCTTATCGGTGCCGTACGTATTTGAATTTAACCCAATGCATCCAAAGAATGATAAGGAAGTATAATGAAAAGTTGAATCAAGTCTGCGTTTATCGTCAATCTGAAGGAATGTGATCGGTCCCAAGAATGTTGATTTTGCACCCAGCCTTATGCTTTGAACCGATAAGTTCTATGGTAAACAAATAGGTCCTATCAACTACTGTGCATTAATTTCGGTAAGCACACTCAGTTCATATGTCACACTATTTTAACCGCTGCTAGCGTAGTGACGTGAATTGAGGTATATAGGCTGATCCTACTTCAAAAAGGGAACAAAAGAATTGAGTGAAACTGAGAAAACCTTGGTAAGTACACAGATTCGCTGGTTAATGCTCCTTATTTTCAAGGGTTAGCGAGGAATGGAGAGAAGTGCTCTTTAGACGAGCAAAATCGTAAGTCCATGAAAGGGAATATTGGGCTGTACCAAGCAACCGCCTAGTAGCCAAAGAGCATAACGATATGGTCTGAAAAATTCGACTCATGGAAAATGGCCGCTTTCGTTGTGAGGCTCAGCGGCGAAAAGCTTCCTAGGAGGAGTGAAAGCAGAAAGAACAGAAAAGAGCAACTAAGTTGATAAAACCATTGATTTCTGAAAATGGAAGTAACTACGAACGACAAAAAAGGATACATTTGGAGTGGATATTTTTAGCAGAAAGTAAATAAAATACACAGTCACAACTCCCAGTTCATGAAATGTGCAGTCACACCGATTCACCATCAGTCTACCTACGTAAATAAGAGCTAGTATACTGTTTAACACGGAAAACGAAAGCATTTAAGTTCATGGGTTTCGCTAAATAAGATAGAAAAAGACACATGAAAACGGAGCCAAAGACTGCAATACACTGGAACCGAACAATAAAAATAAGAAAAGCAAGGGCTAGCCAGATAAATCGAAAGAGCACATACTAGCCCCTCACTTCATTAGACTGGGCCAATTCTGATGGAAGAAATTTTGTATGCACTCTGAACAGAAGATAAACGAGCGACAACGGGATATAGGAATATGATGGGTGGGGAAGATAATGGCGTCCCTTCCAAAGAAACTACGAATCACAACGCATGCCTAAAAGATGTACTTTTTCTGATGTCATGCACCTGTGCAAGAAGCGTAACGCGCAGCTTTAAAGATAAAGGCCCGTTTTAAAGTGATAAGCCTAATCTAGAGCACTATGTTAAGTGAGTCGAAGTCACGCATAGTGTCGCACAGGAAGAAGGTGCAAAAAGAAACCTAAGTCAATAAACCCTAGGTTTGATGAAAATGACATCGCAAAACAAGACTAGTGTGTGGATTTCGGAACCACCAGTGGTAGGCTGTTCTAAGGATGGGTTGCGTCTTGAAACAGAAAACCAAACTGGCTCAGTCGTATAGGAAAAATTGATACAGGTAAATAATTTCAGTGTCAATTAACAGCGCGAATGAAAGTAAATTAGGGCCGGTAGAGAAGGGTACTTGGGGATAAATGGTGTCACGGAAATATATATATAAATATATATATATATATATATATATATATATATATATATATATATATATATATATATATATATAGCTATCAGACTGCTGGAGATATTGGTATCGTCTCCGCCAATCTATTAGGAAATGTTACAGTGCAGATGAACTAGTGATATTGCACCAGACAAGGAGGTTGCTATGCAAATCCATCCTACCGTACGTTTGATAAGAGTCTTTCGATTTTGCTCAGTCGCCGTAGATCAGCCGCGCAGGTCAGGGTGAGATTGGAGCGCACTAATTTGCCGACCCACCAATGGCATGTAAGTCTACTGTATTTACTCACCCACGCATGTCTGGGGGTGTGAATACGACGTGAGGACGCATAGCGGTGCATGTGTCCTTGAAATATGTTAATTACCCTCGGCGATTTTGACACCGGTCAGTTCAGATTGGGTCGCTGCCGACGTTTTTGGCTGGTGGTTTGCAACATCTCGACAGCAGTGCATAATGCACTGGCTACCGTGTTCAAATGTTGGTGGCGCATCGACAGTTGCTTAATGTTATCCCAGCAAATGATAAAAGGGTTAGTGACAACGCTGTTGTAGACTGAATGTTACCTTCACATAAACCACCTTAGCAAAATAAGAATTCGTAACAATTAGACGGTGAAAATATGAGATGCTACTTCTGCATAAATGAGTCCGGAAAAGCTGTCGTTGACAGACTACTCCCGTCACAGTCTTGATAGCAATTGCAGGAACCAAGTGGGGTGCACGCTGTCTAATTTGTTTAACAGTGACCGTGACGGTGTAACATGAAAGGCTGACAGTGTCGCTCAGTCTCTCAGGAAAACGTAGGTGTATATCAAACGAAATGATGGTTACATGCTGCCGTGTATGCCAATTAAGAGACTACTCGCTGCACGTGTTTGTGGAGAAGGACTGCCGATGAAATCGGTGGCTGTGTTATGCGTCTCTTGTGTTCCGCTATCCTTGTGCTTAGCTCTCTCGCGGTTTGGCCGATGTACACATGTGCGCAGCAGTCCTTGCAACCAATTTTTTAGACGCAATTGGTTGTCCTATCTGCGAGAAGTGGGTCTTTCAAGCGCACTAGTGTAGAGCGGAGCGTTTGGCCTTTCTGGAAAATTAAGCTTATGTTTTCTTTATTTAAGACCCTCTGGATGGCCTCTGAAGTTCCATCTTTATAAGGAATATCTACCGTCCCAATCCACTCGGTAGTACACCGTGGTTGAGGATTTAAAATCCGCTGCAACGGGTATCCGCCTCGGGTATCCACTACCAAGCAATTAGTTCATTGCTTCTTTCCGCGCGGCCTTCCTATCTTCTTCCTCTGTGCACAGAGTCTGGGCTCTGTGAAACAGTGATGAGACGATTCCAGAATACACATGCTTTGGGCGACCTGAACTATAGTAGAATACACCATCTGTCTCCGTCGGCTTACGATATATCTTTGTTTTTGGACTACCCCCATTCCTGTGAACTAAGCAGTCAAGGAATGGCAATGTTCCACTGCCAGATTCCAATTCCATAGTGAAATGTCTGGTCTCCGCAAGAGTGTTCAAACGGTTTAGAAACTCGTCTTTCTTATCCCGTTTTATGCAAACAAAGGTGTCATCCACGTAACGGAGTGACGCTCCGCGTTAGCATGTGAGTTGAAGCTAGAAGATAAACGCCTAGCAAAGCATGTTGGGAAGGGCCAAGAATCGGGGGTTGAAAACTGGGGGGATAAAAGTGAAGTTGGAACGGGACCATAGGGGGGAAAAGCGTAAGAGGGGAAATAAGAAGACGGGAAGGCTTGAGCAGTAGCATCCAAACCTCTATCCACCCTGCTCGATGCAGCAGATGGGGCACCGTTGATTATCCTCTGCGGTGGCCAGAGCGTCAGGTATTTGTTTGAAGAGTGATTCCTTGTTTTGCGTGGGCAGGATACTGTCAGGTTGCCCAGGCCTAGACAGGAGAATGATTAGGGTTCTCAACCAAAGCCTTTGGTTCAAAAACCTGACCGCAAGACAGCGGGTTTGGCGTTGGGCTATAAGGTGTCCGTTTTAAGGAATAAGGTGCCACCCTCATTCCAACCCCCAAGCTGGAGGACCAGGACGCTGAGTTTGTCTGGCCTCTAACCATTGACCAATCTGGTATGAGTGACTCTGAAGGTGCAAAAATGCACCACCCAGTATAGCTCAATGGATCACTGAGGCACACAAACCATCGCACCACGGTAAGGTCCAGACTCATTGCGACATAGTCTCTCCTAGAATGAGGACAAGTTCAGACGAGCCGTGTGTGATAGATCAATCGCACACAGCGGTGAATCATGGTATGGGGTGGCCTCATGAGCTTAGCACGAGTGTAAAACTGCGGTGGGACAAGGACAAACGTGGCCATAAAGCAAAGGGACACTGCAGGGCTGTTAGGGTGGATACACATGGGGATGGACACCAGGAAGGAGGGCAACTAAGGCGTGGGAATTGGAGTGTTCGAGGAAAGACAGTACGTAACAGCAAATACGAGCTAAACCTGGGGAGGGGAATGGGGAAGTTGGGGTAGTAAATTTGGGTCAGGCAAAGACGGTTGTCATCGAACAAGTGTACGTTACACATACCACCCCGCAAATACTGTCCGGATGCAGAATAAGCCACAACACAGATCTGTCTCAGGAGGTGGAATGGCTCAATGTTACAGCGAAAGGGCCGTGTTACGGTAAAGGATGGATCATAACATTTGCTCGAATTCTTCCTGGTATCTGCAGATGTTGTGCCCATGCTGGGCCTTGATTCCATTGAGACTTTGGGTTTCGTCTCCTTTATTCATGACCGTTCTGTTCATTCGTGTGACAATAACACAGATGGTAGACAATTATCTTAGTGTGTTTGCCGATGTCGTGGTGAAATTTCAGGGGGAAGCTCACCTGACGTAAAACGAATAGGTGAGACCAGTAGCATTGCCAGCTAGGAAAGTACCTATCGTTTTGCGTGAGAAGTTCTTAGACGAGTTGCAGCGCTTGATCCGTTTGGGTGTTAGCCAAGGTTAATGAATCAATAGGTTGGGTCAGTCAGGTTGCGGTAGTCACTAAGCAGTCAAGTGGTTTACGCTTGTGCATCGATCCTAAGATGCTAAACGCCGCGCTCAGAAGAGAACATTTCACGATGCCAAAGCCAGATGACGTCCAACCGGTATTGCTCAAGGCCAAGTTATTCACAAAATTTGACCTCGCTTCTGCTTTCGGGCACATTAAGCTTGTCGAAGAGTCCAGCTAGTTAACCACGCATGGAACGCCATTTGGACGCTGCCAATGGTTGCACCTACCATTGGTTTGAAAGTATCCAGTGAAATATTTTGGAAACGCATTATGCAAACACTAGACGACCTACCGAGGGCATTATGTGTATAACAGAAGACGTGCTAGTTTTCGGAGTTACTGGAGAAGAGCATGACTGCAATGTATACAGATTGCTACAGTGCTGTGCAATCAGGGAAAGTAAACTGAAACGTGAGAAGCTTGAGTTGCGTAAAACGAAGTGGTTTTTTACGGACACGTTTTAAGTTCAAAAAGGGGGCTGAAGACAGATCCAAAGAAAGTCAGAGCCATAAAAGAGATGCCACCCCGACAGCTGTGTGAAGGCTATGAGCAGGCTGAACGGGAGGGTGAACTATCTCAGCCGTTTTTTACTCGGACTAGCTGAAGTAATGATTCCTATGCGGAAACTGACACATACAGGCGAAAGTTGGCAGTGGACCGTAGAGCAAGAGAAAGCTTTCCAAAAGGTTAAACAGCTGATCACAAGCGTCCCCATCCTAGCGTACCATGATCCATTACTTTCCTTGATATCCAGTGTGACAGTAGCCGGTTCGGCATCGGTGCCGTGCCAATGCAAAACGGAAAGCCCATTGATTTCCGCAGCCGAACGCTAACGGAGTCCGAACGTCGTTATAGTCAAATCGAAAAGGAAAGTATCGCGCTGATGTATGCTGTGAAGCGTGTTACTGAATAGACATTCGGCCGCCGAACTGTCTACCGAATTTACTGACCACAAACTGTTGGTATCCACAGCCAACAAAACACTCCACGCCGTTCCGCGTCGCCTGCGGCAGACGATCATTAGTCTCCAGAAGTACTACCCGGAAATCGTCTATCAACCAGAATCAAAGATTCCCATTAGAGCTACGCTATCAAGAGCATATCTTCTGGATGTGATTGTAACGCAAGAAGACCAAGACCTTGTTCATGCTACGCAGGTGGTTTCTGTCACAGAGGAGCATTTCCAGCAACTACTACGCCACACGGGAGCAGACAAACATCGGCAGTCCTTCTCCACAAACACGTGCAGCGAGTAGTCTCTTAATTGGCATACACGGCAGCATGTAACCATCATTTCGATTGATATACACCTACGTTTTCCTGAGAGACTGAGCGACACTGTCAGCCTTTCATGTTACACCGTCACGGTCACTGTTAAACAAATTAGACAGCGTGCACCCCACTTGGTTCCTGCAATTGCTATCAAGACTGTGACGGGAGTAGTCTGTCAACGACAGCTTTTCCGGACTCATTTATGCAGAAGTAGCATCTCATATTTTCACCGTCTAATTGTTACGAATTCTTATTTTGCTAAGGTGGTTTATGTGAAGGTAACATTCAGTCTACAACAGCGTTGTCACTAACCCTTTTATCATTTGCTGGGATAACATTAAGCAACTGTCGATGCGCCACCAACATTTGAACACGGTAGCCAGTGCATTATGCACTGCTGTCGAGATGTTGCAAACCACCAGCCAAAAACGTCGGCAGCGACCCAATCTGAACTGACCGGTGTCAAAATCGCCGAGGGTAATTAACATATTTCAAGGACACATGCACCGCTATGCGTCCTCACGTCGTATTCACACCCCCAGACATGCGTGGGTGAGTAAATACAGTAGACTTACATGCCATTGGTGGGTCGGCAAATTAGTGCGCTCCAATCTCACCCTGACCTGCGCGGCTGATCTACGGCGACTGAGCAAAATCGAAAGACTCTTATCAAACGTACGGTAGACAGATCAGACTCTCAAGTTACCGCTTCATGTGTATATCTGTTTCACTGTACTTGCGGTAGGAAGTAAGTTGGCCGAACTACAAGGATCAGTTCTATTGCTCGCCACATATTTGATTGCTCCGTGTGTCAAAACTTACGCGGATCGTTCAGGGTAATTAACAAAGAGATTCCCGGCTGTTTCAGTTTGCCGAGGCTTCGGTGATCCGGCGGCTGAGATCAAGCGTCGCTCAACCCTGGTGAAATCAGTGTTCGTTTCCATTCGACCGGAATGTGTTTGACCTTAGTGATCTTTGACCGCTATTAACTTTCGATAGATATTTTTGGATGTAACGTAGTCATTCCACAACTTGCATGTAAATAGCAGACGCGAACACTGAAAATAGCTGAATTCAGATTATTCTGTCGAAATGTGGCTCATCGTTTCTATGTTAAAATTTAGCATTTCTACTAACACAATGGTGAATAATTTGTCACTGGACATTTAACAAATCAAACTGGATACAGTGGCGCGGAGGGACAGTTCCATACACACGGTAAGGCTACGGGACGCTCTTAAAGCCACAAAACGCTAGGTTAATGCGAACCCAACCGTGAAATCAACAGAAGAAAGAATACGCCTATCTCGTTCCATGGTTGTGAGTTGACGATACTGTGGGCGTCGATCGTCTTGATCAAAACCAATGACCCAGCTGCCTTCGTCACCCCAGTCGTCGTGTGTGCATGTGTGTATTTATGAACGTGGGCGGGATAGTCAAAGGCTCACTGAGGCTTGTGGCGGTGACATCCTGAGAGATCGTCAACCCGCTGCTCCCAGTGTTGTGCAGTAGATTCATGACCTGGACGCCTCCTCGTGGCGACCGCCCGGTGGTAGTTGGCTTACACTATTCTTATAGCTAAGAGCCAGGACACAGAAGTCCGCATGAGTCACTAAACTGACTCGTGGCGCACAGTCGCTGCATTTCGGGAGTAGGTGTTGATGAAGGATTTGGCTGGGGACTCGGGCCGTTCTCCTATCAGGTGTGGAAACGCTGACAGCATATCAGTCCAAAAGCAAACCATGAAATATACCAATACTGATAATGTCATGCTGCATTGGGCGTCGCTTAGTGGTCTTAGGAAAAGGGTCGCCTTATCAACTACATACTGCGGGGTGGATAAGCGAAAACATGCAACCGATAACGCCTCCCTTCTTTCATTTGTTTCCTCTCCCAGTTCCCATTGCAACTACACAAATATTTCGTTCTACACAGGCCATTACACGAGCGATTACCCGCCACCGCAATTGTATGGCTCGGCGTAAAGCGCTGAACACCGGGTGCTGGAAGGTGCGCACACTGTTCGGCCGAAACGCGAGTGAGCGTCCGGATCGACGCAATGCACTGGTCGCAATACGACTCGCGCGCTATGGGATTGACATTGCCGCGCTCAATGAGACTCGGCTTGCTGACCAGTGCAAGCTACAATGAGTCTGGTGTTAGGTACATTTTCCACTGAGTGGGAAACGTCAACATAGCGTCACATGAAGATGGGGTCGGATTTGCACTATCCGACCGCCTAAATCGCCAGGTGGTGGCAGAGGCGACTGGCATCAGATCACGATTTATGACGCTAGACCTAAGACTTGGAAGAGGCAAATTTTACACTTTAATAAGCAAGTATGATCTCAACATGTGTAATCCTGATGATACAAGTGATCAGTTTTACGCTCAGTTAGCCTTAGTGATACGATATGTGCCGAACAGCGAGTGGCTATTCCTAATCGGTGATTTCAAGGCGGGAGTCAGGCGTGAGGCCGGGGTGTGGACAGACGTAATCGGTCCGTACAGTATTAGCGCATCCAATGGGAACGGTGACCGGCTGCTTTCACTGTGCGCCACTTCAGCCTGACGATCACGAACACAGTTTACACTATGTGCGAGTGATATAGTTAATTAGACGCACAACGGAGTGATCACGCTCACCTGCTCGACTGTCATCGTACACCAGCTTGAAATGTGTGAAATGCGCATGACACGTGTACTGCGTGGAGTTTAGCGTGTCACTGATCACAAGTTGGTGCGGAACAAAGTGTACATATATTTTCGTAGATCCACCTGCCGTGAATCGGTGTACGTTTAATGTTTGTTCTCTAGGTACTATTGGGAAGAGGATGGAAGTGGGGAAGGCGATGGCTACTCACCTAGGCGATGTCGACTGCATCGCAGTAGACGGAGACCTGTGACACCACCTTCGTGAGCAGGTGACAGCTGCTGATTAGGAACAGATCGCGCGCACAGATTATAAGCAGCTCGATCGGTTTGATGACAGCAGCGCGGCCAATGGGGCATTGGTGTCTGAGGAGAATGTAACATTCACTGCACATGTGGATGAAGCTGTCGATACAGAGCAGGAGAGTCTGTTCTGTAAACTTCGATGGATCAAGAATGCATGGTGTACGGAGCAGATAGAATGCTACCCCGAACGTCGCCAACACAAAGATCTCTTTAACTGCGGTGCACGGACCCACCTCGCAGTCGCTGAGGACGCTGCCTGGTGCTGATTCAGACTCCAGACAAAATGCAGATCTGGAGAAAACACTTTGTCTTTTGAACAAACGTTCAGAGATTGGCTGGGTAATGTGCACGGGCTACAACAGCAAGAGAGGAAGATGGGTCTTACCGACACCCGAAACTAAATGAGACGCAAAGAAACCTTGCAGAGCTGCGAAATGCAAGTGAGTCAGAGCCGACGGGATCACGCCTGAAGTATTGAAAAACGGCGGACCCGCGTTAGCAAATGCCTTGTACCACTTGGCGCAAGGCGTGTGGACTGAAGAGGAAATGCTTGCTGACATGAAAGACGTCTTTTTGCCACCACTGTACAAGAGCAAAAAGAGCAAACAATGTGCAAGGAATTATCTGGTATCAGCTTGTTGATCAATGAATCCCGCTCAAGCACCTAGGCACTCAGGTCGTTGAACCACATGTGGCGGAAGAGCAGTGCGGAATCAGTTCGGGCCGCAGCACCATAGGCAAGGAGTGTGCGACACGTCAGTTGCAGGAGAAATGCACAGAGCGGCACCAGACATTGTACTCGCTGTTCATAGAGCACAACATAGCATTTGACAAGGTGAACCGAGAGGCAATGTGGCTGGTGTTAGGTAAGTTTGGTTGCCCCAGTAAGCTTTTAAGTCTAATAGAATGTCTGCACAGTGGTATGCGGGCGAGGGTGCAGTTGAGTGGGAGAATCTCGGATAAATTTTCTGTTGTCACTGGTCTGAAGCAACGTTGCGTCTTAGTTCCCGCTCTGTTGAACATGTATCTTCATGTTATGATGAGTGTCAGTGATTACAATGTTCGTGGGGAGCACCGTATTGGTGGCGGGTTCCTGAACATCCGTTGTTGCAGGACGATAAATCTAGGGTGTGTGACAAACCTTCCGTGTGTTGCTGTTTACCGACGACTGCGTGTTGTTTGCACAAAGTGTAGATGAGTTGCAGCGCATGACGATAGCTCACGCTTCAACAGCGGCCGAATTCGGGCTCACCATCATAATAAGAAATATTATTCGCCCTACTCAGCCAACACCAGGAATAGAGTCCGTGGGCCTGCCCCAAATCCAGATTGCGGATGACGTGTTGCAGACAGCACCGAAATTTCGTCACATTGCGAGCGAGCTGCGCATAAGCGTACCGAATGTAGCTGCTGCGTTTGGTAACTTGGGGAAATGTGTGTGGAACAACTACCAGCTTCCCATTGGAACGAAATCGATGGTGGTGCTGTCCGCTCTTCTATAAGGAAGCGAAACATAGACGTTGTACCGGAAGGACCTCAGCTATTTGAAGCGATGTCATCAACTGTCTGCCACGAATTCCGCGCATTGCTTGGTGTGACAGTGTTGTAGACACGGAAGTGCTGCGCCGCAGTGGCATGTGTACTGTAGATTGTGACATAAATTATATACAAGTTTAACACGCAACCACCTTTCTGTCGTTATTTATCACAACCTTTCTATACACTTTTTCAACCTACTTGATTCGCTTTCCTGCTGAATAAAGCCTATTCGTTCGGGTTATACTCACTCTCACTCGGTGTGTTTGTTCTCCGCCAATTCATATAAGAGATTGTATACTAATGCTGATACACCTGAGGTAGCTGGGGCATATCAGCCGTATGGACTCAACTCGGATGTCCAAGTAGCAGCTATATGGACAACTTGGTGCAGGAAAGCGGAGCGTCGGAAACCGAAGCTGCGTTACCAGGACATGATCAAGAGGAGCTTATCACGAACTAATGTTGATTTCGGGTGCATGGTCAAAGGCAGTTGATAGCTGCAAATGACGATAGCTTCACAAGAGGGCAGTTGCCCAGGCGCAGGAGAAATCACTACCGCATGATGAAAAAAACGTCGATTGAGGAAGCGGCAGGTGCTACTGGAGTCTAGCCCATGGACGTCAACCGCACGGTGCTATAGCACATATGGTTGCGAGTGCCTCAACCAGGCTTGCTTATTAAGTCACTAGCGTCGCCACGCTGGGTCTACATCTAAGAGAAAACGAGTGACCTAAATATGTAATCATCCGCGCAGCGTTTGGTAAATACGCTGTATCCGGTTCAATTCCGTGTACTAACCCAGGCCAATAAGGCGACTGGTGGAGAACGTGTGTTACCTCATCGTTACAGTTGGTCTGTACGTGTGCCTGCATGTTGATTTTCTTGCATTTCAGGTGTTGGCTGATGACTGATATCCCCGGTGTAGCTGCGCTTGATGTGAATGTTGACAAGGTGGAACAGCTGACATGTTTGACAGTCAATCAACAGCATAGACAAGACTTTATGCGAGGGAGCCCGATACACTATGCAGCTCGTCTTACACAAGATGTCTACCCAACACCTTCTACTTCGATTACTGGTCCCATGGGACTGTGAATAGTAGTTGGGGGCGGGATGCACGGTCTTCGTGACCGTGCTAGAATCAATGAGTGGTTCTATCCAGTGTGAAGCATGGTAGCGCCAAGCCGCCGCCTTAAGCACGAATGGTATGCACGATTCCCCACCAGACTGAGTGGAATGTTGCTGCTGTGTAAGTTGGAGTGTGGGCCGGCTCCGTTGATGAGGCGTGGTTCCCATCCACATGCCTCCCGATCTTGTTCCTCCGGGCTTACGCTGGATATGGAGTGTGGATGACGCTGTGGGTGGTGCAGCACAGACCACGCATGGTCCCTGAGTAGGTGTCGGCATCCTGCGGTTGTCCCATAGAGGCCGCAGTCACAGGCAAATCTGGAACAGGATGACGCCAATGATATGTAAGCAGTCTATGGAGAAGACATGGAGCCATCGAAAAACAATGGAAATCAGAAGGAAGTAACACATTAGGCGTAAAAATGGGACAACACATTTTGTTTGTCGTCACGTGCCGATTTTTGACCTTTTCTGTCATTTTCATTATTTAAAGCCCTAAGCACGTGAATCAAGACAACTCTGCTAACAGTCCTTTCACTGATTTCGGGCCATATATTCAAGTTAGTTAAGCCATTAGCACTCCTCATAATTCGGCCGCCATCCAGTAAGGCGCACGTGCCAAACGGCGGTTAGATGCAACATCAACGATTTCATGTGCTGCGGAGGGTTGGTCACCACGCGGTCGTCACCAGCTAGGGTCCGCACGAAGTGAATAGAGCGCGGCGCGGCTAACGCTTAAGCGCCATGCGTGAGATGTGACCAGTGTTCTCAACTGGCGCAACAAAACTAGTTTGTTGAAAGGAATAGCCCCGTTCTCTAGAACGCGAAGTCAAACGTCACCACTGTGAACTCGGTGTTGACCTCATATAGGAGCGACCAAATAATTGTTATCGAAAACGGAAAGAGGCTGCATACCTTCCATGCAAATTGGCGAGTAGTTGCCCCCATACAACAACAGCGAAAAGAGGGAGGCATTGTAAACGCGGGCATTAATCGAGATGCAAGCATCCAACATCATAAATGTGTCAGGTTGACAAATGATGTTAGGGCTTTAGCGATTCATTGCCGATATAACCGCCAGAAGAAACACAGCTCCCAAGGTAGAAGAAATTACCTACCCGTTCGAGCTGTGCATTTTTGAGGGTGAGCAAGGGAGCGGGTGTGGGCGAATCCTGGAGCACATACCATAGCTAGATGCTCCAACCGCTTAAGGTTTCATAATCAGCGGCATACTTTGCGGATTATCAACAAGTAGGGTGATATCATCAGTATAGCCTTAGTAGATCAAGCGCTTACCCGATAAAATCTGCAAGGCAAGATTGTGAAAAGCTTCAATCGCTCTAAACGGCACATCTTCGACTGCAAAATGGGACAACCCTGTCGCAGACCGATATAAACAGCGAAAAGCGAAGAAAGTATGATGTAGATCATCACTCAGCCGGAGACATGAAGGTCAAGTGCACGTAAGATGGTATTACACTTCACTGAGTCCAGGTGTTTAAGCAAGTAACGTCATAAAGCAGATCGAGCAACAGAACCAAATGCAGATGCTATATGTAGGAATTCGATGATGGTGGGCCTGTGGTAGATGTGACGGTGTGCGAGTAGTTGGCGAAGCGTGACGATTTGATCCACGTACCTACAGCATTGGCGGAAACCAGCTTGTTCTTCAGGATAGTGTGATAGGTGCCTTATGGATAAGCTGCGGAACGGATGCCAATATCTTGGCATCTTGAGACTAATCCATTGAGGATTGATTCATGAAATTCGAACGCATTTTTTTAAAATTCGGGATAATAACTGATTCGCTATCTTCAACTGCAGTTTTTCTCTTACTCGGATATGCCAACCCCGGCGTTATCAACACCAAGTGTGTGCTGAGTGAGGAGGCCATCTGAAGACCCATCTACATTTTCTGTCTCCATCTACGATGTTCCCATTATTCCACTACAGTCGACTCTTACATTGCCCATTTCTAGGCGTCCTCTTGCTCCAATTTCATATGACTGCCACAACCAACATCCGATATTCCTGAGTAGCCTTGAGCGAAACAACCAACACCTGTAATAAAAATTTATACATGGGTACTGTAACTAGTAAGTATGTTAAATCCATTTTCTTATTATCCAAAATGGAGGTACTTTTGCTAAATTCCAGATCGTAAAGACCAACAAAATTAGCTGGCTAGTGATCGCTACTCTGCCGTACCTGAATAGCTACGGAGGAAGTCCGTCTAAACCGGTAGTCTTGGACCGCTCCAAGTGTCGGAATTCGAGGCTGAATTCCACTTCGCTGGGTGGGACTACCCAGGTTAGACAAAAGAGTGCACTGCGTGCACAGATGCACGGCAGAAGCCAGTTGAATTGCGAGTGAAAATGATCGGCTCAGTAATTCAAACGCAACTGCTGGTGATCGGAGACCCAACCGCCTCGCAGATAACCTAACTGACACCAGCCCTCCCGGGGCCAGTGGACCGAATAAGTTGGAAAAGCTTGCGAGTGTCGCCACGGAAAGCAGTGATCTCCCTCTTCAAAGCACACTCCGACCCCGAAGGCTCGTGACCATTGCGCAGACTTTGCTTGATTTGCCGGTTAGTAGAGTGGCGCCGTTCGTTGTAATCCGATTCTGCCTGGATATCCTTACGACGGTGGAACAGGTCCAGGGAGTAAATGGATATCCAAGTCTTTAAATGGCGTTGTGCTAAGCCGCAACCTGACTGTCCGAAAGTGAGCACCGCCTTCTGTACACAAGTCCAGTATTGCTCAATGTCTTGAGGTGGATTGCAAGTGAGTGCATCTGTCAGTGAAGACTGATAGACTCGACCGAGGAATCAACTAATTCGTTTGCATCAATCTTGCAGTGCTTCGTCTTTTCAGACCCCCAAAACACATACACATTTTCGCGCAAAACAGCGCATGATTTGCATTAATGAAGGTAGACCAAAAAGACCTGCAGTACTGTACGCTGTCCCGTCACCTGAAGCTGACTGCAATGTGGTTAATTTGAGATCACGCTTGTGTTGACGAAGGGGAATGTCAAGTTACGGAAGGTTACTTCGTATGCCAGAAGTTGGTGCCAGAGAGGAACAGATGGGTGCCTTCGCACAATCTGAGAAGTCTGACTTCATTTTCCGAGCAAGCATCATCGAGCGCGTGGTGACCGCCAAGGTGACGATTGTATGGTAACAGGCGGCAAATCCTAGGACACCGACAGCCGATTAGTTAGTGTTGCTCAAGAGATGATGGAGCATTGGATAAAAGTCGCCAATGACCGAATCACAACTGTAGTCAGTTGGGGCGTACGCTGAGATCACAAACAAGTTGCATCTCTCCTGCGATGTCTGTTGATTACATGAACTCCGAAGCCGAACCGCACACACGCGGCTGTCGATTGGGAATCAGTAGAGCAGTGCGAAATCGGCCTTGCTACTTAGTGCACCTCTTATACTAGCCAAACCGCCGACACTGCTTCTAGATCGCTAAACAAGGCAGGCAAGCGATATGTGGCTCCGTGGTCAGTGGACGATGTCAACTTATGAACACTTTCACCGAGGTTTCTCTACGCTACGTTACTACACTCAACATAATAACGCAATGATGATGTCACCTCGATTGGTGAGGAAACGCTTGCAACAAAATTGCCAAGCTCAGGTAACAGTTCAACCGCCACGGTTCTGCACGTCCTGTAGCTGGAATTCGGAGAGACAATAGACAGTACTATCGAGAGACACCAAGGTACGCGCTAGACCGGTAGGTTGTTCAATCTGCACAAGTGTCCGTAGGTTGAAGCACGCCAAACGGAACGGGGATCGGGATCAAAGGAGTGTTATTAATTTAGCTCCATGGTTCTCGAAAAGAAACGTAGCGAAAGTAGATAATGAAAACAGGAATCAGGTAACGAATAACAAGGACTGTTAACAAATGAAGAGTTAGCGTGCGATAAGAGCGCATGCATGTAAAAAGCAAAATCATTAATAGCACAGTGTGGAACAATGCATGGTTTTGTCAGAGGCAAAACCATTCGGCTGCCCAAGTCGAAGTTGAGAGTTGTTTTAAGGGACGCCACAGTTCACTGTTGGCCAATAGCCTACTTACGCGTCAGCTGGGCGAATACAGGGGATCGAACGTATTGGTCGGTTCCCAAACAGGGGCCAAACCCATCTCCAATTCCTGCATGCCGCTGCTGGAATACGATGCTCCATTGGGGTGAAGGGAGGAGCCGCGACTTCATGGAGTTGTTTAAGTAGACAGTAAGCTTCCACTTTACCCGCACGTGACATCCAATGTGGTTTGATCATAGCGAAAGTGACTCGCTTTTCATTCGAATCAGACGAACAGTTAGATTCTTCATCCATAATTTACCATAATAGCAACAAACGGTGTCAATAAAAGCAGCGCCAGTGCAGTACATGGTAATCACAATCTTACACCACTGAAACTGGAGGTCCATCGGTTTGGAATAAAAGAGTGCGAACGGTAAAGCATATTGGTAAGCTAAGCTATGCATTGACCTATCCTTCAGGTGATGAGAAAAAAGAAAAGGTGGTAAACAACGGTACGAATCAGAGAAAAGCCACAACCACGGATTCTGGATCTCAAAACAATGTGATCCATACGGTATGTGTGACGAACATTCAAAAGGAAGCTATTAACCTGAACGTGTCTCCTGTGTTTGAATACCGCATAACACTGAAATACAGGGTAACCAATGCACGACTGCACTCAAGGAAGCATGCACAGGTAAAATGGAGCTGAAACACGAGTTTAGCCGGGCATCCGAAGGACTTGAACGACCCGTTTGTACATAACGATGGCGCGAAAACAGTAATATGCATTGTGTAGAAACCCTAAGGAACAAAAGACGCAGGTGGTAGCAAGGACACCTTTGACGGCATTATGACCGCGGTAAACAGAAGCGAAGATTAGTAGCGATAGTGGGCGGAGACTGATGTGGCCACGCAGCGACTAAGAGCAGGTCCCAAACGCACAAGTGATCGCATAGGTTTAGAACACACATGCACTTCAGCTTGACATGTCAAAGTCATCAAAGTGCCATCCAAGTTATATGGACGCACTGAGAAAGTGGTGGATTCGGGGAACTTTGATAACAATGGTTAACAGCATATGGGAAGCAAGCTGACGTCATCAGACAATAGGGACGTAAGGTGCTAGTTCCCCAAGTGGCATACCAAATAGTACCACAGAAAGTGCAGGGTAAGGGGTGAACGCTGGTTTCTGTGGATAAAACGCTTAAGTGAAAAATGAAGACTAACGAAAAAAACAGACGATACTTAATTGCATGAATCTACTAAATGAAAGGTATTTAATGAGCGTCGCATATCTCCATGGGTAGCTTGTGTTCGTACATTCGCCCTACTATGTGAGACGAAAAAACAGTAAACGGTGTAACAGATGATGCAGCTTATGAATAAGAAGTGGAGAATAAGGTTGCATCAGTGGTGCGGACGTCCAAAAAGTGTCAATGCGAAGTTATGTACCAGCAGGTAACAGCTAACGGGCGTACGCTCACTGCTAGCTAACATGCAGAATGAATAGATCAACCCGGAAGTGCACAGCCTGAAAGTCATGAACTAGCTATGAAGACAAGAGAGTGCATCTGTAGCTCATAAACGTTGTCACTGTGCGAATTAAGTTCTGAACTTCATGAGGTGTATAACTTGTCGACACCAGCCTACGGCTGATCCCAATGAGAGTGGCGATGATGAAGTAGCTGAATTTTACCAAAAATCCTCACTACTCATCAGTGCTATAAAATCTGTCCGTATGGCTTCTAAGCCCTCTGCGGTGCATTGGCGCTATGCGGAAAGTCCTAGCTCGTAAGGCTAGCCATTATCCTCTGCACAGTTCGTAATGGGCATGGCAGTGGAAGATGAGCCGGGCTATATCGTAGTCAACTGTCAATCACGCAGGTCTACGGCTGTCACCCATGGCGAAGTGGTACTAGCTGCTGGCATTCTGAAGTCATGGGGGCGGAATCCGGCAGGGTGCTGCTGGGAGGCGCACCAATGACGAGACACAGAAGGTCGAAACGCCGGCGTCTGGTGCTTTTCCAGACTAACCTAAGTTTGCTGATTGGGAGTGGCGATGATGAAGTAGCTGAATTATAATGATTTGTGTCAGATGTCGAGCCAAGGTCCAAAGGTGGGTTCAAAAACAAAACCTATAAATCGGAACAGCAAGTCAGAGAGCACCATATGCTCATAAAATTTAACTTCCAGTCAACTCTAACGTTCACCAAGAGAGCGGAGACATAACGGCTGAGCAGGTACGCGAAGAGCATAAGCAAGTCACCGAAGCATCTACAGAAAAAAAATCGAAGCTGAGGTTGGTAGAGGCCGTTTGACTTAAAAATCTGTCGATGAACTTCCTCAATGCTAATGTGATGTTGCCGTCGAGATTAAGCAATGCTCCGAAAACAGCAACGATGAAAAGCGGATGTTGCGATCATTTGTGCGAAATGACCAAGTTTCGCAACCACAGAGCGAAGCTACTCGTACCGTCGCATCCTAGACCGTTATTCACGATAAAGACGAAGAGCCCGGCAAAGGCAACGGGAGTTTCAGAAAGGTGCAAAGACCTTATGCATAAAAACCTAGACACCAAGGCCTCTCTCAAAGAACGCGAACATGTCGATAACATGGTAATCCAAAAAGATGAGGAAAAGAGTTCGCCCTGACCGATTCTGCAAGAAGCTCGTGCAATTCAAAGGAGCGAAGGTATTCTCGGACTGTGAAACGTCTATCTCCAACCTACGCAGTAGATCAGAGAGGCAGTGAGGAATCACAAGTTACAGTGATGTGGACAACATGATCCAAGTGAAGTAGTCCGTCAACCCGAAGAAGCTCGATGTGCCACAGTTGTTCAGACCATCCTCAACTTTAGCGAAATTGAATAAAAATAGTGAGGTTGGACAAAGCTGTCTCACGCCCCTGGTGATTTGGAAGAACGTGAAAAATCACCACAAACATGTGCACCGTCGTGGAATAAATGGCTCGGAGAAGACCAACACGGAGCACTCCACCTCGACAGACAAAGAGGGCAGCTTGTCAAATGAGACAAAATGAAGCCATATGTTTAAGAGGACAATGACTTCTGGTCGACCGGATGTTTGGGGTCACTAGGGTATTTAGTGGCTCATGAAGGTAAGAGAATTCCAAATGACTAAGAGTAACTGAAAAAGCATGGCTCGGTAGGTAGTCATAAGATTCAGACGAGGAGACATCCAAGAACGACAAAACTAGCGATATACGAATGTTGCTTCCGCACTTAATGAAATCAACAGGTGTACTAAAACGGAACAGAAAAAAAAACAGGAAAAGCGATAAACGGCTTTATGTTAAAGGGACGCATTGTGAATGGGCTCTAACGCAGTGAGATAGCTTTCGAACACCCGGTATCGATAGTCACGATGGGAACTTTGGGAGCTGTCCGTGGCAGACTGAGCAAAGAGTACGATTCAGGCAACCTCAAGCGTCCAGTCCACAAGCGTGAAGATGATAACTACAGTGGCGCACACTTCTGTATAAAACGGTTTACCAAGTGTATCGCTGCCGAATCCGCCTTGTGACAAGTCTATTAAGTCGAGGTCATTGGCTGTGGACCATAACCGCAACAGCTGGATACAGGCACCATCCTCGAATGACTATATGTGACAGCGAAATATAAGCACGGATTACACATGTATTGTCGCTAATGAGAATAATGTTGAAGCAATAAAGTGACGGTAAACAAACACTGAACCTAACAGAGAGACCAGTTGTTACAGAGTGAGCTGTCACCAAAATTATAACTTAAAGACTTAAGATAGATAATGTTTAACTCATGTCAAGTGATTGAAAACGTGCTAGTGGCTCAGACGATGTCAACAAAGCGCCAATTGGATCCAAAGGGCTGCAAAATTACGCAGGTCATCGCACTATGTCAGTTGGTCATCAGTAAATTTGCAGATACACGGGGAAGTGAGTCAGCATATTGCAACGAGAAATTAGCTCCAGCAGATCGGCAATTGTATGAGTACATGGTGGAGTAGTTGAAAGTAACACCATACTTACCAACGGGTCCGGAAACCGGGGAGTGCTCGCATCAGCTCCAAAATTTGGCGCAGCCGATTGTGTCATGATAGCCGGTGGTTGAACTGAGGAGAATGAAAAGAACAGGCTGTATGCCACTTTTCCTAATGATAATATAGTTATACGACTAAACAAGTGTGGCGTAAAAAGCAAGGTACGTCTAATCCGTGATATAATCGGATAATACCCGGGAATGAACGACTCTTAGTAGAGCAGTTCAATTGAGTATAGAATAAGTGGTAAGAGGACTGATGTGCGGAGGATCTGGTTGTCTTGACACATGTTGGAAAAGTTGAAAACAATCAAGAACGTCGGATGGAATAAGCAAGGACTCGGAATGAGTGTAGGAAAGCCACTGAACTTGTGATTGCACTAGAACCGGTAGAGTTGCTAATCGTTGAGAATGACCACAAGCACCACCCTGACTCAGTCATTCGATGAGTTTCTTCACGCTTCTCTTCTATATCACTGGATGGTCACGGGATTCCACTCGAATATACGCTATAATCATAAATTACATCCATCGGGACAGTCGGTCTGCAAGCATATGGAGTACAAAGCAAAGTTACTGAAAGTAATCCGAGTTTAACAGCCATTCCAGTGGTCTACTGAAGAATCTGCCGACAAACACTATTTAAATATGTGTGTTCAGTGAATAAGCCTGCATAAGTTTTTGTACATAAATAGAATAAAAACAAAGTAAGAATATATAAGCGAGGACCACACACCTGGTCGGAAGATTGCTTTCACACAAATGTAAGGGAAAACCCTGGTGCTGTGGCTATTTGGTTTTGTTAGGGAGTACGCATCATGAGTTGTCACAGTGAGAAGCCTTCTATTACAAAATCCACTAAGAAAAGGAAGGTCAAGAAAGTAGAAGCGGTTCAGTAAAAAAAGCTACAAGGAAAGATCAAGCAAAGAACAACCACCTTTCAAGTGCAATACGCATTGCCGGCACAAGCATCGGATAAGAAGACAAAGTACGGTAACAAGCGTGGACCACAGTGGAGACACACTCAGAACCCTTCACCTGATTGGGACATCGCCCGCATCAGAATGTAGGATGAACCTTCGTAGGGAACTCGTTTGACTGAATAAGAGGGCATGCGTCATGAGATCTGGCACATAGTACGATGAATCCACCAACGACAGGAAAGGGTCATAAAAACAGACGTGGTCCAAAGGCGATTCGTGTACAACAGGCACCCCAGTAATGTGTTGAAGCCTGCTGCTAAGCATCGAACGACGGATGTCGGCACTACTCGCTCGGTTCTCTCGCTAGATATATTTAATAGTTCGCAGGCTCCGGTGGTTAAACACGTTCACTCATCCAACATCATCAGTAAGTCGCGGTCCAGTTTCTTATCCATCCGGCAATGACGGCTGCACCGAAGTGTTGTAAATCCAACTTGTAACTGACATCTCGTCGTCATAAACAGTGACCGAGGTTATGAAAAACCACACGAGTTTCAGCAATGTATGTATTGATATGGTCCATAGTAATCATTTCACATCGCCCGATTCTCATCCCACTAGGTCAAATATGCTCGGTGATAAAAGAAACAAAAGAGCACCTACGATAAAGATACAAGCTAAGTCGACTATATTATGAAGTGTAAAGAATAGATCACACAACATATAAAAGTGACAAATGGAAAAGAAATGGTATATGTAGAAATCCGTCACATCTAGACTCACTCAGACAGCCGTCACACGTCCGGAAAAGCACTGTACGCGCGTTTCATCCCTTCGGGAATTGTCAGCAGTGCGTGTTCCATCGGACCCTGGTAGGGCTCGAACCCGCATCTGGACTGTTGTCAGTACGTGGTTGAGACCACTGAGCTACGGGGGACGGCAACGACTACCGCGATTAGATTACTAGATGTGACACAGTGCCACTCACTATCCCCTGGCTTGCACGTTACTACCGTGCGACGAACTTACCGAACTTAAGTGGCGTTACATCACATTTAGTAACTTATTCACAGTGGTCGTTGCCATCCCCAGTAGCTCAGTGGTCTCAACCATGGACTGGCAATATTCGAGTTGCGGGTTCGAGCCCTACCAGGGTCCGATGGAATACGCACTGCTAACGCTTCCCAGAAGGATGAAATGCGTGTACAGTGCTTTTCCGAGTGTGTGATGACCGTCTGAGTAAATTTAGATGTGACGAATTTCTACCTATACCATTCAACTCCCCCTACTACTCCTCTGGAAAAGAAACAGTTCGTAAAAATAGTGTGCCGCGGCAAAAGAGCTTTAGTACTAGTATCAGCTTCATGAGCCATTTGGACTGGGTCTGATTTCAATTTTGACTAAGACGACAAATGAAAACAGGTAGCTGCAAGAAAGATAGTGAAAATTTGTCACATGCTCGCTGAAAAGCACCCATATTCCGACTATCATCGGTTGTTAAATATCAGAGTGGAGGAACCGGAATTATGAAGCCAGATGACACGGATGATGTGGTGACCGCTCAAACATGCGTTAGCACATATGTTGCATGTTCAGATCGCAAATGCATCCATATTCAATAGATGAAAATGAATGAAAGCTACTTACAAGCATATCACCAATGAAGCGGGGCATTTTACACAGTTCAAAGAGCTAGTGAAGCAATCCGGGGGTAGAAAGGTGTAGAGAATAAAACAGAGGAATCGAGTCAACATACCAGTCGCCGCTAGCTAAACAGAATGTGAGATTTAGTAGGAGATAATGTATGGAAATTTGGTTGAGTGGACAGAGAGCGACCACTGGATTTAAGGCTAAATATATTTTGGGGCAACTAAGCAGGTTCAGTGTGTAACAAGTAATAGGAATTGAGGATAACAGAGAGAAGCTTAAGATAACTCAAACCTGATTATCAAACTAAATCTGGGAAAATCAGTGGAAAACGAGGCAGTCGCTTATAATGTGGCGTCATTGAAGTGTGAACGACTATTGCGACACATTCTGGGGGCATATCGTAGCAATCATTTCGGGGAAAATAAATAGACCGTTACAAATACATTCGTTACGCAAGCATATTCTCCTGGAATCTAAAACCAATCCAGCTGAATGGTTCCATTAACAAGTACCTGAATTCCCAAGGAGAACAGGCGTGGGAGCTGTAGTTCCTGAGCTAAGTGAGGACGCCGTACCAACGTTGCTCAAACCGGTGGTGAAACAATTAACAGTTTGCACTGGAGAACTGTTAATTTGTGACATATGGCGCACAGCCGTGCCGGGGCCCAAAGTATTACCAGAATAACTAAAAGAGACGACTCGACCCCCGGGTATAACGACGTCAGGTAGGTCCATCACATCTGTGCCTGGTTGACCGGTCCCGTTCAATGAGGTCCCAGCGCTTGATGGAAGGCCGTGATGCTTGTTGGAGCGTACTAAGCTGGCACTTCCGCGAAATCCAGTCGGATCATCACATATATCTTTGCCTCCGATATAATACCACAGGTTGGTGGAGAACAATTTGTTATCAGTATAGGGAGATTGAAGTGAGTGGTGGCGTCGACGACAGGCCCATATCAAAATGACCAGGAAGAGAATGGGGATGGTGAGACCGAGAACCAAGGCGCTAACAAATGTGATCCCGAAATACTGCGCCCAACTCCACTGACTGCTGGTTGTGACACTTGACTTCTGAAGAGCTGTGAATGGAAGAAACGGGAGGATGTTAAATAACAGGGCATCTAAGAAAACGACCATGTAGTGGAACACTACTGTGAGGAGGGTGGACAAACTCAAAGGATAGAATCGAAGACTTCGCATGGGATACAAATGACAATCAGGAAAGCCGAGTCGGCAAGCCACACAAACAACAAAAATTCCGGAACAGAGATGCAAACATAGCAACCGAGAATGTGTGCTGGTACTGACACATCGACAAGCCAGCCATGGATGCAGCGGGACGACCACATGGAGTAATAGGTGAGATTAATTTGAACAGAGTTATCGCATGAAATTGTGTATGCAATGGTCACGTGATCCCCATTGTATTCCGATCAGCTATCCCGTAAATAAACTTGCCATAACACGACACCAGGGAAGGTAACTAGTACTAAATCAATAGTCAGTGGGAATCCACCGAGAACGGACGCAGAATGAGGCATTTGATGGACAGTAGATAGAAAATAAAACAGCAGTCCATTAAGTCGATGTAAAGGGGAGCTCTAGCTAAATGACTAAATGAAGAAAAATAGTGAGCGTGTGAACCGAATTGGCTGGTGAAAGCGCCGGGGAAGAAGAAACTGAAAAGTAGAAAAAGGCAACATTATTGTATTCACATCGCACGTCGTAGACTTTTCTGCACAGTACTACTGGTTGAAAAAGGTGACCATAGCAAAAATAGTCAAGCGTCTCAAAGTAAGTTGTGCCTAACGGTCGGCTACCATGTATCCTCCGTCGTGCGATTCAGACCAGCTCAGTCACTTTTTGCAATTCAAGGTAAGCTTTATGTAGCCTAGTGGGTGCATTTTCAGTTACCATGACTAGAACAACTCTGGAACTGAAAGAGTCCAGAAGAAGTGTAGATCACTATTGAATGAAACGGCAAACAACAAAAAGCAAAAGACTGTGAAGTGACGCAAATGACTTTAGGGCAGAGTACCATGAGAAGAAATTTTTATTGCGCTCCATACCGTAGCCCACATACTGATAGACAATATGCACAGTAATGACCAAGTTTTCCAACAGTATTAATCATTTTCGTGTCACACCAACGAGTAATCACTCAGAATTTTCATCCAAATAAGCCCTATATATATATGTATATATACAGGAGTAACCAGTCTACAACCGTTCGAAAAACGGGAACCTGTCAAGCAGACGGTCCAAGATCAACAGACAGTTTGGAAAGCCAATAAGACATGGGTTTTCAGGCACCAACAAGCGAACTTCAGCACTGCCCAATGGAAGTCACACTGGATTCGCGTGCTGCTGTACAGGTATCTATTAGGAGAATAGCTATTAGACATACATTTTTTGTGAACAAGCTTAATAGCCATTCATTATTCTTCTTATTTTCTACTTCTTGATTGTTGTTTAAACGTTCCACTGCTTTATCCCAATTGTTACACACACGTCATTGTTAATGGACGCTCAGCTCCGTGTCCTCTTCAGCAGTGCCATTTGCAAGAACACATTTCATTGGTTGTTCAGTACCACTTTTCTACTTGGTTATGTTAAAGGAATATTTGGTTGTCACACAATTATTGTACTAGTTTTTAATTTTTGGGTCTGCATTACTTATTCGCATTTGTTTCGTGACATTTGCTGAAACGTTACATTGCGCTATTCTGATTGGCCAGTGCCCGTCACTGTAAATGGATGTTTGCTTTACGCTTAGAGTCCCATGATGCTATTTTCAAGGACATATGCGATTCGCTCTTGAGTACCCGGTTGCTAATCCGTCGTTGCATTTGACGTTTTTCCTTCTGCTGGTTGGCTCAAGTGTAAGTTATTAGCTTCCCTTCATTTTGCCTTCAAAACTATATAAGCAAATTTGGTTTCATGTATACAAGTCTTTCTGGCTCGTCTTTGGACTTCTTCTTGCGGTTGTGGGGCGAATGCGTCAGTGGCAACAAAACAGTATCGATGGTGCGAAAGGTCCAGGACGCACGGTATGCAACGAACACATCTGTGACAAAGATTCGATGCATTACATCTTCGTATTTTCCACCTATACTCGATAGACCGTTTCATCATTTCCATAGATGTACACACGCGCCTATCAATCCGAAAGATAGCTTTTTCCGCGGCGTAAAAACCAGGGGCAAGACGCCTGCCTAGTTAGATGAACTAATTAGTTTTAGTGGTTATGAAAACCTGTGTGATAGCACATTGCATACTGAAGCCAGGAAACTTGCAGCACCCTGCGTTAGTTAATTTAGCAGCGCAAGCACAGTGGCTGGGTCGGACCTTAAGAGCCGAATATTCGTCGAGACCTAAGTCTGTCTACCGATCAACTGGAAAAACGTGAATTCAAAAGACAACATAGGATTGAACCATTCAGGGTTGTTTGATCACAGGCTCAAATAAAAGAGGAAGAATAGCGTGCGCATGATGCGATCCACTTTTCAAGATGAAGCTGTGTGACAGTCTCATGTATTCGCACACGAGAGATACGATAGAGATTTATAAGTATAAAAACAAGTAATAGGAAGGAATAACTGATAGGTTAGCAGTTATTAAGTCAAGAGAAACAGTGTTTGCAGGTCGTCTGTGTGTACGACGCTGTGTCGGAAACTGATCGGCCGTAGCTATATAGTCGAGCATTCTGTATCGGATACCGAAGGCCCTCAGGCACCTATGGATGAAATCATAATTGGGAGCATAAAGTTAATGGCTTACGCTTGATGACGCCAATCTCTTTAAAATGGTGAGGAATATGGGCAGCTGCCATTCCGAAAACCCCAATGGGATGCACCAGAAAATGTGGAAGAGTGCTGCCATGGTTCAAGTTGCTGGTTAGTTGGCATCTGTCTCCAGCGGTCATGGATTCAATCCCCGGTAGGGGACTGAATGAATGCGCACCACAGACGACGCCAATAGGGCGCTATTCGGAATTGTGGTTGGGTTATGTAGCTTGTGAGGGACTGGGACGAATACACTAAAAGTTAAAGCTAAAATCATCCTACTCATAAGTTAAAATAAAAATGAGTCGCAAACATCTTTCGGTCATTAAGATGGCTGTGCTATGTAACCAACGTGAAAGCTAAACAGTGTATCTTGGGTGGAGGCAGCCACTCGCTCGAGGAGCACGTATCACTACTTGGACACGTATTGCACATACCCGGTCAGCGTCTTTGGTGCCGCGGGTTGTTCGCGGTTACCGGAGAGGGCTAAAGGAGGCTGTGTTCAATAAAATACAATTAACGCTAAAATCCGTACCTGAAGGTAGAAAAGTTATGCTCCCCTCCTGCAGGGGCTTTCTTTGACAGTAAAGTTCCCGATCCCTAGTGAAACTTAATAGTTGCACAACTCCGGACTAGGGTACTCGGACTGAGACCCCACAGTACTGTTGCGGACACTAAAACTGGGTACTCTGCGAACGAGCAAAAACAACAGAAGCATATTCGAGATGTAAGAACGTTCATTTGGACAAACAATTGATTTCCGGTAGCCAGTTGTGCAACAGAAAAGGGCCGATAGGCATTCGGCCATTTTGTGGCAGCCGAAGTTTTGAATCGGAGGGATAAAGTAGTCCATCAAATAATGCGTGCAGATGAAGAGACCGAAACCTTGAAGGTGAGCGTTTGGAAAAGGTCAGGGAAATAAATGACACGCAAGCAGACACAAAGTATGGTATAAAGTCAGGTAAGGGCGTAAATGTGGACAAAAACCTTGCACTAAGGCCCTAACTGTGGCGGATGCAAATGTGGTTGGGCCAAGTTTAGTGCTGAGCCGGAAAACGACTGTTCATTGTTGTGCTAACTGGCATACCACATCAACGAATGCATTCAATCTAGCAATTTAGAGGGCATTGACTACATCACAGAACTAATCACCGGCGGTGTTGTACAAGGGAGTTTCGGGATCGTCTGTAGTAATCAAAAGTACTAGTAATCTATCTGTCGACTTGCTTCACAGTACTTCACCTGTTTGTAGACGACATCGGGGTACTCTAGGCATTCACACCGGAGAATAGAAAATATTATGGTATCTTCAACTTACGAATATAACATCCAGGTATACGAATGACATGTCACAGATAGAGACTGCTCAGTCACAGCATCCATCCCGGTACGCTTGATTCGCAACATCCTAATATTCTCTAAACACGTTCATTACCAAACCGTCAATTCACGATAAACCACAGTTCGTGTTAAGTCGTATAATCAGTAACCGAATGAAAGAAGTTAAATGGAACACACATACCTCTTCAACATAGATACTACAGAACTACAATGGGAAACAACAATTGAAAGAGTGCAGTGCTCATTTAACAAAGACATTAATTGCATGTTGCTCTCAACAAGATCTACGGAAAGTCACCAAGAGCTCCGGTGGCGGTCACCAAGACATCACAACCGAGAATGACCTTACTAATATGATAACCACAAATGCGCTGTTAAATGTACGAATGAACCGCTGTGGATACAACACAGCGAACAAAATGCATAAAAAGTTAGGGCAAACATCCGTTCATGTAGCACTAGGCACAAAACACTAGGTGCCTAGAGAGGATAGAAATTGAAACGGAAAAGATAAAATACTGTTTATATTAAAAACACGATATTGACAGATATGTGGTTAGCTGACAAAGTATAGAAAAAGGTAATACACAGAAAAGATTTAACGCACCACTGCATGGTTCCGTGTATGAGGTAATATTATCCACACAAATCCGTGCATCGGGGTACCCCGCTGGTATGGTGCCTTCTAATATTAGCTGGGCGGTGCAGAGAAAAAAAACAGGAAAGCTGATTAGAACACTACAATTGGATGAGAAACGGTTTTCGAAGTACAAGAATTGTAACATAAAATATTAAAAACCTTATAAATAAACAACATTAGTACTCAATTCGAATAGTTCCTGTCACGAAAAAGGAGAATAGATAAAGAAGATAAAGTAGGATAACGTAGATGAGTATACCCTTACCTTCTAAGTCGTAAAAAGGGAGTAATACAAGGATAGTGATGAGTCAACCACATAGGTTCCCAAGTGCTTGTTGATTTTAATACCAATCACACTTTAGAAGCGTGATAACTCTATTAGACCTCCGTACATTTCTCTGAGCATCAATGAACAGACAGACAGAAAATTTAAGATCAATGGGATGTGACACCACTTGTCAAGCCACAGTCCATCCACGAAAGCTGTGCTAAGTGAATGACGGATAGCTATGCAAATGACATTGGCACGACCAAAATAAAGCAAACATTAACACTGTGCACGTAAGACCAAACTGTGTTGTAAGCCTCATTATCGCTAACCACCCATACAACAAAGATAGCAGTTACAACCTTGTGACGAACCTTTTGCTAAATTGCAATCATACTGTACCCGATCAAAAGTTACTATCCGATTCCCCTCGTTTCCCTTTGTTGAGCTCACAATTCCCGTAGTGAACCCACCGCATTTCCACACAAGTTGGTGCCCATTCGCATGATCCATTTGTTCTCTGGTCCGAACTCTTATTTGGATCCACTCAACCACAGTGCCACAAGCTCCTTGTTGGTGATTGCTATCCTATCGATCGTGTTTCTTTATGTATTCTCTGTAGCCGAGAAAACAGTCTTTAGCTTGGTGCTCAGATACCGCGTTGACCTTACGTTTTCACATCCCAACGCTGATTCGTGGCAGCAATCGACGCGCCTGTTCATTTACCTGCATCAGATTCACCATGTGCTACTTCGATCACGGGTTGCTCTCACTTCAAGACGGGCCATGTCTGGTTTTTGAGCGACTGACAGATCAACGCTCTAGCAGGCTTTTTTGCCCATATGTATCTGTGTTCCCTTAGCATTGTGATCGGACTGTTGGTATTAGTTTCCTGATTAGTCCATCGAACATAGCATCATGCCATTAATACGCATTTGACGTTGATGTTGCTTCATTTTGTGCTGTCTTGGTGACCGGATCGTGGCACCTTGTTGCATAGGATAACTGCATGTACCCATCTTATAGAGAACATCGTTGTAATTAAAATAGTTATTGTCTGTAACATAACACCGCAGTACAACGTCGACTGTAGCCTTTCGATTTACCGGTGGAAGCATTCCGCTTCCGTATTTTTTGGTTCATTAAATCTAACTTGGAGGCCACGGATCGGTTGCCTACGAGTTGTTGGACAAATTCTAAGCGTGTTGAACGCTTACAAACCTGGCCCGAGTGCGAGTTGATAGGTCGTGTAAAGGTGACACAGGGGTTCTAAAAACCTAAACAGAATCTATTACAGCTAAACGAGGTGAAAGTAGCCAGAAGATGCATGTGAAACAATAGGCTGTTTAATCCTGCGGACTAATAGTATCCAAAAGCCATGGCGCAGATCGACTTATAATGACGAGAACCTGTTGCAGATAGACAATAAGGAACGCGTGCACTCAAATATATATATATATATATATATATATTGATCGTGATATCAGAAACACGAATATTTTGATCCTATTTATTCAAAAAGCTGAAGAACTTGGAGCTAGCGGCGAATAAAAAAAGATTAGTAGTGGCTCAGCAGCATCTCGAGTAGCCTGCAGGTGCTTAATGAATCACAATACGAGAGAAAGATAACAGTTCGGTTGTTATCCAAAACGACGGGATGCACAGAACAGATGCGTTATGAAAGGAATGGATGGGTAAGAAATGCGTAGATGGCAGCTGTGTATCTGAACATACAGTGAAAACCAATCAGATCTTCGTAGACACCGCTGGCTATGTGTAGAAAGGTTTTGTGGAGGTATCAAGTACGCAATATCTGGTCAAGAATAAACTTAAGTCGACGGAATGCATTCTTGCAAGATATTTGTTAAAAAAATATGTGATGCAAATTCGCCATACAACATACTGAATTTCACTCCCATCCATTGTCCCTACAACTTACGGATAGTAAAAGCTGAGAGGCCCATGGACAAATGGCACAAGTGACTACCCCAAAAGGAAAGATGAAAATGTCTAGCGATGAGAAACACACTAGGGTGAGATTGAAATCGGTATAGGAGATCTGAGGGTAAAACAATTACAAGTGTTGCCCTTTGTGACACGGTGGCTTAGGATTAGTTTTCAGCTGATATCCCAATAGCCTCAGGTCTGAGTGTCTGCTATCTATACTAGATGAGATAAAAAAGCGTTTAAAACTGGACGTGCATTGCAGTGTTTTCGGACGGGCAAGACCCAATATCCATCTGCTTCATCAGTTACGGTCAAGGTGACCGAATTGACCAAGGTACACTTCAATGCGAATCGCAGTCCACATTGGGATTGCGCATTGCAACCTATTCACACAAAGAGTACTAAAGAATGACCCCCTACATAAAGTACAACTGCATTTGTCATGGGAGAAATCCGTAACGATAAAGTCGGACGGGACGAAATGCGTGCCATTACAGTCTGTGGCAACATTAGACTGCAGTAGAGTTTTAATATACATCAGACCAGTTGAACAACTGATCCGTGCATCAAAGAGCGGTGCATCCAGTTGCCACAAATCGCATTAGCAGAACATCAAATAAAAACGAAAAGAAAGTGAGGTTAAGAGCAGACAATATAAAAAAGTGGAACCATCAAGTGTATTAAAGTAATCGCGCTGAGACGAGGATTAGCAGCTAGACGCATTAGACCGATTACACGTACATAAGTGTATGGAAAGAGTGGAAACTCAGGCGCACTGGTGCAGGGGATGTAACCAGGAACCACAGAGTACTTCTTAGTCGATTGCCCGCTCGAACCACTGAGCACCGTAACCACACAGCAAAAAAGGAGAATGAGTTGAAAGTTCCTACTGGCCTCGTGAGTCGTCATTGTGAGCAGGATGCGGACGATAATAAAACATATTTTGCGTCAAAATAAAGCCGAATGACAAGTCTCAGCCAAAGTTCGGTCATACCCGCCCTACTCCACCGACGGTAGCGCATGCGACGTAGTGTCCATCGTTTCGAATACTACCGACTAAATATGAGCAGGCCCAACTCCCGAAAACCACAAAATACGGTGTGTGTTCAAAGACAAGTAATTTAGGACTCGGATGATGCAGTTGATGGTTGAGCGACAACGGTGACGTTTGTAGAGCTAAACTACGTTTGCAGGTATAGGTAACATGGATAACGGCAAGCAAGTTCATGACAAGTGCTCAAAGGAGACAGAAACTGGACGAGGCAGTTTAGTGCGACAACTACGATTCGAATGCCGGGGTGACATGTACTATTTGATCAGAAAAAATAAACAAAACGGAAAAACGGAGAGGATAACGCGAGCATAAGCTGAAAGTCAAACGATAAAGGGTTTACATTGAATGTGGGGTGTGTGAATGGAGCTTTGGGTGGTGCAGCGCACGCCGTCCATGGTACCTCCGAGGCGCAGGCGTCTTGCGGTTGTCCTAAGGAGACCACAGTGACAAGCGAATCCAGAGCCGGATGCCGCTAACCAAATAGATATATGGTTGACGGCATCAGCTTTGGGGTTTACCTGTCACTGTGGCCAGCCACAGGACGCCTGCGCCTACAGAGGGACCATGGGTGGCTTACGCTGCACCACCCACAGCTCCAACCACCCACTTCATATCCAGTGTAAACCCGAAGGAATAAGACCGGGAAGTATGTGGATGGGAGCCACGTTTCATCAACAGAGCCGGCCCACACTCTTTCACAGGCAAACACAAGCACGTTGTTGTTGGGAATCAATCGCACGCAAGGCGGTGGCTGGACCGTAGTCCGCTCCACACTGAGTGCATGAAACCACTGTTCGAGCCTAGCACGACCACAAAGACCGGGTAGCCCGTCCCCTCCAGCAAAGAGCAACTGTCTCCTAGAGCCAGTATGGGCGAGACAGTGGGTAATAGACAGGTAGGCACCTTGACAACATGCACATCAAGCGCAGCCACACCGGAGATGTCAAACAGTCAATCACTTCAAATGACACTATCAAATAAAAGATATCTGTTAAAGAATACGGCTACGCAGACATAACTGTACCCTAAATTAGCATGTGAAGTAAGTTGGTTAGCAACGAATCCGGGATAAGGAAAAAAATATCCAGAAGTTACTCAAAAAATGCTACACGCGCAATAAAGTTAACGAAGATAACCACAATTAGCGTAAACAAAGTGGCCAGTTAACAGAAGATTAGTCACGTAGGCAGAACAAACCAAAGAAAGTGGAATGAAATGTATCCAGCTTAAAAAGACCTAGTTTAAGTGTAAGTTGGTTTATCCCAACTGCGGTGAAGAAGCATCATGAATGCAGCATTAGCCTCAGCATAGGTAACCCCTATATAAATATATATATATATATATATATATATATAACCAATAAACAGTTGACAGAGTGCCATGATGGGTAACGGCAAGGAAAACAGAGGGGAGTAAAAGCGGTCTCACAACACGTTCACCATTGGGTACGAGTCCGGACTATGTCCGATAGCGTATTCTACCAGGTTTTCTCACTCTCTTTGGGCTCCCAACAAGGGAGTCTGGAACAACCCACCTTGGCTAACTGCAATGTCAGCTTCATGATATCACGGACCCAGATTGCACGTTGGCCACTTCTCCGTCGCTTGCAACTAACGCCGTCGCACGTAAACAATGCGCTGAGAGGCAACCGTTGAGGAGACATACGGAGAACGTGCTTCAGCCACTAGAGCGTACGCAAGGAAAGTATGTAGCTCAGTGTTTGGTGGAGATTATCTGACTTCAAGATAGGAGGTCGGACATCATCAATGTTAATGCGATGCTGCCAACGTATACCAGCGATGCCCCGGATGTAGCGGTAATCAAAAACAGACAGCCTCTGGACAATGCTCACTGGAAGGTAACATATCTCGCAGCCATACAGGAGCACTGCACGTACTGTAGCGTTGTAGACTAGAGTTTTCTGAGAAAGTCAGATCATGCCGGCGCCAGAGATGTCGGAGATTGGCAAAGGCTAATCTGACTTTGGTGATGCGCAAACTGATCTCATCCCTCAATTCGCTCATGCTGATGCAACTTCCGAAACAAGCGAATTTGCTGACCACTTCCAAAGAAGAGCCAGTTCTGGAAGAAGAGCTTGCATTTGGAAGGGGCAAAAGTCATGTCGAGATGTGATAAAAACCTCTGCAACCAGCGCACCATGTCCTGGGTAACCTTTGAGAAGTCACAGATTACAGCGATGTCGCTAGCGTACTCCAAGTCACGGGGCCGACCACCCGGGAGTAACTCGACGACACTAGGTCCCGTTTCCCAGAGAACTCTCTGAGATGTCATCCATAGCGAATCTGAACAAGGAGGATGATGCGGGGCAATCCTGTCTTACGCCACTCGTGATACTAAAGGAGGACAAAAGTTCGCTGTACATCCGCACTCTGCCCGAGGTTCGAGAATAGATGGCTTGCAGTGTGGTATACTTCACGGACAAGCCCATTCTTAGCAGACGACTCCAGAGAGCATCTCTGTCAACTGAGTCAAATGCTGAAGTAAACGATGGTAGGCCGGATGGAAGCTCGACGGTGCTCGAGCGTCTGGCGCATAGCAAAGATGTGAACAATACCTTGGACGAAGCGCATAGAAGGCTGATACCTCGGCAGTTTACGCAATCCGTTCGGTCACCTTTCTTGAAGATGGGCACGATGTACGCTGAACCCCAATCGGATGGTATGACTTCTGTGGCCCAAATCTCTTGAAAGAGGATGGTCAATTCAGAAAGAGGAGACTCGCCTCCATCCTCAAAAAACCTAAGGCAACACGTCGAGACCGGGAGATTTGTGACGTTTGAGAAGACGAAGCTCATAGGCAACCTCGGTTTCAGATGGCAGAGAGGTGCTTACCCACCAGGGAACACCGTGGATACCAGAATGGCAACGAGATCAATGGTAGTCAATTAGATTGATCGAAGTGCTCTGCCTAACGTACAAACCGGCGCTTGTGATTGTGAATTAGTATTATTGTTATTATTATTCTTATACATGTCAGCTAGAGGTGGAAAACACCTCAGCTACGGTGAATAAGCTCGCCACTGGTTACACATCACTTCGCTCACAGTTTGTGTTTTGCCACCGGTGGATCGGATAAGAGTCTGCCGAAGTACCCTGAGCATGCAGTATGTTCCATCACGATAACACGATGGATCAACCAGGCTTTGCGATCTTCCCTGAGAAGCTGTTTGAGCTCGGCGTTGGAATCTCTGCGCAATAAGTTATACTCAGCATCGGCAGAAATTGCCCGGCGGTCTTCTATCAGTTGAAGAGACCGAGCGGAAATCCATCGGCTGAAGGTGTTCTTTGTGAAACCGCAGAAGATGCTGGCTGACTTGTGTATGGCACTACGGATGAGTCCAATGCGTCTCAACATCTGGGAGTGGAGGACTCTTCAGTATAGAAGCTAGCGAGTTCTGAAAGGCGCTACGAATATCTGGAGTGACAAGATTGCCTACATCAAGCAGTTTCCGACGACGCTGCTGGATGCCACCAAAAACGGAGGGCAACTTTAGCGCATTCAGATGAGAGACCAAAGGTGAGATAAGTACTCCATGCTGATTTGCAGTCTGCCACTTGATTGAACTCACATTCACGTGACTGGTCACATAGTAAACGTGCTCTCCTCTGTCACAAATTTTCAAGTCTTCCTCCCCACCTAGCGCAGTCATATTCATTGGAATCGGATAAACTGTCCATGTTCAATGGGCGTAATTTTACGGAAGTAATTCATACGGAAAATGATGTGTGCTACCCAAGTGGTTTTAGCGCGCTTCTTGCTTCTATTTAGACGCGTCGCTTAGTTGTTTTTAACATTTTTCAGTGATGTGAAACTGTGGTCGATCAAGGATTCACCGCGATATCTGCTGCCCCTAGAATTATATCCATAAGATCATTTCTAACGAAGCTACCACTCAATCTGTGGTTTCAATTGCATTAGCACATCGCCGGCACTTTTCGCTGTCATCTACTCACTACAAGGCACTTCCAAAGGCTTTGTCCTACAGGAACCCGTGTGGATCAACAAGCTGGCCAAACTCCGTGTGTGTGTCCTCGTCGTGCACACCCGCCTACGGTAACCGACGTCGAGAGTGTGACTGGGACAAAGAACGCGAATGTCACTCACCCTCTAGCTCAAGTGACAAGACAAGGGCAGGGTTCATTTGCAACGACGGCCCTCAATGGAATTGATTCCATCTAACTGCAAATGTGGTAAGCAGGAGTGTACACGCCCAGTTTAACAAAGCATTATTTGAGAATTTTGCGGCCATCCGTTCCACCCCGTCTGTGCTGGTTTAAATCAAGTACAATACAAGAGACAAATCAAACTGATTGATAAGCTCTGGTTTTGCCAAACATGCAGAGCAATCCCAAAAGTAAAAGGTAAAACATCACTCGTGAAAAGTTTGAAAATCTTACTGAAACAGTCCAGCAGATGGCGAACTTCAGGGTTTTGTCATTCGAATCTAACAACACCGATCTTGATCTACAGAAAACCCTTCAGAGCTCTGACCCTAAGTCGAAAGCTAAAGTCAGGCTTGCTAACCGTTTGACGGCATCTGCGCCACCTAGCCCGACAATCACTAACCCTTTAAGTAGGCAAGCCACATTCGGTGTGACTGCTATTAACTCCTCCCTAGATGCCATATCTCACGAGTTGGTCCCAACACCGACACCGACAGTACAGAGCCGAGTAACATACGCATCGATCGCCTCAATAAAAATGCCTAAAGAGACACCCATACGTCTATTTTCTTGACCAAGCACGAGCGATGCGACGCCGTTTTCACAACATTCTTTAGTGCCTGCAAAACAAGCAAGTTAACAGCCACAAAAATCAAACCGACAGAACCACAGTGCGTTAATGGTCGTGTACACTAACGTTCCTGAGTCCAGATCTGGCACAATAAATGGAAAATTGGTAGGTGATCGCAACCAGTGGCATTCCATCTGCGATGCGATTGGTATTCGGGTTGATCCAACTGGGCAGAGTTGAAGACAATATAGCACTCGTGACACGGGATGGGACAGGGAGACACATGGGAGAACATCTCGATCTGGGATGCTCCATACAGCCTGCCTGAAATTCAAGAACCAATGACCCACGCAAAAAAACGATTATCGGCCGACCGAGGAACAGTCAAAACTAAACACTAATTTGTTGTCTACGCACACACTTCTAACAGCAAAACCACTATCATGTTTGTATATTAATGCCCAATATCTTTTTAGTAAGTTGGCCGAACTTGGAGAACGCCAGGCGTCACAACCACGGGATCTCATTATGATTACGGAGATCTGGTTAGGCTTTGAGAAAGCAGATTCTGAAGTCAATTTACCTCGTATGCCACTGCTTCGGAAGGACAGAGCTGGAAGAGGTGTTGGCGTAATTCCGAATTACAAGGCAAAGCTCCAATGTGAACTTATTGGCCACCTAGAGATCCGTGCCCCAGATACGCCTTGGTGTCGGCTGTGGTTGCGGAACAAAGACACATGTCATAGCTGTGATCAACCGTCCACCAAACTCTACGTGTGAAATGAACTCCAAACTAAACCACGTTCTTCATGTTGCTTTGAGCAAGACATACAGTCACATTCGCATCGCAAGCGACTTTAATGTGCACGACCTAGTCAAAACAGCGACTGATGGCATGCAGTTCAAAGCCTGTTTACAAGAGGTAATTTCCAGCTACCCTCTGTACAACCACGTAACTTCTCCCACCAGATTTCGTACTGGTAACAAGCCGTCGATACACGATCTTGTGCTCACCGTCGAAGAACTCATGGTCGACGGAATGATTACAAGCACACCACTGGGTTGTAGTGACCATGTGACTCTACTGTTCAACTGTGTGTGTCATGCGGAATAACCAGAGAAGGGAGATGATAAAGTGCCTACAGTCACGCATTACAACGTGTTATCCGCGCTTGTTAAGAAAGTATCTTGGACCTTCCTAACTGAATGCCTCCAGAAACCGCCTGGAACACTTTCACAAGGATGTTTACCACACTGGTAACGCACGCGTCGGAGCAGAAATCCTTCCATCGTCAAAGAAGGAAGTCATTTCTGAGGAGCAGAACACGCAAAATGCATGTCCTTCAAGGACTTAGCATGGAGAGCTCACAAGGACTCACCGAATTCTAACACCTGGACTGCCTATGTGGCACAGCGTAACTTCTGTGAGAGGTAGATCCGAGAGTACAAAGTGACGCATCAGCAGGAGTTAATGAAGAGATTCTGTACGAACCGCGAACTCTTGTACAGGCGTGTTAATGGCCTTTGTAAAGTGCAACTCGGGATTCCAGCACTGATCACGACTGATGGGTGCACGCGATCAGTGACGGTTCCATTACTCACAAACGTTCCAGGTCGTAACGGGCCCAACGGGCATCCCAGTTTCTAATGTCCCACCAGCAGCCTTATACAACGTTACTTTTACTGCAGAAAGTGTGTCAAAGAAACTGTTGTCCCCACGTATCCACAACTCTCCTGGTGTCGATAACATTCGAACGAAGGCTTTACTGGCAGCAGATAGTGATCTGGAGGGATCTCCGGCTATCTTCTATCAGCGCAGTATGGAGCGCAGTATGGAAGCTAGGGGTCATCACTCCTATTCACTGACCCAACCAATTATCGTCGTATAACGCTACTCCCTGTGTTTCCAAGGTTATGAAGTCTAGCATTGCTGATGCGCTCAAGCAGTATCTGGAAAATAACCACATGATAGGAGCAGAGCAAGATGGCTTCTGACAAAAGCGCTCATGCACCACGAACCTGCTAATTGCACGCAACAGCTGAACTGAAGAAGCTGATGGAGCAGATGTCATTTACCTGGACTTCTCAACAGCGTTTGCTCGCTTAGACCACCGAATTCTCCTCCATAAACTTCAACTCCATAGCGTTGGTGACCCACTACTGCAGCGTTGGATAGGCAATTTCCTGCACGAACGCTGGTTAGAAGTGAGAATACGATAGTCCCTGTCCGACGCAAGTTAGGTGGAGTGCGGTGTACCACAAGGCTCGGTGCTTGAGCCCCGTCTATGCTTAATTTTCATAAACGATCTGGCGAGGGAAATTACTTCGATGTCCTACTCTTCGCGGATGATATCAAGTTATGGCGAGCTATCAAAGAACCGAACGAACACGAAAAGCTCCAGTGTGACCTCAACACGTTTTCAAACTGATCAGTTCTGAATACACTACTGTTCAATGTACAAAAATGCCACGCTGTTCAATTGCGCCAAAGGCATGACTACGTGTATGGGCTTGGGTCACACGTATTGCAAATAACTTCTCAAGAAGGTGACTTTGGTGTGCTCATCCAAAGTGACCTTAACTGTTCAAAGCACTCAGATGCTGCGAAGAGAGCCAAGCAGCACGTCGGCTTGTTGCGGAGAGCATTCAGGAGATTCGACCAATCCATCTTCCCCATTATGCAAAATTCGTACGTGCCTCCTCACGTTGAATAAGCCATCAAAGCTTGGCAACCTTGGTTAAAGCGCGACTTGGGAGTGCTAGAGAAGCCACAACGCAGGGCCACAAATAATGTCAAGGGCCTACGAAATCTGTCCTATCATCAAAGACTGAAGTCACTCGGAGTTTTCAGTGGCCGCTACCGAAGGCCGCGCGGAGTTCTCATATTAGTCTGCCAAATATTGGGTGACCCTAATGAATTATGCCGTCACTTGCTGAAACTAAGCCACAACACCAATCTCAGAGGTAACCCACTGAAATTGTGTGCACAATATAGCCGCCTGAAATGCCGAAAGAATTATCTTTTTCTTCAGGTTTGCCAACTTTGGAACCCTCTCCAAACTTCGTTGTTTCCTCCCCCACCTTGAATATGTTCCAAAACGATTGGATCTTGTCCTTGGTCCCCATCACTACATTGCCTAAGCTGTGCTATCCTATGGAATATATTAATTATCCCTCCAAACCGGAGTAACATGTTACATAAACCTGAGGAAGCGGTACAGAATTGAGTATGCTCGTTTTTAGTTTTTTTTCACGGAATACAATAACTATAACCGTCCCCATGTTGCCTCATTGTCCGCATGCAATTGCAACTTGCACTACTGGTATTCAGCAGAGTATCTGCTAAATAAACGCTCAAATAGACAACTCACCTATCTTTCGATAATTACAGTTTCACCCCCTCCATCCTGTGGGACTAGTCAAGCAACTGCTTTTTTACCCGGCATAAATCATCGTTCATTGTTCGTCAATGGCAACTGATGGTTAGATGATGAATCCACGCCCACGGCTGTCCAGGAGAAGGTCGCTAGGTGATGCGATGGCACAAAGAGCGCCGAAAGTTTGTACTCAAAAGGATAGACCGTAATCAGCACAGAGCTGTAACAGGCATTCTCCATTATTTGTCCTTCAAGTGCTATAGCCATGCTGACCACTGAGTTCGCGTCCGTCAGCACTGTGCCTACCAACCTACGCGTTTGAGTCTCCAGCGAGCAACTAGATATCCGCGTGGCATTTTTTATGGAAAAGGTCGGGAAGTTGATGGTAAAATTCATCTTTAGCCGAGTCCGTGTAGCATACGCCGCTACGACAGACAAACAGCGTTTGGTAGTCCGGCGGTTAGGTAGTCGCACAGAGCTTACTAGCCGAATCGTACACTGGCGAAAAACCGCAGATTCAGCAGCTGCGTTTCCATATAAGCATAGTGCGAGTATGCCGTGGGAGGAGGGCATCGGCAGAACGTCGGTACGCAGTACATGTGTTAGAACGAAATAAACCTGAGAAAATAGAACCGAGAGAATGGGATCCCAACTTAGACGTACACACTAATAAGGTATCCACCGTGCCACAAAGGAACTAAATAACGCAATAAATACTGTAAATCGCACCTGGAGTTAAATGTAGCGTTGCGATCACATTAAAAGGCGTAGCCTGCGAGTAAAAGGACTATCCGAAGAAAACACTCTTTTGGTAACGTGCGATTTCCGTTAAGAATTCAGAAATTGTGATGGAGATAAATAAGAAAATGTGTAAAACATCAGTCGATGAAATCAGATTGCAGAACCTTGACGAGCATGTACCTAGAACAGTAATGTGAAATGGGCTAAGATGAAAACACTCAGAGGTTTGTACATAAACATTCGTGCATACGATGTTACTATGGTAGAGGGCAATGGATTCTGAACTAAGAAACGTTAGAGGAAAGCAGTGCTGACAAAGAGGAAAAGAAGATCAGTGTTTTCTTTGTTACCGAATATCGACAATGGTTAGGTAAAGGCTAGTGATAAAGAGAAATGTTCTCGGGAGAGTGGTGAGGCATATGCGATCGATTAACAAACTGTCGGTTGAAGTGGTGGTAAATGGCCCCTTGAAGGTGCAAGAACTAGATAAATACGCACCCACGAAAAAGAGAAGAAATTGAAAGTGACTCAAAAATGAAAACCACTAAGTAACTGTGAATCCATAAGACAGAGCTAGACTAAACAGCCTCAAGAAACCAAAAGGAATGAAAAGGCGCTGAATACATGATGCCCTGGCACTGTTTTGTGACTTGCGCTTCAAAGGGATTCAGTATAATGGTGCGACTTTTTGCAAATGACACAAATTATGAAACATTAAGAGCTAAGCTAGACAAAGATACAGCAGACGCATATACAGACTTAGCGTCTGAAAGAGTCGCCATTATTACCGCAGCTGCAGCAGCCGATTAGTACCTTGTAGTCCAATGGATTGGGAGCCAACTCGACAAAGACAGATTGCCAGCCCATGTTCATTGCAAGTGAACTGGACTTAAACAACCCAATATTGGCACTGTACGGAAGATGAAAAAGATTAGTAGCGTATATACAAACCAAGTTACATCAGTGTCCCCGTTGAGTCCCCGTTGGACTGAAATGCATGACCTACAGAGAAAGTAGAGCAAAACACCATGATAGATGGACGAAAAAGGAGCGGAAAAGACGAAGGAGAAATGTGAGAACAGAAGAGAGAAAAAGAATAGTTTGGAGCACAACATCAAGCAGCACACAGACCCATGCCCGTTCTGAAATCGACGAGCGGGGAAGTAAGGCGCAGGGATGTATGAGTCACGTGGCAATGGAGACGCAAGCTGTAGAACATGTGGAACCTGTAGATGCGTTACAGGTCCCACAACTATAAACATTGACGAGTACGCAGACAGCTGTAACGATCGAGCACTACCCAATTCGTAGTGTTCTAATGAAATTCGCGACAACTGGGCGTCATCAGATAAACATGGAATAACAAGAAAAAAAATGGAAAACCGGAGTCATTGTCTTTGCAGATCCCTTAACAGTACACGTTTCCTCCAACAGATGAAGAATTGGAACAGTGACATAACTCAAGCGATACAGCTCGAAGACATCGGACAAAAAGTACTTGCTTGTACTTACAAGGCGGTAATAGCGCAGAAGCACAAGTAACATAAACTGGGTGTATTGGTACGGAAAACGCCTAAAGTGAATCAGGCTTTAAAGCCAACATAAGGAAACAAAGCTATGTATGGTCTAATCTGAACGTTATCTATCCTCATGGGTATAGAAATGCTCCCTTGGTGAGTCGTCTAAAATACCTAAGTCAATTACGTGAATAATTAAATGCATTATTCTTTGCACACAAATATAATGAAAGCGGTAATCTAAAGACTAACTAGACAAGGATTGCTCTAAATATCCTAAAATAACTGAGTGGCATTCACACTAAACTACTGTCAAACAAGCGTGGTCACACCAGATGACAAAAAATAGACACAAAAATACTGAGATTCTGTTAAAAGTTCCTATGCTTTTTTCTGAACCCAGGTGTTCTCAAGCACATGGAAGTAGTCCACAAACAACACGTTCGGAAATGAGCACTGAATATAAGGTAAGCAATTATACCACTATAAATCCAACACCAACTGTTGCTATACTAATAGAACGGCATTTGAAACAATGTGCACATAAGTGCGCGGACTCAAAACAGCGAACGCACAGTATACAATCTTATATTGCAGGGGTCAAATGACTAGTACAAATAGTGATAACATTTTGCCAGGTACTAGATACGTGCAGAACACTCAACAATGAACCAAGTCAGAGACTAAGACGATATGAGGCCTTTGGGAGTTAAAAAATCTATGCAAAAATGTACATCCTTTATGCAATAGAGTGAAAATAGGTAAACAATGGTATCAATCCTAATTCAGCACTCAATGGAGTAGTAAGGCATAAACCTGAAGCCAAAAAGTATACACCTTAATTGGGCCCAAGGAATCCACTGGTTTTAGTAGCGTATGAAAATGTAGCCATTGCTTTAAACCGTCAGAACAATCGTAGTCCGCGCCAGAGTCCATCGACGGCATTCGAAGCAAATATCCGTGCTTCTTGCCGAACCTAACTATACAAGCTATGCATCCATCCTATCCTAAAGTACCATAGTTAAACTTGTGAAATATGTCTAATAATGAATACTGAAAACAGAGAGTTAGAAGATGTACATCCATGTTAATCTACTTAAATATGATTCAGTACGCACACGGAATAACGTCATGCATTGCATCTGTGCGACGTTAGGTGTGAATATTTTCCCTAAATTTCTAATCCCCAAAGTTAGCGTCTAGCAATTTGTCGAACTCCAAAAACGAGTTTGCCTCGAATATTGTCTCGAGTAAACTGTTCCAACATTTTATTACTCGACATCCGAAGGATAAAGGGTGAGCTCTACGCTTCCGGTACGGTCTTACTAGCTAGTACCAGCGGCGTGCGTACCGCTTGGTGCGCGCAGGTGCGACAGCAGCTACAGCACAGGGAAGTTACCCAGATGTAATACCCGGTGCGTCATTATGAGGTCGAAACGATACGACAGGGTGTACAACCTTAGTCTTCTGCATCGGCCTCCGTACGGCACACTCCTAAATTGAGGCTGAGCCTGGTAGGCACATGTTTAACTCTTTCCAGATTTTGCACCGCACCACGGGTGATCAGATAATAGGCGAGTGAGTCGTACTCGATCCTTGGTCAAGTGATGGGAGAGAAGAGAGTGGAAATCTTCAGACTAAGTGCAGAAGCGACGTCGGAGTGCCCAAAGCATGCGTAGTCTGTTCCCATATAGCTTGTTTGTGTTGTCCACAGACCTGAAATTGCAGCGTAAGAGTATGTCCACATGCTTCACGTAAGGTATGAGATTTAGCAGGTGGTCGACCAGAGAATACGTACGCTGACTCGTCCCCAGACTCACAAATAATAACGATTCAGTTGACGGGAAGATCGACTTCTGCAGACCATAGTGGCAGGCGATCGCAATTATGCTAAAGTGCATCGTAATCAAGAGTACCAATTACTCTCCAAGAATTCAGTTCGTCCACAAACAACGCAAAAGGTAACCGAAGGCGCGGAAGTACTCCTTTGATATGGATAATAAAAAATGGACGCAGTATTGTGCCTTGGGGTACCCTACTGGTGGAGAGATACAAGTTAAGCAGATGGTCATCCACCTGTAACCCATTTTCATCCAATAAGGAAGTAGCTGATCCTCTGGTACTGTAAGCCACCAATACCCCTCATAATCAGCCTGTGGAGGAGGGCCTCATGGTTCAACTTGTCAAAAGTTTTGCCGAAATAAATGAAGAGCACGTGGAGTTAAGTGTCCCGGTTTAGCGCCTGCAAACATTCGTGACATGGCATCAACAAATCGGTGACGGGTGAGCAGCCTTTCATGAAACTCTGCTGTGCCGGCGCCAGGCCCTCCGAATCCAGCAGAGCCCTATTCACAACCTACTCGAGCAAAATGTCGAAAATGTAGGACGGACACTCGACCCGTCATTGTCCACTTCGTTGGAGCCACCCGCTTTAATATCAAACATTTCCAGTCTCTAGGCAATAAGAATGCAAACAGGGATCTGTTGGACCGCTGTGCCAGGGAAGGCCAGATGATGCCTGCTAGGGACTTGAGAATAAGTGACAGAAGCCAATCAGAGAAGGCAGACATCGCGTGGTCAGGACTGGCGAGTAGATTGCGTACATCTTCCACACCGCAATCCAAAGTGTCAAGTTCGGTTAGAACTAAAGTTTTCGAACTCATTAGACATATGACCAGTTGGAATTAAGGAATTGCAGTGCACCGCCAACGCGGACGCACGCGTTGGTCAAAACCCTTCAACACTGCTACCTCATACGTAGCCCATATGCATGACCTCATTAAACTGAGATCCTCTTAAGAATCGCCTTCGCTGCTCGAAATAACGATGCATCTGCGCATTTGCATGAGTTCCATGAGTTCCACTGTCCCTTGCACACCTCGCAATCATCGGTAGAGCTAGACTGAAGTAAATTATCCTATAGAACGCGTCGCCATGGAATCAACTGATCATACTCACTATTAAACCAATGAGGATCCACCAGCTCAGCCTTCCGTATTTGAGACGGTTCAAGACCCACTTTTATAACAGAAGAATAAGCCTCAACAGACAAATCCTGTGGTAATGACCAGCGGTTCGAGTGAGACCATCGAAATTGGTTTTCCAATAGTTGTACGATAGCCTCTGTGGATGCGAGCATATTATAAACAGATTTAGGGTGGCTTTGACCACTTAGTAATCATTCGCTGCCAGTAGCTCCAGGACCTAAACAGAAAACACACATTTTTCGGAGCCAGTCAGCATCAGATTAATGTATGGTGAAATGCAAGTAGGCTAGCAGACGTATTGCGCTTCCCCAGTCAGAATATCAAATTGACAAATGGAAACACAGATCATTAAGAGCCTGCAAGAACTTCGGACTAAGGGGTATATGTCAGATGCCATGTATCAGCCTCAAACCTAGTGACACAAACATTCTAAGGCTTTACGGGTTACCGAAAATTCACAAAGCTAACATTCCACTTCGTCCTATTTTATCAATGGTCAATTCGCGTCACCATGTGGTCGCTCAGTGGCTTGTAGAAATTCTGGAATCAGTGCGACAGCAGCTTGCAACTTACAGCCTACGTGACAGCTTCTAGTTCGTAGAATGCATCAAAAATGGCAAAACTGAAGGAAAAGTGATGCGCAATTTTGATGTTTTCTCGCTTTTTACCAACGTCCAACTGACTAAGACAATAGATTACATTTGCGACCATATAACCCACCCAAAAATAAAATATGTATACCTACTCGTGAGCTAAAAAGTCTACTGTTGGGCTGCACCTGGAATGTACAGCTCCTATTTACCAGTAAATACTACGGGCAGAAGGACGGCGTGGCCATGGGATCTCCCCTGGGTCAACTGCTGACGGAAATCTTCATGGCCAAGTTGGAGAGAACAAAATTGCAGGCGGATATAGTCACTTTTAACCACTACTATCAATACATGGACGATATATCTGTTGTGGTGGATGAACACGTTAACCTAGATGAAATTCTTAACCGTTTTAACCGAGCCCATGCGGCACTGCATTTTACTCATGAAAAAACCGAAGATCAGCTGCCGTATCTTGATGTTCTGTTAACTAGGAGACCAGACGGCTCAATCCAACGGCAGGTGTACAGAAAGCCAACATGGACTGGCCAGTATACGAATTTCCACAGCTTCGTTCCTCTGAGATATAAGCGCAAGTTGATTCCATGTCTTACCACAAGAGCACGTCGAATCTGTTCGGAAGACTTCCTAAATGCGGAACTGACGTTTATACTGGATGTGTTGCGCGAAAATGGATACCCCGACAGATTTATTTTAAGAAATCTTAAGGAAAAGCCTAAACAAGTGCCAGTGTTAACAGCGGCAAAGAAAGAGCTATTCATACGATTACCTTTCAAATGGGACGCAGTTAATGGGCGTTTAACCCGAAGTTCCTCTGGCGCAATTAAGTCGACCTTCGCAGCAGCTACGCAAAGTGCGTGTTTTCGACTAAATCACTCGTCCATGCACGAAATTAAGATAGGTTGCCCATGCTGACCGACTCGCTGGTTATTTATCAGTTCGAGTGCGCCTGTGGCGCAACGTATATCGGTCGAACGGCGCAGCACTTGTCCAAACGCGTGAATGAACATTGCCCACGTTGGTTGCATCAAGGTGGCACCGGGGCCATTAGTAGTTCCATTCTGGCTCATATTGTCGACAGTGGGCATCAGGTGGATCTAAAGCGTGCCTTTAGAGTTGTATACAAGGTTCCACCGCACCGATCGAAAGGTCAACGCCTTCGTACACTTGCGACGGCCGAAGCAATTTGCATTCGATTATTTCAACCGTCCTTATGCTCACAAAAGAAGCTAGTCCAGGCTCTACAGCTTCCATGTCCCGGGAAAACGGAGACACTGAGGTCAACGACATGAGGTCAAACTCCGTAACATGTAATTAACTCGTTTCGATTTTTCGACTATGTTACTTGTACTAACTGGTCGATTTTACGCCAATTTTTCAGCCCTATATATGATTTTACTGGTCTGATGATGAATCAATGAAAGCATATGCCCATCAAACTGTCTTCTTGTTCTCATTAAAATATCATTTCGCAAACCACCTCGACTTAAAAATGCCTGGGGAGAATTTGGACCGCAAACCAGAGCTTTCGAGGTAAGCTAAAATCACCCCTGAGAAGATAGGTTCGCCGCTTTTTGAGCGCTTCCAGTTGAAGTACCAGCTCCAGATTCCAGCTAAAACCAGTCAACGGCTAGAAGCAAAAGTGTGTTGCACAGGCAGCTAATGAACACAAGTAGTGTAAAATAACGAACAATTATAGGTTGACTAATGTTTGCGTTCCAGAACAACCCGACAAGCTTTCCTGATTGGTAGTTCAATTCTGCTAGCCAATGGGAAGGTAGACAGATGCGAGCATCACGTGGTGAACGCGAATGTCCCTAAAACCATTGATATTACGGCTGCACATATTTGGCACAAACTGTATACCTAATGAGTTCCCAATGAGTCATAGAAATATTCTGGCGTTTCTTATCCCAACACTGGGATGAACAACACAAAAATATTTCCACTTCAAATACGGTCCTTGTGATCGTAATGACCGAGGCCCACCTCAAATGAACCGATGTCTCAATAGAAGTTGCTTGGTAGCAACGCAACCACAAGGCGGATTCTCCAAGTCCAACTTTGAAAGAATAAGGCCTTTTGGATATAAGCCTCTAGGACACGCAAGAAGCGGGGAAGACTCATGTGGTCTCGGACATTCAGCAAGCAGTGATAGAACAAGGTGTGATAGAACACACCGACGAACAGTTCACCACGACTCTGGTGGATCGAGTATATCAAGCACCATAGTCGTTCTCAAGGGCCATCAACGCTTCGTTAGGTGTTTAATAGTCTCCAGTACAAAGAAAATCGAATGCAAAGAAGCAGACCACAGCGGTCGTTTGCCAGTATGTCTCAGGTCTCATCCAGTCTTAGTACTTCCAGGCGAAGACAAGTAACGAACCTGCATAGCTCGTCACATTTACTCATTAAACTGAAAACCTTGGTGAAGACTACGCGCAGACCGCGGTAAAGACCGTTAGGTCATTATAAGTCATCATCAACCAACTAATGAAGGTGGCTTTTAAGGACTGACCAATAGGACAGCAGTTGTCGCCACATCCACGTTCACCTATGAAGAAGCCCAAGAGAGAAGAAAGCAAGTAGACAAGACAACTGTGAACGATGTTTTCTATCGTCTTGTGACTGCGGAGTATCAATGTTGATACGTACTACATCCGCGTCCCCGATTAGGAGGAATACCAAGCAGAAGCGAACGAAAACGTACAAAATATCGGTGATGACGAGTAAATTAACTATGTACGTGTGAGACAAAGGTTCACAAATTGGAAAACGGTAAAAATCAAATCGTTAAAGGTTGACTAGGCTATTAGGAGGAAAACGCGAAGCTAGTCCAAACCTTGTAATCAGATCCAGTGACGTCTTCGGAAAAGTCAATTTCCGTGGAGTACCATTCATTTGCAAACCCTTCACCAGTTTTCCCTGAAGACGATGTCCATAGCAGCGTGTTTTTACTAAACGCAGATACGATGCATACAAAATGTAATTGGATGCCTACCACAGAACGGCGAATTCGCGACCCAATAGCGGCTGAGAGGGTCCCGTGCATGAACTGCAAATCGGAGTAAAGTTTATACCGATCAGTCAACAACGAAGAAATGATAAAGGGAAGAAAGAGAAATAAAGTGTAGAAGAAAACCGTGCGAAAAGCAACAAAGCCACATCATACAAGGTAACAGATGGAAGCTTCCCAGCACATGGGGTAGGTGAACAAACTCAATGAATATCAAGAGTACGTCTAAGAATGATGTCCCCAATGACAAACATCGAAGTGAGCAGATTAGTGACCGAAAGCACATTGCAATTTAGCGCAGGAGATTTGCGGCCGCACACGCGACGAATAGTTAGATGAGGACCCGAATATGTCTAAGATAAGTATTGTGACGAAATCATCGACGAGTACTCGATTCAGTTCAAGCAGTCAAGGACCGAAATCCAGAATGAATGGAAGATCAAAAGAATGACCGGCACATACAAACACACGATGAGCTGATTGGTGGGACATTTTAAAGTTCTCGTTGTCCAACTGGAATGTGACGCGCAATCTCGAGGTGGACCGACCGTGATTACCATCAAACAGAAGCTTGGCCAATTCAATCACAAGGACCGTAGCCGGTTGGAAACTGTGCGCTGTTGGCCATCGTGGTAAACACTTTATACATTGATAGTCGGGTTTAATAGTTTAAACAATCAAATGTTAACTATTCCGGCCCGGATTATGTGGACACTTCCTGCTGATAGAAAGCTAAGTAGACATGTCTCTTACATTTCACCACCATGAAAGAATCCAATCGCCGATGGGATAACCATGTAGTTGACTCAATGAAGAATATAATTTTCCGGTAATTCATAAGGTTACAATGAATACAACACCAAACAATATTTTCTGCATTTGCGGTCACTCGTAAACATGCAGTTAATCGTCCGGTCAACCTATTTCGTAACTAATTTCAGTTTAAGTAAAAGGAGTAACAGGGACCAAAGCTGAAACACTCAAAAAACCGACAAGAGCACGCAGAATTGAGTAAGATATAGGGAGAAAAGCAAAAACGATAGTGATAGAATAATAGTCTGAGGAAAAAGTTGGGACCGAGATGCGAATACATGAAAACCACTATCAACGAACGAATTGCGAAAAGAAGAAACTCATTGCCATTATTCGTCGTGAAACGAACAACAGATCTACCCTGTACGAGACAAATCCATCAGTGACATTTCGCCATTTGTGTTTAGTGTCTATCTTCAGTCGCCATGATTTCTGAACCTGACCCCATAATTGAATATCCTCAATCTACAAAGATCAAGAACCAAACCACTATCGACGTTTCTCTCCACAGTATCTAGCATCTAAGAATGAACATCAAACCACCTCCTAGGTTAAACTCTGACGGTATGAATTCCACTACAATTAAGATGACTTGACCAAAGATACTAAGGTCACGACGGAACTTGAACTTAAAGGGGTGTGAAGGTTTGCGTAAAAAGTCGACCCATTGAGCAATAGCAGGTGGGGCCCCTAGGCCTCTGAGTACTAACTGTAACCCTGTTGTTCAAAGATTAAAGGTAACAACAAAGTTTCCAGGCTGCGGATTTGAAATGCGACGGCGTTTATCTCTGTAAAACCAAATCATTCCTACATCGGGCGCATTCTACACAGGCATTTGACCGAAAGGCCCTAATCCTCATATTTAGGTATGGCAGTATCACAAAAAACGTATAACCATGATTACTACTTCCTCAAACAAACCAGCAATGACCATCGCACAGACTATCAAGAGTCAAATTATCTACTGCATACAGCAGGGCGGATAACCGAAAACATGATATTGCACGCTCATCCCTTCCTTTCTTTCCAACAATTTCTCCTACTCCACTTCCAGCCCCCATTACTAGCCTTCCTCCTATAATTCCCAGTTTAACTGACAGCAACCGCAATGCCACTGGAGTCATACCATCTGCAGCAATGTTCCCGCATCACCCACCGGACACCAATCGCCAAAAGCTCCGCATAAGGCCACACTGTCCCGTTTCCCTGACGACGTTCTACGTTCACACTCTAAGAAGATTGGCTAAAATGGCTACACTTGCACACTTCTTGGACGTGTGTTGCATGTCTGACAATAGGATCAATGAGGCACATTGTTTCCCCTCTGACGCTGAAGCGGCAATCACTGATAAAGATGGAGTGGGCATCATCCTCAGCTGCAAGGCCGAGTCATGACTGCCTGATTGGAGTCCCGTGAACAGCCGTGTGTGTGCAGTCCGTTTGACGACATCAACTAAGGCTGATACATGGAGTAACACTAGGCGCTGTTTGTTTGTAGTTTCCGCTTATGCAGAGCAGCGCCATGCGTACCGCTGGCCGAAAAAAGCTGTCTACCTGGATTCCAAGTGTGAGTTTGATTCAGTTGATCGATGCATTCTATTCGAAATGCTTACGCGGAAAGGTGTTCCCCTGAATTATGTGAACATTTTACGTGCTCTGTACTGGAACACGACAGGCCGCGTCACGATCTACGGTGATTTAGCGGATATCTTTCTGACGACAAGTGGCATTCACCAGGGTTGTCCAATTTCCCCATATTTGTTCAACCGTCGTGGACTTTATCATGGAGTGTTCCTTTGCAGAGCCTCATGACGAAGGCGTTGATGTGCTGTCTGGTGAAAGACCAGTTGATCTTGATTAAGCGGACAATATCGTCTTGTAGTTTAACCATGTTGGGGCCATGCGATCGACCCTGAATAACCTCTAGAGTTGTCCCATTATTTGGCATGCACTTCGCACCTTCAAAGTGCAACGTATTGTAACAGGAGCGCCAGTCATTTGATGACCCATTGATCCTTGATAGCGAGTAACTCGAGGTAGTTGACCACTTCTCCTACCTTGGCAGCTGTATCAGCAACGATGGGCGCACAGAGACTGAACTCAGTTCAAGCATTGCAAAAGCTAGAACTGCCTTCTTGGAGCTGCGACATCTGTGACGTCAAAAAGAGGATTCCCCTCGGTCTAAAAAGCCGTGTATACAAGGCCAAAGTGAAGGCCGTCCTACTCTACGGAAGTGGGACTTGGCCCCTCCGGTCTGAGGCGTCTTCCAGTCTGTGAACATCGTTGTCTGCAAAGTATTGCTGATGTCGGATGGCACCAGACTGTTCGCAACGATGATGTGCGTAAGCGAGTACTAAGCAGTGCTAACCAGGCTAGTTCCTTAGAACAGCAGATAGCCCTGAATAAGTCGCGTTGGCTTGGGCACATACTACGCATGCCTGGTCACTGCTTACGGAGATGGGCCTTGTTTTGTTTGCCAGATGTAGGTTAGCGCAAGACCCGAGGTGGACAAAAAGTAAGTTAGCAGCGGGGAATGAATTCACTGTCGACCCAACTCGGTGCCATCGGACCGTCTCGTCTTCCTAACTGGAGTCCATTTGACTCGCCTTGTGCTTGGCTTCAGACGTTACAGGACATGGCCCGCAATCGACACCAGTGGCGTGTCTGCTGTTGTCTCCTAGTCAGATGGCCTATTTGAAGCATGTTTGGTGCTGGGTTATCTGCGGGGTAATGGCAGTGGTAGTGAAAGCCGCAATGAAGCTGTCTCGCCGATGCCGCCTTGTCTTTGCACAATAGCCAGTTGTTTGTGATGGTATGTCGTTGACACAAGGTGTAGGCGCCTTGACTCCGACTGTTTGTTTAGGGCAGTTAGGTTTTACCGTAGGTCGCCTTTCTCTCCCTCTTATTATTCTTCGTTCCGTAGGTCACCGAGGGTGTACGGCAGCGAAGCATCAGTTCAAGAGGCTGATGTACTGCTATTGATGATGATCAGACTTACCATTAATTTTCTTGGATATTTTCACAAACTAGCTATTTTTTATGGATCAATGGTAAACCTCGTTCATCATCCCACGGCATAAAAGCGATTCCAAACAAAAATTTGCCAATGACAGACCGATTCATCATACTCGCAGCATACCTGCTCTGTTTGAAAGATTAATCAAGCAATTTCGATGTAAATCTTGAGCTCCCTGAATCTGTTTAACACATCTCAACATGGTTTCCTCGATAGACGTTCCAGCACGACCTGCCAGCTGCACAACCTTAATTGCACTCCGGTTTTGCAATCATATTACGTTTGGACCTAGAAAAACATTTGACTGTGTGTCTCATGAACGGTTATTGAAATAGGTGATATGTATGTAATCTCAACAGTCTAGCAACTAGACATAAAGCCAACAAAGCCATGGAGATTATCAGATAAGGGGGAAGTCACTGTGTTATAATCCTCGTGGCATACTAGTTGAAGGTGGGCAACACACTAAAGCTACTATGCCGCAGGAAGGAAGGAACATTCTGTCATTTGCAATGTTTGTAGTATTAAACATGTGAATCAATACAAATCGGTACACAATACTTCCACTGATTCAAGTGTTAAGCCATTGGCACTCTTCATCTTTGGGACCCCATCCTGGAAGACGTGCGGGTCCGAAAGCGGCTGGACACAACGTCAGCGATTTTATGTGCTGTCGCCAAGTGGAAGGCTGACCACGACGCGGTCGGCTCCAGCCAGGTCCTTGACGAGCGAATACAGCGCGACGCGCTAGACGCTCAGGTGCCATGCGTAGGACGTGACCGAGCCATCTCTACTAGCGCAGCAAAAGCAGTTTGTTAAAGGGAATACTCGAATGTCATTACTGTTAACTCGATGTTGCCAACAAGCGCAAACAACCCTTCTTAAGCAACCGTTTTCGAAAGCAGAAAGACGACGCATGTCCTCCACACGAATCGGCCAGGACTCGCTCCCATACAACAACAATGAGCGAACAGATGAGCTGTAAACGCGGCCCTTTAGCGAACATGAGACGTCGCGACGACGCCACAAGTGTCTCAGATTGGCCAATGCTGATCGGGCATTAGCGATGCGAAGAGAAACTTCTTTGCTGATAGTGCCGTCAGCCGAAACACAACTCCCAAGGTAGATGAAACTACCTACCTGTTCAAGTTGTGCACATTCAAGAGTGAGCACGGAAGCAGGTGTAAGCCAATCCTTGAGCAGTACTTTACACTTCGATGGGGCGAAGCTCATGCCATACTTAGATGCTTCAACCGCCAAACGATCCAGAATGAGTTGCGTACACTGAGGATCGTCACCAACTAAGGCGATATCATCAGCATAATCTACGTCGGTGGACCGCTTAGCAGATAGAAGCTCTAGGCCAAAATGTTGGAGATCTTCTAGAGCACTTGAATGAACGTCTTCGATTGCGAGGTTGAAGAGAAATTGGGAATTAGGGCAGACCTGTCGCACACAGCTATTAACAGCAAAGTGTGAGGAACGTTTGCCATAGACCCTCACTATACCAGAGGTATGAAGGTAAAGTGCTGGTAAGATGGCGGTATATTTCTCTGGCACCCAGTTCTTTAACAAGCAAAGCCATAAAGCAAGTCGATCAACGATAGTGAAATAAGTAGAATCCTGTGTAGTCCGGAACCCGCGTTAAGTTGGCTTTTCCTACTTTCGCAATCGATTTCGCATAGTCACCAGCATCGTCACCCAAGGAACTATACTTGCTTCATCGCTATTTCCCCTTTATATCAATGACTGGCATGTCCATTAAAAAAGGCCAACTGTTTCTATTTGCTGATGATATCAAGTTTGTCTATCAACTCCGGCGTAATGTGACTCAGAGCATGCGACCTTCAATTCCATATTAGCATCGCTCTCTTGAGGAATGGTCCGACACATGGCTGACAAACTTCTCGGCCGACAAGTCAAGCATTATGTCATGTGGTTGCTCGATCCCTGAGGGGTCGGTCAAACATAACAAAAAGTATGTCCACACAGCAGTCTACCCGGAATCCGGTATTCCTCCGACTCCCGCTATTATGAACACGCTCAATATCAAATGATTTGAGCGAGACAATCCGTGGCTAACATATGCCACAAAATCATATAGTCCCTGACAAACTCGAATTAGTTAAAACCCTCAATTGTCCTATCTTTGAATACTGCAACTACATCTATGGTGGCATGCGTAAGATGGACAGGAAAGCTACGGAAAATTCACAGCGATCATTCATTAAACGCGCAAATGTACCCTAAACTAGCACGAACGTTATAAGAAGCTTCCCATTGTGCCCCTTGGGTTGAGAAGTCTAAAGCAAGACCTGATATCCTTAAAGAACTCGTTACCCCAGAAAAAGTATGCCTGACTGTCTAATTTGGAGTTAAAACGAGATACACATAACGACTCCGTAACAAAAGAGCTATGCTATCAGTACCAAGAACGATAACAACTATTGGCTGTTATTGTGCTCTCATCAGATACGCCTGTCTTATGGAACAGCCTGTCAGCCACAATGAAGGCATTTGAAAACCCTACATCATTCCACACCAAACTCGAAAGCTTCTTTGATGTAGAATTGGTAGTACCAATTCCACAAGTTCTTATCCAACAGAGCACATAATGAAATATTCCAGGATGGACCTGAAAATATATAAAGAGCTAAGAACTGGTGTCAATATGCACTCATACAGGAGCATGATCACTTCTGGGTATACTAAGCTGTTCCTATTTTAGGAACAGTTTTTCACGTTTTAGAAAAATATAGGTCACCGTAGATCGGCTATCAGATCATATAGTTGAAAGAAAAAACCGCACAAATACAACGCAGGCGGGTTAGTTGAAAAAAGGAACTGGAAACAACGGGAAAGAGTAGGTTCGAATAATCAGATAACGCGATGGAGCGAAGTTGCAACTACACTAACAATTAGCAAACATACAGCGTCACACAAAGCGAGATCAAACACACCTTGTAGTCGACGACATCCGTGAGGGACAAGTAGGCAGTCTGCCAAGTGGAAGTTGCTTGCCACTCCGTATTAGACGACTCGGAGCTAGCCCATAAAAGCTTGCTTTTACTTCACAAGTAGAATGAAAGGATCAGGGAAGGAAGTAACCTACCAAACAACTGCGAATTCATCGTCTGAAGCAGTTTGTGATGAGAGAGAACAAGAGCTGAGAAGAGAATATATGACGGAAAGAGAATAGGCGTCCTCAGCGAAAAGAATGATCAAATAAAAAAGCAGAAACAGGACAGAAGAAAGAGCCAACAGACAAACAAACAGCAGTACTAGCAGAAGCACGAATCCGTTCCACGCAGTGTATCAACATCAGACAAATAAGCGTAGTTCTAAGGTAAAATTTAGTTAACTTTAACCATGAAAAATCAGCAATGAGCTAGAGGAAGAGTTTAATATTGGCTGCGTCATACACGGCGCCTGTCGTCCGCATATTAGGAGACAGAATGGTTGGGCCCATCGCAAAAAATGAGGATCCTTAAACGATATAAGCTGTGAAATGACTCGGTCAATTTGCGTAAATTCTTTAACATGCAACCAGCGATGGATATTCTAAAACATGGTCATATGAGATTGATGTATGGCCAAACGATGTGCTTTCTATTATCAGTGTAGCTCTAGTTATACTCAACTGCCACCGAAGGCACAGATGAAGGCGCACTCGATCGATAAAAACGGCTTCCAGTTGCCTGAAAATGTGGAGCCGCTGATTGTGCATAAGAACTGTGAATGACACATCGGGTTTACTTATGAAATGCTTCGTGACTGCTGAGACCGCTCAGCTTCCCATTTCGATCGATTCCGCGGTCACAGATACACATTTAACTGTGTAGCCCTTTAAGAATGTGTCTGTTGGTTCTAACCAATAAACCACGGTCAGTGCACCTGAAGTAGTGGTCTCAACAGCCACAGATGAAGTTGTATGGACAACTAAACTTGCACTGTCTCATCAAGTGTTCTGATTGAAAACGAAAGCAGACGTCTTGTCGATGCGAGCAACCGTAGTATCGCTGCACTACACTTCCATTATGGAAAGGGCTTCCAGCTTTCGCGGCGACTTTCATAATGACTGAGTCAATTCATAACCCACATCTTTCAATTTTTCTGCTTTGGACTTATAGAGGGAGTCATTTGGTTTAACTATGCGAGTAAGTTGTTAACAAGTAGAAAATTAGACGTCACAGAAGTTATGTTTGAAGACGGCCCTACCAAGATGCTCAGTATAATAAATATTCATCTGATTGCTTTCATGGTATCTAGTTTCAGGTGAACAAGATTTCAGCAAATAAGAAAGAGGCGGTACTATTAGACGAAAACACAACCGGTAGTGTACATTCGAAAATTAGCGGATCTGCTGGAACCGCGCTAAAAACGGTAATTAGAACCCCATAAGGAAGCCTTGTGAAATTAGGGAATGGAAAGAGGTGCGGCGTGCAAGCTTGGTGAACTCCACTAAATCCTCGTTGCCAATGGTCCGACGAAATTATTCGTCAGCGAGATCATTATGGACAACACCAGTTGGTATATACTCATAGCAAGGCTCTCTGTCTGACCCACCATGCGTAGCCCGTATGGGCTTCCTCCTTTCCAATCACTTGGTACTTAGTGGTCCAAGCTCAGACTCGAGACGCAATCACATATCTAATTTGTCTCTAGGTTACCGATGCGGATCATCTCGTGCTATCGCTAGCTAAAGATGGTGATGGAGTCATCTTCCAGGACCTGACACCTTTCTGAACAAGTAGGGAGGAAAGAGACTGCTCCAGACAAATGGGTCAACTCAGAACTATTTGGAACAGACGAGAACGTTAGTCTCAACGTCACTACTAACCACAGATGCGTCGGCCAAACACCGACAGTGACAAAGTCGATAATTCTAATTCTCAACCGTCGCTTTGCTGCGGAAAGGGAATCCCGGAGTGATTGAGGCCATAGCCTCACTTTGTGATAGGTTGTTACAGCAGCAGCACACGTAACACTGGCTGATCACAGATTTGTTCTTCGACATGGGGTGCGCGTTCGACTCAGTGGAGTGCCCAGAGGCGCGTTAAGTACAACAAATGGACATTTTGCACGTCCCGTGACCGGACTCATCAGGAAAATTCAATGTCTACGGTGAACTGCTATGCACGCCCGAAAACACACTTTGTATTCAGTTTTATGCGAAGCCATAGCATGAAGTGCCCCCTGTGAAATCTCATGGTACAGTCATTGAGTTAGTACTTCGAAAGGAACTGGTTAACATGGATCATACAGATAATGTCACCTATCCGCCTAACAACAGCGAGCTGCGCAGTCAATCCTGGATAAACCATCTGCACGGGTTCAAGGTTTGGCATGTGATACGTGCTTCGGAGTGCAAAGTGCAACCGCAAGATTAAGAGCAAATCAATACCTTCACGATCCCTGACAAAGGGGGTTACGGCCGAAACTAATCCACACAGTCCGAAATCTGGAACTGAATCGCTCAATCAGTGATAGCTTTGCCACCAGATTGGGATTCATCTTAACCTTGAACATCGTATGTACAGCAGCACAGTGAAGAGTGTTCTATACTGCAATGGGGACCTAGACCATTCGGTATGAAAAGTTCCACTATTTGAATTCAAGATAACTCGCGTGTCGTGTGGCATGTGTGCGCCCGTTGCAGCGACGAACATGGTCGATAATTATTAGATTAGCAAATACAGCAGAATAAGTCGCGCTGGCTAGAGAATGCGCTACACATGACCGCTAGTCCCGCACCAAAGAGTGCGCTATTCAGTTTGCCGGACGAGAATGAAAACAAGAAAGGCTAAACTGTGTGTTATTGTTTGCTCTCGATTTTCGGGTTGCGGCAAAGTAAGCACCATGTGCTAGGGATGAGGCCAAGCAAAGTGAGGTTTGTGGCCGACTTCAGTGGAGGTTTACTGTCGACTTTTAGCCTGATCGCCAGTTCAATTAAAGCTAAAGTGACTATAGTGAAGTATCCACGATGATATGGTTGTAAAAACAGTCCGGAAGCTGGTAAACGGATGGTGCAATGGTAAATAGGTTGTGTCACTCCACTGTATGCAAGACGAAAGTGCCTTGAGGCTAGACGTGTACATGAGTAGTTAGATTCAGTGTGAGGACTCTCCGTTTCTTATAGTCAAATTTCTCGTTATAAAGCTAAGGTAGTATGATAGTGTGGTGTCAGTCAGGATAATGGTTTATCTGAAAATGCCTATAGTCCAGGGTAGAGACAACACAAAAGAAGTGGCAGTGAATAGATAAATTGCGTGTTATAAAAATCACAACAAAAGATCGCTACAGGTTTGTTATGAATTTCACACGGATCCACATCAGTAGATAGACCAATGACCTAATTTACTTTATCGAGGTCGTCTTCGAATTAATTTGAAACTGAGATATTCTGGGAAACACGAGCCAAATGGTCCGAGATGTAATGCAAAGTTAAAGGTACCACACGATAAAGCTGCAGTCTATTTCTCTCTGCTCAAGAGAAGGAGAGACTGTGGGTTCAGTCATGTAGCCGATGAGATCATTTCCTGCGCCAGAAAATAAATCATTTGCTTTGGTTTTACAATGGGGAGAGGCTTAAGGGTTCACTCCGCACGTTTAAACTGAGCGGAACCTTTACAGTGGTGACCACAGTCGGCCAGTGTACATTGTAATTAGTCGGTCACCGGTTCGAACACGCGTAGGTGTGGACAGCCTTCGTAAACCCAGTCCTCGAGCGACTGGTGGTAGCTACGTAGCAGCGAAGCGTGGGTAGGATGTGCCGACGTATTGTTGACAGTCATCTTTTAGTGGTGACCAGATCGCAAAAAGTTGAGGGGGAGGATACCCATAGTAAGTGAAGCAAAACGTGAAACAGAACAAAGCCAATACATAAGAATTCATTCCATTATGGATCTCAAGGAGATACCAGGAGGAATGTAATGAGTATCACGGGAGAATACCAGTGAGGTCCCAAATAGTTTAAGCAGGATTTCAGTATAGTTAATAGAATAGTGGCTATAGGATCGTGCTGTAAGCAAAAGCAACGTATATCTACGACTGATGCCTTTTCCAAGACGCCTCTGCTCCAGTCGTCAGTTTGTGTATGAACGTGGCCCAACGACAATCTTTTAAGTAATGTCAGAGTCAGTGTGCGATTGCACTGTCACACACAACCATTCACTGAAAGCCTAACCAAAAGTTCTATTCGTTTCTATCGTGGAATACGTCACGGAATAATCATACCAAAATACCGTGACTTAGGGCGCATGTAACGACGATAGAGAGAGGTTAACTGGTTGGAAATTATGGGGCATTCCTGTAGCTCGGGGTACGTTTGGTTGTTCTCTGAGCTGGGAGGACAACCGAACACTTATTGAGCTTAAACTAACTGAACATCGGTAAAGACAGTAGCCCCTATATTGGTACGGTTCAGCATAAAATACACACCAGAGAAACGCGTATGGTAATGTAACTGCCAGAAAGAGAGCTGGGTGGTTAACCGACTCAATTTTATTTGCTGAATAATATAGAAAATTGCGAGATCGCTAAGTAGAGTACGAAAATTGCGGTCACGTCTTCCAGATAACATCTAGGACCGATACAAGCTACAAAAATATGTAGTTCTAATTCACCAGTTAACAAGTACGCAGAGTAGCGGTGAGACAAGGAACAATGAGTGAAAAACTGAAGTCAATCTGTGATGATAGTTAAAGGCAGTATGGCCACAGCGAAAAACGATACTGAACTCATAACGTTGCTCCAAGGAAATAAGGGAAAACATGTGATGGTAGCTAGTGTTGCTGAGAAACGCAAAGGGCGGGCAGGAGGTAGGAGCGTAATCAGCCAAGTGTGAGAATGAAGAGGACGCGACAGAGGTAGACAAAAATAGAACTAAGTGATAGCTACTCGAGCTGATCAGAATTGCGAGGACCGAAAGAAAAATGCAGGATTGTGGAAGCCTGGCACAAACCGAGCGCAAGAATGCGCCCATATATGGAAGAAGTCGGTGTAACCGAGAACAACATACGAACGTCGAGTGCGGGCCAACGAACATAAGCGGAAGGCATAAGGTCAGATAGTGAAATGCAGCCAATAAGACGCTGTAAAAATAGAATAAATAGCTCCGAATCCCAGCAAAGTCTACCAATAATCCCCAATGTGCCAAAATACTCGTTCCATCTCCGCCTTCCGGGTTACGTTATCTATACAGTATGTGGGCAAGCTGGTGTTAGGATCATTCGTAGTACTAGAGCCGAAACCGCTCTCCTTAAATGGATTATAATCCACAGTCGCGTGTGAGCAGAAGAAAGATAAAGTCATCGCCCAATTCACTCCATTCTATGAAATCGTGGGGATTTGCATCTACCCGACATCTGGTGGTTCAACTTAGTAACCTCTGTGATCAATGAGGAACAAGAGTAACAAGTTCTCGTGCCTACCGGGAAAAACACTAGATTTTGTTTTCACCTCAGACACATTCTCAATAAGCACATATTGAATGGTATCCCAAGATGTAGTCAAGAGATATTTAGTTACAAAATCGTCGTTAAACCATCGCATGCGTCTTCAGCGATGGTCTAGAGCTTCCAGTTGACAGTCAGCCAGGAAACGTTCTCCGCTCTGAGGTCTCGAAAGTTGGATCCATCATTTTTACCACATGATAGATAGTATATTGTCTTGTCTACGGCAACGAGAAGATGGCCTTAATCATGATTGCCTTCAGTAGCAACACTATACACAGAAGACCCACTTCTAAGCACGCCCTCAATACGTAAGATAGGCGAAAATACTACTCCAAACGCGAGAGTATGAGAAAAACGGCCTATTAGTTAGATATGAAGGTTTAGTAGTTGAAATGGATATGAAAACCCATACATGATTCAAGTAGGGCGACAAACGGGCTGCGTGTAGCGGTAACACGACATGAGAATTGCCAGCAATTGTTGCGAAAAATGGGTAACAACAAAACTGACCAACCCCTTCATGTCGTCACATCTGAAAGCGAATATATAGATTCACCAAGTATTATGGCTGCAGCCTTTAGATGGATCTCCTAACATTTAAAAGGAACTGCCGGAATAATCCTCTCTGACAAACGTCTCCGAGCTAGTGACCAAAGTGTATCCAAGATCAAACGTATGACTATCTTTTCACGATCATACATGAGTTCTGACTCTGATGGGATCTCCTCAACTTTACTCAAGTAAGGAGGTGAAGATAGTACCTACCTAAAACTGAATATCTTCGCCTTGTACCATCAGTCCAGTCAAAATGCCGGGCATTGGAAGTGGACGATTACACCACGACGTAAGTCCAGGTGGGAAACGGACACCCGAAACTACTACTCGATTAGCCACACCGCCATCCTTTTGAAAATGTTAGAAAATTGTTGAGGAGCATTTAGTCCCCTTTCTATAATCGAACCGTTGCTATTACATTTACAATCTGACTACTTAAAGCCCGCTCGTGTATGACAAGCCAAGTTGAGTCCAAATTCACTTAGAGCATGGATAGATCATTACTGCTCAACGGTTTGTTCGAGAATGGCGTCTCTCCATGTGTGTAGTGTGATGCGTGATTACTTTACAAATCGGACCAACTTCAAGCACCTGTGCGGTAAAAAGGTTGCTGTACTCCCAGCCAATTGTGGTGTTTTGAAGGAAGACATCCTGTGTCCTTTCTATTCACCGCCTAGGTTGAAAGTCTGCCTATTCCATAAAACTTCATAACTTGTAAATATGCTGATGATATCGTCCTGAGATACATAGCCCCAATCATCGAGAATTTTGAAACTGCAACGAAGTTAGACGAACTAGTGAATTGGTCCAGCTCCCGGTCCCAATCTCTTAACCCTTCCAAATGTTGTGACGCAACGTTCTGTTTTCTAAATCCCAACAGACTGTAGTCCCTTGTACATATTTCTCCTCCAGTGGTTGTGGTAGACAAAAGCATACCTCGCACATCTGCAATAAAATAGCAGGTTTTCTACCTCACAGCTTAGCTTGCTCTACACACGTTCTAAAACCATAAAAAAGTTATAAGGCTATCTTTTTACACAAGCAGATTCAAAATGTTTTCCTTTCCCCGTGCATTACTTTTACTGTTTGTGAGTGGTTGCATTACTCCCTGATTGCTTTCCCAGTACTGCTTCAGAAAGTTTACGTCTTTCTTGTCCGTTCGCCAAAATTTATTCCTCGTTGCTCCGATTTAGGGAAACGCTCAAAGATTGCAATGTTAGCAAACAGTTTGATGACTGCATCAACTTTTCATCCATTTTAAATGTCTCCTCACACCCTTTACGCGATATCATAGCCAGCACTATATCTATTTCGTCCACACGGACAAAATTTAAGGTTGTATATTCTCGTACCTCATTGTATCGAGATTCTATTCGGCATTTTCTATCGCGCTTACTAATCGACCCAACAGAAGTGAAACGCCGCTTCCGCTACCGTATGCTTGATTGAACATGCAAATTTTCGTTTACTGCTGTCAATTGTTATTTCCTAATGATGTTTCGTTGTATAATAATCCGCAGTGTTGGTGTGAAAAGGTTGAAAATGCACCCGTACGGGTGGATAAAGCTTAAGTTGCTTTGGTTTGGCTGGCATGACGTAATGTCAGCCCCCTTGATGTAAAAAAGTACTTCAGAGTCAAGCACAAAGGGCGTACCATCTAAACTGAGTATGTACGGGATAGCAAATTCACATATGTCTCGGTTCCAATCGCCTCTAGTTGGAAAATTGTAGGCTGGTGATATAAATGGGAACATCTCTACACCCGATGTCGTTACCAGTGACGTGGCGCAGGGTAGCGGTGATATTTCCGGGACTATTAAACGGGCAATTCAAGGTGACCAACAAGTTGCTGAAACATGTTGACCGATGCAGTGGAATTTCAAAGTTAGTGTTTACTGACATCATTGTGCCTAATCATGTTCGCTCCTGCGAAAAACTGGCGTCCGATACTGATGCCAATCAACTTCTCTATGGTGCATTGTTGGAATGTATTTCGACCTCTTCGACCAGACAAACGCACAAAGCCATTTATGCATGCACACGGGCTTACCGTATGTTACTTCTTCCCTATAGGTCTCGTTTTCTGAGAGAACGAGATGTCGTTAAGCAAGCACTTATTACTAGACTGAATCGATGGTAACACCACTGCCGCATTTTCAAGTTAGTGGAGCCCCATATTCAATTGTTATAATTTTATTTGTGCATTTAGCGTGTGTCTCAATTGAATATTCAATCTTCATGGGTGCACAAAGCGCATTGTTGACTTGACTTGACTGACTGAGTTAGATTTAGACCGTAGACTTATTTACAAATAATAAGTGCAACGATGAATATCTCTCCGCGTATCGATCCCCGACTTATATTTTAAACGCATGTATGGTTTTTAAATGCATCATGTGCGTTTCCGTGTAAAGTATCACCATACGTGACTCTCTTGACCAAATAGTTGCCCGTCGTCATGATTTCTATTCTGTTATACGGGAATACTGCGTAAAAGCTGAAACATAAAGAATCGTTTTTGATTCGGCCGATGGTGAATGTACCGAAGGAAAAGGAGACAAATTACCACCAATGTTTCTCATCGATACGCCGTAGAAACAAACTTTCAAAGTTACGTGCAATTATGTACACGTTACCAAACGCGACTGACGGGGACTACTGAGAATTACATGCATTTATTATAAGCCACCTTTGGCGTAATCATCTGGACAGTGATAGAACGACACAAAGAGGATTGAACCTCGATTGACCGAGGTATATTCAATATTAAGTTCATATGTCATGGAGTACATCAGTCGTTCGCCTAACTTAGAACAGAATCCCGTAACGGATGTGTCAATTAGCGAAGAATCTCGCCGAACACAGTCGGATCCAAGATTTTTGTGCCCAGCTTGCTTTGTAAGATTTCATCTACTCGAGAATCCGTCGCCCGAGGAAACAGGTCACTTTTGTTGAGAACGGTACCGGCCGGATATTCACTGTGACAAATTTTATAGCACGGGAAGGAACCCAGAACTGCGTATTGGTCTACGCTCTGGCAACACAGTTATCGACTAGGATAGATCTGATGAAGTCGCGCCGCAAAAGGAGGACCAACAGGCATCTAAAACTCTTAGGATTGACCAGCGGTAGAGGCATCTATAGATGGTCTTTATTTCGCGCGCAACAGATGCAAGGTTTTGATTCAGGATTAGCAAGCGTTTGTGCCCGTGCCCGTTGCTGCAGTTGACAACCTGGATTGCATTACGGATGGTGGCAATGTTGAAGATGAAGTCTCAAAACAAAATGTTAAACCTCAGTTTGTTAGTATTAATCTAATTGCAGAGTCGTCGCGATGTCAGTCTTAAGCAAAAAGTTCAGTCTTGTTATATGACTGAGACTTCGCCTGTTAGCCTGAAAACTTCGACGAGTACCAGCTCCCGACAGTTAGCGCGAAGGAATGCTCGTGTGCGGGATAGCACTGTGTAAGCAATATGGAAGTTCGAAGCCGAGTATCCAAAGCAAACGAGCATTATTTTCCGACACCATTTCTGTTGGTTCAGGCACATACTGCGCAGGCCAAGCTGTCTTTCTAGCCACGCATTACTTGTGCCTTGTCGATTTAATCGGAGAGTGTCGCGGTTCTCAAGCAATAGCGTCCTATTGTCGCTCATCACAGCAAAAATCAAGACGTCGACCAACCTGGCTTCAGTGGAACGACAGAAAAAAAAGGAGAGCATGTGTAAGCGAGATTGCCCGCCGCGCATCGCCGCACTGACGAGTCCACCTAGTATGGTGGCGGAATTTATGCTAGCATGTAATCAACTCTAAGCCATTCATTCAGCCGTTGGCCGAGTGGTCTGCACGCCTGGCTTGCAATCATAAGGTCACCGGTTCGAATCCACGAAAGGGTGGGCGTTCTCGCGTTACACTCAACCCACGCACGGCTGGTAGTGGTCGCGCGGCAGTGAGGCGTCGTTACGGCCTACAGTTGACATAATAAAACTATAAACCTGAGGATGAACCACTAAAAACGAGCTTAATCGCTAAAAACTTTTGTGGTGTCTACGCTTGAGACAACAAGCAGTTGTACAGGACACTTGCGTCATAAATCAGGTGAAGGCGATAGAATCAAAGGTGGATTAATATCAGAAAAAACTAGCAGCACATATGTGTCAACAGCGGATGAAGAAAGATAAGTAGAAGCTCGGCAGTTATGAATAGAACACCTGCACCCATAAAGATGCAAAAGGTGGGGCTCATTAAAAATGACAGATAGCATGGGAAACGTGGAAGTGCAGTCAAAATACGACAAGAAAAACCCGATAAACGAAATTCAGTAGAGGTCTAAAGAAGCACAGGAGTAAACTTGTACGTTATGTGGGAAGTAATACGAAGTCGGAAAAGATGAAAGCTTCGAATGCGACCCTACAGGAGCATAAACGATCGCGTAATGGTAATATAGTTTCAGTTAAAAATGTGAACAAAACGCACAAGTAATCATGGCAACAACAGGAACCAGAAGGGCAGTTTCAAATGGTACCGTTTGGTTTACTCACATACAAAGGTTTAAGGCATGATGAGGATTAGCAACACCAACTACATAGCACCGGGCGTCAAATTTGAGTGCAGAAGAGAACTAAAGAACTATCAATTTAATGATATGTCATTTATATAAAGGAGAAATAGCGAAGAGCAAAGTGCAGTTCCGTGGGTAAGGCCGGTAGGGACTATGGGAAATCGATCGTTAAAAGTAGGAGAAAAGCCAAATTCAATGCTCGTTCCGAACAACACATGATTCCACCTATAACTATGAGACACACAGTCAAATGTTTTTCTAGGTCCAAACGTAATATGATTGCAAAACCGGAGTGCAATTAAGGTTGTGCAGCTGGCAGGTCGTGCTGGAACGTCTATCGAGGAAACCATGTTGAGATGTGTTAAACAGATTCAGGGAGCTCAAGATTTACATCGAAATTGCTTGATTAATCTTTCAAACAGAGCAGGTATGCTGCGAGTATGATGAATCGGTCTGTCATTGGCAAATTTTTGTTTGGAATCGCTTTTATGCCGTGGGATGATGAACGAGGTTTACCATTGATCCATAAAAAATAGCTAGTTTGTGAAAATATCCAAGAAAATTAATGGTAAGTCTGATCATCATCAGTATCAGTACATCAGCCTCTTGAACTGATGCTTCGCTGCCGTACACCCTCGGTGACCTACGGAACGAAGAATAATAAGAGGGAGAGAAAGGCGACCTACGGTAAAACCTAACTGCCCTAAACAAACAGTCGGAGTCAAGGCGCCTACACCTTGTGTCAACGACATACCATCACAAACAACTGGCTATTGTGCAAAGACAAGGCGGCATCGGCGAGACAGCTTCATTGCGGCTTTCACTACCACTGCCATTACCCCGCAGATAACCCAGCACCAAACATGCTTCAAATAGGCCATCTGACTAGGAGACAACAGCAGACACGCCACTGGTGTCGATTGCGGGCCATGTCCTGTAACGTCTGAAGCCAAGCACAAGGCGAGTCAAATGGACTCCAGTTAGGAAGACGAGACGGTCCGATGGCACCGAGTTGGGTCGACAGTGAATTCATTCCCCGCTGCTAACTTACTTTTTGTCCACCTCGGGTCTTGCGCTAACCTACATCTGGCAAACAAAACAAGGCCCATCTCCGTAAGCAATGACCAGGCATGCGTAGTATGTGCCCAAGCCAACGCGACTTATTCAGGGCTATCTGCTGTTCTAAGGAACTAGCCTGGTTAGCACTGCTTAGTACTCGCTTACGCACATCATCGTTGCGAACAGTCTGGTGCCATCCGACATCAGCAATACTTTGCAGACAACGATGTTCACAGACTGGAAGACGCCTCAGACCGGAGGGGCCAAGTCCCACTTCCGTAGAGTAGGACGGCCTTCACTTTGGCCTTGTATACACGGCTTTTTAGACCGAGGGAATCCTCTTTTTGACGTCACAGATGTCGCAGCTCCAAGAAGGCAGTTCTAGCTTTTGCAATGCTTGAACTGAGTTCAGTCTCTGTGCGCCCATCGTTGCTGATACAGCTGCCAAGGTAGGAGAAGTGGTCAACTACCTCGAGTTACTCGCTATCAAGGATCAATGGGTCATCAAATGACTGGCGCTCCTGTTACAATACGTTGCACTTTGAAGGTGCGAAGTGCATGCCAAATAATGGGACAACTCTAGAGGTTATTCAGGGTCGATCGCATGGCCCCAACATGGTTAAACTACAAGACGATATTGTCCGCTTAATCAAGATCAACTGGTCTTTCACCAGACAGCACATCAACGCCTTCGTCATGAGGCTCTGCAAGGGAACACTCCATGATAAAGTCCACGACGGTTGAACAAATATGGGGAAATTGGACAACCCTGGTGAATGCCACTTGTCGTCAGAAAGATATCCGCTAAATCACCGTAGATCGTGACGCGGCCTGTCGTGTTCCAGTACAGAGCACGTAAAATGTTCACATAATTCAGGGGAACACCTTTCCGCGTAAGCATTTCGAATAGAATGCATCGATCAACTGAATCAAACTCACACTTGGAATCCAGGTAGACAGCTTTTTTCGGCCAGCGGTACGCATGGCGCTGCTCTGCATAAGCGGAAACTACAAACAAACAGCGCCTAGTGTTACTCCATGTATCAGCCTTAGTTGATGTCGTCAAACGGACTGCACACACACGGCTGTTCACGGGACTCCAATCAGGCAGTCATGACTCGGCCTTGCAGCTGAGGATGATGCCCACTCCATCTTTATCAGTGATTGCCGCTTCAGCGTCAGAGGGGAAACAATGTGCCTCATTGATCCTATTGTCAGACATGCAACACACGTCCAAGAAGTGTGCAAGTGTAGCCATTTTAGCCAATCTTCTTAGAGTGTGAACGTAGAACGTCGTCAGGGAAACGGGACAGTGTGGCCTTATGCGGAGCTTTTGGCGATTGGTGTCCGGTGGGTGATGCGGGAACATTGCTGCAGATGGTATGACTCCAGTGGCATTGCGGTTGCTGTCAGTTAAACTGGGAATTATAGGAGGAAGGCTAGTAATGGGGGCTGGAAGTGGAGCAGGAGAAATTGTTGGAAAGAAAGGAAGGGATGAGCGTGCAATATCATGTTTTCGGTTATCCGCCCTGCTGTATGCTGTAGATAAGGCGACGCTTGATATGCTGCGTGGCGGTTCTGCAGGATGTCGCTGAATGCTGCATAAATAGCCATGGTTGTTTGTGAGCTGGACGCCGAGCGAAGTAGTTAAATCAGGGTTCTTTATAATCGTATTAAAACTGCACACTTTCGATATGCAGGGAGAAATAAGATGCGTGTGGGAAGTGATCTGTGTGTCCGTTAACTGTATAGCGTTCTTATGCCGAACGATTACAAGATTTCTGCTGACGCGAGAGAACGGCATATTGGTTACATGCGCTATATTTCCTCTTTAAATAATGTTTAACTTTCGCATCATCCATATTGGCTGCATACATTGAAAATGACGGGGAAATACGCCAAATGATCGCAGACAAGATCTCACGTACACAACGGCATCCTTCAGTGAGTTGCAAGAAGGATTGTAGGGCAAGGCGGATACAAACGTTTACCTTAAAATCCGAGGAAGTATTCCAGCCATCCAGACTGATATGAACGTGGTTCCACAGCAGGTGTGGGGGGATACTAGGGGAAACCCAAAGACCTTCATTTTCACTATTCGCAAAATAAACACTGAATGAAGCACCGAATGACAACCCACCAGAGGATGGATGAACTTCCAAGGGGTCCACGCTGCATTTGAGTGCAGGCTCTTAATTAAGGGGAGGGAAGGATAAATGGGATAAGGTAGGAGCTGCATCTTTGTAATAAGGCAAACCCGTCAAATGAAACGCAAGAGAACAAAAGAGTAAAAGACTGGGAAAGCATAGCAAGAGCACAGCAGTCCAACCACAGTCAGACAAACAGACCGGTAAGCTAATAAGGATTTTAGAAGAAATATTGCGCTTAGCAAAGTATCTGCGATTCCGGATGAATGCAGGGATAAAAGCTAAAACATTTTTCGGCTCAACCGAAAGCAGATAGCTGGAGAATAATTTGACTTGAACTACTTCCGCCGATTAATAGCAAAAACTGCAAATACTACAGCTACAGCGCCCTCCACTGCTTACGCACCATGACCCCACGCCCATCTTATCTTCCCCAGTACTTCCTCTGAATCTAGTTCAAATGGCAGTCTGGTTGATGTCCACAGAATCTGGCCAGTAGTCCTCTTGCGACCTCGATCTCCATTCCGGCCGACAGCCATCAATGTTCGAAAACATATTCAGATCGAATAACAGGCTGCCTTATCGTGAACCCTAGAATCCTCCGACATCGATAATTGTTGCCTTACTGAGACGCGAATACAGAATTCCTAAATAATGAGTAAGTTGACGTCGAATGGTGATCTCGAGAATGAATGTTTCCTGTATATGTCTGGTGGCACAGAAGCAGATGTAACTGGGTTGGCTAGTGTCAGCATCGCATCGCGTGATAAAACTGAGGCCTCGCTGCTTGACTGATTTCCGAATGAGAGCCAAATTTGGGCGGTTTGATTTCTAGACTCATGTAAGGGCAAAAGACATAACAGTTTGCTTGTGATCTCCACTTACGCTCCAACCGACTGCAGAGGTGTATCGGTTAAAGAAAACATTAATCGCGGAAGCCATCAGCTTTCAAATAAAGCCGAAAACTCCGATACAGTCATCCTTGCTTTGTCTTCAATGCATGGGTCGACCGCGTACGGGCATGTAAACGTCATCTTGGTTGCCGTTATGCCCTTGATAAGATAGATGTCTCTTTATCTCATGCACTAAATAGAGGCATTTAAAGAGACGCGCAGCCACATGGCGTTTTCCTTCACCAACGCAGGCTTAGTGACAAATTGGCCACAGCGCAATCAGCAACACATGGCAGGGCAGTGGAGCCATCAGGAGTCAGAGCACACTCTGGTTTGTCATCATCTTGATTATTACTATACACAGATTTTGGGCCATAATACACGAGAGAGGAAACAGGCGCAACATAGACACACGAGCTGAGTCACCAGTAACAGATGGGCATCGTTCCGGAGAGCTAGCAGCCGGCGATTGTGCCACAAAAAGGTTATATTATGCGTTAGAAGTGAGGTCATGGTTGGCGAGGAATGATAAGCATGGAGGGGAGAGAAAAAGAAGCTAACAAAACAAACGCCACTGAGGTCGACTCTTAGCCATGTCAACAATCGTATCCAGCCAAACGTGATCGTCTTTAGGCCTCCAACCAGGTAGCCGAGAGACTCTAACCGAGACCAAATTAGAACTAGGTCCCCTCATTATCCTGAACCATGTCGTCGGTTGACCACCCGTCCTCTTCTTCCATCCACACCCCGGTCAGTGTGGCAATCGGTCCTTGCCAATGTAGAAAGAAAACTTTGCACTTTGAGGGTGCAAAACAAACCTCGGATAGGCTGACAAGCCTTGCTAATTTCTCTAATGTTGCGTGGCACGTTTGTGAGCTGTCACAGATGAGAGTAATGTCATCAGCATAGTACAAGTCAAGAAATCATTCGCCTGGGAGCAGGTCAAGCTGTAAGTCGTGTACAGTGAACTTCGCTAATAAGCAAGCTGAGGAGAAAAGGAAATAGCGGGAATCCATACCTTACAGCTCTGGAGATAGTAAAGGACAGCGACAGGCTACCAAAAGTCCTTACTCTGTCCTAGATACGCGCGTATAGTGCTCGGACAATATTTACACGGTGGGCTGCCAATATTTGTGACGGTGTTCCAACAATTAACGTAAAGTGTAGAATTTATCGATGCAGTTCCGATCTTGACGAAACTCGTCTTGCTCCACGCGAATCTGGCTTTCACGGGTGAAGGATGACAGAGGCTAGTTACATGGAGGCGATCGTGGTAAGACTGATTCCTACATTGTTACCGCATTCCAAACGGGAGTACTTCCTTGAAAATGGAGACTATAACGGAGCGGCTCCAGTCGGCAGGGATAGTTTCCTGCTCCCATATTTTCAAGAGTGACTCGTGTAAATCATCAACAAGAGCAGGGCCCCCGAATTTGAAAAGGGCTGGATGTAGATCATGTGGTCCCGCGGCCCTGTTAAACTTCAACAGTCCGATCTCACGTTCGACTTCAGAGCGAAAAAGAGGAGCCAAAGGGACAGCCCAGGGATCAGGGCGACCACTGGCCGGTGAAAAAACTAACAATTCCGCCCTTTTAAATTGTTTTTCTAAGTGCTCAGCCCAACGCTCCAAGCGTTTTGACGAATTGTGGATAGGCTGTCCGCTCTAGTTATATATAGTTTCACTATCCCCTGCTGCCCATTTCCCGTATGACGGAGTAACTCCTGATGGTTAAAAAAGGCAGCGGCCACTTCCATCTCCGACGCACGATGAGGCTACCAGGATTCGCTGTCTCTATTCGACCTAGCCCCGCCTTTTGACCTTCGATCTTTGCGAGTCTCGTTGTGTTCGCTTCCAGCCGGAGTGCGCCGGCGAGCATCCAGAAATTCCAGAGACTGGGTAGCGACCCAAGGTACAGCTTAGTTACTAGATGTACTACATCAGGACCTGTCTGCTTCTAATAAAGTCCGGTGAACACGTGACCAGTGACCTTCAACTGTATCAAGCGAGCGCTTACTCCACCCGACTGCCAGTAGGTGGGTGGCGTTGCACACAGCGTCGTCACAGGCGTCCACCAAAAAGCACCCACAGATCAGCACATACGAGTGTACGGTCAGTGTCCACACATGTGCTCCAACTCGAGCGACAATTTTGGACGCAACCTCTCCAGTGACAGCTGATTGCGATGTAATCGATGTGCATCCATGGATGGTCCAAGAATGGCGGGCGCCATATCACCATCCAACAGGTGGTGTGTAGGAAGTTAGTACTCGCGAGAAATAGGTGAGCATCTTCACAAATATGAAGTAACCACTCAAGGCCATCATTACGTAAACCTACACCGTGTTGGCCGCCCACATGCAGCTTAACAGAGCACAATTTTCGAATTTGAGCGTTCAGATCCACATCCAGCACTATAGTATCGTTGTTTCATCGGAGACGAAAGATCTCTTGCAGTTGGCAATAGAAGTCGTCTTTCACCGAGTCAGCGCGTAGGCAGACATGACAATCAAGCACTTATTAGTTTCACGCGACTTCGAAGCATTGAACGTGCGAGACAATCGGACCGTCCACATCCGGCGTAGTAGCTCCAGTCAGGAGACTTAAAACAATGCACACAGACTTGACCGGCATTCAGAGCTGCATCATCTCCGGATAGATGCAATGAAAAAGTACTGCTAATGTCATCTGGAAGGGATCGCAGGATGAGCACAAAGTTCGGGCATCGCAGGCGGCTTTCCGTAAAACAGCAGATACTGATCGAGAGGGTTGCCTGATGACCGATCTGTAACAATGTGCGTATGTTGAGTCATGCGAATCTGATGGAGGATCGGGTGCTCTAAGTAGAAGCCGATGAATTAGGCTTGTCCGTTTGATTGGACATGGGACTGCCGACAGGGCATGAGAGGCACTCCGCGTTTGTAAGCTGAAAAAAGGTTAAACGGCTATGAAAGCAAAGTGGGTGAAGTCCAAGAATTGGGGGGTTGAAACGGGGGATAAAAGTGAACTTGGAAGGGGAAGATAAGGAGGAAAAAGCGATGAAAGAGAAATAGAAGCATGGGAATGCCTGAGCAGTAGAATCCAAACTTCTATCAACCCGTTCGACGCAGCAGATGGGTTTCGTTAATCATCCTCTGCAGCAGTCGTCATCACCATCAATACTCGTTAGCAGAGGGTGTGAAACACAACTCAGCTAATGTGTCGCAATAAAAAAGACAACATACTAAACGTTACAAACCAAAGTAGTAAACGAGTAACATAAGGCTAAATAGTATATTACTATTGAGTTTGAGATCGTTGTTGAAAGGCGAAGATAAAAAGGAGGGGAGGGACAACAGACTCACGACACAAACGCCATTCAGGTCGGCTCTTCGCCATGTCAGTTAGCGTACCCAACCAAACGTCTTCATCGTCCTTCGAACCCCGGGCTGATAGTAGGGAAACATTAACTGATGCCAAGTTCGAAGTGAAGGACTACATTCCTTTTAATCTCCCACTTCTTCCATCTAGACCCCGGGAGCGCAAACAACGCACGACGGTCAGGGCATCAAGGAAATCATACCGGTTGGTTTGCATCGTTTACAGCAGTAAAAACAGCGTCAAATATATTTCTCGTCCCCCTGTGGTTATATCTCTACGCAATCTGAACATTCATTAGCCGTATGTTCAAAACCTTAACATTATTCCGAGTACCCACTAGATATGCTTATTAGCAATGTAAAAACCAGAAGCTTCCTACTGAAGCTGAAGATGAAACCAGAAAAACCTGTAAAACCCAGTGATACCACTGCTACAAATCCACCCGTTATTACCATAAAAATATTAGAGGTCCATCATCTAAACCAAAAAGATAGGAAGTAGCTGTGATCCACACCAACACCATTCCGCCGGAAACGACAAATTGGATTATAGCCGTTGAAGAAGTAGCCACGCCGAAAAGCCAAATGCATGAATGAAACACAAACTATGAGCAAGTTCTATCATTCTGTGAATTGCTAAGAGGTCCAGCAAATGTTACACTAGACTGAATAGGCACAGCTCGTTCCCTACCAAATTCAATTGTATCCGAAACACAAGAACGACACCGTAGATTGCATGTTATCATTTTTAACGTACCTGATAAACCAAACATCGAGAGAGTAACAAATACCCTTTTAAAAGCATGTAATATGGATGGAGTCTCCTGTCAATGCCACAGACGAAAAAAGAGGAAAACATGACCAAATGTCCGGTACTCCTGCAGTTTCCAGACCATAGGAGTGCATCAAAATTCGTACGTAGTAAAAGGCAATTTGTTGCACAAACTAATTTCAAAAACAGTATGATCAAACATGAGCAAACGACTCTTCGAAGGCGATAAACAAAAAAACAAAACCCACTGCCCATCGGAAACCCCATATTCCTACTTGTGAAGTAAGTACTGAATCTGTCATCCGCAATGTACCTTGACAAGTCAAATACGTCGTCTGTGATAGATGACTAGCATTCCGTTGCTCAGCGGCCTCGTGAGAAGTCCTCAAACAGCAGTAGTGATGTGTCCCTACCTAAAAACGTCAACCAAGCTGAAAACATAACGACTCACGACACATCTGCTGACTACATGCCTTTACAAAAGTTGACAGTAGCTGTAACTGCGATCTCTCAAGAGAAAAACTAAAACTAAAATTGTCAGGTTGCCACCACGAAAAACAAATTTAAATCCGACACAAATGAAGCAAGCTATGGCTTATCTTTGACTAACCAAGGAGTACGCAAAAACAGCAGAAAACACCCACCTAGAATTTCTTCTAGAAACATTCAAAGCTCAACAGCTCTGAAGCGACAACTACGAGAACGTAGAGATATCTAGGTAAACTAACTAAGAAAAGGTGGACGTCTTCAAGCTTTTGTATGCAACATTGATACCGTTGGGATCAGTCGCAGTCACACAGTACCTCTGACTATGAATCCAACTCCCGCAACTTCAAGCTGGCAAAATCCTTATGTGTGCGACACCGAAATAGTAAGAGGATGCAACCTCTATCTGCATCAAGTCAAAACCCACCCACTTTATTACTCAATTGGCAACAATACAATGCGAACAAAAAGGCTTTATAGACTTCATCACTATGGATGTAAGTCATTCGTAAGCTGTCTTGTACCACCACAGTCTATCCCACCAATCCAGCCCCTATCAAGCGCCATGGTGAATCAGAGGATAATAAAATTACAGGAGTATGTATTCCATTAAATCCAGCACGATGTAGTGCTCAGTGTGCCTTAACTACCTCACGACACAGTTCATATAAACAATGACGAAGAAACAAAACGTACCCACCGCTGTTATTTTAATCTAACAGTCTTTTAAAGCTGTCATTATTAACATATATTATCTTTTATCTAAAACATAGTTTCAACACTTACATTCATGAGACCCCGATATTGCTTTTAGTACTGTAAGTTAGTGCACATCAGAAAGCAATGAGTCTCAGCTTAACATCTTAGTCTATAAACTTTTCCGCAAAAATCACTCAGACAAACGTGGTAGTGGCTGTGTCACATACCTTCGAAATAACCTGACTGCGATTCCCGCAGATCAAACTGTGTTCAATGACTTAGAAGATACACTATGGCTGGTGATCCCATCTACTGAACCTCTAGTGGGTTATATCTATAGGCCGCCCCGAGCCACTCAATGTAAAACCCAACAGCTAATCGATATGATCAATGCTGCCTCTGGCACCACATACAAGTCTAAACTGATGTGTGATTTCAAACTACCACATGTTAACTAGATGCTGGCTACATTCAGGAAAACTGTGGAGATTGAGGAAATCAGCTCATGTATTCACCTCAATGGCTGGACCCAGCAGGTTAGAGAGCCAACCAGAAGTGCCACTACCTTAGACATTGTAGTCACGATGGGTATCTCTTACGCTTATATATTCATTGATAATCCACTACCTGGCTGTGATAACAACACGGTGCCTTGTGATATGACTATAGATTTGACTAAACGACCAAGCAAAATGCTAAAACCCATTCGCAACCTCCATCATGTGGACTGGAACTCATTTAATGAACTTATCAGCACCAGGAATTGGAATACGTCATTCCAAACTCATAACCCTACTGTGGCTACAAATGTGTTTAGTAACAATATTGCTATTGGTGTGGATCTACTGGCACCTACTGTATGAAGAAATACCTATGAATATAGTAGTGAACTGAAGCTTCTTTAAAAGGCCAAAATCAAACTAAAGAAACTCAGATCGCTATATCGCAGGAGCAACAGCTTCGCAATATTACTACAACTACACGAGGCTCTGCTACAGTTACAAGGTCTAAACCAAAAGGCCAAAATCAAAGAAAAAATGGGTACTTTGAAATCCTGAAAAAGTAGGTACACTGATTCAACTACGCAGAAGGAATCTTAAACCTCATCAGGAAATTGAAACGTTGGCCCTGGACGATGGTTCAATAAAGCGCAACATCTCCTGCATATATGAGGCTATCAAATCTAGCTTTGCATTATGCTTTGTCCCCAATACAGCCATTTAATTCTCCACTTCCAAAAAGAAGGAACAAGTTAATTTGTAATATTCCCGTGACGTTGAGAGAGGTGCAGTGACATCACATCCATAAAACCATCAACTCGACCATGCCCAGATAGTATCTCCACAACTGTCAGAAAACGGCAGGAAAAAGCATCTCTCTACTGTTAGTAAACATCTTCACATTTGGAAATTATTGAGAGTACCTGTAGCTCGGGATGTAGATGAAAGGATTGTTGTGTTCTCCGAGTTAAACAATTTTGTTGCAGACGTTTCGCTGGATCTGGCAGTGGCTTACGAGACTCTGCAAATCAGACCTCTGTAACCGCACTGAGGATGTTGCCTATTTTGGCAACGAAATGTCTGCAACAAAAATGCTTATCCCGAAGAACACAACAATCCTCTCATTTTCACACTTCCTCTCACTACCGGCTGCATCCCATCACAATGAAAGCAATCCATTATAATGCCTAAGCACAAGGGTGGCTCGAGAAATAAAATGTCAAACTATCGTCCTATAAATCACACCTCTGCGGCTTCCAAAGCCGTAGAGAGAATAGTCAAAAGGAACATTGTCCAATTCTTACAAGACAGAATCTGATCAATCCCTCACAATATGGCTTGCTCTCAAAACGCTCCCGCGTTACCTGGAAGCTACAATTCTTCGATCATGTCACCACTATGACTGAGAAAGGAATGGCAGTCAGTATAATTCTGTTAGACATGCAAAAGGCATTCAACCGCGTGCTGCACAAGCCACTGCTGTCCGTTCTAGTCATATGCCATTTGAAACCATCTGCTAAACTGGTTCGACTCATATCTAAACGATCTAACCTAAGTAGTTAGAATTGGTTGGCAATACGCCAAAACAGATAATCCGCGGCGCTGCTCAAACCTGAGTTATTATGATCGCTGTCGAGAACTCTAAATGGCTCATGTTTTGGTGAATTGATTAAAAAACAACCTCATTCTCTTCTATAAAATTACTAACCAACGAATTCACGCAGACAGAACCGCACTTGAGCTGCGGAAGAGTACAACCTACCCCACACGAAATGGCGGCTACTTGCTACTCTCAAATCTTGAAAGTCATAAAACTCGATCGAATTTCTGAGTGAGATAAACCGATCTGTGAAACAGACTACCCCGACAGATACCAAATTTCCAACAGATTTCCTTCACTATATCGAATATGTTGAAGATCTTTGGCTCATAACGACCAATGGAAACATCGAAAGGAGCTGGCATAAATAAAATATGAGCAGCTGGTTGCTTGTAATCAGCTTACCTACTCGATATCATTACCCACAAAACGAAATCTTGTGTCAGTGCAACCTAGTAACCCCTTCATATTATTATCTACTCCTGAACCTCACAAATTAGAAAGTGGTGATACAAACATAGTGACGCGAGTTGTGGTATCTATATCTACTGCACTTCGGTGCCCAGATCGTAGTTGTTCATTAGAGTTATTGCATTGGATGGCGGAAACGGCCACTGTGACTACTCTCCTTTTCGAAACACAACTGCAAGGGTCAGGGTTTACTCGTGAAGAGAAATTTTGTAATTTTGTAACCCAGACCTCAGCACCAAATTCCGCATATGTCTGACCATCCCGAGAGATGCGCAGGTCGCGCATCACAGGATAAACGATGCACGACGAAACATGATAGAGTTATCATTGAGATGGTGTTGAAGTTTATAATGATCGTGCATGGGCCCATGAACAACTGAAAGTAATCCGTTATTAGAGGCAATACGTCGTTGAAAACCCGGCTGTGACAACCAGTCGCATAGAAAAAACCAGCTGACTTTTAATATATTGACCCCGATCAAACGAGTCAGGGAGATCGACGGACGTCCTAACAGAACTCAATGAAAGGATTATGTGTTACCGTGTGTCGGGGCTCTAGACTTGCGACGTGTGAATGAAGCATGAAACTTAGGCATCATTGTGACGAACAACTTCGGCGCAATATAACCATACAGCCAACAAAGCACGGAGTCAGTTATCTCGTTTTAAAAGATCTCTATGTAGCACTAGAGCAGAGGTTTATTTTTCCTTATAAAAAACGATGATAAGACAACATTTAGAACACTGTGTACAGACTTAAGCCCCGTGCCTCAGGAAAGACGTCGCCTGTATAGAAAGAGTACAAAAATTGCCGACTAGGATTGTTGAGGATCAATGTGAAAGACCATACACTAAACTCACAAAGAGCTCAGGACTAAGAGAGGACCTAATCCAGATGGATAAAATCACGAAGGGTTTTATTGATATCCAGTATACTGAACTCCTTGAACTAGCCGCGTCAGATCATCTGCGGGGATATCAACTGAACCTCAAACGTCAGAGAAATTCTTTGTGAATCGTGTAGTCAATAGCTAGAATGAGTTAGCCCCAACATTAATAGAATGTAGCACCGTTGAGGCCTTTAAAAGAGGTCTAGGTAGATGTTGGCCTGAATTTTTCCATAATTATGGTGGTTTTATCGCATCATTTCGCTGTAACCTCGTACTGCATGACAGTATAGAAAATACATTGGTTTTTGCTACAATATGTTACAGAAACCGTGGAAGTAAATCAGACGCCGAAGTACCGGGGGCCTTGGTTCGACTACCGGTGCAGGAAACAGGATAGTGGCTAAGCGGGAGCCTTGGAACCTGATCTGCTCCTTTGATGCAAACAGCGAGTGCTATAGTCTGTACCTGATGTCAGAGGATAACTACTACTGAGTGGCATCCTAGAGAGCGTTCGAAGGCAGATATCCATGAGCCATATAATTGAAGAGCCACAAAAACGCAGCTGAAGTCAAGTGTGATCGTAGATTCATTGTATGGTAGATCGAAAACGGGATATTCGAATTTTTTAAGTTCCGGTGGCCGACCTCAAGTAGGACAGAAGAAGTTCGTGTTTACACCCAGAGTTGGGACTACCCACCACACTTGATAATCTGAACTAAGCTGTCCTCCGGGTCAGAACCAGCTATGCGTGAATTCGAAGAGTCTATCGAAGGAAGCTGATCGCCATGCCGTTTTCTACTAACAATGCTAATCAATGAAACAAGATCCATCGGATTTTCGTGCGCGGCTCATAGATAACATTACTTATAGTGAACAGTAATATGACTCAAGTAACTAGATAAATAGTTGGGGTGAGTACTCTTAGCCAAAACCCGACAATGAGCATTTGACGAGAGCAATATGTCTTAATAACCATATCGCCTTTTATTCGCTTTTTGGCGTCTATACGTTGAATGCTTCTGTCTAAGGTATATTAGTTCGAAACGACAGATTTATAGAGTCGGTAGCTAGTACCACATCGCTCTCTTCTGCTCATATCATCCTCATTACTTTGGCACCTCCACCACATGCTATCCTACCTTTGTCAATAATTCCTTCGAATCTAATTCAATGTCAGTCCACAGAATCCGACCAGCGGTCCTCCTTCGACTTCGATCTTCATTCCGGCAGGCAGCTTTCAACGTTCGAACTTTTCTGCAGAACGGACAAAAGGCTGGCCTAGCGCGAAGCCTAAAGTCCTTCGTTATCGACGTTTGCTGCTTCCTGAGACGAGATTACAGGACCATTGCACCGTGGCTAAGTTGACATTCCCTGCAGATTCCTGAACCAAATATTTCCTGTGTCTGTATGGTGATACAGAAGCAACTGCAGCTGGCTTTAATGATGTTGGTATCGTTTCGAATTGCAAAGATGAAGCCTTGTTACTCGACTGGTTCCCGATTGACAGCCAACTGCGTGTAGTTCGACCTCATAGCTAGTGCAGGATTAAAAGACATCGTAGAGAGATCCGCAATTTGTTTGTGATCTCCACTTACGCTCCAACCGATTGCAGTGAGCATCGGTTAAGGACGACTTTTATCGCGGACTCCACCAGGTTTTGAGTGACGTCGAAAAATCCGACGTTGTGGTCCTTACCGGAAACTTCAACGCACGGGTCATGCCCTAGATGAGAGTCGCTTTCATAACGGAAGTAGAAATCTCACGTTATAATTGGTGAAAAGTTTCGAAAATATTCATAGATCAGGAAAGGCTTTGGGAGGAAAAGACGCTATGGTACAATAAAATATCCAAAGTTGACAACCTCTCTGAGTTGACCCTTTTTATTGCTTGGACGTTCACTATGTAAGACATGTATTCAAAGTTATATGTGTTAACCACTTTGGTCGAGTCCAGTGGTCCAGTGGTCAACTTACGGAAGTTTCACTATAGTTGATAATGGAATGACTAAGCACGATTCTGTCACTCGTAATCGGATGAGCAGAAATATGTACAACCCGCAAATTACCGGCGCGAAGAAAATACCAATATCACTACCTTTGGGAGCATTGATAGGGAATTGTACGATGACCATCTAAATGGCCAAGTGATTCTATGTTAGAGCGTAAAAAACGCTTCAAGATTGCAGACAGCATCGTGGGCATAGTCACATTCAATATATGCGGACGATATAAAAAATTGTTCAGTGTATAAAAATAACAGAAACTGGATGAGGGATCGATCTGTGCCAGACAAGCAGTCCGCAAGAAGTTTAAAGGGCTATCTGTCATGCAATATGTGGAAGTGGATGACATGAGTAAAGGTCGATGATAAACCGGTCGCTTTAACAACCAGAAAGGTACGAAATGGCCTCAGTTTAAAAGCGACAACCGCCATCAATACAACTAGTGAATTACACGAGAGCCTTGACCCGAACCCGTTTGGCATCACGTAAAGAAGGTAGTATTACACGTCGGCGATATAGATGCTATCTAAGGCCAAGATGATCAAGAAGGTGGAGTTTGTTTCCACTTTAGGACATGCACCACTAGACGAAGAGTCAAATGAACGAAATTACATTTTGGCTGTCTTCGATGGCAATGTTTACCATACTGTTTGAAAGTACCTGGTGGTACGTTTTAAACGCGGCGGATTCAAGCACTAAATGGCATGGTGGGACGTTCATCCTTGGTGCTAACCCAGAGCGCCATCATTTGGCAGGTTGCAATGAAGTGTGAGAATGACGTGGTGTTTCGCGAACGCGTCGAGTTCGGAAGGATCGAAACCGAATAAGGAGAACACCAATAACGTGAAAACCGTTTGCGGACCATAAGGGACAGTCAAATGCTACCTGAGGTGTTTCTCACCCAGAATAGCTGGTGCGGTGATAAAAAAAACAGCAGTAAGCCGGTACGAAGAACCGACTCTTCGCTGCCGTGCAGCCAACACCGGTCGCATGTGGGTTAAAGACACTGCGAAAGTCACCCTGCCCTTACGCAGGATCGAACGCGCGCCGTCAGATTATAAGACAAGCTCATTACCTTTAGGTTACAGGCCGGAAATGTGATACCCAAGCGTGAACACTGGCCCTGGAGTACAGATAAACAGAAAGGCTTTCGTAAAAAGTTGACCTCAGACATATCTTTGCTTTCGACGATCCATGTATCCTACTCGAAATCTAGTGCGATAGTATCTAGTACCGTTGGGGGTCGGCGCACGAGCACAGCGGAAGCATAATGATTTCCACAGCATAACAGCGATAGGGCACAAGTGTTGTTACATTAAATTTCAAAAGTTATGTTGGCGCTTCTTAGCGCCGCAGAGTCAGATAATCAGCCGCAAGATCGCCATCTGTATTGAATATAAGCAATCAGTACATATAGTTAGGAAATCAATCCACATCTTGGGAGATAGTCGGGGTGTGGCGCATAACATCTTGACTTAATGCTTTTCGGGTGCTATGCTGATACTGGCACAGAAATATGTTTAGAAAAGCACCGGCCTTCTAGGAATCGAGTGTGGCAGAAAATTCGTTCTGCTCGCCGTGATTTTTCATTTAAATGCTAGAAACATCATGTGACTCCTTTTGGCTATCACTGTCTACTGAACTGGGTTGGGGGAGTAGGCAGTAAAGAACAAAATGACTTTAACGCGAACATTCCATTAGCTGCAGTACGATAAAGGTTGGAGGCGGCGTACAAACCTAAAACAATAGATCGATTGAAGCTAGGACGGAGAAAAGCACTAATACGTATATAAGACCAAAAAGCCGAGCGAAAAGATACTGAGCTAAAGATATAAGTGTAACTTTAAGCAGAAATGCTATTACAATGCAGGGTGTAATAAAATAAGGACTGAGCTAAGGTGTGGCAGAGAAAAGTAAAAAAGAATAGAAAAACGGATGTAATGGTTTTGAACCCAAAGGCACGTACGGAAAATGAACAGGAACAAGACAGATCGAAACAAAAGAATGAAGCTGACCTTGAAGTCGGCTAAAGAAGCAGGTAGGTCCACACTGGCTGCAATCCACATATAATACGAGTCCGGTATTGGTGCTACACTGCGCCATAGGATATCGGAGGAACTACAGTGAGAAGATTACTTTCAGGACGCAAGGAACTTAAACTACCAAAAAGTGCCCACACTAAGGGCAACGTTGTTTTGATGTTGATTGCGGCAAGAGCTGTAATTGAGACAGAACAGAAATAGACAACATACAACATCACACCAAGGAGTGGGGGATTGGGAAGCGAGAATGTAAGGAAAAAGGAACCCACGGGGTAACAACGAAGTTCAAAAGTATAAGCTGTGACACGCATCATAAACGACAGTGTGCACAGGGTAATAAAGGAAGGTTAGGTAAAAATGAAAATCATGCACTCAGTCAACACACAAACACGTATAAAGCTGCTGGCTATCAGAGTCTATACCCGACTTATGTTGGAATAGTGCACAATTACTTTCAGTAGCATAAGAATATGTGATAAACTGCAGATCGGAAGGTTTGTGGGATGCACATCAACCCAATCTTACAAAGATCGATGTAACCTAAATTTCGAGCCATTGTGGCTTCAAAGGTGGAAACCAGATCTACTTGGTTTACAAAGTTGTACAGCGACAAACGCACGCAAATTCTTACCAGCCGGAATTGCAAGAAACTTCGCCATACAAACTGAGAAGCAAGGATTACGTAATAAAGATACGCCGCTGTCGCGCGCGATTCCGAAACCACTTCTTTACGTTTAAATAGCCACTGCCCCAAATCATCGGAAGTTTAACTTCCATTTGGGCATATAAAAAGTAACTAAACAGCTACCTAAAAAAGATCAAAGATTTGTTTGACCTCAATTGAGCGGATAAGTATGTATGTGAATGCGGACCTGATAATATCTAACTATCCATCTTTCGCCTGTCTCTCCGTGCTGTTCAATCCCTCCACTGCATATTATAATCTTTTCGAAGATTTATCATACAGACCGAAGAAAGCACTGGAATCGTTCCGCGAAAAATCGCTGCCGTTGGAACATACACTATTCCTCCTAGGGCCACAAAAACAGGACCTCATTTTTTCGTTCTTTCCTGTTGTACACATGTCAGAATGACATGTACTCTGCTATTCATAGAACCTGCATTTGGCGTCACGTCGCCACTAAGTAGATTATGGTGCATCACACCATACACCTGTAGCAACCAATCGAACTCCTCCAAAAGATCATGTCTCGCGTTATCATGACCCTTACAACTGCTGTTATTATTATTCTTTTCCTTTCGTCCTTTTACTTCTTTCATTTTTGGTCATGACTTGGCCTATTTCGTGAGGTTACATAGTGAAGCTCCTAAGATGATCAGTGTACCCTCGCAAAGCGAAATACCAAGGAATCCACTGGCGTTAAAAAAGTGCCAAACTCAGAAGAGTCAAATGGGTCGAAGTGACCACTCTGGTTGCATAAAATGGCTCGAAAAAAAGTTAAAGCAGTGATGAACTGTATAAACTTAGATTACCCGGGAACGCTGCCACATGGGGATAAAGTGCCTATTCTAATCGAATATAAAAATAGCCCGAGAGATGAATGAAAGCGGCGATGGCGTGCATGGTTTTAAACAACAAGGGCACATTGTCAGATCTGAGTGGAAGCACGAGTAAAACCTTAAGGGGAACAAGTTTGCAGGGAAGGTGGTCCCAAGAATACGGTCTAACGAATGGCCGTATCACTTTTAGCTGAGCATTTAACTGTTTCTTTTTCTCTCTAAAATTGGCTACAACCCGTTGGACTATTTTAATACACATGTTCTCTTGGATGGTTGTGACTGAAATTCTGATCATGTCGAAAATGGCAAGTCTCGTAAAACCGGGAATATAAATTACGTACTCGTTTAACTCACCTGGACACGACAGGGAAAAAACTAGCAAGGCATTCATTTGATGTGAGAGTAAGCTAGTGATGACGTTTCATACTGGTATTACCTACATGTTTCTCCTGCATATCTGCCCAATTCTATGAGTAACCCAGCTACAGTTGTCTTCAGAGCAGACGACAATCGACGTAATGCTAGTGAAGATTCCCTACTTGTAATTACAATGAAGTATCCGAGAGCTTAGCATCAAAAGTCCCCTAATGGGTCTATTTTGCTCGAAAACTCGGAAACGGAAAGAACAGTAAATTGCACTCGTATAAACAATGATTACTATGACAAATTATGCGTACCGCACTACCGAAAGCGGAAGGCAAGACCCTCCTATAGTTAACGAAATAGATGGGTCAGATGAATCCTATGGGATTGGGCAGCAAGGTTAAACCGTCGCTAAACCTCCTGGAACGGACGAGCTTCCCTAGGCGAGTAACCTTCCCTCCATGAAAAAGTGGACTACCGTAGTCACCTTTTCTGGCTAGAGTTTAGGGTTCCAATAGGTGAGGATAAAGTAGGTGACGACAATCGCGATGTACCCAATGTACTTTCACGCTTTTACGGAAGATAAGTTGAGAAAGATGGATTACGCCCAGAATGGGGCCTTATTTACCATAGCTTTTGGGGTCGTCCGACGAGCTTTCAGTCGACTTGCCATCATTGCCATCCTGTTCACAAGAGCTACTCTCAGGAGTTTCTTGTCGAGAGGTAGAACTAAGAGATTTTTCAACATCAACGCAATCTATTTTTCAACGCTGGATCGAATGCAGGTACAGGGCGGTCATTCACAACCCTTCGGCATCACCAGCGGTGTAAAACATTGGCGAGGCATCACCGTTCTAGTATAACCCCGCTAAATACGTTACCTTGGAGAGTGCTCAAGAAACATAGTCAAATTTCTCCCGATTGACCGATTTCGTGAATCTAAGTATGCTGATAACATCGCCATAATCCGTGACTCATCAGAGATTGTCCGGGACATGGTGAGCAGCTCGGTGATATCAATCTTACAGTTCTAAAAGAGAAGTGCTCCTCCGAAGTGCAAAATTTATCCTCAGGGCTCGTCAGAGGTTACGTATAATCATGCATTCTCAGGCTCCTCTTAGGAAGAAGTCGACGGGCTCAGTTAACTGGGAAGCAGCTTAAGTGTGGGCGGGTTAATGAGTGAGATCTAATAGTAAAGTACTAAAGTAGGAGCAGTCTCTACCGATATCCGGCATCTATGGTGCTGGCTTAGCCAGAGCCGGGTCTACAATGCTAAGTTAGGAACGGTATTCTTTTATGGCTGCGAAACGCGGTCCGTTCGCGCGAACGATGATTGTTCTTGGTCGTCGCCGCCTCAAGATAAATGTCGTATTAGTGATAACAATTGCCGCCGGCTGATTTTCAAGTCAGACAGACACTGGCGACAGCTGAGCAGTACAATTTCCCTGAAAAGGCAATGGAGGTTCTGGCACAGCCCTGATTTTGTCTTGCCCCAATTCTGTGTGCCTTTGTTGATTGGAAAGGAAGGAAAGGAGATCAATGCATAACAGGCTCAAAGTACAAAGATACATAGCTTAAAGTTGCCCGCTTCGAGCATGAGTCCTCGCTGAATGACTGGATCAATATGAGAAGGTCACCTGATGACATCAGCTGGGGCGAGCGCATAGAGTGATACCAGAGGTGGACAGATTGTGATTCTTTATTATGCCTCAATGCGGTCGAAGTCCAGGTGATATGAAGATTCCGTCTAGTTTCGAGTTTAATAGGTAATGTAATCAGCTAAGAAATAAATTCAGACGACAGTGGTACAGATGCACAAACAGTTCTCAAACGCATGGTCACACGGGAACATAATTGAAAACTGACGCATAGTGGTGAGCGCGCATTGCAACTGTATACCGAGACTTACTTGTCTGTAGGTAATATAGGTTTAGGCAATATGGAAGCATGGGTGATTCCGGAGGCACGCTGACAACAGGCCGGATATAGACGAAAATGATTACGGGCATCAGGTAACGCAGCTCAGACCTTGATTAACCCCTGTTCCACCGCGGATGTATCGAGCCTGATCACGTCTTAGATTACTTTGCCGGAAAGAGAAGTAAACAACCCTCTCGAAAGAAAACTCGGTAGTTAATCGTTTATAAATAACTGTTCACAATTCAAAATACTGGTGACAGTGAAGTTCACTGAGCAAGGTAATTTGTTTGCAAATATTTCATCGTTGAGTGAGGCAAGAGAACGAAGATAAACTAAAGGGATCTTGTAACCAAACCACGAACCTGGATGATCGCTTCAACAACTGAACTTGGATTTTATGCTCACACCGTTCTGTGACAATCTCATGTCTCAAGGGAAAATGATTTTCGCTACCATACATGGTGTTGAGTTTTCGGCTTTAGGAAATACGGTGTCGGGCATGGAATATTCAGAGGTCAGTAAATTTGCTAGAATCCAGATTCCCCAACAGGACCAAGTAAAACGCACTCATGGAAGTAATTAGATGAGTCAAAATAGAGCATATGAGACGACAGAAGGTACAAAAACGAAAAAAGTGAGATATAGTTGTAACGACTTCATATATACAGGGTGGCGCACGAAATGTTATACCATTTGTTTTGTTCATTACACATGTAATATTATAGATGTAATGTTGAAAACTCATATTCATATACTTTGGTTTATGGAAACTCCGGTAGATGTCACGAAGTTAGTATGGAATATTTTCTTGGTGCCAAGCACAATTTTCAAGATAGCAGACTGAGTGTTGAACAGAAGGTGAAAGTTGTAATGTTTTTACAGAAACGAGTTTTGTAGCGATACAAAAACGTTTTCGTGCACACTTCTGTCCAAAACCTGCTCCATGCAAACAGACTAATCAGAGATTGTATCGTCAATTTGAAACAATTGGCTCTGTGGTGGAGAAGTATCAACGGCGCAGACCAAGTCTAATTTCGGAAGACTTCCATAGGAAGGTTCGCCTGCAGGAGGTTGTGAAACAAAATGGTGATCACATTGAAGACATGTTACATGGAACAAAATTTCCATGCTCATACAACTAATTCTGCGCCAAGTTTGTAAAACATTGATGATAAATACATGTGTAATGAACAAAACAAATGGTATAACATTTCGTGCTCCACCTTATACAGTCGGACCCTGTTGAGGGTCATTTTGAAGTACACGTTGTGTGGATGGATTGCGACGCGCAATCTCAATGGGAATCGCGGTCAACATTGAGATTGCGAGTCGCAATCCATTCACACAAGGTGTACTTCGAAATGACCTTCAACATCGTTCATCATTGTGCCAAGCGCTGCCCGTGACCCGGTGGCTTAGGGGTAGCGGTCACAACTAACATCCCCATAGTCCCGGGTTCGATGCCTGCTAACTCTATCTGATGAGATGTAATAACATCGAAACACGACATAGCAGTGCAATGTTTTCGAACCATGTTTACTGCCCACCATCGGCAGATTTTAAAAGTCGGAAACAAAGTAAGGTGGGCGATTAACAGTTTTTGCCATTATCCAAAAGGGAAACGACCAATGAATTATTGCACAGTATATATATATATATATATGTATATATGAAGTATATTTATAAGAAGTACAAAACACGTACTAGTAACCAAAGCCTACAAAAGATGTTTATTAAGAAGAGCATGACCTATAATTTAAAAATTATAACGTGAATAATCTTACATGGATAGCTGTAGAAATTAAAGCTACTGCATATTTTGGCTAAGAAAACAATCCAACGTTAGTTGTACATTACTTTGAGTTGCTACTCCAGTCCCTTTTTGCACTGATGAAGTCCAATTTGAACAAGAAATCGTTGCCTAGCCCATGTAAAACTCGGTAGCTATACAGAGACTTTACAAAGTTCTTTGCGCCTAAATGCGACACGCGCTGAGTACTGTTACCCACGGAGACAGTCGGCACGTCATCCTCTGAATCGTTGCTTGCTTTCTGTTAGTCAGTACTCTAAAATTTGACTAACGATTTCACCTGCGACAGTTGTCAGATCTGAGGCACATTCCACAACGTTATAAATGGCGACCAACGCTTCTGCATTGATGACTGGGATTGTGCAAGCGCTGATCTCGTCCTCAGCGATGACGGCGTCATCAGAGTGCATCGGATGACAGTCGACTGAAGCCAGCATGCCGAAAGCAAGCTTTTATTGTTGCGCCGGCAACCTGCATTGAGCACAGAAATCTTGGGGTTGACATCTATCGGCGACGATGAGCCAGATAACACATTGTTTTCGATGTGATGAAGAATTCGGCAAACAATTTAGTTTCCGTAACGGATTTTCAAATTCATAATCAAACCTCGGTTCATGGCTTGAAGAATACAGGTTGTGTTTGCCAGCAAGAATTCCATTTCAATATTTTTCAGACCTGTGGATGCGTCGTGCAATTCTTCGACCACTTTCACCTAACTCCTTGTCCTATTTGAGAACCCACTCGGTGAAAAGATTGTGTCATTCACGCGTTTTGGTTAGCTCAATAGGTTACGGGAAGTGTGTCCATGTTCACGCCATTAAACTATCGTCGTTTCCCACTTTTCCAATCAAAACCAGTTTTCTTTTATCCGTGGCTGACATCTTTGGGCAGCGAAGGAGAGTGATCCTATCCATGGCGTTTCTCAAGCCACTGAGTTGCTCGGTAAAAAGACCGGTTTCGTCTGCATTGTACACGTTATCATAAAATGCATTTAAAAATTTAAGCGATTGATCGTTCAGTCAAGTTTCACCAACTGCTCTGCATGAGGAACTATGTTCACCATGCACACGTTTATACACAATTTGATTTCTATTCTTTCATCTTTGCAACCATCCTTCTGTAGCAGAAAAAGCTTTTTCCAGGTCTTTCCCAAAGTCTTCTGCCTTTTTTCCGAAGCGTGTCTATGACTCTCTGGTTGTGTTTCAAAACCGATTTCATCCAGTATTTCAATACAGTTTCAACTTCTTCATCCTGTCCACATCGTTCTCTTTCCTGAGAGTTTGCAGTGTCATGCGACAAATTCTGTCGGAGTTCCTTTTCACTTGCAAGCAACCTGGCTAGGGTAAGAGGAGAAATGTGTAAATCACGCGACCAATTGGTCTGTGAAGTTTCTGGTGGAGAAGTTTCAATTTTAACCAAAACGACCGACTTTTCTGTCAAGGATAAATCCTTCCTGTTACTAGCCTTACATGTATGCAACCAACAGAGTAGTGACAAATGTGGAGTTAAAAGATTACCCGACTTCGCTCAGTTCTCAAGTTTTGAATATGGTCGAGGGCTTGCCCACAGCCGTCTGCACATGTAGCTTGCTGGTGTATTGAATGATTTGCCAATAAGGCCGCCGACGACTTTGTTGTTCTTGACGCGATAAGATCGGCTAGCTGTGGGGTAATCGTAACAAAAGATAGTTGGAGTGAGAACGCAAAATTGACAAAGCGACAAGAGCATAGCTCACGTAGCTGGGCAATTAAGCGGTGGGACGACCCCAGAAATAGGCAATTATACGGTGAAGATTGTGCATATTTATGGAATATATATATATATATATAAGCTTAAAGGTCCAACATGTAAACGTTACGGAAATAAACCTCTGTATGCTGACCGCCTCTGTAATTTCCAAGTGAACTACTTGGGCCATAAAGGTCATAGTTAATGTTACCTCAATAACTTAATCACGTGAAGGTTAAGGGTGCAATTGTCGCCGAACGGTCGTTTGTTCTCCTGATCCCCAACCACTGCACTCCCATCGCAATGAGGCTAAAGATAACCGTGAGGTTCAGCTAGTTGTTCGAAAATTCAACTACATAGGCAGTTATATCAGCACTTGGGGAATCGAAGAGGTCATAAACCGAATGGCAAAAAGCTCGATGCGCATTTGATAAACCTCGCCACCTCCGTCACCAGCGCGACATCACTCTCGTTCTGAAGGGTAAACTTTACAATGAAGTCGCACGTTTGACCTTAATGTAAGGTTGTGAAAGTTGGTCCATTAGATCGGCAGATATAAAGAAGCTACTTACGTTTGACCACCGATGCTTTCGCAATTTGGCTCATGTTTGGTGGGAACACAGAGTGAGCAATGAGCGTGTCCGACGCCTTATTTATGGTACATAAAGAGGAAGTGAACTGCGCAGCACCGTTATTTCACGAACTAGGTCCCGATGACTAGTCCACGTGTTGCGCATACAAGCACAAGGACTTCCGCGACGTGTGTTGTCTTCGCGCCAGAGATGTGGGTGGAAGGAGAAGGATGGACAAGCGATGGCTTGCTCAAGAGGAATGAAAGTCTTTAGATTGAAAATGGCTTCGGTTGGAGTCTCTCGGCTTCCTGGTTGGAGTCCGAAAGACAATGAACACGTTTGGCTGAATACATTTGCTGACATGGCTAGGAGCCGACCACAGCGGCGTTTGTGTTGTAAGATCTATTATTTCTTCCCCTCCCGCTTATCATCCCCATGCAATCACGATCTCGTCTCCAATCACATTATAAATTTTGAACAATATAATTTCTTTGCGGCACAATACCGGTTGGTAGCTTTTCGGAAAGATGCCCATCCGTTACTGGTGGCTCAGCTGGCGTGCCTCGGTTGCAGGTTTGTTTTCTTTTCTTATGTATCTCGGCACACTAGCGGAGGTGTTTTCACCTCAAGCTAACGTGCATAATGATCATGATGATGAATCACTGCACTCTAGGTTCTGCAGATGCTAGAAGATACAGTATGTTTTCCGTCTCAGTATGTTCGTATGTGTGTGCATTTTTGTGCTCAGTAATCACGCGAATCGGTATTTATCTCGTACAATTTCCTCACAAATCCGCGTCCACAAGTGATGTTGGGCGTTTCATAGGAATAATAATAATAATAATAATAATAATAATAATAATAATATGTATATGTCTTCTAAGGTGGCACATCGCAATTTGTACAACTTTATCCATGCTCGTGCATGGGTAGAATACCAGGGTATGCGTTTCGTGTTGTTACGCTTTGGTGGATGATTGAGGCGATAACCACATTTTGGAAACATTGGTGTTGAGATGTTTTTGGACGAGTCCTGGGATTTTTCCCATGTGAATATACTGATCATGAACAATTTGCCACATTATCACATGACTTGCGCGTGGTTGGCAGTTTACTCCACAGATAGAGGTATATTTGACAAGGAAGAAGTTCGAGCAAAGTTTGGTTCTGGCCATTGGTACATTCAATGTAAAATCTTTATTGCGAGGCTCTCAAGTTGAGCGACGTTGGAGTTCGAGTGTAGGCAGATGGGCATAGTTATGTGGGTAGCAAGTGGAAGAGCAGCAATAAGTTATGATCCAATCATCGAATCCAAAGTGGATCAAGTTGAAGTCCGAAACAAGGAACTCGATAATTCAAGGGGGAGAACGCCTACCAAGCTGAGTTTTAGCAAACGGCCTCTGCACGTGTTCCACAGCAGTTCTGTCACTATTTTTACATTATCAGGTGAGTAGAGTACAAAGCTCAAATCGAGTATGGGTTTGGTGGATTTTGTTGGATATATTGAACAGAGTGTTTAGTACATCCTACATGGTAATGGAGCTGTTCGCAGTAATTGAAGATAGATGAGTACCGAGTTATGAGCTCACGCGTGTACAGCTGCGAAGGGATGTGTTCACTGTTTAGTGCGATAGCCCCTTCGGGGGTGGAACAGCCGTATGATATGATGCCTGATTTATTAACAGAGGTTCATCATTCACGTGTGGCACCATGACCCAGAGGGATGTAATTCATCTTGCATTAACAGCAGCGTTCCGTGAAGCTTGCCGAAGTTTATAGCGATCTTGATATCAGCACCAAATAAAAATGGAAGACCATGTTTTACAGATTTGGTGATGTAGAGCAGAAACAGTGAAGGACTGATCACGCTCCCTTGGATGACCGCACTGGTGGTGGGGCGTGGAGAAGAGCGATAAACCTACAGCGACTACCTGATGAGGTCCACTCAGTTATGACGATAGGCAACCTTACACAAGTATGCATCACGCCTACCCTTTGAAAAATGCGCCCACTCATTTCACAGGTCGCAATCAGGAGTTTGAGTGCCTGTCTAACGTGACTCTACAACAGCGGAACAAGGCGCCCGATCCCATGAACAGCAGACGCACAGACGAGTTACCCAATCGCCAACATTGTCGCTATCATCATCGTCTGAGAATCTAACATGTTTCCGTCAGCACCACAAAGTTGATTTGTATACGTTCGACAAACGCAAACTTGATTACGACTTCAGAACGAAAGCCAAGCGAGCCACACCGACTCGGATCGCACCAACTTTGCACACTAAGGTAAAATCTACCATACCCGAGTTTACAACACCTGTCTCTAAAAGCTAGTCGCGTACTTCCGCTATGCGCAGATTTGACCCAAGCAGGGATCGTTTTGTCCCGAAATCTGTTGGACGGCTCTATAATACAGTGTTATCTACATAAATTCAGTATGAGTATCCATAACTTTTGTCAGAAGTGGTTTCCCAATATTTGGAAATTATCCAAATCGCGCAACCACGCCAAAAACGTCAAGAACAGTAAACCACGACGTTGACTGCAAATCAGACGCATCCAATGACTTTAACATGTTAGGCGACGGGACGCGGCAGCATCGATGCACGGTGGCAGACGACGGACCTTCTAGCTACAAAGGAGGAACAAATCCTTGATTTCATCGAATATTGGGCAGGAGTATCCTCAAACTACTAGCGCCTGACTATGTGTTAATGAAAGCTTTTCCGTTTTGCATGGATAAAAATTCCGAAGATTTAGTTCAGTTTTTTGGGATCGTTGCATGAGCGATCTATGACAGTGCATCCTTCTCATTTTTCTACCCACTTTGAAACTTAGTACCTTTAATAGTAACTCTTTGGTAAGTTTACAGTTGATAATGCAAAATGTTGAAAATACACATGGCTCATAATGGCATGAATATATATATATATATATATATATATATATATATAATCTGAGCATGTTCAAATTCACGTATTTATGATATTAAAGGATTTTCATGAAGACTCATCTACACGAACGTATGTGGGAGGAAGAAACAGTATCCGTCTATCATGAAGACAAATTCCATAAATGGCAGTAGCAACGTCTTTGCAGACGATGGAGAAAGCAACTTGATGCCGGTATTGATAAAGTTACCAGTACACTATCATACTAAAATAAGAAAAACAGTTAGAAAAAGGTAGGTACACAGCCCATTTCTTCTTCCCAAAATGTTCTAGACAAGTGTCACTAAAGTCTCGGACGATAAAAACAGTATTTTTTGATGTTGGAAGCGTGTTAAAGGCACTCGATGTCGCTATTCAGTTCAATATACGCACCTGGAAAGCAGGTCGCAGACTACAAACAAAACAAGTTCTTATATTTAATGACAAGCGGTATACGGCTCCTAAGAAGGAACGACTATTTGTACACAGAAGTAGTGTAGTGGTTTATTCTAATTAACATATAATAATTAGAATCCTGTCTTTCCGGAGGATCTTACCCCATTCAAGAACGTCGGCCACTTTAAAAATATTATTTAGCCCCTTCTTATGTTGGCGAATTCACCAAACACAACCACAACTTCCGCACAATAGTAACAAATTGACACAACATGATAACTCACTCAAAAACTAACATATATAAACGCAACATATATATTGTATGTACAGGTGAAATTGTAACATACGTGTTCAATTATTGAGCATACGCCTCCGTATTACTAAGATCATGTCTTTTAAAGCGTGTCCCGCATTGTCGGGAATAAAACATTATATATATATATATATATATATATATATATATATATATATATATGTAAAACTAGAAATTCGGATCATCGACGCGATCACACAAATTGCAAAACGCAATTATATCCCTGCTTTTAATTTCATAGGTACTGAAACACGAGACTAGTCAAAAGTAGAGGAGAGGAGACTAGGTTTTACATATTTAACTTCATCGGTAGCAATAAAGATAAACCTGACTGTAAGTTACTGGTCAATCATGTTTAGTCAAGAGAATTTCAGCATGTGGTCCGGTTAGCACTCGTGCGTACTTGCAGTCGTAGCTGGTTCAAAAAAAGAGCGATCGTACCTTATGGCTGGCAAGTTGTGACGGCACTAATGAGCCGCCTTTACGGGTGGGATAAGAACACCTTTCCACAGCTCGATGGCTGTACTTTCCGCAAAAATTGTTTATTTATGATGCTGAAGAGTAAAAAAAATGATTCCTCAACGGTCTCAGCCAAAGGGGATATATTCGGAAGTGGCGACAATCATCATAAAAATTCAGGATTGAGCAGCGCCTTATGACAACCTTGGTAAAGAATCGTTGGACATTTTATAGAGGTGTAATGTCTTTCTTAGTTAATAGGCTGTGAATGATTGTATAATACTCCAGAGTAGGTCTCACGATTATTGTGAACGACTAAAGTCGTGTTTCGGATGGGGAGAACGTTCTGGCGATGCAGCCAGATAGATGTCTGGTTTTGTTGACTCGGCAAAACATATGTTTACAAAAATTGATGGAGTTGGAATACTTAATTTCTAAGTACCGAAATGGAGCAGATGTGGGGATCACGTTACAAGTAGGCGCGACAGTTTTTCAGGATGTGGTATCTGTAACCAAGTAATTGGGATTTTCCTGTAGTGAATTTCATTAAATGACGTTCACTAAAGATATTCCGTGCGAGTAGGTCGTCGCGTATGCTTCCAAGATACTATTGAAATTGGTCTGGTTAAAATGAAACCAGTTTGGCGTCGTTTGCAAACAAAAATGAGCACCCGTGTTCGATTGGGTCGCATATGTTGTATATGTAGATTAGCAAAAGGAAAGTCCCAAGCAAACTACACTGGAAGACAACACTGGTTATTGTTTGTGGCGTAGAGTATTGCTGACCTATTCTGACACTTCAGGTTCGATCGTTTAGGTATGAGTCAAACTAGCCTAGCAGAGCTCCCAGTGCTACATACTATAACACGAATAAGAGTGGCATGTGTGGCACGCAGTTAAACGCCTTTTGGATGCCCAGGAGAAACATGATGACTATCATTCCTCCGTCAGTCAGCCGTAATATGGACGAAGAATGGTAGCTGGCAGGAGCGCTTTGAGAGAAAGTCATTTTGTGAGGAATTGATCAGGTCCAGTTGTGTAAGAAGTCAAACAACCTTCTTCTTCGCGGGACATCTTTGTGTTTAGGCATTATGATGAATTGCTTCCACTAAGATGGGAAGCAGCCAGCAGTTAGCGAAAAAGTGAAGATGTTTAGTGACAACACAGATTTTTTCCACCAAGTCTGATAACAGCTGGGGGGTGTCATCTGGGCTCGGAAGGGTTGATGGGTTTATGGACGCGATGTGGTTCTGTATCGCTCGCAATGTTACAGGAATATTGTAGAGTAGTTCAGTTGTTCTCCTTGGGATTGGGGGATGAGACGGATGAGGGTCAAGGACAAAGGGAGATGAAAAACTGGAGATTACTGAATCACATATCCAGGAGATACAGGGCGTTAATGAACCAATGTTTATAGTCAGCGTTTCAATTTCCTGATGAGGTTTAGGATCTCTTCGTTTTAGTGGCTGAACCAGTGTACGTACTCCTTTAGAATTTTAAGTGCCCGATTTATTTAACTTATTTTAGCTGTCTGGGTTAACGGTGCAGTCGCAATTAAGTCGTAAGTATAGGTAGCAATGTAGAGAAGGTACAGCTCCTGCAATATGAGGCTTTAAATTTCCTCAGCAGGTACTCCAAATGCAACTTCGAATTTCTTACCACTGCCAAACGTCGCTCACTGACCTTAGTAGTATAATGATCAATGCGTCAGCCGTGAACCACTAAGCCGCAAGTTCCAACTCAGCTCAGGCTATTAAAACCAGGACGAAACCGGACATGGGGTGTCAGTGTTGGGGGAGTGGAACAACACAGAAACATCTCCATTTCGGTCACGGTCCTTGTGATCGGAAGGACGGAGGCCTACTTCAAAATGAAACGAGGTCTCAATGGAGATTGCGTGTCGCAATGCAACCACACGGCGGGTACACCAAATCCAAGCTTGAATTCGCTAGCGCTGAGTCAAGCGTTGCTCACGGATCTTACAGTCATAGAGATCAAGATGTCAGCCTTTAACCATAAGGCCCCGTGTTCCACCCCACCTCAAGTCATCTCCATCTGATGAGTCCAAACGAGAACGAAATCGATTATGAGGTGTCAAGGTTGGGAGGAGCAACCAGCTTTATTGTAAAGGTTGTGCTGACCACTATGCTCCATACGACAGGAGGCAATAAATCGAGATGCAGGGCTATATTGTTGATAAATTCATTTGCAGCTACAGCAAGGTTATGAGTTGAAGATGTGTTCCAGTTCATGGTATATACATTGAATGCGTACAAGTCAAATCGATAGAGGTTGCGATTTGGTAGAAATATTGCACCTGATGGTTAAGATGATTCAACAGTCATGGTACAAAGTAGTGCTGTGATTGATAATTGAGCGCGAGAACTTGATAAGAGCAATCGGAGCCCTATAAAAACATGCACTTCAAGGTTGCTTCATTCTTTATTTTGCAATCTTCCCCTTCTGGGTGTCACAAGGCGTGAACCAAGGTAATATCATAGAATAAAACCGATAGGTCTGAAGCATGTGAATTACATCGCGTTTCTATAAAGAGAGGGCGAAGCGGAGTGGAGTGAAGTGCTTCCATGAACTTCGCACCTACATTGGGACTGCAATTCGCGTACTTATTCGGGACCATTATGAGAGCCACTTTTCCCAGTCGAAAGAGACCCGGCGTTTTAGGGATATTTCCATGAATGGTGTACACCACTGACCTCAAATAATTGCCCGAGATGAGTGCCGGCGTGCTTGTAGTGAGGTGGTCAGAATGAAACTAAGTGGTGGTGATCGGTTGCAGGTACTGCAGATAGTATCTCATGGTTTATAGAGTTTGTTTCGTTAAGCCGATGTTAGATAGTAGGTGTCTGGACGAGGGCAAACAGGGATTTGGCAGTGGGAACTGAAGACGCCGCCAAATATGCGCTCCGATATGCTGCGCATCTCAGGCTGGGATCCAGGCTTAACCTGAGATACAGCAGGGCTCGGTTTGCACCAGTAGCGTTTACTGGCATCGCATAACCCGGATGTCTAACGAATGGGCGCATGGTGCAGAATCATAAGTATAGTAGGGCTAAGTACGACGCTGCAGAGTTTAAGATCCATACACACGATGCAGAGCAGATCTTGATCGATTGGTGTTGATAAAGTGAAAGCACAATTTTGAATGCACACTTAATCGATGTCCTATATACCTGTCGTAATTCTGGAAGAATGGCAGCAGGGGACTCGAAAACATGCTGAAGTGTACCTGTTGTTAATGCTTATTATGATGAAAATAAGTTTGAAAGCAGACCTGGCTAGGATGGAATAAAGTGACAGTACAGCAAGTGGAGTGAAGCGAAGAAATTCCGAAAAATGGTGACACAAATAAATAGATAACTCCATCGCAGAAAAATGAAGTGAGATCATGGGATGGATTGGTATTGAAAGTAATATATGAGAAAATCAACCAACTAGAAGTATCAATAGGAAACCAAGAGAGCGCAAGTAAGTGATTTGGATAGCGAAACTGGTCAGCAACGTTCCAAATGTCAGCATGAAATAGAAAGAGAGAGACGGTGTGGAAAAGCATACTGATGCCGAGTAGATGACAGATGAGTGAGAATGAAAATTTAATAAGAACAAAACAATCGTCCAAGAGAATATGGACACGCTTGCCGGATAGGGTTTAGATAAGAGATGAAGACGCTCAGATAAAGCGAGTAATGGTTGAGAAAAGAATGTAAATGCGGATAGCAGAAATCATAAAGAGTGAAGATGTGAAACACGCAGGCAGTTTTCCCCCAAACTCGAAGGCGGTAATCACAGAATATCCTATCCAAAAATACAGAACAAAAGTAGCGTTCGGAGAACCAATGTATTTAGGAACCAGTAAACCGCCCACCTTAAAATCCCCTGTGTTTGGACCTCCAACCAACGGAACAAGGACTCTCTGCCAATGGAGTGGATAAATCCGTTCATGGAAGGAAGAATTCCACAGTACATCATTTGCACTGGTAGTGGAGGACAAGTGTGAGTAAACTTCGAGAAAAAACCTACCAAATTATGGACGGTAGTCCAGTCTGAATACCGATGTCACTGCGACAAGAACTGGAGGAAACAGAGTAATAAAATAATACAACTCTACAGAGGTGGGAGCGTAGATGGAATAATAAAGGTAAGATAAAAGACAAGAAAAATGGGTCCAGTATGAATAATGGGAGCAGCATACTTGCAATCGAACTGAATAGGAGGAAGGGCCAATTCGAGACAAATAAATAGGGTCTCAAAGAAGAAAGCCTAGCCGAGTGGTAGCAGCAGTGCATAAATTAAGGATATGGAAACAGATCCAACCTTATAGTCAGGTAGCCGCTGTAAGGTTGACAAATCCACCAAAGACACGATCCAGTGTGTGTTCGTAGAAACAGGTTGACTGCGCCACAACGGCTCGTTCGAACTAGAGTTCAAGAAGCCGTTAGTCAATGGGTTTGCCCAAAACAAGCCTACCAGAGAACAGAGGGAAGTCCAGACCCGGAGTCCAATACCTGTCGGCATGAACTAAACGCAAATGTGGATGGAACAGGAACGATTTTTAAGATAAAGTATTGTTGAGAGAAGAAAAACAAAGGGAAATAGAAAAAGTAGCACAAAATAGAAAAGAAAGCAGCATCCAGTGGCAGCAAAAGGAACAGCAGACAACACCTCAGCTGCTAAATACTGAGTGGTGTAGAAAAATGCGGTATAGCTGTTTGCGCTGACAGGCATCGGAGATAAAGCGAATAGAAGCGGACCTCGAGATCCTTGTCAGTGAAAACAGTACTAAACACATGGACAGTGCCTTTCTAACCACACCATAGTATGTTTGCAACGCCACTCATCAGTCGTTTTGAAACCCATCAAAGCAAATTGCAGGCAAGCACAAAGAATGTGAAGAAATGTGTCGTCGACGTAGATGTATAGAATGTGATCTAAAATTCTTAAACAAGTCAAAGTCAGCGTTTAAATCGGTTACGCGGACAGCCTGTACACGAAGGGCAAGCTGTTGCTTTTAGGCAGATAATTACAGCTTTACAACAAGGCAGACTCGAACGAAGTTAAACTTTTAACCAGTAAATAATTGCAATGGGCTGGAAATTCCCCCTGGTTGTTTAATTATTTGTGCAAAATATTAAATGAAATCATGGTATTGTGCGTTTAGAGGCTGTTTACAGAATGCTGAAGTGCATGTAGAATTTGTTTGTCTGACGCAATACATAAGAAATCACACACGGTGCCACGGTTGGATACAAAAAGCCACTAATGCATTTTCATTGAGCGATAACTAGTCACTATACCAAGAACACCGTTTCCAAAAATGATGAGGACGAGCATGGTCTTCGTTCAGCCATTTTGGTAGACATTGGCAGATATGTTCCTTGCAAAACTTGAACGAACGCACTTAAGTAGCTATATCGCCTCGCTACATTCTTACTACTGGTATATAGGTGACAAGTTCATTGCGACTCTTCCAAGGATTGCACCAGCCTACTAGGCTAGTTTAGCCAACTACACCCATCAATGAAGTATCCCACCGAGATCGAATAAGATGATTGCCAGCCTACCTAGACGTACCAACGTGCAGACGTGAGAACGGAACAATCGAGTGTCTTCCGCAAAGCAACGTGGATAGCTCAGTAGACCAACTTTCACCGTTAAGCGGTACAAAAGAAATCTAGTTCCCTGTTTGTACCATCGCGTAAGATCCACCTGCAGTCCGGAGAGGATTGTTAGTGAAAAAAACATCTTCAGCACCCTGAAAGAAAACGGTTATCACAACCAATTCGTTAAAAAGCATTCTCCTTCTCCTGATTCTGCAAAATTCGTTTCCACAGTACCAAAAAAGGATGTCTTTCTTACAGTTACTTTTAAAGGTGACATCGCCTTCGCACAATTGAACGAAAAGCTTTCAACCGCAGTGGCCCATGCATATACAGCTGCTATGCTAAAACTAGTTGAAGAAACAAGACCACTAATTCCTCAGCATGTAAAGGGCAAACATCCGGACCGGTTCGAATCTTTCATAGTATAATAGTTCACTTGCACCTGTGGTGCAAGGGAAATTGGAAATATGACCACGTGCTTGTCCAAACGGAATGCAGAGCAATGTACTACCTAGCAATGAAAGGGCACAGCGAAGAACATTAATAGTTCCATGCTACAACCTACGGCTGAAACTTGTCATGAAGCACGGATAAAGGAATCAATTAAAGTGATTTTTACCATCCCTAGACGTTCAGCAAAAATGCTCACAAGACCTATAATAATCATCGCCGAGGCCATCGCGACCAGGCTTTTGAAACCAGAACTGTGCAATCACAGAAACAATGGTAATCGGCCACTTTTAAGTTATCTATCAAAGCGACCGCCAGGCTAAAAAGTACCTTGAGCTGCCATAAGAGCAAAACACAAAATTTCAACTATGTTAGATACTGTAAGCCGACAAGCTCCGTATACAGTTGGGAAACATAGCGATGAAAAAGATACACTACCAAGAAAACTTTAGAAACAGCAGAAAAAGAGGTGACGGAAGTAGGAAGATAGAAAAGGAGCAAAAACATGCCCCGTGCATGCGAAATTACGTTATATTAAAGTGGATCCAAGTCCGTCTATACGACATTACAAAAAGCATCTCCCAACCACTCCTATATCGATCAATTTGGCCAGCCTCATTAGAAATCTCTTAAATGAGCGGCGCTGTGACTTCTCAAAGCAACAAAAACCTGTTTCGAAAAAGGAAATGTAAGGCTGAAAGTCAGATGATTCGAAAACTCAACCTCTAAGGAGAGAGTAACAAGGTGTAGTAATCAGATGTAAATTCACGGAATCTATCGTGACGCAGGAAGAACAGCAACAAATCCGTGAACACATAGTGGAGAAGGGACCATTTGTAATAGGAAACACAAGAGGGATTTGATAGAGTGAAAATCTGTGAGGTTCATAACCTCAATAAATGGATCAAAAGATGGCAAGCAAAAAAGAAAGTTTACACCAAATTTAGGTCCAGATCCAAAGGATACCTGTCAGTTACTACAAATCTTTAACTAGATCGCAGCTCAAGGTGATATCCATCAAGAACACAGTTCCATCTTTACATACAGTAAAGCACGTGTCCCCTAGCGGATCGTTTGGTTTATGGAATTCTCCGCTACACCTTAAGAGATGCCTCTCTGTACATGGATTCAAACTGGTGGGTAAAGACCCCACAAGAACACATCAGCCCCATAAAGCCATTGCCAATCTACTCACAAGTTCTCCGGTGAATAACATATTGTCTCACGTCGAACCCATCCAGCCACAGCGTTTTTCCTTGGATCCCACACCCCATCCTCCACCATCGCTAGCCATTTAACATATAACAGTCATGGACATAGTCACCCGCCTAGTAGAGCAACAGAGGGTCGCCCAGTACATTACGTAAGCGCATGAGTCATCCCTTTTATGAAGGCACAATCAAACCGGTGCTCACTAATTCTCGTTCTCTAGTCCAGAAAATACACTCGCTCCGTTGCTGTGTCGTTCTCCATCAACCTAATTTTCTTCTTATTACCGAATTGTGGTGTACGAGTGAGACTGAGCGTCGTCTTACTGAGATGCAGGACCACTACTACTTCCGAAAAGACTGTTGTCATGGTACGGGAAGTGGTTGCATCAATTGCTGCATGAACAAATTCAGTGTTACACAACGTAGTGACGAGCAGCGCTCATACCTCGACCAGTCTATGTGGGGAACATTATCCTTAAATAACAGTAGAATGCCGGTTGATTGTGTCTATGTAGCGCCGAATCCCTGCTCCCTTAAAAAGGTTGTTCCGAAATATGATGACACAAACACATGCATTTCCTATTCCCTTAAAGGTAATTGGAGAGGACTTCAAATTTCTAAACATTGAACGGATCGAACACAAAGGCACCGAAAAGCACCCTAAACTAGTTTGCATAAGAGAGGTTGAATACCGCATGTAATATCTGCATGATACCCTGGATTAACAGTTGCTGTTATCGGCGTACTAGACTGTCTTCACGGTAGTAGCCAGTGTTGACAGTTGTAAAATATACAGTTCATGTAAATGTAAAGTCCCGTGGAAACACCTGCATAATTTCAATTGGATAAACCGGAGATAGCTTGATGCCTTGGTGCAAACCTCTGAATGCAACGATGCCTTACTGTCTTTTCCAGCATCTAACCCGGAAATGAATCAACGCTTTGAAACGCTGTCGCCTGTCGAAATACACACAAAGCAAGTTGCATCTACAGGAAAAACAACACAAAAGAGGGACAAGGATTGTTTCTAAAAGTTTCGAACAAACTACAGACTTAACAGTATCATTTAGGTACCAAAAAACAGAAATGTAAAACTGAGAATCCTTAGTCTCAAGAAAGAAGAAACTGAGATCCAAAGAAGTGTCAATCCACTGCCTGAGATAACAGAACTGCTGAAAAGCGGGCCGCACACAAGAAGGCAAGGCACTACATCTTATCACGTCTAAAAGCGCTCTTATCCACAATCCCGCAAATGTAGGTGAAGCGTTCAACCTATAGCTTGCCAATGCGTGTACCACTATGAACGATACACAGTGGGATCACCTTACATAGATATCGCCAGTGGTAATGTACAAGGTAGTGCACTCAGACCTATTATTTTCCTGATACGTGTAACTGATCTGTTCCCCACAATCAGAAACGTAAGACCTCGCCTGCTTGTTGATGATGTAAAAATGCTGCATACCAGTCTCAACGTTTGTCCCTTCAGTATTGAAATCCAAAGCGACCTAGCCTCATTAGAAAAACAGTGTGTCGAACCTCCCGTAAAATTTTCTATATGGGGATGCAGTAGCATGTGCCGTGGATGCAGAGAACCATCGGGATGATTGGTTTCGTCTAACATTCCACTAACTTTAAGGTGAATCTATCTGTGACTTAGGCATCCGTAACTCGCGTTCGTTACATTTCAAGAAACATATATAGCGTACAGTGGCTGAACTATGACGGACTATTGGAATGATCAGCCGCCGGATCGGAACACAAACAAAACCAAACTCCTATCGTTCAAATTCTACGCCAGACCAATAGTCGAATATCGCTCCATCACCAGTGGCGTACAGGGGAAGCAACAAAGAAAGATTTGTAGGTTGTACCTCAATCCTCTCTTATAAAGATGGATGACATCGGTTAAAAAGCGAAAACGTATGGCTTCGAATACTGAAACTGATTCCACGGCTGTTCCACAAATTCTCCACCGACTGATTAATACTAATTGCTAGAAACCGAAACCACGAATCTTCGCAGTACAACTTAAAAAAACGGAATGCGATAGGGCTATCTCGTTGTCACACATGTCTACGACGCAAAAGCTGTAACTTCTAAAAATATTCCATGCTGCAGAATCCATTGCATCAAGCTTCCTTCGAATGATAGGTTTAAGGTAGCACGAAAAGAGTAACTAAATTCTCAAAATAGTAAAGAGCTGCTTTGTAATAGTAGCACAGATAGCTAGCTGCATCAAAACGGGCCTGATAACATATAAGCACTCGCGGAACACATAATATAAAAGTACAGTAAAAGATGGGGGGGGGGAAATAGTCGTCGATATATGTGCTGACCGTGGTATCCAACTGTACCTCTCGTTATTTTGTTAGGTAAATTAGCTCCATCCTCCATTCCTTAGCCTCACGTTACAAGTGGCTTACGGAAACAATAGCAAACCGATAGGAGGGATAAATAAGATCCATATTTGATTGCTTCCTACTCTGCTCTCACTTAGCTTGAAGACCAGCCAATGGCCTACTAAAAAACATCCGCATATCAGTGGTTTGGATAAAGCAGCCTTATCTTTAGCCCTCCTCTAATGTTTTCTTTCCCGCGCTAGAGGTAGCATAAACCATCCTCTTAAGAACACAGCAAGCAACACATGCAGCGAGTTTTATTCTCAAGCTACCAAAGTAGATTTTGATTTTTTGACTAAGGCTCAAATGTAATGCACACGTCAATTTCCCACGCCTTTTCAACTCACAGCACCCTCACACTGATTGAGACCGATGCGTGTTTACTATCTGCTTTGTCACTTCAAGGTATGATTGCTTGTGGGTGATGCGCACTTGTCCGTCGAATAAGTGTGATCTCACATCCACCTCACAAGCTTTGTAAAAGCGAGCCAGGAAATGTCCAATCCTAGTACTTATCGTCTACGTTTTATTAAGCACGTTTTCATTCATATGTTGTGCAACTAAGGTAGCAGTCTAAGACAACCAGAGAGGTAGGACACCGGCCGATGCAGATATTTGCCTGAAACATCCAAAGTAGAGCAGCTATAGAAACCTATTCAAGCATACTGGGCCCAGATTTCCGCCGCGGTTCCGTTTAGCTTTCCTTTCCTTATCTAAAAAAGTCGCTGTTTCGGCACCCCATGGTTTGCGAAACCATGGTACTAACAGGGGCTAATTGTTTACCGGTGTTGTGGTAGCTAGCAGGTGATGCAAGTCCTAAGTTTGAACCAAAAATAAAGGAAGATAAATCACCCAGGAATTAATAGCATGTGAAGCAAGTTGCTCTAAGAAAAGCTGCTGATCTTAAATTTGACTGTGTTCTTCACATAGTAGAAGTGGTAACAAAGTGAACTAGGGTCCAAGCCGCATCATAAATTACCAAATCACTTCAGTTGCTGGTATCCAATGGCCTAAATGCCTAAATACATACTCGAAAGAGAGTGACCCCGGTTCTAAATCTCACAAGATAATGAAGGAATACAGAGGAGTCCGGAATGGACCAAGTCAGTGTGAAGCTCCTCTGGATGTTAATACCATTTTGACCAGGCTAGGCATTAGCTCGAGACACCTGCTCAGCAACAATGTGTGACCCGTGAACACAAATGCGTCAACATGGAACAGGTTTTACAGACAATGTCGGTAAAGGGTTAACAAAGCTGCTTAGGTGAAAAGTAGTGTCCAGAGGTATTTTCATTTCCAATAACGCGGGTAGTAAAACATAAAATCTCACTCGATATCTCACTGACCCAGGATGCAGCTACGCCAGAGTACTCCAGGAAACAAATTAACTGCTTATTGGTAGTTGGTAAAAGTTGAATAAGCAAAGCGAACGTGCGGCTCGGAATCGGAGTACTGCTTAAACTCATCGGATATCTATGAGATGATGGAGCCGTGCAAATACAAGCATAGGGTAATAAACAAAATGTCAAAGACGCAAGCTAAATGAAAAAGGAAAAACAGGAAACAGGTCACCGAAGGTCAGTAACACACCTTGTAATCTTTGTGGTTGTTAGAACCCAACAAGTTTATGAAAACGGTAGACCAAGAGTGGGACGAGACCCCAAGTTGAGAGACTGATTTCCAGATAGGATCGTTTTCGCTGCGATGTGAGAATAGAAAAGTTACACCTACCATATGGTGACGAGTTTACCAGTTTCGTGATTTCGTGTGAGCTCACAACCCCTGAAGAAAAAGGATGAAATTTTCAATACTAGTCAACGGTTCCTAGGCATAGAATGGTAGAAAAGAGCTCAAATGAAAGGAAAGGAAAATGCAGCAACCGACATACACGAAAGATCGAAAGTAGGAAGTTCTCCATAGCAAGAAAGGCAAAGGAATGGCAAAAGATCCTAGCGTGTCAACAGCAAGACTGAGCAGAACGATTCTGTGTTCCAAAAGGAACGGAGCTTTTAAAATAGCGCGTCAACCTGCAGAGGGTGCACGCTGCAACGACTGAGCACATGTAGAGGCTTGTGTAAAAAGCTATTTGCCAAGTTTCGCTCGGACCGTTAGTCGGCCAGCTACAGCCACTGAAGTAAGCACGTGCACGGCGATTTAATGTCAAAGTCACAATGAAGGAAATTGAAGAACAAGGTGCGTGGGGTTTTGCTACAAACCTGACAAAAGGTTTATAGAGGAAATTTAATTACCTGGCCAAGAGTATGGGGATGACTGTATGACTCGCATGCAGCGATATATGTGGTTTAAGCACTTTGAATAAGGCAGAACGTCGGTTGGTGACTATTCCAAGCTTCGACGACCTTCCCCATCAACAGACAATAAGCGTATCGAGAGAGTTCGTGCAATTAATCAAGGAAATTGTCGGTTATCTGTTCGAGAAGTTGGTAACGAAGCAAGTAAAAGGTTGGATCATGCCATCAACTTTTGCGTCGTGTTAGCGTAAAAGTAGTGCCGCTCGTGTTAACCGTGTAACAGTCAGCTAGGAACTGCTTGAGACTGTCAATGACAATGAAAACTTCCTTAAGAAGATCGTAACAAGTGATGAGATGCGGGTTTATAGCTGACACTGGAACGAGGGTGCAATCGTAACAGTGGAGAGAAAGGTTCTCCTCGTACATAAAAACACACAGGAATCGGTCAAAGATAAAGGTGATGTTGTTTGTGTCATTTGATGTATTGTCCATCGGGGATTTATACCCCGTGGATAGATGCTAAAAAATGAAGGCTACCGGGGAGTTCTAGCGCATTTGGATGATGTAGTGCGCAGGAAGAATCTCGAACTGTGGGGAAAGCAGAGTTGGATACTGAAGCATGGAAATGCACCGGTCCGCAACTGTCTAGAAATATATCAAACTCCCGTTGTACCCTATCCATCGTATTCAACGGACATTGTCCAGGAAAATCTTTTTCTGTTTCCCAAACCCAAAACCATTTTGAAAAGATGCCGTTTCCGAACAACAGAGGGCATTAAGGACAGCAAGACAAGAGAGATGCGCGACATTGCAAAAAATGCAGCTCGTGGAGTTTTCTAGGAATGGAAACAACATTGGAGACGGCGCAGTGCCAGTAAAAGGGACTGCATTGAGAGGGGCAATGCCTAAAACGTGCAACGAGTAATAAGGATGTTATAACAAACATGCAGTTTTTTGAGTATACCTGGCACTCAAACAAAGAGAAGCGTGCTGATAGGGTTAAAGGTTGCAGACCACCAGGGGATAAGACGGGCCAAAAAAAGATAATGCCTGCAGTGACGGCACGGAATTCAGATCCACATTTCACAATAGGTTTTCAGTAGTTCTGATAGATGCCAGATCCAGGAAAACGTTTTGTTTTCTAAGCTTGCTTGCACAATCCAAGGACCCAGGAGCAATCCTCGTTACCCAAATAGGGTGCGCCATTGATACATTTACTTTAGTGATTCCTAAACATCAGTTGGTCGAGGTCTGTCATGCAGTCGCACAGATTTGACGCTGTGATATTTCTTGCGTTTGCTTATCCCCCATTTCCGTGTACAGTGCTGCGCTTGAACTCATTCGACTCGGATTCACGAGCCCTATCGGACGTATTCAAAAGCACAGCTCCATCTTCCTCACATCACTGTTTACAACATTGCATTTCGGACAATAATTTGCCGAAATTCACGCGGACAACACGTCAGTTTGTGTGCACCCCTAACCTTTTGCCATCGCTTAAGAGTAGGCTTCGAGGTGATTGCAGCTCAGCTTGCGATAACCAGCCTCACATCCATCCAGCCACTGTGCCTTTCGTGTTTACGTGCGCGCAACGAATGCGAGAAAAAGTACAAAAATTATGCTTAAGAAAGATAATGTGGATAACAATCAGGTACAAGGTCACAAGGCTCTGTAAGAACGTTCAGAGTAAAACTGCCACGTACTCTAACAATTTAGCGATGTATTGTTAGCGAACGAGTCTATCAAAAAGGGCGCACAAATAGCAAAAAACACTGCTTCCAAACATTAGGGTTATCGTTCGATAAATGCCTCTGCAAAAGGAGGTTTGACAAAGTTAGTTACAGCCGCTTCGAAAGACCCTCGAACCACAAGTTCAGAAAGTTACTACCACGGATGCCAACATTTTGCTTGGGCTAACTATGGACATGGGGAGCTCAGTCAGTCTTAAAATAAAATATACCAGTCGAAGCGAATGCAAAGTAGATGGAGTAGATTTTCTGAAAAAATGTTCGGCAACTAATCCGACCGAAACGTTTGCCTAGACCATTGTGCTTGACGCGGAAACGTTCAGCAAGGAGACGAGGACGCCACTCAGTATTTCGAAACATAAGGAATTTACTGAAATAAGTCAAATTAAAAGTTACTATGCATTGTTAGTTGTGAATCATCATGCGTCTCACGTGAATGTGACGAATATTCAAGGTTAAAAGTACTACGCACCCAGATTTCTGCGTATCGACGCATCGGTACCCCAGTAGTAGACGTCGATATGGACCATTCCAACGGCACACCGTGTAGCCAGGTAGATCGTAGCCAAAAGGGAGGTTCCCCTTCGGATAATGCTAGATCGGATTATCATTGTAATTCAATATAAAACCTTGCGACCGCCGCATTATGCAAGGACATGTGCAACTGTGCCATAAAATCACGGGATCGGGCACAGTAATTAATACAGTAGAACGCAATGATTATCAGAACTCACTTGAGCCGTACTATAGACGTATCCGCAATGACTGTGGGCGTGATGAAAGCTAAAGAGGTAACGGATATCTCTCTTGCCGAAATGTTATTCCACAGCATCAGTTCGCACCTACTGCGTTACCAGTAAGCTATCACAACCTCGGTCCACAACATTATGTTGCACATATCGCCCTACCTGCAGCAAGTACGCACTCCCACTACGGTTCATCAGTAATTCCAAGTAACATAAACATTAATTCATCTCATCTACCGCTTAAACAGAAGTGCAAAATATTTTATGTTACCCGGTGGCAGATATGACGTCGATAGAACTCCTAATGCACTAGAATGACCTGCATGTACTCTTTCATCTTATTCACCTAGATTGCCTGTGAGTGAATTAAGCGGATCGCCCCAGGATGCTCTAGCCAATATGGCTATTTATTCCGCATAAAAAGTAAATTACCCACATTCCGTCAGCTCATATGGTAACAGACAGAGCTATAAACCTCCTTCTTATTAATGCTCCATGCAAAAAATACATCCTCGTCGTCTTCTTACAAATACGTCAAGCGCTCAAATGGTTCTCGTGACCGAGACGTTTTATTAACTAGATACGAGAAGTACATGACCATATCTTAGGATATTTTAGCGTCACCAGAAGCCGAATCAATAGCCGGAAAGGGGATTGCGTTAGATTCATCGGTGAAACGACTCAAGCCTCACATTTAATAGAGTCCATGTTTGAAAAGCTTGATGGCTCAGTTTGGACAAAGAGCGAATGTACAGTCCCCTGCACAGCGGTAATACTGAAGTCCGAATACTGGCGGAAATATTCGAATAATCACAGGCAATCCGGACAAGTAGAAATAAGTCGGTAGGGGTCTTCAATTTGCCGGATGTGTTCTAGCACACTTTTGCAACCCCAACGAGTCTGTTTGAATTTGTTTCGACTAATTGCTCACAAGGCGAGGTGACGAAGTAAAGCAAACAAGGTAATAATTATACTAATGCAAAGCGTAATGTCAATCGCTCCCTAGGGAGAAAAAAGCGATTGACTAAAGAAGAACGGAGGAATGTAAGTTCAATAAACATATAAAAACGGCGCAAAAGATGAGTTAAATAGGTGATGCCTTACGCGCGTTAGTCACACCGGCACATGACCAGATGGAGAATGCAGCGCAGTGAAATCATTAAGTGATTTCCCCTCACGAAAGCAGGTCTACAAATGTCTGTCATGGATGGCCGCATCACCAAACTATTTCGCTTTTTCTACAACTACCACTCATAATAACTTCTCAACTTTCATGCAAGATTCCCGAAAAATCAGGCTTTCCCAACAAAGACCTCGTGGTGCCAGCTGGAGAATAGCAAGTTCCGGCGAATGTCTCGGGGTCGGAGTTCTAGGATGTGGTGGATTTACGCTTAGCAAGCGTTCTCTCTATAGAAGCCACATACGTCCTTGTAACAACACTGTGATGTGATGGATGTGACTCGGCACTAAATAAAGTCACTGCCACTTGTCTCCTCGGAGACAATGTATACCAGCAAGTAATCCGAACATTGGATTCTGCCTGACTTCGGGAGTGTTGGGTCCCTGGTATGGCGTTTCGTCAACCGAAAGACACATGAACTTTATCCAACGGGTGTGAAACCCTTATTTCGCCCAAGTGCCCTGCGGGTTAGGTCTTTCGACCAAAGGCTCGGGGCCGTGGGCCCCTAAGACAACCCATCTATTTCGGCCTAGGCAACCGGGTAATCACTCGCCTATTGAGGAATCGTGGATACACAAAACTACGCTCTCCCTCGCTCTCATAATCCTCTACCCGATAACTACGCCAACTTTACAAATATACGCCACCATTGTACATACCGTTTCCTTGTATTACTCATCCCCATTGTTACCTGTTTCTTCAACTATGAACCCTACCTCCACCGATGAAGTTGTTCTCTCCCCACCCGTCAAATCAACCACATAGTCGTCGACAGGGAGCTAGCAGCCCTGAAGTCTGCCATCTTCTCTACTGCGACCAGGAATGCAAATCAAACTACCAACCCTCAACGTGCGCACATTACTGCAGATTGGACAGCAAGCTGGACTTGCACACACACTGGAGACCCTTGAAATTGATGTCTGCCGCCTGAGTGAAACTCGACTGCAGGATTCCAAAACAGTCTGCCAGCTGTCGTCACCAGCTCAAACACACACCCTCTTTCATCTTCGCCTTTCTGATGACGCTGAGTCCGCCGCATCTGGGCAAGCTGGTGTTGGAATCGCCCTCAATGCTAGAGCCGAGACTGCTCTCCTTGACTGGATTCCAGTCAACAGTCGCCTATGCGTTGTGAGGCTCCGTGGCTCTTGTAAGGTTAGCACGCATCGCGCAGACAAGCGTGCTCTTTGCGTGATCTCTGCCTACGCGCCCACTGACTGCAGCTCGGACACAGTCAAATACCAATTATATCAATACCTTCATGAGCTGCTCCTATGGGCGCCTAGAACAGACACCGTTGTTATGGCGGGAGACTTAAACGCATGTATCGGTCGGCTGCCGCCATGTGAACACCACTTCGGTGGACCGCACGGGTATGATGCTTATCGCTCTGACAACGGAGAGGGACTACTCAGTCTTAGTGCGGACCACCAACTTTTCCTCTCTAGTAGGAGCTTTCGTCACCCTGGACGCCACTATGCCACCCGGCGTCCTCCATCGTCAAACCAGTGCTGATTTTATTTAGTTCATAAGTCGCAGGTGACGATCATTTTGGTCAACTTGTGTTGACACCGAGAATGCATTGGTGTGTGTGATAATTTTTATGCGTTTCAGCGGTGCACCCAGGGTCAGGCAAGCCCGAGTCAACACTCACAAATTGGAGGACCCAAAAGTGAAAACGAAGTATCAACAGGGGTTTCACGAAAATCTTACTCTACCCCATGCTCTGGATGCTGATCAACAATGGACAAATTTGCAAAAATCAATGCTGTCCGCCGGCTTGTCTATCTGCGGTCTCACCCGCTGCACAACCAGAAGCTGAATTTCGGTAAGATCCTCGAAACTGCTAGCTCGTCGACGGGCTGTGCCTGCCGGTGCGGATCACAATGAACTTCGATGGTCTATCTCTCAAAAGTTGAAGTCAAGCCTCCGCTCTGACCGTGAATCCTGGTGGTCAAAATGAGCTGCTGAGATGTAAACCTCCTCATCAGCTGGAAACTTCCGCAGTTTATTTCACCTCATCAAGACCACTGGTTGCAGTTCACAAGCTGTCAGTCAGACGATTCCAGAGTCAGACGGTACGAAAATTACCAACCTGCACAGGCGCATGGGTCCATGGGCAGAGCATTTTGCTTTGCAATTTAACTGCTCAGCAAGCCCACAGTGACACCTCAGTTTTCTTCGGATGGTACTTGGTCTATCGCCACAGATGCCCCTACCGAAACAGAGATCCAAAGCGCAATCCAAGTTTGAAGCGTCATAAAGCTCCCGGTCCTGACAGTCCACCCCCCGCTCTATCCAAAGATGGCGGGAATACAGTTGTCAACGAACTGCTATCACTGTTCACTAGAATTCGGACTGTCGAGAAAGTCCCAATTACAGGGGGGAGAATCGGTCATTGTCCCGACTCCCAGAAAAGGCTCCCACGAGGATTGTGCCAATTACGGCAGAATTTCGTTGATCTCTGTTGCCTCCAAGATTCTCATGTCTGCTCTACTCCGCAGGCTCTCAACGACAAGAGAAGGAGTTTACCGAGAGGAACAAGCATGTTTCCGTCCAGGTCGAAGTTACATGGACCACATTTTCACACACCACCAACTGCTTGAACTCCGTCACATCTATCGAAGGCCAATATGCGTAGTGTTCTTGGACATCCGAGCGGGTTTTGATTCGGTAGATAGATCTGCGTTGTAGAACTGTCTACTAAGGAAAAATGTGCTCGACAAGTTCGTAACCATCTTGAAGGATCACTACAGTCACACGTAGGGCAAAGACAGGGCTTACGGCAAACTTACCACTTCGTTTGCTGTCACCAGCGGCGTGCGCCAAGATTGCCCTATCTCACCTTTGCACTTGAAGACGTCGTCCAACGAGCATCGGAAGGCCCTCAAAACTGTGGTATTGAGCTTCTCCCAGGTGACAGAGTCGCAGACTTGGACTACTCCGATGATATCGCTTTGCTCGGGGACGATCCAAAAGCCGTGCACAACGCTCTGAATCTACGTATGACCTGTGGTTCAGGCAAGGCAAATGTAAAGTACAACCCCAAAATTGGCAGGTGCCTGTGCCCGCCCTCCCCATTACTGGTAACAACCTGGAACAAGTTCACTGCTTCACCTATCTAGGGAGTTGCATCACAGCTGGTGGCCGTATTGGAGATGAGGTCTCGCAACGGATCGCAAAGGTCCGCCTTGCATTCATCAGACTGGGAAACTTATGGCGCCGTCGAGACGTCAGTCTCAAATTTAAGGGCAGGGTATACGTTGCCTCTGTCCGTGCAGTCCTCTAATACGGCTGAGAGACCAGACCGACATGCTCGGAAAACACAAAACGATTGTCAGTTTTTAACAATCGTCAGCGTAGGACAGCTCGCGTGTGGCGACAGCATCACGCTACGAAGACGTCTGAGAGCGAGTGTTTGGAGCAAACAACCCATTCTTCCAAACGGTTGTTCTCCGACACCGCATGCGTTGGCACGGCCGCGTATTGCGCATGCTAACCTATCGCCTTCCCCGTCGAGCGTCATTTGCGCAACCCGGTAGCGACTAGAAAATATCCGCGGTGGAGAACTAATGATGTGCAGAGGAGCAATAAGAAGGCAAACTCAAGCATCCGTCGGAACAGTCAGCCTTTCAGGATAGGGACCATGAGATTCGGACTGCCATTGGTTAGAAACGTTGGAGGTTATGGTGCGCAACAGGCATCAGTGGAGACAGTGCTGTTCAACAGTGTTAACTATTAGTTAACGTCTTATTGAACATAAAACATCAAAACCCACAAAAAAGTTGAGAACGGCGTGTGTAAAACCGAAAAAGCCGTTTTCTTCGATGATTACTTTCTTTGCTCCCCTTTTTTTCGCCATCGTTCAGATGGCACATTATCTGTAATCAGATTGTGAATATACTACTACCACTGCCTCCCCAAAATTCATTTGAGAACTGCTCTGGAGTACTCAAAAAAGGTAATTTGTTCCGTGTAATATCACTGCACATTAAGGGCAGACCAAGGCTGACTGTGCCTCACACCATCGTGAGATATATCGTTTATTTAGTTATACCATGTTGTCGCCAAAAATGAAATGGCAACATGTTAGACTTCGTCTTTACTGTGGGTATTCTCGATGAGTGTCAGAATCCTAGACAAAGTTCCGGGTAGCGATTATAACATGGTTGGCGGCATCCGGTTTCGGATTTGCCTGTCACTGTGGCCAGCCACAGGACGCTTGCGCCTACAGAGGGACCACGGGTGGCTTGCGATGCACCACCCACAGCTCCAACCACACACCCCATATCCAGTGTAAACCCGAAGGAATAAGACCGGGAGGCATGTGGATGGGAGCCACGTTTCATCAACGGAGCCGGCCCACACTCCTTCACAGGCAAACACAAGCACACTGTATTTGGGGAATCAAGCGCACACAAGGCGGTGGCTGGACCGTAGAGTCCGCTCCACACTGAGTGCATGGAACCACTCTTCGAGCCTAGCACGGCCACAAGGACTGTGCACCCCGTCCCCACCAGCAACGACCAACTGTCTCCTGGAGCCAGTATGGACGACGTAGTGGGTATTAGACAGGTAGGCACCTTGTCAACATGCACATCAAGCGCAGCCACACCGGGGATAGCACGCAACAGCCAATCACTTGAAACGATAAAATGAAATAAAATAAATCCAATAATGCATACAGATACGGTGGCATAACTTCGCTAAATTAGCATATGAAGTAAGTTGGTTAGCAATGAATCCGCGACAAGGAAAAAGAATGTCCACAAGTTACTCGAAAATTCTACAAACGCAACAAAATTACCGAAGATAAGCGCAATTAGCGTAAGCGACGTGGCCAGCTAATAGAAGACTATTCAGATAGGCAAAACAAACCAAATAAACTGGAATGAAATTTATGCAGCTTAAAGAGACCTAGTTTAAGTGTAAGTTGGTTTAGCCCAACTGCGGTGAAGAAGCATCAAGAATGCAACATCTGCCTCAGCATGGGGCACGATTGTAACACAGTGCTATACAAATGCACTCTGCCCTTACGAGCACTGAAGGCTGAATACAATGATATACTTAACCGGCCATATCGTTCGATCAACTAGGACATGTCCGCAACGTTAATACGGCACATCAGGTTGAATAGATTCTTCCCCACATGTGACGTAGAAGTTGCTGCTGACATAATTTATCTTGATATCAACCCATATTGAGATAGTATCGCTCCAGCTTTGCTAAAGAAACGCATCAACACTTGCGAACGCTCGCGCCTGCACTCTTGCTCAACGGAATCTCAGAAAACTGGTCAACATTTACGAGAAATCCATTGACTTCACCATACCAGATCAAGTTCATAATATACCATGCAAAGTAACTTCGCCAAACTGAAGGACATCGAGCTCCCGCAAGCTCAAATAAGCGGAAGAAGCTTACAGAGCTTCACATAGGAAAAGGAGGATTCAGAAATGAAGGCATCACGTCCATTGTTTTGCCAGCCTCCACGTCAACGGATGATCCCGTGGTCAATAGTAATCACTTCTACGAGCTTTTTGTTCGTCCTTCAACAGCCTATACGGCGGATTGTGGACAGTAAACATTCGCATAACAGAAAAAAGGGAATTACCAAGCGTCATAAAGCCTTCTTTTGTGGTGGTCCTGATGGTATTCGGCCATCTTCATTAAGATACGGAGGTGCGGAAGTTAGTGTACTGCCCAGTCCGTGTGTGCTTACTGTGTACCTTTTTGCTGCATGATCCACCCGAGTTACAAATAACTTATACATCTAGGAAAGGCAAACAGTTTCCGAATTCGTGTTCACAGGTGAAGTACCATTTTGTACATGTTGTGAATAAATTAACGTACATGCCTCCCGTATCTGTGCTTACCAATTTTATGCTGCTGAACGCATGATTATAGACTAGGATCAAATTTCCCTTATAATACCTTGGATTGGTTAAAAATGGCATGACCATAGCGGTCTCCTCCAGTTGTATACCGGATAACTAGTTCGCTGTTTCATATTTCAGGTTGTCCCTTTCCCTAAAACTCGTGATTGATTGATTGGCGTCTTGCTTCCATACAAAGAGCGCTGGCGCAGTAACTCTTCTACATGAAGAAATAAACTAATCATACTAGCTCTAATCGCCTTTGTATGTAGCACTTCGTTCTCAATTCAGCTAATACCGTGCTGCAGTGACAGACTACATCGCTGGCTAAGTATACACCAGCAACTAACACAACCGCTACCATAGAATATCTTTGCGAAGTACCAACCAACATGCGAAGGATACGGTGATTTGAGTGGAACTAACAGACAAAGTTAAATGTAGTGTACCAGAGCAAATGGAGATCACAAGTAACTTGCCTATTTAGTTGAACAATTAACCATTTCGCGATCCATTTGTACGATTTGATCGGACAAACAATCTGGGCCGTCCGCACGGTTGGGAAATAAACAAATTTAGTTCATTGCAATGAGGTGACAAGTCGCATAGGTGAGCTACCAATCCGGGAAAGCACCAGACGACCGGTTCGACCTATTAGGATTCGAAAGTGGCGCAAATTCCTTAGGTCGCCTGTGGAGATTGAACCCAGGCTCGACGGTGGTTTGCAACACTACCTAGCAGTTAATGCCACTAAGTCATGAGGGACTATAGCCAACCACCACGGACTAAAGTCTAACTGCGACATAGCCGACCAATCTTCTGTCTACTCATTAGTAATCAAAAACTAAGCCCCACCAGTCCTCAAAATGCTGTGCCGATTCACGGCACTGACAAGGGAAATGCTGACATAGGCCGTCAAGCACGGTCATCTGCACTGGCAGTAACTTGCATGAGGCAGGCAGTTAGATTTCAATCCGTCGTGGTTGGCTATAGTCCCTAATGGCTCAGTGGCATAAGCTGCTGGCTACTGATTCAAAGCACTGGCGGTCATGGGTTCGAACTCCACATGGGACCGAGGAATTGCGCACCACTGACAAGTCCCAATAGGAATAAATGATTGTCTGGTGCTTATTCGAATTGGTAGCTCACCTATGCGGCTTGTAAACTAATTGCGATAAACCAAATAAAATAATACCCAAATCCGTCTACTCAATAGTAATTAGTAATTCATTATAAATGCTACATTTTTAGAAAAGTTGTGCAAGAAAAGGATGCATGATATATGTGCACCACACATTTACACTCTTTAACATCCACAAATAGCAAGTTTCCAAGAATCGTTATCGTTATACGCTTCAGAAGAATCATCTTACATTATATTCGGACGAAGCTACAACCCACCGAATACTTCAATTGCATATTACTAGTATCATTCCAGCTTTTGAAATTGCATTGGATACGCCACACAGAGAGAAGGTAAGTGTCGGTGATTCCAAGGTACAAAGACCGACTAGCCTTTCAGAACACCCTCGTTTATGAACACAGCTTTCCACTCTTCTAGCAGAGAAGGAGGTTGAACAGATTGATTAAACCAACTGTTCGACCGGTATACTCGACCTGATATTTGTAGTGTGGATGGCCATTGTAAAGAAGGGGGTTCTGGATAAATTCCCCGCAGCATGCACAAAACGGTACGACTCACGTTCCGGGTTAAAGTGGAAACCAAACATGCATAGCTTCCCCATCACGAAATACATAAGTTGGGAAGACTTCCAACGATTAATCCGATTGGGATACATCCCTTATCTGCAACAAGGTACGACCTTTCATGGGAGAATTACAATCGCTACACAAGGCAAGTGGAACACTTCTAAAAATACACTGCCGGACGTTTAGTTATGTATACATTTTCTCAGTCGACTGCGTGCATACCTCTTTCAAATTGTTCCTTAAGGAAATCATGTTCGTTCTCACAAGATGGTCCTTAACGCTATGGAAATTCACCTAACGGGTGCAAGCACCCCCTAAATGCTACTAATCTTAAATCAGCCGATGGCATCCGACTCCGTGTGCTCATCTGTTGTACTATCGGCTGAATCATGATTGGTTGCACAACGAAAAGCCTGTACTTTTAAGAGAGTTTGCGTCCGTTGGATGCTATTTGAGTGTCAAGAAACAATTTTAAAAATTTATGGAGGAGAAATTCGAAAACGCTATGGATGCAATTAGCAGAGAAAAGGTATGTAAATCCAGAAAGCAAGTCCTAAGATAAACAAAGACCGGAACACTCATAAGAATGTTACAGAAACAGAAATCCATCGCTAACGCCACACACACAGTTACTTGAAAAATACATGAAGACAACGACGTTTAAAGCAAAAGTGGTTGGCGAACTTTTGTATAGCACAACGAACAACAGCTCCCCGCTGGGTACCTAACTGGTCGATAGACAGTCGCTCACATCACAACACAGTTGTCAAATGTGTTCGTCCAAACACTTGGAATAAGTGAGTTAGAATAAGTCATGGCTTAAGAGAGATTTGCGAACAATCGATTGTATTTGGTTGCCTCGTTTTTCGCCACTGCTAAGAGCATAAAGAATGATCATATAAAAACTGGCGACCGATGTAGAAGTTACGATTCCACCTGTAGTAAGCAAATAAGCATGAATTATGTTAGACCCTTAATTATGGATGCCGATGGCACCCCACCACCCGCTATAAAACCGGGATGGCCAGCGATATCAGCGCCATCTCTTGTGCATGTTCACTTTTTCACTGGAATCAACGCACTTCCAAGATCCCTGGAAAACATCGTTTGCCGTCCCTCATCACATAGGGGGTTCAAAACAGAAAACTGACAAGTACTGATTAATTAAGTGCACTCACATAATCGTCGGATTATTAGAAAGGATGGCGTCAAATCCATCAAATCGTTGGAGCTGATAAGACACGGCATGGTTTAATGGAGAAAAAACCGTGCACAATTTACTTACTGCACAATATAAGCTACATGTCAGATTTCGTTGACTCTCGATATAAGATAATATTTACATTTCATATGTGCTCGCTCTCACGTAGCCACAACAGGTGACCATCACGACCCCAAGTTCAATCACCAAAAACGAGTACACGATCCGTTAGTGTTGCTGTATTATAGCAACAAAAGTATGGCTGTTAGACATGGTACGCCACTCATACTCCGTCAAGATATGGTTTTGTACAAGCACTGACCAGCTGAACTTCAGAACGGACTATTGCTCATTCAGGACGACCACTCTGATGAGACATAATGTAAAACATTACGAAGTTTCGGAAGGAAAAATAGAGCAGCATGTAACGCGATTATTCGATATTCGGAAGATATATTACACGCAATGACGAACGCTTACGTGGAAATCGCATAAGCAGGTATTCCAACGTTTCTCAACAATTGAAGTATCAGAAATGGCGGGTTCGAGTGACTGTGATGATTGAACAGCTTACATTGGCTTATTCATGTTATTTATATAACCAGAGAAGTAGTAGGGGGAGTTGAATGGTATAGGTAGAAAATCGTCACATCTAGACTCACTCAGACAGCCGCCACACGCCCGGAAAAGCACTGCACGCGCGTTTCATCCTTTTGGGAATCATCAGCAGTGCGCATTCCATCGGACCCCTGGTAGGGCTCGAACTCGCATCTCGACTGTTGCCAGTCCATGGTTGAGACCACTGAGCTACGGGGGACGGCAACGACCATCGTGAATAGGTAACTAGATGTGATATAGCGCCGCTCACTATCCACTGATTTGCACGTTACTACCGTGCAGAGGACAGGGTAGCATCCTCACCAAGCGACGAGCTTACCAAACTTAAGCCGCTAATTAACCTGTGGCATTATAAGCAGTTTGGTCTGCGTACTGATTACAGAGAAGTAGTAGGGGGAGTTGAAGGGTATTGGTAGAAGTAGTGAGCGGCGCTATATCACATCTAGTAACTTATTCACGACGGTCGTTGCCGTCCCCCGTAGCTCAGTGGGCTCAACCACGGACTGGCAACAGTCGAGATGCGGGTTCGAGCCCTACCAGGGGTCCGATGGAATGCGCACTGCTGACGATTCCCGAAAGGATGAAACGCGCGTAAAGTGCTTTTCTGGGCGTGTGATGGCTGTCTGAGTGAGTCTAGATGTAACGAATTTCTACCTATACCATCCAACTCTCCCTACTACTTCTCTGTAATCAGTACGCAGACCAAACTGCTTATAAGGCCATACGTTAATTAGCGGCTTAAGTTTGGTAAGATCGTCGCTTGGTGAGGGGGCTACCCTGTCCTCTGCACAGTAGTAACGTGCAAATCAGTGGATAGTGAGCGGCGCTATATCACATCTAGTTACTTATTCACGGTGGTCGTTGCCATCTCCCGTAGCTCAGTGGTCTCAACCATGGACTGACAACAGTCGAGATGCGGGTTCGAGCCCTACCACGGGTCCGATGGAATGCGCACCGCCGACGATTCCCGAAAGGATGAAACGCGCGTGCAGTGCTTTTCCGGGCGTGTGATGGCTGTCTGAGTGAGTCTAGATGTCACGAATTTCTATCTATATTTATAGAACCGTTGACCGTCTTCCTCGATGTGCATTATGGGGGGACGGTGCGCGTAGTTGGGCGAAATGGCAAAGTAGTCAGTCGGTGACGTAGCATAACTGCAAAATGAAATTGATTGAAAGACTTAGTCAGGCCGGTGCGTATCATCCTCGTGGATGGGGATCTTGAGATGGTCTCTAACAGTAGTTGGAGACCCAACCGAGCGAAGCGTGGTCGAAGATTAAACAGCGCACCTGCACCTGTATTAAGCTAGTTATGCTGATACCCGACTAATTTTAAACACTGTTGACCTGGTGATGCGATTCGTTGTAAGCGGGTCCTCTATACTTCGGTGTTAGGGCCACAGTTGTTAAAATGAACTGGACCGAACCGCGAACAAGAAAAATATGGAGGAGTAGACCAGCGCAACCCGACGTGTGCGAATATGCATTGAATATGCATTGTGTAGAACTTAAAAAAGAAGCACATCGATAAACGTCGAAAACGATGGCACATGACTGACTAAGTATGGTGCTTTAGAAGGGATACTAAGAACACACCTTATAACCATTTCTGCTAAAAGATTCGTTCGCTAAATTTACAAGAGCTGTTGACCATGATGGCTGCCGAAGGTTTCTTGGTTCGCCTGATGCCCACAAAGGGTCGTTCGAACTAAGAATGTATTAATGGCTGGATAGCTCATACACGCACCAGAGAGTGGCCGGATGCCCAGTTTGATAGTGCTTCATAAGCTCGCATGCCCTGTTGAGAAAGAAGGTTAAGCGGTAAAAAAATTAAATAGCGTAAAGAAAGGGGGACATGGGTGCCGAGAAGAAGAGCAACCAAAGCAGAAGCACAGATACACTAACAGGCAACCCGCTAGAAAATGATGGAGTGGCTCGTCGAAACGTTGTGTAGATGTTCAGTAGCTGACGTAGAAAACTGATCACCATGTTCCACGTTCATAGGAAAATTCAGTGAACGACGCAAATCTCTAGTAGTGTATAGTCTTTGGGATCACGTGATACAGAGCGTAACTGATGAGAAGGACTAAGTCAATAGGATCGAATGAAAAGACAAAGAGAATCGAGGGATATGCATCGTGTGCCCGATTTGTGTGGTTGCAGTAATCCGTGTTATGGGACAAGTCAAACACGACTTCCAGCTACAAGAATAAGTTATAAATTAAAGACCCAGATGGGAGTGAGCTACTCCTAACATTACCGAGCGTCAAGAACCTCTGAGACAAATTGTTCGAGAGACAAGATCACAAGAACTAGAAAGTTAGTGTGAAGTGGGCCAAGTACGTGGAACAATCTCCATCGAATATCCCCAAACCAAAGAAAACAGATAAAGGTAAGGTGAGAAAGTATTTGCAATACACCAGTGAAGTGCAGTGATGCTTAACGACAATGCGGTCACAAACGGTTTCGTGTGAGCAAGTACTTTATCAGGCGACTCAAGCACAATCGGATGTTGGTACGCAAAAACAAGGCGCAGGAAGTAAGTCCAAATAACGATAGTGAATGTGCAAAAGCAAAGCACGAAAAGGGATGAATAGAGTAAATAACACCAGCATGCTTAAACTGCGGAAAATATGACCTCAGTGATAGAGGAGATCGCCGTCCAATAAGCGAAGGTTCGGTAGAAAATGAGATTGCATGCCCAGACAGAATCCGAGACATTCGGAAACAACAGCAAGGACCAGTCAGTCAAAAAGAATGCGGTGGTAAAAAACCGAAACGGGATGCCGCCAACTAATTGGCAGGTGCCCTATGTTGAGGCTGATGCTGCATTCATGATGCTTCTACACCGCAGTTGGGCTAAACCAACTTACACTTAAACTAGGTCTTTTTAAGCTGGATAAATTTTGTTCTACTTTATTTGGTTTCTTCTGCCTGCCCGGAAAATCTCCTATAAACGCGCTCGTTGCTTACGTTTATTGTGGTTATTTCCGTTAAATTTATCGCGTTTGTGGCATTTTGTAATTACCGTGGATTCGTTGCTAACCAACTTACTTCATATTTCTAATTTAGCGAAGAGTTAGGTCGGCATAACCGTATGCTTTAACAGATTTATTTTATTTTATAACGTCAGTTCAAGTGATTGACAGTTGTTTGATATCCTCGGTGTGGCTGCGATTGATGTACATGCTGACGAGGTGCCTACCTGTCTAGTACCCACTACCTCGTTCATACTGGCTACAGCAGATAGTTGGTCGTTGCTGGAGGAGACGGGGTGCACGGTCCAGGTGGCCGTGTTAGGATCAAAGAGTGGTTCCATGCACTCAGTGTGGAGCGGACCACAGCCCAACCACCGCGTTGTGCGCGCTTGATTCCCCAAATACAGTGTGCTTGTGTTTGCCTGTGAAGGAGTGTGGGCCGGCTCCGTTGATAAAACGTGACTCCCAACCACATGCCTCCCGGTCTTATTCCTTCAGGTTTACACTGGATATGGGGTGTGTGGTTGGAGCTGTGGGTGATGCATCGCAAGCCACCCTTGGTCCCTCAATAGGCGTAGGCGTCCTGTGGCTGGCCACAGTGACAGGCAAATCCGAAACGGAATGCCGCCAACCGTATATATATATATATATATATATATATATATATATATGTATATATATATATATACATATACATATATATATATATATATATCTTCTTGCCACTGTTAGAACCAAGGTGATGGTGTAGAAATACCTGGTTCTTTCAGACCTTATCCATGGGTGGGAAACGAGGACACTGTGCAGAAAGGATATCCGGTTTCTGGAGCGATTCCATCAAGTGTCTTCGCCAGATTCTGCACATTCAATGGTGGGACTATGTGCCGGACACTGATGTGAGCCGCCGGAGCGAAGTGTACACTATACACTGCAGGCTACTGCTGCGACTCAGGTGGATGGGGCATGTGCGCCGTATGGATGCAACGAGAATCCCGAAGCAACTGCTGTATGGGCAAATGACAGCAGGCGGCCGGAATGCAAGCAAACCAAAGTGGCGCTGTCAAGGCAACATTAAGGTTAGTTTGTCCAGAGTAAGTAATGGCCTAAGTGTTTGGGAGACGGCAAGGAATCACCGCACCGGGCTTGGTCTCACCACGTGTACCGTTACTCAAGCGCCAGGAAAACAGATGGTGCATCGGGAAATTAAACGTGCAGCAAGTAAACGACTGCCGGCAGGCTACAATTCTTCGGCTACCCCCACGTGGAGCTGTAGTGCACGCGGCCGTGTGTGCCTTAGCGAGGCCCGCCTGGTCAGTCATCAACGAGACCACGATGGGGCTATGCCAAACAGGTCGACTGTGAGACCGAGCACAACGGACTGACAAGTGGCACTTGGTGGTACGCAAGTGAGAAGTGACGGTGCATGTTAAATCAGCTAAATGTTATGGAGCGAGGTGAGTAAGAACGGAATCCCCGTTCGCTCGCAACATCGGACGGAGGACATTTGCACTGATACTGCACTAATTCATCGAGTGTTGCAGCGTAGTGACAACCACCCATAGTTTTTGAAAAGACGCAGGCGCATTGTATTTGCCCTACTGGTAATGCGAATACAGATGCCCACATACGAGTGCCCCTATGCTGGGGTTTAAGGTGGCATACACCATGCTACTTCACCGCAGCTGGGCTACATTGACTTACCCCCATTTCACCTTATTTTACCGTACCTTACCATTGCTTCCTACTCTGCTCTGACTTAGCATGGAGACTAGCCAATGGTCTTTTAAAAAACATCCGCATATCAGTGGTTTGGATAAAGCAGCCTTATGTTTAGCCCACTTCTATTGTTACATCTTCCGTGACCAGTTAGATTGAAGATGCATGAGTGGCCGCAAGACGTAGACTGAAGGGGAAATTGAACCCTTGATGCCCTTTCACTGGACAATCTAACTTATACATTATGAAATTTTCCCTCTGTTATCATATCTCGCAGCCTTTGTGAAGCACGACGTTCGTTCCAACTGATGTAAATCGTTCACAACGGAGACAATTCCAGGTTAGCTGCTGATCGCTTAACTGATATCTTGTTGTGCGCTCTCTCTTCCCATGGTTAAAATTATTGTTACGTATCGTTATGACGAAGTACTTTTCCATGTACAGGTCACTGTTCACTCCATTAAACGCTGCTATTTTCTCTCCTTTGCAACACCCCGCCTCAATGAAGTTGAGCGCTTCCTGGTTGTCGACTATTTCGTAGCCTGTTTAGAAAGCAAGTAATGGTGAAAGGATCAAAGGAAAAGAAAGTATGTTATGTCGTGAAAAACATTTTTGTAATGTTGCCACGAATTTCCTCCGTAACTTATAATCGGATCACGTTCGCTGGGCCGAGTGCTGCCCCGCAGAGAATGCCCCGATCATCATTTCAAAGGAAGCTGAGGAGGAAGATCAGCCATATACGGAGAGGGCGACTCAATTCTAGTAGGCATACAAATGGAGAATTAAAAGGTTTGTTTACAAACATCAACTAGTGAGCTGAAGTACTGCTCCCCCGATGCTCTCACGAGATGCGAGGAAACCCCAGATACTGACATTCAAAAGCGACCAACCCAAAATGCCTTTACCGGTTTCCACGTTTTCGATCACTGCAAGGATACTGACCATTGCACAACATCGTATTTGCTATATTAATTTAATACAGATAGCCATTCGTATTTACAAAAGATTAAAACTGCAAAATTATAGAGACATTTCTGACACGTGGAGTGATGCGTTTGGCAGAGGAAATTCAACTATAAATGTGGGTTTGACAACAACAGGCGACCATTTTGGGATAGATATCACTGGTGCAATATTGTAAGAGTACTTTGAAACTTAGTGCTACGCCTCGGTCCATTTTGCAAAAATCTGACTTGTCGAACCGCACTGGTTTGATACAGGATATAGACAGCTAGCGCGACGGCGTCGCAAACTTTGGGATAGATACATCAGCTCGGGTTGTGATGAAGATGATGATGTACAAAAAACAGCGTAACTAATGTAACGCCGCAAAGACCAAGAAACGAAGGGTTCAAGCAGGAGCTAGCATTCTCAGCCACACCTGTACCAAAAAGAATATTTGCCTACTTGAAACGTCAACTGAAACCTAGGGGTGACCTACGGGTCTTAGAGAGTTTGGAAGGGAAGATGCTCATTTCAAACGCGGAGCGCGCGGACACTGGCTACGCACTTTTTCACCGTATATTGCAGTCAACCTGCGGCTGTACCAATACCGGCACGGGCTGCGCCAGTCTTGCTCGACAGCATACAATGTGATGCAGCCGAAATGTATCAGCTAATTGTCAACCTCGATGACGCAAAGTCCTCCGGACCAGACGGACTTCACCCACTGATACTCAAGTCCCTATCGAACGTCACCTCACCAGTCGTGATAAACTTATTCGATAAATCACACTCTGAAGGATCTGTCCCCAACGACTGGAAATTCTCGATAGTGAGATCGATTCCCAAAGGTGGCGACCCGAGTAAAGTAGAGAAGTATAGACCGGTCGGTTTGACATCGATATTATCCAAAGTTCTCAACAAGCTTGTGAGAAAGTGTCTGCTGTCGTTCTTCGAATTGATGGACGTATTGACATTAGCGAAACACGGCTTCACGAAAGGGCGATCCTGCATCACCAACATAATGTACGCAAGCCACCAGTGGGTACGAGCTCTCAAGGAACGGAAGGGTGACGTGGTAAGGCGTTTGACAGAGTGAACCAGGAAGTACTCCTTCGTAAAATGAGGACCTACGGAATCGGTGGCACGCCACTTCAGTGGTTCCACGAGTTTGTTGTGGGATAAAAGTTTAGAGTACAGGTCAATGACTACCTAACAGATTGGTTACTATCGACCAGTGGCGTGCCTCAAAGAACTGCAGTTAATATTTCACTTGCGGGAACCCTGTAACACCCGAGGACGACGTTAGAAACTCAGGGTCCCTGCATGAACAAAGTATCACATCAGTTTGGTACAGAACGAAGAATCATAAACTTATGGAACACACTACCAGAGGCCGATTCTGTGAAGTGTTTTAAAACAAGTACAGACGACTACTTCAGATAACTGTGATTTTGTCAAACGGTGCACAATGCAAAGAAATACATCCTATAAGCGAAAATAATGACACTAATAAGAATTTCTAACCGAACAAGAATAAACGAGTAACTGACCAAACACTACCGCTGACGATCCGCAATTAAATGCTTTTGATTTTTCATAATTCGTTAGAGTTGTATAGAAACCTTTCTACTTGCTCCTAAATACAGTCTCAGTCTCATTTGCATAACCGCCTAGTCCAACTCATGGAGAACGATGCTGTCCGCATATCCAAGGATTGTCAGTTGGTCGCTTAGAAAGACCTTAGCAAAAGAAAAGGTTGAGAGGAAGGACCGATTTATAAGTAATTTAATCCCAAAGTTTGGGAGGAAAGGAGGCATAGGATAACCCTAAAGAAACCCACTCCCTGAGAGGAAATCGTGAAGCAGCTTCCAGTAAACGATTACTCGGTCTACGGAGTCGTTAGTGACAGACTCTAGAATAGAGAGGATTACCTGCTTAAACCCCATTTGCAACTTCGTCAAACAAGAAGACTCAAGTAAGCTACAATGGGGTCGTCAATATGACGATGCTTGGATTGCGAAATGCTAGCACGTTGGTTTACTGATACGCATGCCTTCAGTAGGGCACTAGTAGTGAATGAATTGTTCTCCCAATTTAGGCAACATACTCCACCACATTTTGGATGCGTTGCAAACTTGTGAAGGCCGATTTATAAGACAAAATTTACGTCTTATCATGACGGAAAAATGGAAAACCGCCAAAGGACAACAGAATTCGACAGAAAAATGCAGTTGGGTAACACCTTCAAAGCATGCTAACTGTGGCACATGAAATGACGCTGGGTGTAAAAACTACTGTGGTGTAACAATATACCGTATCAACGAGGACGAATAGCACTACTACTCAACAATACGGAGAGCGATCAGATAGAGTTAAGCCAACTGACTATTTGCACACAAGAGAGATAGAAGTGCGGTGAGTGGAAAGCCACTTCGACGTACCAACCTAGCTGACAATGCTTATACGGGATGTGTTGGCGTTGGATAGTCACAGCCAATCCCTTAGCATGTGTTAGGACAGCGGAAGATGGTTACGGATGTGTTTTGAATGTGGCAAATGAGCGTAAGAGGTGCAATGGTCAATTTAACGAAGTGCGAAGTCAAGTAATACAAAATGATTGCATGAAGGAAAAAGGCGACATAACGATGGAGTTAAGGATCGTGCTTCCGATAACAAGTAGACATAAAATGAACAGTTTTGTTAACGTAAAGGAGGATACACCGAAATTTGGGATCAGAGCTAAGTATAAGAAGCAGTCACTAACTGTGACGATGGGAAAAGCATTTGTATCGGACGGTGGACATTTCTACCGCAAGAAAACCGGGGAAACGATAGCGAGACATTTGAGGGACTATACAATGCACGACACGAGCGAATGAAAAAGAGATGCAGAGGGAAATGTAAAGCAAAGATTAACCTTGAAGTCGCCATTGTGACTCAGTGGGACCGATACTTGTTGCCAAGAATTTAAGACAGAGTACTCAGATGCCGGATGTTGATCAGAAGTCCACAGTTTGTTGTTTGCACTGGAAACGGATACAAAATCGAGCGTGAGAAACAGCGGGGCAATTCAGGGTAGGATGACGCTCCATTGCATGAATACCTCGCTTTCGTTGCGGCTAAGTGGCGACAACTAATAATTCCATAAACAGAGTAGTGAAGAAATGTAAAGATGAGTGGGTAGAAACATCACAAGAATAGGCCGATCATTATTGGTGAAGAATAAGCTCACCAACGGTTGTAGCACAACGGTGCACGTGAATGGAAGAGGTGTGAAGCTAAGTAAAGGAGACTGGTACCCAGTAATAAGCACCGACATAGCAGCACCAATAAATCCGGAGTAGTGGATTGTCCCAAAGGTGAATAAGGTCGATGGAAGTGTGAGAATGTTGTCGAGATGATGGTTTGAGCAAACCCTTGTTCACTAATACGAAGTGAGCGGTTGGATAATGTGCAGGAAATCCTAGCAATAGAGAGAGTAGCGAGCAAGTGTCACACGAGCTGGGAGGAAACATGCGCTCTAAACATGGTCACCAGTAAAAATAACTATCGTAGCGATCAATTAGTCCAAGGTCCGCTTAAATGCGAAACACAGTCTAACTACAGATTGCGCGTCGCAATCCCACCACGCAACGTGTACTACAAAATGACCCGCCAATTAGCCAGTAACCGTTGCGCCAAGAGTTGCTCGTGTTGACCCGTGGTGAAAAGGGTAAGGGTCCTATCTAACATCCTAATGGTCCTAGGTTCGATGCCTGCTATCTGCACCTGATGAGAGCAAACAAGGTCGAAACGCATAGTGGAGTGGAGTGTCTTCGGGTGAGCAACACCCAATTTCCATACATTTCTGCTACGGTCATAGCGATCGAATTGACCCAGGCTCGCTTCAATGGGAATCACAGTCTACTTTGGAATTGCGCGTCGCAATCTAATCACACAACATGTACCTCAAAATGACCCTCCAATGGTCACCAATAGGTGTGAAACTGTTGGGTGCTGGAGGCGAATAGCTTGCGTGACTAGACTAGGATCACAAGCAAAAAGTAAATTAGAGAAAAGAGAACGAGGAATCACAAGATCCAATTGAAAATTCATCCCAGAGTCAGATAGGGGTTTAAACATTTCGGCAGTTACCTACATTGACTATCCCTATTCGCTCAAATCGGGGTCATGCTACGAAGAAATAACCGATACTGTATGTAGACCTCAAAGAACGTCGTTCCGAAAATAATGAGAAAAGGGGACATTAAAGCACATTTAGATATTTACTGGGCAGATATTCTACAGTATGTCAATGTCTCATGTGTGAGAAAGTGGCAAGAAGTAGGAACAGCACAAGCTGATTTCATGTAAACATTACTTCCAACGCAAATAAGGCCGCTAGAAAAGCTGATAAGACCGAAGACCTGTAGTCCTCTATCCAGGTGAGTGACACAGGTGCTAGATGTGAACGAACTGGATAAATGTTTATCGGGTGGTCACAAACATCGATCTAAACTCGAACAAGCTGTCAGTATGTATGTAATCGAAGGACTTAAGCAAGCCTAATCGGAAAGAATATCTGAAAGACCCAGTAGTTGGTGGTCTTGTCAGAGCTGGCGGGTAACACGAACTGATGATGAGAATTGAGCTATGTGACGTACTATAAGAGTCAAAGCAACAACCGATGTAAAGGTAAGGTAACCATAAACGAAAGCGATCGAAGGAGTGCTATGCGTAAGCAAAGGAAAGGTCCAGAACGAGACAAGTAGTGAAGAGAACTGCAGTTACATTGTTAGCAACCATCCTCAATGACAGGCAATGCTTATAGTCACCAAAGCACCAACATCTCAATGCGGGGCAGGTGAGTTAGCGCGAAGGCGATGAAAGAACTCGCCAGCTTACCAGACAAATGCTTCGCGGCCATCAGCCACGTTTTGATTAACGCAAGACCTGGAGAGAAAGCGAAAGGAAGCAGAAGGATGATGGACTGAGTTTAAGAGTACAATATAAATACAACAATGCGAGGTGAGTCGCGGCGATGAGATCGGGAAAGTATTCCGCGTTTTTCGGCCCGGGTGCCAATAGTCAAAAGGTAAGTCCGAAGTATCTGGGGGAGGGAACGACGCCCAAAGAATCAGAAAAGGCAGTAACCGTAAAGCAAGAGCAGCCGAAGGGTGTACAGCAAGCAAAGGGGATGACAAACATTGCTTAAGTCAGGAATTTAAAATGAAGAGGATTGGATCGGTGGACTAAATGAGAAAAAGACCTACGAGTCAAGTATGGAACGCATAAGAACTGCTGTACAGACACCAAAAAAGGGTAAAAGCAGTAGCCGGAACAAATAAGTACTGTGGTTGTGTACGAAGCCGAATAATTAATTTTCGCGGCGCTCAGGGAGCCTCTGGTGCGATGAACGATGAGAACAAGAGAATGAAATCCAAGAATGATGCCGACTATTGTAACACTACACCTCCCAGTAGATCCTACCGTGCAATTAACTTGCAAGTCGCTAGTAAACTGATAACAGACAGAGGGAAACAAAAAGGTAACAAAAAACGAAGGCCTCATCAATTAGGATGTTATATCCAAGGGTCTCCAAGCCTGCGATATCAATGTGTTAACCGCGATGGCAACACTGACGGCAAAAGGAGAGCAGATATAGAAGAGTAAGGTTATAATGCTGAGCCAGAAATATATAAAACCAATCAAACCTAAAAAAACGGTCTTTCAAGCTAGTGGAAACGAGTGTCTCCGATTCTATTGTTCCGCGCAAAACGTGATGTCATACCCTAGTAGCAAGATCGTACCTGATTCGTGCAAAATATAGAAAAGAAGCAAGACGCCCATTTTTGCTAGGATATAGCTTAGTAGGACATTTCTTGTGTATTTGCACGTTAGCCTCATAATCATTCTGAGGCAGTGATAGAGCTAACGCGTCCTATTGAGACGTTGAAGATACGATCGTTTTCACTTTACAGTGTGTCAACCAGAGCGTCTTGATGAAACCAATGAAACCATGTCGTATTCATAATAAAATATTCCTAAATTTGTCTACGTTTAACAAATTTATTCTCTTGTTTAAATGATGACTTAGATGGGATCTCATATTGTGTTCGGCCTATTGTAGCCGTACTCTTCAATAGTAGGCTCGACATCGTAAACTGCGCGGTTTCTACTTTCCTCATCGTATACTATCAATCTACATACTTTACGATGGACTAACTCTCATCGGTATGTCTTGTTTCTCCCTTAACTAATTAGTTTACTCCGCTGCAGTTGCGTTGCTCTGTTCTCTCCCTGAGAGGCATTAGCGATGCAGATAGGACCCTGCAAGTATACCGTTGCCCACACTGAACGTTTAATATTGTCATCTTAGAAGACTGATTTGGACAGGGATCCCGGAAACACACCTAGATTACTGATATTTCAATCTGTACTCCTTCATGACTGCACAATTTACCTTGCTACAAAACGCTTGTATGTACCACTTATCGTTTATCCAAACAGCAATCGAGCAGAGAAGACGGTGATTAGTAGCGTTACCGTCAACATAGAGCAACTAAAGACTGGCGTTATTTAGGGCACGCATTCTCAACCTTTATCCAGCCGTAGCCCCCTTTTGAACCTTTTCATTTCTCCTGGCCCCAACCCTTGGGCACCACAAGTTCAGCAATCCGCAACGCGTAACACACTAAATCTGTGATTTCTAATATATTGGTATCTTTTTATGATGGCTGAATTTTAAAGGTTGGTTTCACTTCTGATTTCACTAGAAAGCTCAATTTTTAGCTTGCACAGCGTCAAGATATCATTCATTATGCGACAACATCAAGCCACTTGTCTGTAATTGCACAAAAGGCATTAATATTTCATATTGTATTTAATTATTGTTTGCTTTGTACTGTAATGCATGTCACATTTGTCGAGATATTAATGCGATTTGAAATGGTTGAGAATATCCGCAGGATGTGGATGTGGGTACTGCATTACTTTCTGAGCTGAACGAAAATTTTGCAAACGTTTCGCTGCCAGACTAGGCAACATCGTCAGTGCGGCTTTAAGGTCCTGTTTTGCAGAGCCAGCCGGCAATCCTACACTAACGAACAGCTGTTCTTCCTTCAAGAATGCTTGTGAAGGCAGGTTTTGCCACCGAGTCTGCACTAGCATCCCCCGATTAACCATCATTTGATTTGGAAGATGACAGAACAACATGGATGACGAATGATGCGCCTGCTGATCACAGATGCACAAAATCGGAAGCATAAATATCAGATAGTGATTGACCAACAAAGAGCAATACGCTTAGCCAAGCTAGGATCACAGTTGACTGAAGAATTGGAGAAAGCGATAGCCGTAAAAACACAAAACGAAATGCAACACCAAACGGCAACTTGAAGAGAATCTGAATTTAATTTTGTAACAGAAGCCAACTAGAGAAGCAGATGAGTGGATTACGAACCTATCCAAGATAAGTTTATCGAACGCTGAAAAAGCAGTCATTGTCCAAGGTATGCAGCTCACGTCAAGGACTTCAATCTCATTGATTTCGTCGCTGCATTGGAATCAACGCTCAAGTCATACAACATCGCACCTGAGGCACAACAAGAGATCAGACACAGGATCATTCCGGCTCTTAGTCATAAAGTTGAAACCAACATATTCAGCACCACGGAACAAAAGGCTCTGATGAATCTCAAAAAAGACAAGAGCATAGTTATACTGCCAGCCGACAAAGGACGCCTAACGGTCCTAATGGACAAAACCGATTACATGATGAAGGCACAACATCTGCTCAGCGATCCCAACACATACCAACCGATAAACGAAGATCCGACAAAACATTTAGAATGCGCACTCTGCTAAAACTAGAACAAATGAGACGAATCACAAAATTGGAACATAAATTGATGAAACCACAAGATTCGATACTACCGCGATTCTACGGTCTACCAAAAGTACGTAAAAGCGGAGTGCCTCTCCTTCCCATTGTGTCGCTACCTGGAGCATCAAAACTACAGACTTGCAAAACAGCTCTGGAGACGGCTAAAACATCTGATTGCGGGATCAGAACACTCGATCAACTCGGCAGAACAGTTCCTAGCAAAACTCAAAAGCACAAACATAGAACAAGACGAAATAATGGTCTCTTTTGATGTGACGGCGCTGTTCACATCGATCGACATCAACTTGGTGAAACAAACAATGGCTGCTCTGCTAAAGGAACATACAGCTTCCGATACAAGTAGTAAAATCGACGCCGGACAAATGATGGAGTTGCTGGGATTCTGTCTAACAACACATTTCACATTTAACGTCCAAATCTATCAGCACCTCAGAGGCAATCGCCGATCTCTGGACTGGTAACCAAAGCAGTAATGCAGCCGCTAGAACGGATAGCACTCCCAATTGTGAGACCGAAACTTTGGGTGCGCTACGTAGACGACACCTTCGTCATCCTCAAACGCTCCAAATTAGAGGAGACATGGGCTAATCAACAGTGTGTTCGACGGCATCCAATTCACGAGGGAAGAGGAAAACAATGGGCAGCTGCCATTTTTAGACCTTCTCATACGTAGGACTGGTTCGGGACCACTGGAAACGATGATCTATCGAAAATCAACACATACGGACCAGATCCTCAATTACAACAGCAATCATCCGGCAGTCCACAAACGCAGCTGCGTGCTAACACGTTTCAAACGGGCACGGACGCATTGTAACACGCAGCAGCTGGGGCAGGCGGAGGAAGACCATCTCTTCAGCCTGTTCAAACGGAATTCGTACCCAAAAGGCTTCATTCTGCGCTGCTTGACCCCAAATAAGGCAACACAACACACCTCGACAAGTGTGGAACGGCTGAAAAACGAGCCGTATTGCCTCACGTCAGCGGAATCTCTGAAATAACAACGAGACTTCTGTTGCCCTTGGCAGTCCAAATTGCTCACCAATCAACAGAAACAATTAGAAGTAAACTTCCCAAAGTGAAGGATAAACTTAGCCAGTGGGAGACATCTGATGTAATCTACAAGATCTGCTACCGAGACTGTGATAAATACTACATAGGACAAAAGGGGAAGGAAGTTTGGCACACGGTTACGTGAACATAGCCTGGCAATCCGCCGCCATGATCAGAAGTCTTTGATGTCCGTGTATATGGATGCTGAAGGCCACCAGTTCGACTTAGAGCACGCCAAACTACTCGAAAGAGCCACAAGCCGGCCAGCACGTGAGTTTATTGAGGCCTGGTATTCAAAGCAGAACTCGATCAATAAGCACATAGATCTCGAAGTCGCTTACGAGGCTCTGCGAAACAGGACTTTAAAGCCGCACTGACGACGTTGCCTAGTCTGGTAGGAAAACGTCTGTAAAATAATCGTTCAGCTCGGAGAGTAGTGCAATACCCACATATTAATGCGAGCCTTGAGCCTAATGTCCTTGAGCAAGCTTGATTAAGTCCGTCTTCAGATTTGACAGCGTGATGTCCAACCTGTTTCTACTTTTGGTTAGAGAAACCATTCTGCTGAATCCACATACAATCAAGTAGGTAAATGGAAAAGCAATGAAACAGATTTCAGATAGTTCCAACAGTATGCGGTATCTGTTAGGGGCATCAGTCGTTATCCAAAAATTTCTTTTATATTGCGTGAAGTTGGATCTTGTTAGTGTGCCACTTTGAAGCTCCATGAGACTTTCTAGGATTTTAACTCCAACATTGCATGGCTGTACAACAAATAGATCTAAAATCCAATTCGGGTCATGAAACAGGTCATAAAACCTGTCTTTCATTACTTTTCGGAGCTGTTACAAATGGATGGCATAAACAACCAAATCTTTATCCTTCAGATCCCAGTGAGTGCAGCGAGAATTGGGAGCTGTGACAACTCCCGACCTCCGACGTTTTGAGAATACACTTCCAGCTTTATAAGAAAAGCGACAATGGCCTCTTTGTTTGTGATGAGATTACTCAACTTGTCTTGAAGGGTTTTATTCAATTAGTTGTGTTTTTGAAAAATATCAGCCACATATAGCACGTCTGGCTTAGCTGATAACAGCTTTTTTTAATAATCAGTTCCAGAAAGGAATGCGATGATGGTGTCCCAGAGGGCAATAAAACGGAGAGGACATTTGCCCTTGGAGAGCCGTCTAACTTCCGTATGCAACAGCAGAACCTGGAAATCTTCACTGTTCATCTCACAAAACAGTTCGAAAATACCATCTTGAAGTGGGTGCGATTTGATATGCTTGACTAATATTATAACAGCTAAAAAGTGATCGATTAAGCGCTCTCTCAAGTTCTTAGCCACAGTGCTCTCGATGAATCACACAGTGAATTGTAAGAAGAGGTGGAAGTTTTTAGATGGGTAATACATCCTTTATGACTTCCGACCAATGCAGCAGCACCATCTGTCGCACATGCAAATATTTTCTGTATTAGAATGGAGTTCACAGTCAGATAGATACTGACTACCTCAAAAGTAGCCTGGCCCTGTGTATGAGCATTAGTTCTCCTGGCTGAGTCATCTATCCCTCACGTCTCAACTTTGTCAGAAAAATGAGCACGAGTGATTTGCTCCTGCTTTTTTCAATTTACGTGCCAGTTTCTGCAAATTGACAAATTATCGTAGGTAGCAGGCGTCTGTAATGACACTTTCTAGTCGAACCCGGGTGTTATGTAAGCGTTGCCGAGTAAACTGACGCGTACTCAAGCTTGATTCAGATGATCTGCACTCTCAAAGTGCATGCCATTGGGATAAAACTAACAGGACATGACGATTCCCACAATCACAGAACCAATAATCCAAATGAACGACAGGACTGCTTACCTAGATTGCTTCCTCATCTCTGATGGTTGCGTCATCAAAGGGTTTTCATAACACAGTTAAAGGGTTATGCGCGATATCAAAGCGACATGTACTGTGTAGAATATGAGACATACGTCCGTTTAGTAAATAAAAGGGAGTGCAACGCTGCAAAATGGTGAACCTCCTGCTGACGACGGAATACTGCAGGGAGTGCTGAAAAGTGACCCATATGCCTCAATGCCTGGATGAACGACTGAGGGTGGAACGGAGAATAATTACCAAAAGGAAAGTTGCATTTGTGAAGCCATTGCTCAAGAGTAAAATAAAAAGTAAAATGCAAACAATTTTGGAGGAATCGACTAACTAACACGCGACTGCAAGGATTCCGCTTAACGAACAATTTACCCGCATCTTGACTGGCCATACGAACAATCTCCCCGTGGTGCCAGCTGGGTGGTTCGGGTTTTACCCGTTCCAGCAGTGTTCCAGTTATACAGAGAAGATTAGCATGGTCCCTGCGCAAGGATGACACGCAAAATCGTGAAGTGTTCCATATTTTTTCCATCGCAATGAGGCTGGACCTTACCGTGGTGCGATAGTTTGCGTGCCTCAGAGATCCATTGAGCTATGCTGGGTGGTGCTTTTTTTTGCACCTTCAGAGCCACTCATACCAGATTGGTCAATGGTTAGAGGCCAGACAAACTCAGCCTCCTGGTCCTCTAAATTGCGGGTTGGAATGAGGGTGGCTCCTCAATTCATAAAACGGGCTCTCTGTAGTCCAGTACCAAAACCCACTGCCTTGCGGTAAGGTTTTTGAACCAAAGGCTTTGGTTGAGAACACTAATCGTTCTCCTGCCTAGGCCTGGGCAACATGACAGTATTCTGCCCACGCAATACAATGAACCCTTCATCAAACAATTTCTTGATTCTCTGGCCGTCGCAGAGGATAATAAACGGAGTCCTATCTACTGCATCGAGCATGGTGGATAGGGGTATGGATGCTACTGCCCAGGCCTTCCAGTCTTCTTATACCCCTTCTTGCGCTTCTTCATCCATATCGTCCCGCTCCAACTTTACTTTTATCCCCCATTTTCAATCTCCCAAGTCTTGGCCCTCACCCAGATTGCTTCAATAGTCGCTTGTCTTCTAGTTTCAAATCACACAGTCGCAGGACGTCGCTCCAATCCGCTCGACAAGTCCATGTTCAACCAAGCGGACAACGTCAGTTCATCCGTTTCCCTTTGGAGTCCTCGCGTATCGTTAAGACTGGCATGCCTCAACGTGCGCACTTTCCTACAAATTGGCCAACAGGCAGCAGTTTCCCGCATACTAGAGACCCTACCGATCGATATCTGCAGTTTATCAGAAACCCGCCTGCAAGATTCGAGCTCCGTGCTTATCTTGCGATCCCCCACACGCGACACTGGGGGCACATTCTCATTGCGCCTGTCTGGCGATGATGCAGCTTCAAATGCCGGTCAAACTGGCGCCGGATAGCTTGAGTCCCCAGGCTGAAGCTGCCCTGATCGATTGTATCCCAGTAAACAGTAGGATGTGCTCCGTTAGATTAGCTGGTTCCTTCCGTGCTACGAAGTTGCGAGGGGACAAACGGTGCCTGCTTGTCATTGCAGCATACGCGCTTACAAACTAGCACTGATTCGGTAAAAGATGATTTCTATCAGCAACTTCACGAGCTCCTTCGTTACAGGAGAAGCACGGATAATGTGGTGTTGGCTGGTGATTTAAAGGCCCAAGTCGGAAAATTGTCCTCGGATGAGGTTCATCTGGGCGGCCAACATGATGTAAGCTCCCGCAATGATAACGGTGAGCGATTGCTACAGCTGTGTGAAGATACTCGTCTCTTTCTTGCGAGCACTAACTTTCAACCAGCATCCGCAGAAGCGTGACTTGGCGCCCACCAGCCTCGGATCAGCCATGGACCCAAATCAATCATATCGCGATCAGTTACCGCTGGAGAGACTGTGTCCAAAACTGCCGCTCGATTTGGAGCACGAGCGTGGGCTCTGACCACGCACTTGTTTGCGCCGACCTCCAGGTGCGTTCCGGTGGACGTTCGCAACGTCGATGTGAACGGATTGACACCAGCCAGCTGCCGAAGCCAGATGCTCTGAATGTGTATCAAAGCGTGCTGACATCCGGGTTGAGTAAGCGCCCACTGAACACCGTTGAATATCTCTGGTCGCATATTCGTAAAACGATCCTGTTAGCAAGCATGTCTTCATGCGGCAAAGCAAACTTCCAAACCAGAGATTGGGTCTCTACACAGTCTCTGGAACTTATGGATGCTCGCCGACGTATTCCGGCTGGAAGCGAATACAATGACGCTCCTAAAAATCTCAGGGCAAAACTACGTGCTAGCCTGAAGAAACAGCGCGAAACCTGGTGGTCTCATACTGCCTCTGAGATGGAAACAGTCGCTACCGTTGGCAATCATCGTAAGTTATTCCGTCTGATACGGGAAACAGGCAGCAGGAGACCTGGTGTTAGCGAGACCATACGCGACGAGATTGGATAGCCGATGCACAGCCTGTCAAAACGATTGGAGCGTTGGGCTGAAGACTTTGCAAGACAATTTAACCAACCTGTTATCGGTTTCTTTTTCAGGTATTGAGCGCCCTTCTCCCTGGGCCGTCTCCTTGGATTCGCCCTCACGCGCAGAAGTCGAACGTAAGATCAGGCTGTTGAAATCGCAGAAGGCCGCAGGGGCAGATGGAATTCCCCCAGCACTCATCAAATTCGGGGGACCTGCTCTGGTAGACGATTTACACGAGTTGCTAGTAAAACTTTGGGAGCAGGCGACTGTCCCGACAGACTGGAACCGCTCTGTCATTGTCCCAATTCACATGGGAGACTCACATTCGGAATGCGGCAATCATAGAGGGATCAGTCTGATTTCGATTACCTCTAAATTGCTTGCCTCTGTCATTCTCCACAGACTGACTGGCACTCGTGAAAGCCAGATTCTTGAAGAGCAAGCCGGATTTCGTCGAGGTCGGGGATGCATCAACCACATCTTCACCTTGCGTCAACTGTTGGAGCACCGCCATGTTTACTGGGGACCCACCATTGTCGTGTTTCTTGACACAATAGGTGCATTCGACTCAGTCGATCGACGTGCTCTTTGGGACTGTCTGTTGAGGAAAGATGTGCCTGATAAATACGTAAACATTATCAAAGCGCTGTACGCGCATGGTTCGGGCAGAGTGAGGGTTTATGGCAAACTGTCGCCACCATTCAGTATCACCAGCGGTGTGAAACAAGGTTGCCAGCTGTCACCTGTCCTCGTTAACTCCGCTATTGATGAAATTATGGAAACAGCGTTCGATGGACACGACCTAAAAGGTGTGGAGCTACTTCTTGGTGAGCGACTTCTTGACTTAGAGTATGCGGACGATATTGACCTAATCTCTAACAGCTCTCAAACATGCCAAGCAACACTGGACCGATTAGCACTGGCTGTCAATCGTTTTGGGCTACGCTTTGCTCCATCGAAATGCAAAGTACTTCTCCAAGATTGCCAGCGACCCAACCCTGCACTAACGCTTGGTGGTGATCTGCCAGAAGTCGTTCAGGAATTCAAGTACCTGGGCAGCTATATTAGCACCCGTGGGATTGAAGATGAGGTTACGAACCGTATGGCAAAAACTCGAGGTGTTTTTGCCAATCTCTACCACCTGTGGCGTAGACGCGACATTACTCTCGCCCTGAAAGGCAGAGTTTATAACGCAGCCGTCCGTTCAACTTTCCCATATGGTTGTGTAACCTGGCCCATCAGGTCGACAGACATAAAGAGGCTCGTCATATTCGATCATCGCTTGATGCATCCCGACTGCTTGGGTGGGGTCCTAAGGACGGTGAACACGTTTGGTTGGACACACTTGCTGATATGGCTTGGAGCCTGCCCCAATGGCGTTTGTGTTGTGAGTTCCTTTGTCCATCCCCCCCTTAGCATCCCCCTCTAACCACGATCTCACTCGTTAGGCATAATATGACTCTCTTTTTACGGCACGATTGCCAGCTGTTAGCTCTCCGGAACGATGACGATCCGTTACTGGGGATTCAGTGGGCGTGCCACTGTTTCCCTTTTCTTGTCTTTTGTATTGCGGCACAATAGCTGAGTTGTTTTTCACCTGCAGCTAACGTGTATAATGATGATGATGATGAGTGTTCTAGGACGTGGTGGGTTTTCGCCTGGCAACCGTTCACGATATAAAAAGCCACAAATGTTTAACAACACCGCGACGTGGCGTTTGTGACTCGCCACCAACTAAAGTCACTGCCCTTGCTTACTTGGACAATCTTATCAAAGACACGGATGTCAAACATTGTTAGACAGAGGCGACGCGATCGAGCGCATTCAAAAGAACAGCAACACATTTACAAACACAAGCAACACACCTATATATCTACCTGTAGACATTTATGGATGCACACTTATGAAAATCCTATCATACTATTGCGCATTACTTGTTCAATTGTCATAGTATTACTATGAGCATGCCAATTTGACTGACTCCGGGCAGTCCATGGTTATTTTCTTCTTAGACATGGAAAAAGCATTCGACCGCGTACCCCATGCAGAACTTTTGACAAAGTTAACCTCTTATGGGTTTGCTAACCCATTATTTGCATGGCTGTCATCTTTCTTGTTTACATGCACCGTGTGTGAGAGTTGGAAATTGCGTATCTTCACCTGTAACAAGCGGAGTCATATAGGGAAGCGTTTAAGGCCCACTGCTTTTCCTACTATACATAAATGACATTTTTTGAATCTTTCGACATGACACACCCTTTCATTTCGCGGATGATATCAAAGTTGTGTTCGCTTTTGATAGCATAAATGAACCAAACGGTGCTCAAACAATACAGATGGAACTCTTCGCCCTTCAGCGGTGGTGCCGAGAGTGGAAAATGACATTCTCTTTTGGTAAATGTAAAGCAACGTTATTAATGACATACTGACGTTAGATGACAAACCAACTACCTGCTACACAACGATTCGTGACCACGGAGTTCGCCACACAACCTCCTTTAATTTCTCCGAACAGGTACATTATGTCACCGCCAAAGTGAGATTTAGCAGCACGCATTATCAATATGTTACGTTTGAAAGACTCTGGACTAGCTATGTATAAAGCATATGCGTGTCCAGTCTTAGAATATTGTCCATTAGTATTCACAAATTTAAATATGTACGGCAAAATCAATCTTGAAAAAGTACAACGTTCTTTTACCAAACGGTTACTAAAGTTTGGATCCTTGAAATATCAACAACGGTGTAAACTGCTGAATCTAGAAGCACTATGATTGAGAAGAATTAAGATTAATATTATCTTCCTGTTTGCTTTAGTGCATACCAGTTCTGGGGAGCCAGATACTGTCCAGTTTGGCACTTTCCATCAATATCCAACTAGAAATACATCAGCCAGCTTTTGCGTCCAATGTTGCGCGCCAAATTCTTTTTCTTAAGGGATACAACGTTATGGAATAAGCTGCCGGAATGTATTAGATTCAACAACGGTAAGCATACTTTTCGAGCTCAAATAATCAACTACCTCACAGTTGAGGAGGTATTACGTAAACTGGGCGAATCTATAACTCCAGGCGATATTTATGAGAGAGGCCCCACAGAACTTTAAAGGTCGAGCCTTACATCTACCGCATTAAAAATACTGCTCGGCGTAGATCTCACCTTCTGACCCTGCTTATCTGTCCTAGTTATTTTGTTTTATGTTCAATGTTTTATTTGCCATACTGGGGCTACCGGGTTGCCTAGCGTTAAAAGGTTTCGGTTCACTTCTTTTCATTGGCTCTCCTAACCGTCCTACACTGGTTATTGATTATCTGATTTCCTCTTTTGCATTGTTTTAGCTTAAAAATAGGTTCACCTTTGTACTCCATATCATAATATTCCAGATAGTTGGTTAACTATTCCTCTGATGAAACAACAGATGTGCCCAGGTTTTTGTCACTCCACTTCATTTCATCTTAGCCCTCACCATCTCAACTTTTATCAGACTTGAACGTCCGCCATATGCTAATGTCAACACTGGCAGATTGGTAGAATGAGAAACCTGATCATTTTCCGTACATTATGATCATCTTGCTCTTCAATATTTCATATCCATTTAACCTGACCCGAAGGTTAACCGTGTGTCAGAGTGGCCCCTGTCATCTCGGATAGCCGGACTTCCAGGATTTTCGACCGCCTCCACACACTACCTTGGCCATTTCTATGAAATTCTCTTTTAGCTGGCTCCATTTCCCACTATGCGCCTGTTAAATCTCAGGCTCAGTGATGGGTGGACACCCAGTTCCTATATTTGAACAGACCTACACTTCCATGCTTATACTATTATTCGTACTTTACCCTGGCGCAAGAAAAGGTAACATCGTTCAAAATAATCACAGAGGTTATGGCTGGTGATGCACACAAGCCTTACTGTATGCCGTAATAATTCGGAGTATAGCGGCCATAAAGCTTTCCACTACAACTCACGACCACAAATATTATTGTGCTATACGACACATTTTGGATTTGGTTTGACAATTTAGAAATTGTTTCCATCATCTAGGTCGCCTTTCCTAGTATAGCTGCGTCGCACTGAAAGGTTGTCACCTACCAAACGAGGCACTTTCGCTCTCATTGTACTTAGCGCCAGAATCTGTCGCTATTAGATCCTTCGTTTCATTCTGAAGTACTTTTCTCACAGAGTAAGGCTTCCGACATGAGTCCGTATTTTTAGACGTCCCAAAACAACTACTGGGGAAATTACAAGGAGGCTTGTCAAATTTTAGATATTCTGTGCAAACTGATGCGTATACCTCTGGATAATTCTTTGCCAGATATCTAAGCTTGATTTAATTTTACTGGTAATCAATTTATAGTCGTTCCTTACGTACCTTGATATTATCGTTTATTTTATTTTCTCCCTGAATCCACTACAAACTGGGACTTCAGAAGGCTTTAATCAATCGATGAAGTTGGATTGCGCGTCAGCGGGAGTTTGAAAGAATGGCTCATCCATGAAAGTCCCATTTCCGTCTTCTGCTCAAACCGCATTGGTCCAGATCGACAGGACATCCGTTAACGGAGGATATAACCCCACCATAATCTTCTGCACTTCAATCTGAACAACGTGCATGTGTAAAACTGAGATGGATATAACATAATGCATATTCCCATCTAAAATGTAGAGGGGATTAAATTAAAAAAATCCGTAAATATTTTGATCTTGCCCCATGTGGGAATAGTCTCTCGCATCGTGGAAAAATAAAAGTTTTATTTGTCTATTTATGCTCGCTTATTTCTTACGAGCAATAACTTCCGACACAGCACCCGTCGGAAGATGACATGGTGCCCACCAGACTCGAACCTGGCATGGACGTAAATCAATCACATTGCGATCAGTTACCGCTGAGGCTGCGTGCAAAACTGTCGCACGATTTGGAGCATATGTGTCGTCACTGACCATGCACTCGTATGTGCTGGCCTGCGGGGGCGTTTTGACGGACACCCACGAGGACGCTATGAGCGCATTGGCACCAGCCAACTAGGGAAGTCAACTGTTCCGGATGTGTATCGAAGTAGACTGGAATCTGAGAAGAGTAAGTGCTCACTATATACAGTTGAAGGTCGTATGTTCACCTGACCTTACTAGTAGTAGCCAAATCGTCAGGTCTGCTGGCCAACATGGACACTGGGTCTCTTCGCGGTCTCTGGGACTTCTGAATGCTGGATGGCACATTTCGGCTGTAAGCGAACACAATGAGACTCGCAAAGACATCAGAGCAAAACGCCGTGCTAACCTGAAGAGAGACCGCGAAAGCTGGCGGTCCCATCCTGTGTCAGAGCTTGAAGTGGTCGCTGCCTTTCGTAACCATGCGAAGTTATTCCGTTTGATATGGGAAACGAGCAGTAGGCCGCTGACCAAGTAGTGTCGGCCGGTAGCCGAAACGTCTGCAAGCCCGGCTTGCAATCATAAGGTCACCCGTTCGAATCCGCGTAGGGGCGAGCGTCCCCGCGGTATACTCAGCTCACTCGCGACCGGGGGTGGTCGCGCGGCAACGAAGCCTCGTTACGGAGTACAGCCGACACATTATATTATCATTATTATTATATGTGACCAGAGTGGGCAGTCTATCGACAACTTGTCAAAACGCTTGGAGCGTTGTGCTGAGCCCTTTGAAGGGCAATTTAATTGGCCGGAATTGTCAAAGTTCTCACCGGCCGCTTAGTGCCTTGTTTCCTGGGCTGTCCCTTTAGATGAGCCCTCTCGCTCAGAAGCCGAAAGTGAGATCGCACTCCTAAAGTTGAATAAATCCGGAACGATGCCCATCAGTTACTGGTGACTCAGTTGGCTTTCTTCGGTTGTTCTTTCGTCTTTTCTTATGTATTGCGGCACAAAAGCTGAGATGTTTTCCACCTCTAGCTAACGGGCATAGGGATGATGATGAAGATGATGTTCCTCGGAATGCGGATGCTTGCTAGTTTTCAATCATTGGGAATGTTTTGAGACCTTTTTTTTACCCCCTAGTCATCGACAGTGCTAGAGGAGGAATTCGTCCCACAATCTGCGCCGCTGCTAAGCTAGTTTACCACACCAGTTGTCAAACCAGTAGGGCTTGATCGATCCCATTTTCAGATAGTTGAGAGGCACAAACCGGTTACATAATGAGTTTACTACATGCTTTCTAACTAACCAGCAGGTTTCAACAAATACAGCTTACGAAATAAATCGGCGAAGTCCGTTTTCCAGTAGTTTTAAGTTGGATACTGTGCATGGGAATACGGCAATGGCATCTTCATGCTGGTAACGAGAACTGCCATGGACTCTATGTTTTGAAGACATACATATTGTTCACACCTCGTGAACATCAGGTCTAAGCACTACGGAAGTGAGTGTAGTGTTATGTGCGTCGATTGGCAAATGCGTTGCCAAAGACTTCAGTTTCGAGCACGTTACAGCAAAAGTCGCCTCGGCTGCATAATATTCGTGGAGGTGAAACTTAAAGCCAGCGTAATCGAGGACAACCGAAATCGCCCATTAACGGACAATGGGAGCAGCTCATGTGGTTCTGGGGATACGTCAGCCAATCCAAACAACGGCTAAGGGGACTGTGAAAAAATGCACTCAAGTGCGGCCCTTCGTGATTGAGGTAGATCGAGCACGACATAGGTCATTATCACTTCAGCTGGCACCCACATAAAGAAGACCGAAAGTAATACAAGGAGGCACCGAAGTAATCCAATGGCCAGCAAGCGCAACTTCTAAGGCGAGTACCTCAGCATTTTTCATCTGAAATTACGCCTAGACGCTTGGAGGCAACGGTGGCACTGCTTACCAGGCTTGCTCATAGGACCGCAGACGTTGGGAAAGACTGTGATAGTAGTTGGCTGTGGTAGGAGCCAGGGGAAGTACCTGAAGAGTGGGCGACAGCATGATCCGAATTCGGGGTGGTGCCGTAACCAAAAAAAGACTTACTGCAAAAAGAGGCAAAAGCAGTACCGATGTTTCACTGCCACACAATCATCACGATCGAGAGTGGGTTAAAAAAAGAGAAAGTCGCACGGTCGTCTACGCAGGCCTACGACGCGACCTCCGGATTACAAGCCAGGCGTGTGATACTTTCGGGAACAGGTTGCTTTGTTTACTACTCACCGGTTCGGCGTTTTAGCTCGATAGATTTAGACTTGAGACTCCTACGGTCTGCTGAATCGACTTCCAGGAGAATATGTACACTCCCGCCTCAGTCGAGACATCATTAAGTTCAGGCTGCTTTCAGCGTTACCCACATAGACTGGTCCCAGTCAGGATGACTTGGGACACTTCCGCTGTGACATAACCCATGTCGTTGAGCCTGACCACCACTATGGAGAAACTCAACGTCAGATCATAGCTTGCATGAAGATTTGGATGGATGGACTTAGCGAGTGAAAGACCATCAGATTTGAAGGCCTTTTAGTAATCGAAACAAGTCGAGCGCTGCTTTATCTGGATTTCTATTTCAGCAGAAGCTGCAGGATTTTCTTGATTTCATGAATTTTTCCGTAGCAAATCAACCATCGAACATGCATAATCTAGTTCTTCAGAGGTAGAAAAGCAAAACGTGAGTAGAACTGTGTGGAATAAAACCAAAGAGATGATAGAAGGCAACAGGTAATCCAACACATGAACTATGGAAGCTAACACAGCAATCAAAGCATCGAAGGGCTATTGCTGTATGTCGTTGTGGACACGCTAGTGTCACCCGACACAAGAAGTGCTCCGTAGACAGCAAGGATCAAAGTGTTGAAGGCGCTGCGGGTCCTCAGATAGAAGGGGCCAAGTCTTACTCTCATAGAGTAAGGCAGCCCTCACAGTGGTAAGGCAAACATAGCCATTTAGACGGAGCGAAACTCCCTTCTGTTGCCAAAGTCCCCGCAGATTCAATAAGGCAGTTCTGGTCTTTACAGTGCGCGTAATGAGTTCAGCAGTTATGCGCCCGACGTTGCTAATGCAGCTGAGAAGGTAAGTGAATAAATCAACTACCTAGAGCTCCTCGCTATCAAGGGGCAAAAGGTAATCAAATGACACTTTGAAAGTGCGAACCGCATGCCAAATAATGGGACCAAATGGTTGGCGGCATCCGTTTCCGGATTTACCTATCACTGTGGCCAGCCACAGGACGCCTACGCCTACAGAGGAACCATCGGTGGCTTGCGATGCACTACCCACAGCTCCAACCACACCTCCCATATCCAGTGTAAGCCTGAAGAAATATAACCGGAAGGCATGTGGATAAGGGCCACGTTTCATCAACGGAGCTGGTCCATACTCCTTCACAGGCAAACACAAGCACGCTGAGTATTTGAAAATCAATCTCACACAAGGCGCTGGCTGGACCGTAGTCCGCTCCACACTGAGTGCATGGAATAACTTCGAGCCCAGCACGACCACTAGGACCGTGCACACCCCCCCAGCAACGACCAACTGTCTCCTGTAGTCAGTATGGATGAGGTAGTGGGCAATAGACAGGCGGGCACGTTGTTAACATGCACATCAAGCGCAGCCACACCGATGTTGTCAAACAACAGCCAATCACATGGAATGACATTATAAAATAAAAACATATCTGCTAAAGCATACGGCTATGCGGATATAACTCTTGGCTAAACTAGCAATATGAACTAAGTTGGTTAGCAATGAATCTGCGATAAGTACAAAATGTTACACCAGTTACGTAATAATGTTACAAACGCAAAAAAGTTAACAAAATAACCACAACTAGCGCAAGCAAAATGGTCAGTTGACAAGATTATTAATTTAGACAGAACACACCAAATGAAGTAGAACTAAATTTATCCACTGTAAAAAGATCTCGTTAAAGTGTAAATTGGTTTAGTCCAACTGCGATGAAGGAGCAACATAAATTTAACGTCAGCATGGGGCATAGATTACATACAGACAAAAATCTATACAATGGGACCAGCACACACCTTTTACACCTCTCTTTGCTCTATACTGGAACACAACTGACGGTATCAGGGTCTGCGGTGACTTATCGGATATCTTTCCGACAGCAAGTGACATTCATCAGGGTTGCCTAATCTCCTTATTTTTGTTCAATTTCGTTGTGCACTCCATCATGGAGTGTTGCCTCGCAGGATGTCATGATGCAGGTGTTGCGGTGCTTCCTGGTGAAGGGCTTGTTGGTCTTTATTACGCGGACGATATTGTCATTTTTGCCAATGAAGTTGGGCTGTCCAGTTAAGCCTGACTAATCTCTCATCTTTTTACTGGCGATTTCACGCATGGCGCCAATAAGTTATCGTGTTACAAAATTCAAAATCACATGGTGTTCACTCAAGTTCACATGCGCATGTAATCAGTCTCTCCCTGTGCGGCTACATGCACGCACTGTCACACTCTCATTGGTCATGGGATATTGGGTAATGAGACACCCTGGGTGTAAGCACAGGGCTAGACGTATGCGTTTATGGGGGACAGAGAGTACATTCTGGCCTGCTCCCGAGCAGGTTGGCAAATTGGTGTTAACAGAAGGCAGAAAGGGATGAGAGTGTCAGTACTAGAGGTCATTGACTGAAGTTGGTCAACCTAGGATGAGGTGTTTGAGCATTCTCCCTTTGCACCCATTTAACAGATATTTTGGCAGAAGGTGTTATTATTGGTACGCAATCTGACACGGCCTGTAGCCGGTGTTCCTGTGCCAAATTTCCAGCGCTTATCCGAGCAGGCCGTAACGTATCAGGCACACAATGTATGATTGGTCCAAGGGGCATAGTACCAGTGGCAAATTTAGGCTCCAGCTCAGTATTGCCTGCGGCCTGCTAATAATAATAGTAATAGTAATAAAAATAAGAATGGGCATATTTCGCATCAAACGAAAAGCGGTGACAATCTTCGACACTGGACATACACGCGCAGGTGACGTCATGCTCTTTCAAGAGCGATAACAATTTATCTTCTTTTATCGGTTTGCATTCCCGGCTAGGTATTTGTCTCATATGTTTGTCTTATGCCATGATAGGAGGCAAAGTTACAGTTTGACTATGTTGTAGACACTGAGGACTAATTACATAGTGTGAGATGGTGGTATTACACTCATCAGACATGGTCTAGGCTTTCACTGAATGGATGTTCAAGTGAGCTTCCCCACGAAAAATGACATAATGGTGTCCAGGTAGATGTAGCTTCCCAACTTACTGCGAGAAGATTGCACAGTCTCACACAACCTGATGGTGAATGGCAGCCGATTCCACAGGGAAGGATATATGGGGAGACAAAAGTTAGACCGCGAATTTGTCCTGCGTCGTTGCATAATCAGGGTAAGGTTTTTGGTACCTAGGTCCAGCGTTTAATTGTGCGGCAATGTTAAGGTGGATCGATTGCATTGGGTATTGTCATGAATCAGATTATACTTCAGTCTTAGGTTATCTTTTACTATTCGCAGCCCAAGCGGATCGAGATGGAGTTGCTGGCATCGCTCCCGAGGGTTTGTGATAGCATTTTTTCCTAATAATATATAGTAAGTGACCGTTGCTGGCTTTCTATCCATGTTCTGTTTGATTTTCTCATATTGTCACTGATTATGCTGCGATACTCCAGGTTGGGACGATAAAAGATTTTAAATAGTCCAACTTTATCTGTGATTGTATGCATGTGGTGGAATATGTTTGGCAAGGATTGTCTGGCTCGTGCTATCTGATGCCCAATCTGTCTAGAGAACTTGTAGGTACTCGAATGCTTGAATGCAAGGTAACGGGTCGACCGTTGTACACAGATGCGTTCGCTGTTACATGTGATGCATACTTCGGGTATTAGACAATCGCGACCTATGATACTTGACTTTTGTGCTTAAAATGTCATCATCCACTTGTCGCACCAAGTCTCAAGCGAAAGAATGCCTTCTTGAATGAGTGGTAGTACATCCGTAAGCTCAACTCGTCGGTGCTTGTAGAAAATTTTATATCATCGGCAAATAAAAATGGCACCCATGTTTGTTAACCAAACGGATATTATTGTTACAACCATGGAAAATTAATGTGAGTGGTGCGGGAAGAAAGCTGAAGATAGTATGACTCCAGTGGCATTGAAGATGCTGTCAATTAAGATAGGACTTATAAAGGGAAGCTAGTAATAGGGGTTGGGAGGTGAGTAAGAGAAACAGGCAGAAGGGAAAGAAGGGATGCGCCAGCATTAGTATGTTTCCGCTTATCTGCCATGCAGTATGCAGCAAATAAGGTGAGTCTTGATAAACTGCGCGACGGTAGATGCAGGATGCGGTTGAAGTTTCGAGAAAGAGTCATGGTTGTACGTGTGCTGTGATACTGCCATGGCACACAAACCAAGGCAGAAAAACGATTGGGGTCATCAACGAAAGTATTTGGCTCAAAAGCCTGTCTGCAAGGTAGCACATGTAGGAAAGATTCGGTTTTATAGAAACGGACGTCATACCGTTTCAATCTTCAACCTGAAGGAGCAGGAGACTAAGTTGGTCTGACCTCTAACCATTGACCAACCTAGTAGGAGTAACTCTCAAGGCGTCCGGGGAGGCGATAACTAGTATAGCCCAATGGGTCAAAGGTATGCAAACCGTCGCGCCAAGTCAAGGTCCAGCCTCATCGCGATAGGGTCAGAAATGAAACTGACTGTTGCGTACCGATAAATAGACCATTACAGAACACAGACAGCATTGCAACGGGCTAAGCACTCGGACGCCATTAGTAACCGCCGTGTCGGTCGAGTAGAAAAAAGCAACAATAGTGTGCAACGAATCCTATAGAGATTGTTTGGAATAAGCCGTGGGTTAGCATTACAATCGGGTGTAGAAATTACTTGAATATTTCAAAGGCATCAGCAGTGCGCTAGCACGCAGTACCGACACTTCGCTGCATGTAACCACCACTAGCCACGCGTGGACTAAGGATGCTGGGATCGTCGCCTTGCCTTTAAGCGGACTCAAAAGCGCGCAGTTTGATCACAAAACAAGCTCGTTGCCTTTAGGCTAAGGGTCAGCGAGAGCATGAAGGAAAAGATAGACAGTCGGCGGAAATAAATGCTCAAAAAATTAACAATGGAATGAAATGTAAAGTTTGTTGTACCCAAGCGTACGACACAAACCAGTTCAAAGGTGAACTGGTTGTGAGAATTGACACTGAAGAGTCATATGGTACACACTACACCGAATTACAGGTTAGAACACCAAAGGCACGTTACGAATGATTTCGGACAGTAAGGAAGCGTAAGGCACCAACTTATGTATCGATCCAGTAATGGCGGTGATATGGCAGAACAGTGAGTAGAATCATGCTGGAAGGACTATAAAACAAGGTCTAGAGGAAAGCTGACCTGAAAAAAGTGCGGTGCTCCCCCAGCTCCTATGTTTCAACGAAACATGACAGTAAACACCTTGCAAGTGCCTTCAAATACATTCACATCAGAGGGGGGGGCAGCTGGAGATCAGGCGCGCTCAGTCCCGATACGACCCTCCTCACAGCTGGCAGCGCCAACTGTAGCATCTGCCTGCCACAGTGAAAGTAAACAGGCAGAGGAGGCCGGTACGTTTAGTGAGAACATGGATGATCTGAAAAGAGCCTCAAGGAGCAAGTCAATACATCTGATGGATCACTTGCATTCAAACTATATCCCGCTGTCGCGCGACTGGTGGTGGTCGCGCGGCAGCGAAGCGCCGTTACGGCGTACAGCTGACACATTATTATTATTATTATTATTATTATTATTATTATTATTATTATCGTACAACAAACGCGTTTAAGCCACTTACATCAAACAACTTAAAAAATCCTATTAAAATTCATGAGAAGACGAAAGAAGGAAAAAGAAGCATCAGCAGTACGCCGGTACGTAGTACCACATAGTTGGACTGCACCTCGAAACACCGAGGAATATAACATTTATCATTTATCATTTATCAAATGCCGTGCAACCATCACCAGCTGTACGTGGGCTAAGGACAATGCGAAAGTCGCCTGTCCCCTATGCAGACTCGAACCCGCGTCCCCGGATTACAAAGCAGGCTTGTGGTCCTTAATGTTACGGGCCGGCGAGAACGAGACCGCATGTGAATATTTGTTTACAACAATTCAATAGCAGGATTTCGCAAAAAGTTGGTCAGACCAACTTAAGTCAAATAGACCGCGTGGGGGTCAGGGTCAGAGAGCAACGAGCAATCTAATGCTTAGTAGCTAATTAAGGCGACGCGGTTATCGAGTGAATGTGGCGTCTCCCATTTTCGCTGGTTGAACAAGCGTCAGAGCCGGGATTGCAAGTCGAGTCAAGTCAGTATAAGCTTTATGCACCCAAAAGGGTGCATTTTCAGCGTTTGCATTATAAACTATAAATTTACCAATAGATTAGCATTAAAAATGTAAGGTTTACAATGGGTAGAAAAGTGAGGATTCACTGTCATTGATCGATCGAGCAACGATTCCAAAAAGCTGGACTAAATATCGGGATTTGCATCCATTGAAAACGGAAAAGGTTTCATACAAAGTTTCTTCAAAATTCGTTTCAAATGACGTGGAACTTTGTGTCTAAAGACAACAGATCGCGGTTGTGCGCAATATCTCGCGTGTATGTTCAAAGTTAAATGGAGTAAAGAGCCTCGGTGGCCCTGGAAGTTAATTGAACAAATAATCTGTCAGCATAACCGTGCAATACTGAGATATATACAGTAGATAATGCAAAAATGATGTTCGGCGAAAAAGCAGCGGCCGATTTAAAGGCTTCTCTAATGAACGCAAACGCGTTTGAAATAACCCAACGTAAATGGCTTTAGCTGTGGTAAGTGTGCGAAAGTGTGAACTTTTCGACAAGTGCGGCAGCCCTCGTGTATCATTTGAAAGAAATGAGTTAGATTCTCTTGATGCCACTGTCGATAATTTGGGAAAAAACAAAGTTGCTAATAGACCAAATGTCACTTTGACGCGAACAGCATGGGTAGTGCACATTCACGTACTTAGAAGGGTACCACGGAGTTTGATGGAGATATAGTAGGCCCTAAACGCATCCGCACAGATAAATAACTATGGAAGCGGTCAGCAGCGACGTGTTCCGTTCGGCAGTCGCATATTCTTAGAAAGCAATATAATGAGTGGCTCATTCCACGTGGTTGTCGAAACAACTAGTAGATTGCGTTTTTCTAGGTTCATGGAAGCAAATCAATCCCGGTACAATTGCAAAGCCCTATTTTCTGATGAATGCGTTTCCCACTCAGTTTTCCGAGTAAATTATACGCCCACTTGAGATGAAACAGGGAGCCAAAGTAAACATGCATCTAATAAGAACGGAACTGTGGAAGCTGATGTACAGACTATCACATTTTTTATATTGTAGACCTGCCGCTGGGTGGAGCGACCCAACCCCAAAGTTAACAAGATGACCAGCTATGGCAACCGATCGTCCGCCGCGTTGCACAGGTAAACTGTGGCTCTACATAAGTTCGGTTAAGAACAACATGCAGGTTAATGTGTCAATCTGCCACAACAAACATCACCCATGTAACGATTTTGCATTCAAAGGGACTATCGCGCGTGTTGTATTTCTATCCTTGTTTTGCCATTAAGATACCGCCAACAACGACCGACAGGAATTCAGGTGTCTACGTGTTTATCATCAAATAGGAAAGGTATATACTAGGTACGATACAACAGTGGCTTTTCATCTCGTGTACCGGTCATTTTAATCTCAGTTGCCCTTATATACAACTGTGAGGGTCTGAAGAATCATTGAAAACAACCGTGCATCAAAGTTAATTGAGTCGCCATCTTCGTAATCCTGTCGGAGTACATTGTCAACAACCACTAGTTGCAGTTATGATTACAGACGAGATGAGGCTTGATTCGAGGTAATAATGCCTCCTTACTGGAGAGGGATTCGACAACACTACCGAGAGCTTTTAAAAACAAATGTTGCAGCGGAGGTGTTGGGTCCACTGGTATCCAACGGAAATAAATCGCCTCTTACTGACAACTTTCCATAAGATTTATCGCATGGTCTCCAACATTTCTTCGAGGCTGTTGTAAAATGATATCATCAAGACAACGCGAGAAATAACAAGTAGATTCACCACAATGTGACGCTCATAGAATAGCTGATTAAATGAGATGGTACGTTTATGGTTTAAGTTTCGAAAAGCAGATTAAGCGTAAAGAATCGGACGCCGGCACGTCGTACCGACGCTTAGCTAGCACGCGACCACCACCAGTCGTGTGAGGTATGGGATACTGTGAGGTCGGTCGCATCTACGCAGATACGGACCGCAGACCTTCGGATTACAAGCCAGACACATGAACCGCTCGATAGTCGGCCGGCCAGCAAGTACCAGTTCAGCATTTGAAAGGGAAGTCACGTGAATGCACTTCGGAGGACGCCACATCGATGGTGAGTCTCCGATAGTTCATCCACCTCCATTCAGTCATGCGGGGAAACCAGCGTTAGTCCACTTACGAGAGAACAAAACTAGACGCATTACAGTAGTTACGCTTAGAGTTCCAAAGAGTATCGCTGAAGAGGATACAGATGACAGAGTTAATGAGAACTATAAGTAGTCCTCCGAGGATCAACAAAGAAAGAAGTGCGGGTAGCTATCGTGATGGCACCGAGTAGGGCAGAGGAATAGCTAGACCAATTTTACTACGGGTACTAACGAAACATCTGAATATAAATGTGATACTGCGGTAAAGATTGTAGGTTTCTCAGTGGCAACGCACAGCATAGGGCTACAACATACTCCAGACAGACAGTGAAGAGAGCACCGAGCATGATTTTCAAGCATAACAAAGTGTCATCGAAAAGATCAGATGAAAGCCTATGAAGAAACAAAGCGAAGGTATGGTAATACACGAAGTACGTAAATAGAAGTATTAGTTACACCTGACTTCTACATATGGGTTGAAGAGTACAATGTGCACAAATGTTCTTACGAGTTTCTACAAAACAAACTAAACTAGGGAGTAGGTAAATAAGCAATTGAAATAACTAGCGCTTATGAAGTACTAAAAAAAGCGAAGTCTCCATCATCACAACGACAAGCATACAAGAAGTGGAAGAGCATAAAGTGAACAATAAGTGGAAATTAACCGAGAAGAAAAAGTATAAGGAGAAGTAATTAGCTATGGAAATATGAGGTCAAAGCAAATGTAATACACAGATAAAAGGTAGACAATAATATGGATGCATCGTATCAAGCAGGAATAATCAAATATGGTAAAACGAATATAGGGCCCACCCACCCATCATTATGTAGAAAAAGGCGCAGCTCACCTTCTGCACCACACCCACCCTTAGGCATTAAAGCAAGGATGTAAAACATTTGGGAGAAAGTGATGCATTATTGTAGAAGTAACGAAATATCTAAAAAAACTGTTAAGGGGAATCCGGTACCATTGTGGAGAACACCATTGTGAAGAGGCATGGACAAGCACTAAACGAACAGCATGACTGGTTCAAACTCTATCCACCAAATAAAACAGCCTAAATGTGAAAAAGACCACTGGGTTGATTGAAGCACAGTGGAGTGCAACATAGGTCCAATCAACCACGAGAGCATCATTGAATTTGCAGTTAGAAATGCGCATGAACCACACTGTACCAAAGAGATGATTGGTAACGCTTACGATTTAACTGCAAGGGTGCAAACCGCGACGAACGATAATCCAGTTGTGCACTTATTAGTACAGAGAACACTAATGGGTGAGACTACAAGATAATTTGGATAGAGAGCAGCTAAAGAGAAACGAAGCGTCTAATAGTGCAGTGCCGCGTTTCACGAGTGAATATGCAAAGCAAGCCAAGAGTTAGGCAAGTAGTCCGTTTCCTTAAAACCGGAAGGGTGATTGAGTAAAGCAATGCTGAAGGTAATGAGTAGGAACTATTAAGAAATGACCGGCTGTTCCGGTAGAAAACGATTAAAATATTGTACACAGGAAAGCTGGGGACTTGTGATGATCCAGGGAAAGTATTCAAGCACGAAGCACCGGCCATCAATAACTCACGAAAATTCGTAGATTAAAAAATGAGAGGTTGGTCTGTATATTGAGCAAGCAATCAAGCATGATTATCGACGAGTGTGCGGTCGACGAAGAAAAGTGCGAGGCCCGCCTTCATCACGTCGAAGGAACGAGTAAAGAGTAGAACTGGCGTAGTGTTGTGCTTGCATTTAGTTGTGAGCAGAACGAGATTGAGCGTTTAGTCGATGAAATGCCATGCTCACTAAAGGGAGCAATGGAATATACGGTGGGAAGTAACGCACTGATAAGTGGGGTAAGTCAGTGGAGAACATAGGAGTCAGGATAGTCCTTGTTTGCTCTGAGGAATTGATCTTCTGACTATAGACATTGACAGAAAGACGCGAAGAAAATTCAGAAAGAACAAACTCCCTTACCCAATAAGCGTGGCGCATGAGAACAAGCCGAGTATTGGGTGCCATAGGGGATCCCAGATGATAGTAAAAAGACAGACATTGTAGCCTGTCACTACTGTGTTGACTCCGTTTTATTTGGCCGCTCCACAAACGTGCAGATCCGTCCAACGCGCTAAGGGCATGGGAATCTTTCAAAGCAAACAGTTCTCGTTAGATGAGGATTGCAGTTCTACCTTGAGTGGATATTCGCAATTCGGCACTCGCGACTAAACATGCAGCTTTGGTCTTGGGGACTGAAATGTCAGCAACTTCCCACCAAGCCAACACATCGTGAGGATCATCGTTCCACCCACAGAAGTTTCCTTGCTCATAAGTACAATCGACTGAACCAGATGGCGGTACTAGTTCATGTTGACGACGGTGGTCGAAATGGTTGGAAGCTGCTGAAAAGACGTTGGACGCAAGTATGTAGTTAAACAACAGCTCAGCGCACATATTCTGCAGAGCCATCTGTAAACTGGCATTGTTAGGCATAAAAGCAAAGGCGTGATAAAGTCAGAGGAAGGGGAAATCGGAGTGTGCAGTACAATAGAAGAGTTCATGAGAACATCAGGCTGAAAAACCAACAAAGATGAACAGAACTAAAAGTTTGGATTTTGGTAAACGCATAATGAGGTCAGTTAAAAACAAGCAGAAATTTGAGGACCGTAGATACACAAAATGCGGTGGGAACAGCGGTGGACTTTCGTTGACAGGGTCAAATCAACCGAAGCCAAGGAGAGAATGCGTTCTGTGATTCCACATAAGATAAAGCGATCCGCTGGCGAATGCGGAACAGTGTACGCAGGAACCAGTTTAACAGTCGGATATGGAAACTCTGGAGCTTGATGACGCTATCAAAAGCTGAAATCAGAGGACGAGAAGTGTTACGGGAAGCTGTGGAAAATAGGTGGTCGAAGCCAACTAGCTGGTGAGGAATTCGACAGATCCAACCTATAGACGATATAAAGCCGAACAAATGTAGCCGCGGAGGCCCATATGTGGGGAAGCTAATGCTAGAAAACACCACAGTCTGGTGAGTGACAAACATTAGCATCCACGACGGAGTACGGCAAAGAAATCGCGCATGCAATAGCTATCGGTAGCATCGGGAAAAGGGATCCGTCCGATGATAATTAACGATTACAAACTTCCGACAAAATCAAGTTGCTTTCAAGTACGAGCGACGGAGTGCAGAGATAACACACGAAGACGAGGTAATCAATCCACGATATCCGAACCCGACCAGGGGTTACTGAGCCTTGAGAAAATACGGAGACAAGGAGATCTTAGTGCCGAGCAACGGCATGCGGACAAAAAAGTGGCTAATAGCAATCGAGACTAGCATCTGTAAAATATGTCACACAACTGATGTGAACAGTTCATCCAAATACACCGCAGCTTACCCGGAAGCGTGACGTAACAATGCCAAGGAAGCAGCCCGGAGATTTATTTTCTCGGAGCTGAATGGTTGGGTCATAAGGCCCTGGTCGATAAAAAACTGAAAATGAAGACACCGAACAGCTTCGCTTGGCAGTGGCCGTACGTCAGAAGCACTAGGTGATATGCTGGCTGGTAGTGCTTCGCTCCATAGGCGGCCATTCAAAGCTCCCGCTGGTTTCAAAATCGTACGTAAGTGGGAACGCTGCTTCCCGAAAAACGGTGTGGTTGGGACCAAGCATAACGCGTGAGTAAACTCAAACTTGCTCCGCTTCCACTTCAAGCCTTGATTCCTAGGATCACTTTGCCAAAAGCAGAAGTTCTCAGCGTTGTCTTCAAATGAGCAATCAAGCAGACGTAACGGCACAATGCCAGTCGGAGCAGAGTTTTCAAATGAATCCAGCGAATCCACCTGAATAGCCAAGCCGCGAGAAGCTAGAAGAGTAAGATGACGGCTTGATCATATGATATCCACTGGTTGACTTAAAATCGATAAGTGCGGATAGGGGACGAAAATTCGGATGATCAATGGACGCATATAGTTGCAGAAAATAGCACTCTTAACCAACTCGACTCATGTACCATTCCATATAAGAACGCAAATGAAAAACGGTAACCGTGTGAATTCTAGTCAACGATCAGATCTCACCCCATTTGCCGAAGGAGGATATTCAATCTCGGTGCGAATGCCATTTCATTGACGTTCATTGAGGAGTGACGAACTCTCTCAAAACTATAAATTATATAAGTAAGTTGCAGGCAACTAGGTCGAGCGTCCAATTTCACAAGGGGTCCGAACAAACGGGCAGTGAACTCTTCACTCTGAGCTGAATCGAAACTATGTGAACCATCCAAACAGACAGCGCGCTCAAAGTCAGTAACCACACGCCAATTCAAAGGCCAATTGTTATGATCGTTAGCCCAGTTGCAAGTGGACATTTCCGTGAAGTCACAATCCATCAACTGGGGATGTCTTTCATTCCAGTGGTCTTTCGTCCGCGGTGACGTAGAAACTTGCGATTGAACAGCTAAAAGTTGAGATCACAAACCTTAAGCAGTCGAGTTGTGTATTCCAGTAGTTCATCAAGGATAGCTGGCTTAGGTAGTCATCTAATGCATATTATGTTAAACTGTACTATTAATAAAAAGATATGTGGAAGAAATGAACTGAAAATGAAACAGAAGAAAACAAGACAAGTAAACACGAACGTTTTTCTTAAGAAAAATGGATCGGTGAAAAAATGAAAGCTAATTTAGCGACGGGTATGAACACCATTGAGATCGCAGCGGTACTCGTATGAGCAGATACGACAACCTTCCCAAAGAACCTCACCGACACCCATGAGCAGCGTGAGCACTTGAGAATTCGGACTGATCGCACGGATTCGTAAGATAGACAAGGTAGTAATTTCAAGTTCAGATTCGAATGCAACTTCTAAACTAAGAGGATATGGTTCAGACTGCGCTAAGGACTATGGGGAAGCGAAGTGATGTAGAAATCGCTCCATTTGAAGACATACTACGCGTTCATTATCGTGAATGATTGCGGTAATATAGTTGACTTATTTTGAATGAACTCATGAGTCCAGGCGTCGTAGTCATCGTAAAAGTGCTGAACTGACGATTCACTGGTATATTACCATGAACACCGTAGTAACGAGAACTATTAAGACGGATGTCTCTGCAGGGTAGCGCGTATACGGTGGGAACACCGTAGGAGCAATGGGCGTGTCCGTCGCCTTATTTGTGCTGTGGGAAGAGCACGCAAACCGCCCAGTACTAACATTTCCCGCACCAAGGTCTAATGGCTGGGTCACTCCCATTACGCATTCCAAAACATCGATTGACGCGACCGGGGTGTGGATAGAAGAAGTAACGACGTTCTACGATCTGATCAAGAAGAAAGAAGACTCCCACTTCGAAATTGGTGTCGGTTGATACATCCCGGCTTCCGAGCTAGGGTTCGAAGGAAGAAGAACACCATTTGTTGGGGATACATGTTTGCAAGACTGTGATGCGTTTCCCTGTCCACATCCTGCGTAGCCACTCTTTCCAACCAGGATCACACTAGTTGCATGTAATACAAAGAAAACTGTAGTATCACTGCTTGTTTTGCTTCGCTTCTACTAACTATCATTCATAGTTATTGTTTTACCTCCATGTAAATAGATCGTATTGTGTCACAATAACTAGGGCATCTCTCGTCTCTAGCAAACGTGGTTATGATGAGGAAAAGGACTTAGGATGAAATCAAAACGCCAAAGCAAACCATCAGGAGCAAAGTGCCTACGTCTTGTCAACAGCACACAGACACGAAAAAGGAGTATTGTGTAAAGACAGCGAGGCATCGGTGAGAATCTTTGCGGTGTTTATTGTTCTGCGTCATAACCAAACTAACTGCGCGGACACCCCAACGTCAAACATAAGGTAGACAAGTAGGCCAACTAGAAGATGCAGTAGAAGCGCAAACGGTACGGCCCTGAATTATACCTTGTAAAGTATGAACCCAGCATGAAATGGAATGCAAGAAGGACCAACAGCCCCCAGTCCAGTTGTCAGTATTTAGTCAACTTGTGCCCAGCTAGAGCCACACGTCATTCGACATACGGTAAACAATACAAGAATATCACAGGTAAGCGGTGATCGGGCGTAAAGTAGCACATGCCCAAAGCAACGCAACTTATGCAACACGATTTTGTCTTATAAAACTGATCTACATGTCCCCGTCTAGTACTCGTCTGTGCATACCATCGTTTCGAACACGCTAGTGATATCACATACCAGCTATGGTCAAAGAGTCGAATGTGCCTCACATTCTTCAACTGAAGGGAACAAGTGTTACTTGCATCGAGTAAAATGACCCACACTGTGATAATGTACACACGGTCGATCAGAGCGAAGGAAGTAAAAGTAAATCGCCAGCTGTACCCAGTAACAGCGCTTCGCTGTCACGCGAGTACCACCAGTCGCGCATGGACTGAGTATAACGCGAGGACGCCCACCCCTACGCGAAATCGAACCGGTGACCTTATAGTTGCATACCAGGCTCGCAGACCACTCTGCCACCGGGCGAGGGAAGTCTCATTCCAACGTCACAAATGTCATGGTTTTAAGGAGGTGGTAATAGCTTCGTAATTCGTGAACTAACAACATTTATTTTTGATAATTAGTGCGTAAAGTCCAAGATCGAAGTATACAATAGACAGGATACGACAACGGACCGGCAGAATACGGAGACAGTAGTCCGAAATAAAAAACCTATAGACTGAGCGGAACCATATAGCACATTTGTCAATGTGTTTATGTGTTGTGTGGAAAGTTTAGGGTGGAGGCTCCGCCCATATACGCGTCATATATGCTGTTTCCCGCGAATAGTTGAGATGAACAGATCCGAAATGTCGAATTGTGATAGACTTGTAATGTATAGAAGTAGCAGGACAAAAAAGTCCGCGTTCGTTCAAAATCACTGAGTTGAGGACAGTATTCGACACCTTCAAAAAGAGTGACTGCACATATCCAGAAATCGCATCTGCATGAAATTCGAGACCATATTTGTCCAACTTCAGTTGGTAAGCTCATTCCATGCAACCTGCACCACATATAACAAAAACCGTAACATATGCGATAGTCTCCTTGAGAGAAGGTCGAGTTTGATAGAGGAGTTCAAAGTAGGAATTCTGGGTTCGTATGTGATCTTAAAACCCCGACGGAGGAATGATGTTGTTACGCATTTGCAATAGAATGTGTGTAGACATGAATGATGTGCGAGTTTCCATCAGGCCGCAAGCTCCACTGCAACGAAGAAGCGATGTTAACGGAAGTCGTCTGTACATAGCTACGTGTGCTTCCGTTGAGAGAACCCCCCACTAACGGCTGAAACCCTAGTATGAATGGACGAGGGAGTGTTGTTTCTGCTGACACAACAAATAACCGATACAGCACTTCGAGCCCCGGTCCAGCTATTTCCGCCTAGTCACATTACGAGCGATGCCAATAGAGCGTTCTCTTCTTCATTCTTGCAGGTTCCTTGCCATATTTTGTCATCTCTTGCCATCTCTTGTGTTTAGCGCAACGACGACTGGTTACATCATACTAAGAAGCTCTCGTGTCGTGCATGGCAGTAAAAGTTTAATCCCATCTAATCTGGACGTTCTCAAGGCCACTGGGTGAAAGCTTGGCATGCAGGATATCTGGGTATACTTCCTTAACTGAGAACTGAGGGAATCGCTCGAGAAGTTTAAAAACGAAGGTTCATGGGAAATCGGTAGCTTATTGTAGCAAGACAACAGTCGAAGCAAGTGTTCGAAATAAAGCAATAGTTCAAGTGAAAATCATGTTACATAAGTTTTTGTCGATGTAGTTCATTTGGACCCATCACTACCCAGCTTTTGAAGTATGCCAAGTGGCAGATTGGCGCCCATCGAGCATGATGGTGTAAGCAAGAAACAACGCATGACCGGTGCACAATTGTGATAAACACAAGTCACCTAGCTGAGTCTCCGAAAAGGAAAAAGAGAAAAAACCCGTTGTAGTACGCCGATACGCAGCACCGACGCTTCGCAGCCACACGGCCACATCTAGTCGCATGTGGGCTAAGGAAACCACAAAGCCACCCGCCTTCATGCAGATTTGTACTCGTGACCTCTGGTGGCGGATGATTAATCCTTTCGGTCACCGACAGACTGTGAGCGAGTAGAACTGATAAATGGCGTTACAAGAGTGTGAAAAAGGCATTTGGAAACCCCATTATGCATAGTAAGGTCATATGCAACAAACCCAAACACCACAATTGCCAGTATTATTTAGTGGACTAAACTTATCTGACGCTGTCAAACAAGTTGCATACAGATGGAAGTTCACGGAAGTCTTGCTAACAATTGGGAGCTGAGTTTTGCAGGTGAGAAAAGATCCATGAAGAATTGCGGTTGCAGCCTCAGCTTGTTCCAATGTATACAGCCAGGGACGAGACTTAGTCATTGCATCACTGATCCAAGATTAGGACACGCAGCGCATGATAACACCCAGGTTGTCCGATGCTCGTGTGAGTGCAGGCTTCTAACTAACCTTTCTTAGAGGAAAATGAGCAGTAAGCTTTCGACAAACAATTGTTTTCGATTAATTCATCATAAGGTCGTAAATATAACATGTGCTAAATTGGCATAGGTTATATTACCGTACAACAGATAAATTGATTAAACGGTGTAAAGTGCTTTCTTGACATTGGTCACGTGATCAAATCATGGATGCCTTATAAGTGTTGGAATGTAATCCCTTCTTTTCGTTTGTGGTTGCCCAAGGCAATTGCAGTGATTAAATCACTTTCTTTTGGATGCATGTTTGGATTCATCAGTCTCATGCATACCACCACAGTAAAAAGCAGATGATTCCATATTCAGTGGTTCGGGTGTGGAGTGCTTTGTGTACGATGCCAAAAGCAGTTTGTTTGTCGACTTGATATCCGGTTTGTTACTGAACTAAAGCTGGTTCTGTTTGCCTGGTTGGGGGGTCGATTCGGGAGATGTTCATTGATTTCCCTACATAAGTGTCTGGTCGTATGTTCAATGCACCTAGATCCAAAGGAACAGGTAAACCGGTAAATTATGATTGACTGGAGTCGATCAGGCACAGTCTTTGAATATAGGAACAAACAGCGGCTGGTTCGTACAAATCGCACTTAGATAAGCTACGTTAAAGTCTCGGCAATTTCGTGTCAGCCAGTGTTTACGAATCACGGTTGCGTTGTCGCCTATGAAAGGAAGAGTCAAAAATAGTCGCTTCTTTTCGATCATTTGCGTCTTTAGTTTGGTACTATGAAACGTTCCGGATATCCAATCTCAAGAAGTAATTGCTTGATTCGCCTCATTTCATTCATAATGGTGTTCGCTGCAGATCTTCGGAGACCAGTTCGTAAAGGTACGTACTAGCTTTCTCCTGCAGCTCAGTGGAACAAGGCTTTAAAAATTCGTATTTTGACCAATCCAGTATGGCTTTCTGTACACAATTATCTGGATTAATCCATCCTTTCCTCTCCTTAATTCTGCGACAAGGAAGTTCCTCTGACTGATACTTTCTTTAATTGCAAACGCTGTGTTGGGATGCGTATTGTTGAATCATTAGATGACACACTGCAAGTTAATCGCTTGGCCAACACGCGAAACGTCGTTTACATAACGCAGGTAGAATTCAGGTATCAAACGACAGCTTATAATGGGCAACGATTTAGTATTCCCAGGAATACGAAAGCCAACAGCGGTCCTAGAAGGGATCCCATTAACACACCATCGAACCGCTTATACAGCTCACGGTTAAATTGGAACTGGACAACATTGTCCTCCTTCTGCAGCCTTCCGAGTGCTTCCGGTTCTACCTTTGCAAGAGTATGTGTGAATTTATTGAGAGATACCACATAGACAACTGTTTGCCTAGTTTGCTGCAGCGATCTTTCTGACAGTCTGTGGCCAAAACCTGTTTCAGATTAACCAAGCAATCCTTATATGATGCATCATTGGCGTTCAAGTTTAGTCCTTTGATTAGTATGTTCTCCTTCGTTGTGCTGAGTTAAACGCTAGGCAAATTTTTGATCAATCCTTCCCTGAAGAGATGGTCAGACTTTCCCGTAAGATTATTCAACTGGATATTCAGTGTGAAGTTACGATGGCTTCTGGCGTAGTACAATCGACGTTAAATCGCGGATTCAAGCTCTGCGAGTTTTTGGAAGGCCCAAAGAAATAACACAGTCAGATTTACGGTCACTTACGACCTCGTAATACTTTCGAAGGCGATTATGGGCATGCTTTAGCTTTAATCTTACCATACGCGTCCCATACTGTCTTGCTGAAGTCCAAGCCTCTGGATGATCTAATGCCGGTCTGTGGTTCAAACTTGGTGGCAGAACATTCCGTCTCAGACAGTCGTGGAGGAAGTATAGCTGCTCCCGTGTGTAAGCTCGTCGACAGGCAAAGTTTTCCCAACGGCGAGTTTGTTGAGCCGTGGTACACCCGAAGAGCTGTGATACAGAAGCAAATGTTGGTAGCTCAGGTTGTTCGGTTGGTGGTTTGAGTGTTTGCTGAGCTCGGCAGTTTGCTTGCAAAGGTTTCTTTACCACCCGAGGTGACATCATCAGTGCACCTTTTCTGTAGCAGAGCAGCGCAGTACGAAGCGTCAGTGAGTGTGAGTGATCGATCTCCTAGTCGTCAGTCAGTGTGGATCGTTCGACGGGCACATGGCTATCGAAATCGATCTCTGGTTTGCCTCGTAGCGTACGCGCGCGTGACTCTTCGGTTGCCGTCGCTGTTGGATGCATTTGTCCGGCGTTCTGTTCCGTTAGATTTAGGCCACTATTTCGGTGATCTCTCATCCGTAGCGCTGCATATATAACATCTATTTCAACGTATCGATTTATTCAATTGTCTGCAGAATACCAGGCTTAAAAGAACTCTCTAGCTTGCCTCAAATTTCCACGGGCTAAGATCTTTACGTTCTCTAGGTCGAAGTGGTGGTCTTCTTGATCTTCATGCATGGAAACCAGTGAATGCGGGTCGTGTCTCCGTATGGCCATTATGTGTTCGTTGATGCGTGTTGAAAGTTTCCTTCCAGTTTGCCAGATGTAGTGTTTGTCACGCTCTTTACAGTCAATTTCGTAGATGACATCATTCTGATTGCCTTGTTTGACCTCGTCCTTCGGTCTTGAAAGCAATCTGCGCAATGTACTAGTCGGTGCATCGGATAAGAAGTCTCAAATTGCAAGTTGATAAGGCAAGATTTATTGTTTGCTGGTCAAGGAAACTGCGCATAAAAGTGACCGTTCCAACAGAGGCATATTGGTAAATAATGAGAACATCCGATGGTCTCGGATATTCATGTTCTTGACCAGTTCGACAAACCGAAATGTATCCGTTAGCCAAAACGGAGCCATTGTTTGACTAATATTATATAGTGCTTTTGTCAACTAACTTGCAGTGCTATGGTATGGCGAACTCCTCGTGTCTGGTATTGGTCGCAACGGAATGCCCGGTTTGTGTATCTTAGGGAGACCATAAAGGCGTGAAATCAGAGGCTGTGGGGCGAAGCGACGTGTTTTACCGCGGAGGTAGAAGAAAATGTCTGTTTTCACTTTCCTGACGTGGACCGAAAGAGACTGGATAGCAGAATATTACCGCGTCACGTATATAGAAAAGACACTGGGAAGTTAAGTACACCGACCTACATAACGAGGTGCCACTGAGCTTGAAACGGAATTTAATTCATAATCTAGTCAGTCGATCGGAAAGAATCTGCGCGCATACAATTGCAGAGGAACTACAGCGAATATGCTCGATCCTATGGAAAAATTGCTATCCAGTTCACATGGAGCAGAGGAAGTACACACCAGTGATCTTAACGGTCAACAGAAAAGCAACTTTCCTACAACTTCCGTACAAAGTGGTATCTGCCTATGCCCAGATTGACTGCAGTTCTGATGCGGCGAAGAACGCCTTCTACCACGAACTGAACAAGCTACTACGCAGTGCTACCAGTTTAGATAGTATAGATCCTGCAGGTGAAACGAATGCGCTGATGCCATCCTATGTTTTCCTGATAGCCAGTTGTTTGTGACAGTATGTTGTTGACACAAGATACAGGAGCCTTGATTCTGAATGTTTGTTTAGAGCATGAGGGTTTTACTCTAGGTTTCCCTTCTCTCCCTCTTATTATTCTTCCTTCCGTAGGTCACCATGGTTGTACGGCAGCGAAGCTTCAGTTCAGATGGCTAATGTACTGTCGTTGATGATAACAGCCAGGTTACCTGTGATCGCGCTGCTCCTTTGTCTGTCCCTTTGGATCCACTCTCCCGCTCAGAAGTAGAAGATGATATCGGAAAAGATGATCTTCCTCCAGCCCACTCCAAATTCGGGGGACCTGGTCTTATGGATCATTTACACGAGTTATCAGTGAAAATGCGGAACCGGTCCATCATTCTCCCGATCCTCAAGAGGCTCCCGTTCGAAATGAGGCAACCATAAAGGAATCAGTAGGATCTCCTCTAGCATCCTTCATAGACTGACTGGCGCTCATAAGAGCCAGATTCGTGAGGAGCAAATCTGGTTTCGTCGAGATCACGACTGCATCAATCACATATAAACTTTACGTCAAGTGTTAGAGCAGCGTCACATATACTAGCGGCCCACCGTTGTCGTGTTCATTGACATCAAGGGTGCTTGCGATTCGGTGAACAGATGTGTTCTACGGGATTGTCTACTAAGTGTGCCCGATAAAAATGTAAATATTATCCGAGCGTTGTACGCGAGTAGCAAAGGCAGAGTGAGGGCTTATGGAAACCTGTCATTGCCCTTCAATAGCTTCAGCGGAGTAAGACAGGGATGCCCGCTGTCACCTTCCCTCTTCAACTTCACCATCAACAAACTCATGGAAACGGCGTTCAAAAGACACGACGTATAAGGTGTGGAGCTGCACCCAGGCGAACGACTTATTGACTTGATGTATGCTGATGACATTGATCAGTGACAGCTCACAAAGGTGTCAAGCAATCCTAGACAGATCAGCACTAGCTGTCCATCGTTTCAGGCTTTGATTTGCACCCTCGAGTGAAAAGCAGTCCTACAAGGTATGCAAAGACCGCCTTCTGCGACAACCCATGGCAGAGATCAGGTACAGTCACTCAGAAATTCTACTACATAGGCAGTCATAACAGAACCTGTGGAATCTAAGACGAGGTCCAAAACCGTATAGCAAAAGCTCGAGGCACTTTTACTAACCTTCATCACCTACCGCGCCGGCGCGACATCACTTAATCTCTGATGGGTAGAGTTTACAATACAGCCAAAAGTTCGACTCTACTGTACGGTTGTGAAAACTAGCCCACTACATCGGCAGACGTAAAGAGGCTAGTTAGGTTCGATCACCGGTGCCTTCGTAGTTTGGCTCATATCTGGTGGGAACACTGGATGAGCAAACAGCGTGTTCCGCGTCGCGTATTTGGTGCAGGAAGAGTGATTGAACCGCTCAGAACCGCTATTTCATGAACCAGGCTCCGATGGCTGGGCCACGTGTTGCGCATGCCAGTACACCGACTCCCGTGACGTGCGTTGTTTTCCCACCGCGGGTGTGGATGGAAGAAGAGGAGGGGTGGCCAATCGATGACTTCGTCAAGAGAAATGAAGGTCTTCACTTCGAAGTTGGCCTCGGTTGGAGCCTCTCGGCTACCTGGTTGGGACCCGCAAGACGAGTACGTTTGGCTGGATACGCTTGTTGACATGGCGTTTGCTTTGCTAGTTTCTTTGCCACTCCCCCTCGTGCTCAGCCTCCCTCGCCAACTGCAATCTCTTTTTAGACTACTAAGGTAACTTCTTTTTGTGGCACAATAGAACGACTGCTAGCTAACCGGAACGCTGTCCATCCGTTACTGGTGGCTTAGCTAGTGTGCTTGTATTGCGTCTTCTTTCCTTTCTCGTGTATTGCAACACAATAGCTGTGTTTTGTACCTCTAGCTAACGTGTGTAATGAGTATGATGATGTATGGCCCAAATGGAGTTCAAATTAGCAGAGAACGGCTTCAAAGGAGTGGAAGAACAGCAGAGAACAAGAAGGTGGAACTGACAAGATGAAAATCGGTGAGTCAAAGAATGAGAGATTTTCAAACAACCGAAGAGGGCCCCCAAGCGGACAGTGCGAACGCTTCACATTTGGTTGTTTACTTACGGCTGTGCCCAGTAATTAGGCCAATTGGGTACGTTTCAGTGTGATGAAAATGGTGACACGTCCACGACTCCCGTTTGTATACAGAGAATCTTTCATTACGAGTTGGTTCCAAAGGTGGTCAATCGAAATAGAAAAAACGCAGAGATCATGGTAGATTGGAACAAGTCCGCTGTGAACGTGGCTATCCTGCGACTCCATGTCCCTCCCCACCCACAAAACGTAAATATTGTGGAAAAACGTTCCGTAAAGAAAATGACAGTTCGGATCTAACGAAGTTGTGATCACCACAGAAACGATCCCCACTCGTTGTTGAAAGAGCGGGTATAATACGGCTGTTAACAAATGTTCTATGACATTTGTCGTTATTTCAAAAGGGGGAAAGGAATAAAGATCGCATAACTAAAGGAGGTCAATGTTAACAGTTGTTCATCGTGGAGAAAGAATGCAAGATTGCGACGAACAGATGTCCGCTAAAATGTCGCACCGCACGTATAGGATCGATGACTTCGGCTCCCCCGGATGTGGTAGGAAGAACCCACCCAGAACAAAAGGTACTGAGTTCATAGAAAAACGAGCGGCCAACGGGTTTAATGTTGAAAAAAGATACTCAAGAGATGAGCTCCGAAAAGAAAGGTGCACTTTCACGTGTTGTGCTAAAGTACCTGAACAGACCAGAAGGAGTACAATGATAGCTACAACGTCATGAGCTTCGATTGGCTACGCTTAAGAGGCTCACCCCATCTGGCGGCGTAATACAGCTAATTTTGGAAACTGATGCAGCACCGATTTCTCCGAAGAAGTACTTTTCGAGAGTGGAGCGTAAGAAATAATGTAACGAATCTGGAGGCACCGAGTTCCATCAGCTCTTCGCGTAAGCGGTCCGAAGAGTCGCCCGGAGAATCCCGAATTTCCAACAGTAGATGGGTTGGGCAGCAAATCCAAGCATACGGCATTGACGCGTGAGTGGCCAGCGGACGTGGGTGATGTGTGATACTTTGATACGTACCAATTAGCAGGCCAATTATTCGGATCATTTATCCAAAAGCAGAGGTCATTTGTAAAGTTGCAGTCCAATTTCGAGCGCAAAGGTTGCACGCGGTGTGACCGCAGTCCGAGAGATGAGTCAGCTGAAATTACGACAGAAATCCGAGTACAGATTTATTCACAACGTAGTGTGAACAGCGACCCTACTGATCAGTTGCGCAAAAACTGGGCAATGTGTGCAAACTGCACAAATAGCCTTCAGATGGGGATGGGAAGAGGCAAGTGCGAAATCAGGTGTTAACCCGAAATGAGTTACACTCGAAAGTAAAGATAAGTTAATTACCAGTGTGATGCGGTCAACGCCACGTCGGATGTCATGGGCTATGGAAGGCAACAGAGGTCGTTGTACCCGGTCGATAACTTCAGTAGCAAATCCAGCAAACTTGAACTGCCGCCCACTGTATGTACTGCGTTCGCTGTCTTTCCACGAAGGTGAAGCAAAGAAGAGAACTACAAGATTGCAAGAGGCGGTTACTGTGAGGCGACTGAAGATTACTGTACGCTGCATGATATCATAAGGTCTCGCGAGTGCAAACAGATGCAGCGGAGTAGCGTCTTGATCAAATCAGCCACGATGAACAAAGATCTTTACAACTGGTACTCGAGAGGACAAACGGACACCCAAGTTGATCATCAACGATGAAATTGGTTGTTAAATGCCTTGAAACCAAGCTACAAGCGAAGATAAGCAACAGAGAAAGAAAAGAACGTTGGGGTGGAGTGAGTCGAATACACACAGAAACGATTGACTAAATTCTGAGTGGTGTGCGGATGTGACCTCGACTTCCCCAACCACTCCGCATTGACGGTGGAAAAACGAGTAGTCTGATCTGGATGCCACCAAGATAATATTAGTTAGGGGGAAAAGAAAATTGAACGAAACATTGAGCGCTCCATGCTGAATGTACAAATTGTCGTACCGGTGCCAAAGCATTGCCCTTCAAGCATATTCGTTTATCTCAATCCTCGAAACGAGTTTTATCATCTCAAAATTGATGGAATGAGCTTAAGTGCGAAGGTTGCATGAACGGAAGGATAGAAGCAGGTGATCACAACGCTTTGGGGGGCGCAATACGACAAAAGGTGTACAAGTGTGAAGGGAAGAGACGAGCAGGAAATTGACTGCATCACAAATAGTCGCGCAAGTAATAGACTGATCGCCGCAATCACCTCTTGGAACACAACGAAGCGAGCGAAATTAGACAACCCGGAGAGAAACAGGATCAGTCGCACCTAACTAGTATTCAGAAAGAATAGTTGGGACAAAGGAAAAGGTGGGCAAGAGGATGATTCATACCCGCGTTGTCTTCTCAATAGCGCAAGGACAGGGTATTGGTCAGGTATCATGGTCTCTTCAACAGATGGACCTGTGCTAGCAATTATTTGATAGGAGACAGACAAACACTGAGGCCACTTCGCTTCATCAGAGCCAGAAAAGCGGATCGCAGGGCTCCAAAGACGCGCAATGAGTGCTTCACTTGTGCCCAACTGCCTAGCAGAACTAAAGCAAAGTGCTGGCTGACGTCGCAATCCAATCGGATCAAAGACTGACTGCTGCTCCCACCTGACCGCACCCCAATCATTTTGATCAGTTGTCCATGGACATGGGCTGGTGAAATTACAATCCAATCGAGTACCCCCAAGAGCAGAACCTGTTGGGAACAAATAAAGAATGGTACTAAGACCTGACAAAAACAATGAAGGATGTCCACTAATGAGTAGGAGGATTTCTGATAAAATTTTATGCATTGGCACCGGCACCTAACAGGTCAGACACTATAATTCCCAATCCAGGAAAAGCACCAGACGGCCGGGGGTGTTCCGGTGTTGCTCCTCCCAACCTTGACACTCCATGACCGGTTTCGTCGTGTTTTAGGCCCATCAGATGGTGATAGCCTCAGCTGGGTTGAAACTCGGGGGATAATAGTTCACGGCTGACGTCTTGATCACTATACCACTAAAAGCAGTGAACAACGCTTGACAGAGCGGTAAGGAATTCAAAGTTGGATTTGGAGTACCCGCCGGTCATTGGGTGTCAGTGTTGGGAGGAGCAATACCGAAACACCTTTTTGGATAGGGCCTTAGGGATCGGAATGACTGAGGTCTACTTCAAAGTGAACCGAGGTCTCAATAGAGATTGCATGTGGCAATCCAACCCCACGGCGAGTACTCCAAATCCAATTTTGAATTCCGTGCCGCTCTGCCAATCGTTGTTCATGGATATTAGTGGTATAATGATCAATGCGCCAGCCGTGAACCACTATGCCGCGATTTCCAACTCAGCACAGGCTATCTCCATCTGATGACGAAACTGGTCATGGAGTACTTATGAGTAGAAGGATTTTAGCGAGTATGTTTGTTCGTCGCAATCAGCCGACAATTCGGATAAGTCCACTACCTATCCGGAAAAGCACCAGACGGCCGTTTCGCCCTATTGGGGCTCGTCAGTGGTGCGCATCCTTCGGTCCTCTACGGAGGATCGAACCCATGACATGACGGAAGGCCAACCGCTGTCATCTGCATGGCAGGTGCCTGCATGGCAGTGGAGGATGGGTCGGGCTATATCGCAATTAACTAACAATTCGTGATGGTCTGCTACCATCCTCCATGGCTCAGTTGCATAACGCAACGGGCTAGTTGGCACAAGCCACTAGCTGTCATGGGTTCGATCCTCCGTAGAGGACCGAAGGATGCGCACCACTGACGAGCCCCAATAGGGCGAAACGGCCGTCTGGTGCTTTTCCGGATAGGTAGTGGACTTATCCGAATTGTCGGCTGATTGCGACGAACAAACATACTCGCTAAAATCCTTCTACTCATAAGTAGTACAAATTTGCCCTTACGGATTCCATAAATGCTATGTCGATTCATAGCTGCCGTAGCCGGGAAGTCCTGACACCGGAAGGCCAACCGCTGTCATCTGCATGGCAGGTGCCTGCATGGCAGTGGAGGATGGGTCGGGCTACATCGCAATTAACTAACAATTCGTGATGGTCTGCTACCATCCTCCATGGCTCAGTTGCATAACGCAACGGGCTAGTTGGCACAAGCCACTAGCTGTCATGGGTTCGATCCTCCGTAGAGGACCGAAGGATGCGCAACTGTCTGACGAGCCCCAATAGGGCGAAACGGACGTCTGGTGCTTTTCGAGATAGGTAGTGGACTTATCCGAATTGTCGGCTGATTGCGACGAACAAACATATGGTCATGGAGTGTTAGTGTTGGGAGGTGCAACACCGAAACACCACTATTTCGGTTACGGTCCTTGTGATCGGAATGACCGAGGTCTACTACAAAGGGAGCCGAGATCTCAATGGAGATTGTGTGTTACCAGAAGGAAGTTTCGCTCTGCTGGGGCGCGTCAGCGATGAGCTATATCCCAGTTAGGTTGCAAGCCATATCTGTCTGCCACCGTCCCTAATAGCTAGTGCGCATGCTGCTAGTGACCGTGGGCTCGGTCCCTAGTGGAACCGGAGGATGCGTACCACTGATGAGCACCAATAGAGAAAACAGCCATCCAGTGTTTTCCGAATTGGTATAAGGAAAAATGAGCAACGACTTTATATGGGTTAAAAAGCACTGCCTTACAAGTTCCGTTGGGTGGTCCGGTGTAACAAACGAAAAAAGTTATTGAAAACAGTTAGTACATTGGGCGTCAATAGGACTTATCGTTTATGACACAGCCCTGCACTCCGCGTGGTTTCACTGCACTAACAGATGACAGCTAATAAATCCACGGTAAATCCCAGGAGTAGCATGGATAGTGTTAAGTAACAAAACATAAGTGGATGAGTGCGTCTACTAACCAGTTTTTAATAATAGGTAGTGTTTTTTGCAGAAATGACCGATTCAGGGAAAGCTTTCCACGGGTGACATACAAGATTAGAAAAGAAATTACTGTGGCACTCCAAACAGCTGCACTGTTCTAGTTGCACAGTGACCTAAAGTTTGTATTACTGCTGAGTGTAGTAAGGAGCGGAACACATGATGTGGATCGTGCAGAATCAAGTAGGCCATTACCAGATTGCTTCGTAATTGGCGATACAATTCAGTGAATACGCCCAAACGTTTAAATCTCTGCTCATATGGTAGATTGCACATTCCAATGACGTACTTGAAAGCCAGACGATGAAGCTGATCTAGTGCAGTGTTTCAGCCCTGAATGTCAGGCTTGAATTGCGTATGCGAAATGGGGGCGAACATATGCACGGGGTACGTTGGACAATAAAAATGTCCGAACGTCTGTCTTAACAAACCGACGTGTTGGGTACAAGCTTTCGAAGCCTTTTCGGATTTCATAGAACAACGCAGCTAATCTTGAACCAGCACATCCAAATCACGTCCGACGGAAGATCGCTGTAGCAGTTGCGTCCAGACTTGTATGAGTAGTTGATCTGGTGTCGTACGGAAAGTACTGTGCATTTACTCACGTGGAATTGCAGTAAATTGTGGGTTGACTAGTGTCTAGGTCGTTCTGAAGCAGATGCTGGTCGGCATTCCCCTGAATCCTGCACTAAATGTTGATGTCGTCGACAAACAGTAGGAAATTTGAAGCGATCGCCAGTGCCAGATCATTAATAAATACCAAAAGAAATCATGACCCTAGTACTGAGACCTTCGGCACACTACCCTCGACTTCTATGAGGTCAGATAAGGAGCTGCGAACTCCGACTACTTACTAACTGGCGTTCAAGGGTCACCGATCCAGTTAAAATGGAGCTTGGGAAGGAGTATCCGATGATCAAACCATTGAATGCTTGGTTTGTGAGCTAATGAGTCGAATAAGTGAAAGCAAAAGTAAGGATCTATCTAACCCAAGCTTAAGGAGAATGAAGAAAAGATGTGCAGATATCGAAATGAAAACCAGCTGATCGTAACTTTATCTAAGCCATCCAAGTAAGAAAACCGGATCAGGTAACGATTGTGAACAGCCTGTCTGTTTTTTTTGGGGGGGGGGGGGGGGGGGCCGAACGCAATAAGACAGTCAGTGTTACTGTCATTTACGACCTTTTCATACTTTAGCTTTAATCTTACCATACGCGTCCCATACTGTCTTGCTGAAGTCCAAGCCTCTGGATGATCTAATGCCGGTCTGTGGTTCAAACTTGGTGGCAGAACATTCCGTCTCAGACAGTCGTGGAGGAAGTATAGCTGCTCCCGTGTGTAAGCTCGTCGACAGGCAAAGTTTTCCCAACGGCGAGTTTGTTGAGCCGTGGTACACCCGAAGAGCTGTGATACAGAAGCAAATGTTGGTAGCTCAGGTTGTTCGGTTGGTGGTTTGAGTGTTTGCTGAGCTCGGCAGTTTGCTTGCAAAGGTTTCTTTACCACCCGAGGTGACATCATCAGTGCACCTTTTCTGTAGCAGAGCAGCGCAGTACGAAGCGTCAGTGAGTGTGAGTGATCGATCTCCTAGTCGTCAGTCAGTGTGGATCGTTCGACGGGCACATGGCTATCGAAATCGATCTCTGGTTTGCCTCGTAGCGTACGCGCGCGTGACTCTTCGGTTGCCGTCGCTGTTGGATGCATTTGTCCGGCGTTCTGTTCCGTTAGATTTAGGCCACTATTTCGGTGATCTCTCATCCGTAGCGCTGCATATATAACATCTATTTCAACGTATCGATTTATTGAATTGTCTGCAGAATACCAGGCTTCCAAGAACTCTCTAGCTTGCCTCAAATTTCCACGGGCTAAGATCTTTAAGTTCTCTAGGTCGAAGTGGTGGTCTTCTTGATCTTCATGCATGGAAATCAGTGAATGCGGGTCGCGTCTCCGTATGGCCATTATGTGTTCGTTGATGCGTGTTGAAAGTTTCCTTCCAGTTTGCCAGATGTAGTGTTTGTCACGCTCTTTACAGTCAATTTCGTAGATGACATCATTCTGATTGCCTTGTTTGACCTCGTCCTTCGGTCTTGAAAGCAATCTGCGCAATGTACTAGTCGGTGCATCGGATAAGAAGTCTCAAATTGCAAGTTGATAAGGCAAGATTTATTGTTTGCTGGTCAAGGAAACTGCGCATAAAAGTGACCGTTCCAACAGAGGCATATTGGTAAATAATGAGAACATCCGATGGTCTCGGATATTCATGTTCTTGACCAGTTCGACAAACCGAAATGTATCCGTTAGCCAAAACGGAGCCATTGTTTGACTAATATTATATAGTGCTTTTGTCAACTAACTTGCAGTGCTATGGTATGGCGAACTCCTCGTGTCTGGTATTGGTCGCAACGGAATGCCCGGTTTGTGTATCTTAGGGAGACCATAAAGGCGTGAAATCAGAGGCTGTGGGGCGAAGCGACGTGTTTTACCGCGGAGGTAGAAGAAAATGTCTGTTTTCACTTTCCTGACGTGGACCGAAAGAGACTGGATAGCAGAATATTACCGCGTCACGTATATAGAAAAGACACTGGGAAGTTAAGTACACCGACCTCCATAACGAGGTGCCACTGAGGTTGAAACGGAATTTAATTCATAATCTAGTCAGTCGATCGGAAAGAATCTGCGCGCATACACTTACAGAGGAACCACAGCGAATATGCTCCATCCTATGGAAAAATTGCTATCCAGTTCACATGGAGCAGAGGAAGTACACACCAGTGATCTTAACGGTCAACAGAAAAGCAATCTTCCTACAACTTCCGTACAAAGTGGTATCTGCCTATGCCCAGATTGATTGCAGTTCTGATGCGGCGAAGAACGCCTTCTACCACGAACTGAACAAGCTACTACGCAGTGCTACCAGTTTAGATAGTATAGATCCTGCAGGTGAAACGAATGCGCTGATGCCATCCTATGTTTTCCTGATAGCCAGTTGTTTGTGACAGTATGTTGTTGACACAAGATACAGGAGCCTTGATTCTGAATGTTTGTTTAGAGCATGAGGGTTTTACTCTAGGTTTCCCTTCTCTCCCTCTTATTATTCTTCCTTCCGTAGGTCACCATGGTTGTACGGCAGCGAAGCTTCAGTTCAGATGGCTAATGTACTGTCGTTGATGATAACAGGCAGGTTACCTGTGATCGCGCTGCTCCTTTGTCTGTCCCTTTGGATCCACTCTCCCGCTCAGAAGTAGAAGATGATATCGGAAAAGATGATCTTCCTCCAGCCCACTCCAAATTCGGGGGACCTGGTCTTATGGATTATTTACCCGAGTTATCAGTGAAAATGCGGAGCCGGTCCATCATTCTCCCGATCCTCAAGAGGCTCCCGTTCGAAATGAGGCAACCATAAAGGAATCAGTAGGATCTCCTCTATCATCCTTCATAGACTGACTGGCGCTCATAAGAGCCAGATTCGTGAGGAGCAAATCTGGTTTCGTCGAGATCACGACTGCATCAATCACATATAAACTTTACGTCAAGTGTTAGAGCAGCGTCACATATACTAGCGGCCCACCGTTGTCGTGTTCATTGACATCAAGGGTGCTTGCGATTCGGTGAACAGATGTGTTCTACGGGATTGTCTACTAAGTGTGCCCGATAAAAATGTAAATATTATCCGAGCGTTGTACGCGAGTAGCAAAGGCAGAGTGAGGGCTTATGGAAACCTGTCACTGCCCTTCAATAGCTTCAGCGGAGTAAGACAGGGATGCCCGCTGTCACCTTCCCTCTTCAACTTCACCATCAACAAACTCATGGAAACGGCGTTCAAAAGACACGACGTATAAGGTGTGGAGCTGCACCCAGGCGAACGACTTATTGACTTGATGTATGCTGATGACATTGATCAGTGACAGCTCACAAAGGTGTCAAGCAATCCTAGACAGATCAGCACTAGCTGTCCATCGTTTCAGGCTTTGATTTGCACCCTCGAGTGAAAAGCAGTCCTACAAGGTATGCAAAGACCGCCTTCTGCGACAACCCATGGCAGAGATCAGGTACAGTCACTCAGAAATTCTACTACATAGGCAGTCATAACAGAACCTGTGGAATCTAAGACGAGGTCCAAAACCGTATAGCAAAAGCTCGAGGCACTTTTACTAACCTTCATCACCTACCGCGCCGGCGCGACATCACTTAATCTCTGATGGGTAGAGTTTACAATACAGCCAAAAGTTCGACTCTACTGTACGGTTGTGAAAACTAGCCCATTACATCGGCAGACGTAAAGAGGCTAGTTAGGTTCGATCACCGGTGCCTTCGTAGTTTGGCTCATATCTGGTGGGAACACTGGGTGAGCAAACAGCGTGTTCCGCGTCGCGTATTTGGTGCAGGAAGAGTGATTGAACCGCTCAGAGCCGCTATTTCATGAACCAGGCTCCGATGGCTGGGCCACGTGTTGCGCATGCCAGTACACCGACTCCCGTGACGTGCGTTGTTTTCCCACCGCGGGTGTGGATGGAAGAAGAGGAGGGGTGGCCAATCGATGACTTCGTCAAGAGAAATGAAGGTCTTCACTTCGAAGTTGGCCTCGGTTGGAGCCTCTCGGCTACCTGGTTGGGACCCGCAAGACGAGTACGTTTGGCTGGATACGCTTGTTGACATGGCGTTTGCTTTGCTAGTTTCTTTGCCACTCCCCCTCGTGCTCAGCCTCCCTCGCCAACCGCAATCTCTTTTTAGACTACTAATGTAACTTCTTTTTGTGGCACAATAGCCGACTGCTAGCTAACCGGAACGCTGTCCATCCGTTACTGGTGGCTTAGCTAGTGTGCTTGTATTGCGTCTTCTTTCCTTTCTCGTGTATTGCAACACAATAGCTGTGTTTTGTACCTCTAGCTAACGTGTGTAATGAGTATGATGATGTATGGCCCAAATGGAGTTCAAATTAGCAGAGAACGGCTTCAAAGGAGTGGAAGAACAGCAGAGAACAAGAAGGTGGAACTGACAAGATGAAAATCGGTGAGTCAAAGAATGAGAGATTTTCAAACAACCGAAGAGGGCCCCCAAGCGGACAGTGCGAACGCTTCACATTTGGTTGTTTACTTACGGCTGTGCCCAGTAATTAGGCCAATTGGGTACGTTTCAGTGTGATGAAAATGGTGACACGTCCACGACTCCCGTTTGTATACAGAGAATCTTTCATTACGAGTTGGTTCCAAAGGTGGTCAATCGAAATAGAAAAAACGCAGAGATCATGGTAGATTTGAACAAGTCCGCTGTGAACGTGGCTATCCTGCGACTCCATGTCCCTCCCCACCCACAAAACGTAAATATTGTGGAAAAACGTTCCGTAAAGAAAATGACAGTTCGGATCTAACGAAGTTGTGATCACCACAGAAACGATCCCCACTCGTTGTTGAAAGAGCGGGTATAATACGGCTGTTAACAAATGTTCTATGATATTTGTCGTTATTTCAAAAGGGGGAAAGGAATAAAGATCGCATAACTAAAGGAGGTCAATGTTAACAGTTGTTCATCGTGGAGAAAGAATGCAAGATTGCGACGAACAGATGTCCGCTAAAATGTCGCACCGCATGTATAGGATCGATGACTTCGGCTCCCCCGGATGTGGTAGGAAGAACCCACCCAGAACAAAAGGTACTGAGTTCATAGAAAAACGAGCGGCCAACGGGTTTAATGTTGAAAAAAGATACTCAAGAGATGAGCTCCGAAAAGAAAGGTGCACTTTCACGTGTTGTGCTAAAGTACCTGAACAGATCAGAAGGAGTACAATGATAGCTACAACGTCATGAGCTTCGATTGGCTACGCTTAAGAGGCTCACCCCATCTGGCGGCGTAATACAGCTAATTTTGGAAACTGATGCAGCACCGATTTCTCCGAAGAAGTACTTTTCGAGAGTGGAGCGTAAGAAATAATGTAACGAATCTGGAGGCACCGAGTTCCATCAGCTCTTCGCGTAAGCGGTCCGAAGAGTCGCCCGGAGAATCCCGAATTTCCAACAGTAGATGGGTTGGGCAGCAAATCCAAGCATACGGCATTGACGCGTGAGTGGCCAGCGGACGTGGGTGATGTGTGATACTTTGATACGTACCAATTAGCAGGCCAATTATTCTGATCGTTTGTCCAAAAGCAGAGGTCGTTTGTAAAGTTGCAGTCCAATTTCGAGCGCAAAGGTTGCACGCGGTGTGACCGCAGTCCGAGAGATGAGTCAGCTGAAATTACGACAGAAATCCGAGTACAGATTTATTCACAACGTAGTGTGAACAGCGACCCTACTGATCAGTTGCGCAAAAACTGGGCAATGTGTGCAAACTGCACAAATAGCCTTCAGATGGGGATGGGAAGAGGCAAGTGCGAAATCAAGTGTTAACCCGAAATGAGTTACACTCGAAAGTAAAGATAAGTTAATTACCAGTGTGATGCGGTCAACGCCACGTCGGATGTCATGGGCTATGGAAGGCAACAGAGGTCGTTGTACCCGGTCGATAACTTCAGTAGCAAATCCAGCAAACTTGAACTGCCGCCCACTGTATGTACTGCGTTCGCTGTCTTTCCACGAAGGTGAAGCAAAGAAGAGAACTACAAGATTGCAAGAGGCGGTTACTGTGAGGCGACTGAAGATTACTGTACGCTGCATGATATCATAAGGTCTCGCGAGTGCAAACAGATGCAGCGGAGTAGCGTCTTGATCAAATCAGCCACGATGAACAAAGATCTTTACAACTGGTACTCGAGAGGACAAACGGACACCCAAGTTGATCATCAACGATGAAATTGGTTGTTAAATGCCTTGAAACCAAGCTACAAGCGAAGATAAGCAACAGAGAAAGAAAAGAACGTTGGGGTGGAGTGAGTCGAATACACACAGAAACGATTGACTAAATTCTGAGTGGTGTGCGGATGTGACCTCGACTTCCCCAACCACTCCGCATTGACGGTGGAAAAACGAGTAGTCTGATCTGGATGCCACCAAGATAATATTAGTTAGGGGGAAAAGAAAATTGAACGAAACATTGAGCGCTCCATGCTGAATGTACAAATTGTCGTACCGGTGCCAAAGCATTGCCCTTCAAGCATATTCGTTTATCTCAATCCTCGAAACGAGTTTTATCATCTCAAAATTGATGGAATGAGCTTAAGTGCGAAGGTTGCATGAACGGAAGGATAGAAGCAGGTGATCACAACGCTTTGGGGGGCGCAATACGACAAAAGGTGTACAAGTGTGAAGGGAAGAGACGAGCAGGAAATTGACTGCATCACAAATAGTCGCGCAAGTAATAGACTGATCGCCGCAATCACCTCTTGGAACACAACGAAGCGAGCGAAATTAGACAACCCGGAGAGAAACAGGATCAGTCGCACCTAACTAGTATTCAGAAAGAATAGTTGGGACAAAGGAAAAGGTGGGCAAGAGGATGATTCATACCCGCGTTGTCTTCTCAATAGCGCAAGGACAGGGTATTGGTCAGGTATCATGGTCTCTTCAACAGATGGACCTGTGCTAGCAATTATTTGATAGGAGACAGACAAACACTGAGGCCACTTCGCTTCATCAGAGCCAGAAAAGCGGATCGCAGGGCTCCAAAGACGCGCAATGAGTGCTTCACTTGTGCCCAACTGCCTAGCAGAACTAAAGCAAAGTGCTGGCTGACGTCGCAATCCAATCGGATCAAAGACTGACTGCTGCTCCCACCTGACCGCACCCCAATCATTTGGATCAGCTGTCCATGGACATGGGCTGGTGAAATTACAATCCAATCGAGTATCCCCAAGAGCAGAACCTGTTGGGAACAAATAAAGAATGGTACTAAGACCTGACAAAAACAATGAAGGATGTCCACTAATGAGTAGGAGGATTTCTGATAAAATTTTATGCATTGGCACCGGCACCTAACAGGTCAGACACTATAATTCCCAATCCAGGAAAAGCACCAGACGGCCGGGGGTGTTTCGGTGTTGCTCCTCCCAACCTTGACACTCCATGACCGGTTTCGTCGTGTTTTAGGCCCATCAGATGGTGATAGCCTCAGCTGGGTTGAAACTCGGGGGATAATAGTTCACGGCTGACGTCTTGATCACTATACCACTAAAAGCAGTGAACAACGCTTGACAGAGCGGTAAGGAATTCAAAGTTGGATTTGGAGTACCCGCCGGTCATTGGGTGTCAGTGTTGGGAGGAGCAACACCGAAACACCTTTTTGGATAGGGCCTTAGGGATCGGAATGACCGAGGTCTACTTCAAAGTGAACCGAGGTCTCAATAGAGATTGCATGTGGCAATCCAACCCCACGGCGAGTACTCCAAATCCAATTTTGAATTCCGTGCCGCTCTGCCAATCGTTGTTCATGGATATTAGTGGTATAATGATCAATGCGCCAGCCGTGAACCACTATGCCGCGATTTCCAACTCAGCACAGGCTATCTCCATCTGATGACGAAACTGGTCATGGAGTGTTAGTGTTGGGAGGTGCAACACCGAAACACCACTATTTCGGTTACGGTCCTTGTGATCGGAATGACCGAGGTCTACTACAAAGGGAGCCGAGATCTCAATGGAGATTGTGTGTTACCAGAAGGAAGTTTCGCTCTGCTGGGGCGCGTCAGCGATGAGCTATATCCCAGTTAGGTTGCAAGCCATATCTGTCTGCCACCGTCCCTAATAGCTAGTGCGCATGCTGCTAGTGACCGTGGGCTCGGTCCCTAGTGGAACCGGAGGATGCGTACCACTGATGAGCACCAATAGAGAAAACAGCCATCCAGTGTTTTCCGAATTGGTATAAGGAAAAATGAGCAACGACTTTATATGGGTTAAAAAGCACTGCCTTACAAGTTCCGTTGGGTGGTCCGGTGTAACAAACGAAAAAAGTTATTGAAAACAGTTAGTACATTGGGCGTCAATAGGACTTATCGTTTATGACACAGCCCTGCACTCCGCGTGGTTTCACTGCACTAACAGATGACAGCTAATAAATCCACGGTAAATCCCAGGAGTAGCATGGATAGTGTTAAGTAACAAAACATAAGTGGATGAGTGCGTCTCCTAACCGTTTTTTAATAATAGGTAGTGTTTTTGCAGAAATGACCGATTCAGGGAAAGCTTTCCACGGGTGACATACAAGATTAGAAAAGAAATTACTGTGGCACTCCAAACAGCTGCACTGTTCTAGTTGCACAGTGACCTAAAGTTTGTATTACTGCTGAGTGTAGTAAGGAGCGGAACACATGATGTGGATCGTGCAGAATCAAGTAGGCCATTACCAGATTGCTTCGTAATTGGCGATACAATTCAGTGAATACGCCCAAACGTTTAAAGCTCTGCTCATATGGTAGATTGCACATTCCAATGACGTACTTGAAAGCCAGACGAGGAAGCTGATCTAGTGCAGTGTTTCAGCCCTGAATGTCAGGCTTGAATTGCGTATGCGAAATGGGGGCGAACATATGCACGGGGTATGTTGGACAATAAAAATGTCCGAACGTCTGTCTCAACAAACCGACGTGTTGGGTACAAGCTTTCGAAGCCTTTTCGGATTTCATAAAACAACGCAGCTAATCTTGAACCAGCACATCCAAATCACGTCCGACGGAAGATCGCTGTAGCAGTTGCGTCCAGACTTGTATGAGTAGTTGATCTGGTGTCGTACGGAAAGTACTGTGCATTTACTCACGTGGAATTGCAGTAAATTGTGGGTTGACTAGTGTCTAGGTCGTTCTGAAGCAGATGCTGGTCGGCATTCCCCTGAATCCTGCACTAAATGTTGATGTCGTCGACAAACAGTAGGAAATTTGAAGCGATCGCCAGTGCCAGGTCATTAATAAATACCAAAAGAAATCATGACCCTAGTACTGAGACCTTCGGCACACTATCCTCGACTTCTATGAGGTCAGATAAGGAGCTGCGAACTCCGGCTACTTACTAACTGGCGTTCAAGGGTCACCGATCCAGTTAAAATGGAGCTTGGGAAGGAGTATCCGATGATCAAACCATTGAATGCTTGGTTTGTGAGCTAATGAGTCGAATAAGTGAAAGCAAAAGTAAGGATCTATCTAACCCAAGCTTAAGGAGAATGAAGAAAAGATGTGCAGATATCGAAATGAAAACCAGCTGATCGTAACTTTATCTAAGCCATCCAAGTAAGAAAACCGTATCGGGTAACGAATGTGAACAGTCTGTCTGGTTCTTCAGATGTATGCAGTGAGGACAGAGAAGAATAGCCCTACGGTGTGTATTGATCTGAGGAAACCAGTGGGGTAAATTAAGAGGAATGTTATCAAACGGTCGGAAGATCCTTAAGTTCATTGGTAGAATGGTTAGTTAAGTAAATCGGGAACGGGTAAAATTGTGTACTGGTCGATTATGGAAGGAGCGAAGTTGCATCCAGTTACTTGAAAATGGAATAGGCGGAGCTGAGATGGTACGCGATGGGGGAAGTGATGAGTAAAATCCAGAGAAAAAGTAACTACAAATTGGGAACGAAGGTGACAGCCACTGTGCAAGTCCATGGGTGTAAGCTGGAGACAATTTGGTGTGACCTGTAAGAATTCATATCGACGACAACAGGGCTGATGGAATAAGAATGAAAACAAGCAGAGATGACTAAGAATACAAAAGTACCAACAAATTCACCCTTCGCGTCTAAATAGTAGTGCCAGCGACATTCCGCCCTCTGAGCCGATGGGATCAAAGTGGTTACCAGATTTAATACAGTATTGCAACTGCAGACACCGAAATCCGTCCTCGGCTGTAAGGTACGGGCTCCACAATCGTGCCTGGATGGACTGCTTCTTCTTCGCAGTAGACCTACCCGCAGGAATCAGACTGACTCGATCTGATGAAGCAAAATTAGAAGCTTGTTTCGGCCATACGTTCAGTTCAAAAGCAGAAGCAGACAAGCACATGGCTCTATTGGTTGTCCTAAGTGTTCCTGGATCCGCTGATGACCACGCTTCCACAGTCCAAGAGTACTTCCAGTTGTTTGGGTCATTAGACCACCCACAAGCATTTTGGTCGAATGTGCATACGTAAGGATTGGTATAGGCTGGAACGTGGAAGCAAGCGGAAAAACGATAATGTACGGTGCGATCGTGTTCCATAGCTCCCTCAAAAGCCTGTCGAGCTGTGCATTGCAGAAATGGCAGGTACCATAACGTTTGACCCGTTTTGAATCGAACGACATGCGTTGACACCAAGTAAAATGGCACATAAAAACTAATGGTGATGAGGAATTTAAGTACATTGAGAAGACAAAGGGGCCATAACAACAGCAAAAGTGCTTGACAATGATCCGACCCAAGCGAGCTTAAGTAAAGTGAGACAAAAAATAGCATCAGGTGAGACGGATACTTTGTTCGCATGGAATAAGTTCGAGTGGTTCGGCTTGTCATGAGCTTTGAAACGATATCTATGAGGTAGCTTCGCCACACCGTTATAAAGCCACCCTACGAATGGTGGGTCAAGAATACAGTGATGAAGGTGAAGGTCAACTGAACTTAACGGAAAGGATGGAGAACAGAAAATTGCGACATGAGTGAGTAAACACACTACAGAACAAACGTTTGACGCATCAGACAACTCACATGAACACCACAAAAAGAGTGGAGAATGGTGGGAAAAAATCCATACATGTTACATTACTTGAGTATAGCCAAGTAAGAATAAGACCTGGATCCCTAGTATTGACGACATTAGACACAAAAATCGAGATTCAAATGTGTCCTCGTTATGCCTCCGTTGTCGATGCAATCAAAGTAACCTAGTAAAAGAGTTCGCATCGAGTCTAGCGTTGGAAGTACTCGAAAAACGGTGAAACCGGAGTAAGCTGCTACTGATCAAAGCGCATTTCAAGTAAAGTGTAGCCATCGCGTCGAGGAGAGAATGAAGCTATGAGGAGCCACAACTACTTAATTGATCAGAGTCCACCAATTGGTGCTACGCGGTAGTAGAAGGCGCCAAACAACAGTAAGAAGAGTTTACGTAACACGAGAAAAGTCTGAAAAGTGAATGTCTAGTGGAAAAATCTTAACAAGCATCCATCACAGAATTTAGTGAGATGATTTATGATATGGCAGAGCGCACCAAATAAGTGCTTTCGTTCATTCCAAGCAGACAACAAAGAAAACAAGATGATGGCAAAACATGACAAAATGTTGGGTGGTTTGTTGTGCAGTAATCAACTTTCTCGACGAAGAAGGACAGTAAGCGATGGGTCGTGAGCGATAGTTCGCTCTGATGAAACTGCTGAACCCATTTACATCCGGTAGTTAAACGTGATGCAGGATAAAATGAACATATTCTGCACTAGTGGGTTCTAAAGCTGTGCTTGTACGAGTAAAGGATGATGGATAATCGGTTCCGATGCATGCACGCTAAGACCCCATGGAGACACAAAAAGACTGGATTCCATAGGGCCCGTCTGCGCAGTCAGACAGAAAACCTGATTAGCATCAACTGCGTTGTAATTTTCGCTGATAATCGACAGAGCAGTAAGCTGCCATCTGTGCCTACAGTTATTCTGGTCATTCTTCCATCCACACGTGTCGTGAGAAAAAATACAAAGATGCAAGGGAAAAGGCAGCAGTGAGGCTAAGGACCGAAGAAAGTAAGCGTGGCGAGCGGCAGCAACAGTGCGCAAAAAGACCATAGATTAAACTATGGAACGTGACGAATAGTAAAATTACCAGCCAGACAACTTACGTTGTAGCTAAGGAAATGAAGAGTCCACTGGATGCACTACGCACAGCAATGAACGCCGGGTGGAGAACAACAGAGGTAAAGTAACTATGGGCCCAGATACACGTTAGGCAGTATATATATATATATATATATATATATATATATATATATATTTATATATATATATATACATATATATATATATAACCATTCCTCTTTATTTGGTTTGTTCAATTCTGTGACTCCGCTGTATATTCTGTCAAAGGTTGGCTACCGCCCGTCTCAGCCAGACACGTTACAGTCAAATTGGTGCAAACCGGCAAACCCCCACCTTCGGCTGGCCGTGGTTGCAGGTGCGTAACGTAATACGGTCGTAAAACATATGTGTATTATTCCAAATCTTCAAAGGCTGTGTGAGACAGGCCTCAAGCAGCTCCCATTGAGTCTCTGAAATCGCACTCCCGAGTTGGACTTGTTCCACACTGACTTGTGGGTCCGGGCATTGAGCCAAAGGCTCCGGGTGGAATTCCCCAAGCGAACCTCCAGGTACCCCACTGCCTTGTGGATCAGTGTTGAGTCAAAGACTAGAGGCAGGGCACCTCGAACAAAACCACTCTCTCGGAATGGGCAACCGGGGAGTATCAACTGCCCTCCCGACCACGTCGGCAATACCCACTTTGCTTCATTTTTTCTCTCTTCGCCCTTTGCTCTCCGTCTATTGAGCAAGATACTGTCACTGACCTAGCAGCTGCTGCCATTGATACACGCAGCTCTTCCAACAAAAGAACAGTTCCATTTCACATTAGTTCCTTAAAAAGCTGCACTCTAAGTCAGATCAGCCAGCAGACAACACTGACTCTTACTCTTCACTCTCTTGGTATGGATGTGTGTTGTGTCTCCAAAACACGCATTCAAGATAACAGCATTGTGACGAATTTTCGACTCCCTGGTTCTGAACCTGACGACCATGGCTACACTCTTCGCGTCTCTGGTGATGCCGAGTCAATGGCTCGAGGTACTTAAGGTGTTGGTATTGCTCTCAGCAAACATACTGAAGACAATCTAATCGAGTGAATACCAGTGAACAGGCGTATATGCGCGGTTCGACTTAGAACTACTACCGGAGTTAATAAGCAACGTCTGAAGTCAAGGTACCTTTACATCGCCTCAATTTATGCCCCTACTGAATGCAGTTCAGAGGGCGTCAAAGACGATTTCTATCGACAGCTCTCATCTCCTCTTCGCATGGCAAAGAATCCCGACATCGTGATTGTTGCTGGTGACATCAAAGCCCAAATGGGTCCTCTTTCAGATTCTGAACAGCACTTGGAAGGGCGCTCTGGAGTCGGTGCACGCCGAACAGACAATGGTGATTGATTCATGCAACTGTACGCCGATCACAACTTTTACCACAGCAACATTGCTTTAAAGCACAAACGCTCACATCGCTTCACTTGACGCCCACCGAATCCCTCCATGACCTGGACCCAAATTGACCATATTGTCATCAGCTACAGATGGTGCACATCAGTATAAGACTGCCGGTCAATTTGGAGCACGTGCCTAGATTCTGACCATGCTCTAGTGTGCGCACGCTTGGCGTTCACTTTACCCTCTCCAAAGAAGCGCCTGCTATTTGCCTGTAACTTAACTCCCAATCTGCAGTGCAACAAGATAACGAACTAGCCCACCAATTGTCATTGATGAATGAGGTTGGCGAGCAGAACGCTGACTGGAATCGTCTCAAATGTGCCATGAAGAATGCCTTGGACGCATGCTGTGCACCAAACTAAAAACGTAGTAACTGTGAATAGATCTCTCAGGCATCGATCAGCTTGATCGAAGACGGAAACAAGTTCCAATGGGAACTGAGTACCAGCGTGTCGGTAACTCTTTGAAACGACGCATGACAAGGAGTCTTCGAACCGACCGGGAACGTTGGTGGATCGCAACGGCCCGTGAGATGGACAAAGCCAGTGCTATTTGGAACAGCCGAATTCTGTTCTAGCTCACCCGGAACACACGTCCAAGAAAGCTATCCGTTAGCGAGACAGTAGCTAAAAAGGGCACCTGATCCATTCTCAGCGTCGTCGACTAGCCCGCTAAGGGGAACATTTTGAAGAGCAGTTCAGCAGGCCTGCTGCGACACTGCCGCTTGCCGAATCGCCTGAACGTTATGAGAAGATGTGACACCTCTCACTTTGGAGGAGGTTCGAAATGAAGTATTCGTGTTGAAACGAAACAAAGATCCTGGACGCGACGACCTTTCTCCATCTTTGCTGAAAGATGGTGGTGACCCTTTGTTGACTGTACTCGCTACTCTAATTAACAAGATTTGGACACTGAAGAGGTTCCTTCAGACTGGCGACTGTCAATTGCCGTGCCCATCTTCAAGAAGGGTCAGCGCACTTCGTTGGAAAATCATCGAGGCATCAGCCTTGGTTCCGTTGCATGCAAACTCCTCCAGGGTGTCATTCTCCGACGATTTACTGATCCCCGTGAGAACCGAAGCACTGAAAATTAGGCTGGCTTCCGCCCTGGTCATGGTTGTGTCGACCACATATTTACTCTTCGCCAAGTGTTGGAGCAAACACACATACAGACAACAGACGATGGTAGTTTTCTTAGACTTGAAAGCTGTCTTCGTATCTATTGACAGCGCCAGTTTGTGGCACTGCCTATCCATGAAGGGCGTGTCGACTAAATTCGTATCCATTCTTAAGTCTCTCTAGCGTGACTCCCGAGGCAGTGTAAGGGTCTACGGGAAGCTGTCTCCCGAGTTCCAACGACAAGTGGGGTTCTTTAGAGTTGTCCTATATCTCCTTTCCTCTTCAAGGTTGTTATCAAAATGATCGTGAGTGACTCCGTTCTTTCAGACTCTACCGGAGTGGGTCCTACCAGGTGACCGACTGACAAACCTGGAGTATACGGACGACATAGCACTTCTTGGGTCCGACGCAGTGGCTACGCAAACACTGCTGGATAGACTGGCGGGTCGCGCCGCACGCTTCGGCATGTGCTTTGCACCTTCAAAGTGCAAAGTACTGCTTCAGTACTGAATAGACACACCTCCGGTGCTAGTTATCATCGAACAACCACTGAAAGTGACGGATCGGTTCACTTACCTCGGTAGCTGTGTCACCTCTGGTGGTCACATCACTGAGAAGGTTACTTCGCGTATCAGCAAGACCCGTCTGGCTTTCCAGAGACTCAATCATCTATGAAGACGACGGGACATCAGCTTGTCAGTGAAAGGTAGGGTGTATAACACTGCGGTAAGGTCGGTCGGTACATTCTTATTGCTTTTAATCGCACTGTCTTGCCATTGTTGTTTAGTTATTCTTGCGATGTGAGTCGTGGTAACTGGATCCACCGTACTTCGGTGCTTGGGTCATAGTTGATCAACTGAACTGATATATATATATATATATATATATATATATATATATATATATATATCAATGTAGAACGGAGATCGTCGGCTGGTGGCCGATTGGTCTGTGCGTCTGGTTTGCAAAAATAGGGTCACCGACTGGAATCCGCGAAGGTGTAGGCGTCCTCGCGGTAGACTCGGCCCGCGCGGCTGGTGGTGGTCGCGCGGCAGCGAAGCGCCGTTACGGCGCTATAGGAACATGATTCTATGCCTCGATGAGGTTTGTGATGGTGAGATACTGACAGAACGCTGAGTCGCTGCTGCTCAATTTCTAAAGTGGGTTCTGGATACCTTTTCGTGTCGACCACTGAAGGGGAATTGGTTTTAACTCTTCTAGCTAGTGGCCGGGACACATGCGCGTGAACCGATTGACTGCCTCAGCGCATTTCGCGTCGCCTTAAAAGAAATAAATAGTTTATTTTCGAATTCATCGAGGCACACCAAAGCAGGTATTTTATCGAAAGCTTTAGTGAGGATCCGAGTCGTTCTCCTGTACAACTGTGGACGCCTCGGCAATACACCAGTTCATATACCAAATATTAATGAAATAATACTGATATCCTCATGCTTCATCGACCATCGGAAGTGGTGGAAAAAGGATAACCTTATATGCTGCGTACAGTGGGGTGGAAGAGCGAAAAAATGCTACCGCTGACGCCTTCTTTCTTCACCTCCTACACATGCTGCTCTCTTAGCTCCGGTTTCACGGAACTCATCCTATCACCCACCCCAACTGACCAACCGAGCGATTGTCCGGAGTAATCGTATGCCTCCGCGCAAAGAGCTCAACGTCGGATAATGGAACGGAACGGAACTGCATGGACTGTAATCAGAACGAACGCACGACCATCTTGGGAAAGTCTATCCTGTCTGATGGCTCGTCTCTTTTCAAGCGTAATAAGTGTTACCAATCAATCGACAAACGCTCATCCAGTCAGTTGCGAGTTGGGCGTGCGTAAGCACGCGATGACGTAGCACTATCCGTTGGCGCACACAGCAGAAACTCGGTCGCTCATCATCATCATCAAGGTACAAGTTAGTTAGAGGTAGGAAACCCCACAGCTATTGTGCCACACAAAAAATATTGTGCATATGAATTAAGATCGTGGTTCAAGGTGTAGGCTAAACGGAAGGCACAAATAAACTCACAACGTAAACGCCACAGAGGTCGGCTCCTAGCCATGTTAACGTGTATTCAACCAAAGGTGTTCATCGCCTTTCGGACCCCAACCAGGGAGCCTAGAAGCTCCGACCGAACCCAACTTCGAAGTAAAGTCCTTTATCCCTCTTGACCAAATCCGCTTGGCCACCCCTCCTCTTCTTCCATCCATAACCCGGCGAGCAAACAGCGCACGTCGCGGGAGTTGGTGGGCTAGAATGGACAACACGTGGCCCAGCGATCGAAGCTTGATGTGCGATACAACGGTGCTGACCGGTTCACTTCCTCTCCCTGTGCTATAAACAAGGCGTCAAACACGCTCATTGTTCACCCAGTGTTCCCACCAGATACGTGTGAAATTGCGAAGCCACCGGTGGTCGAGAGCTCGGTCGCCAAGGAATTGTTATTGCCGCTAACCAAGGCAAGCTGCATGAGGATGGTGCTAGGCACACGTTCTACTGGGTGGGAAACGCCACCGCAACACCACTTTAACATGGAGTCGGATTTGCATTATACGGCCGCATAAATTGCCGGCTAGTGGAAGAGCGAACTGGCATCAGCTTACAATTGGTGACACTTCGTCTACGCCTCGAGTGAAGTAGGTTTGAAGCATTATTAGAACGTGTGGCTTCACCACGTGTTATCCTAATGACACAACGGATCAGTTATACCCTCAGTTTTCATCCGTGACACGGTCTGTGTCGAGGAACGACCGGTCACTCCTACTGAGTGATTTCAACGTGCGCGTCGGACGTGATACCGAGGTGTGGACTGATGTAGACGGGCAGTATGGCGTTGGCTAAGGCAATGAGAACGGTGACCGCCTGATCACACTGTATGCCGCCCACTGTCTGGCGATTACAGTTTCCAATTGGTTCAAGTGATATGGCTACCTAGACGTATGCATTAGGCGACCGAAATCACCTGTCATTTTCTTCATATCCCAATCCTGTCTTCCTATTCCGCCATGATTCCGATGGCACAATATCTGCACCTCATGCTGAGGTTGAAGTTGCATACATCATGCTTCTTCACTGCAGTTGGGCTATACCGACTTACACGTATACTAGATCATCTTAACATGGATACAAAGATCTTACATTATTTGATTTGCTCAGTTCTGGTATTCTGATGCATATTCCGTGCCAAGTTTGCGTGTGCACGTACTTTCATATTGGTTGCTGGTTGTTTGATATTGCCCGCGCTTGATGTAAATGTTGACAAAGTGTCTGCCTGTCGAAAAGCCGCTACCTCGATTATACTAGCTTCAGGAGACAGATGGAGAGACGGAGTGCACAGTCCTCGGGACCATGCTAAGCTTAACGAGTGGTTTCATCCAATGTGGGACGGGCTGCAGTCCAACAACTGCCTTGTGTACATCTGGTACGCATGATTCCATACTTTGATAGGCGGGAATGCTACTGACACCAATACGCCAATCATCGCACTGTTGTCACCAAACCGATCGGACCGCTTACCGTTTGCGCGCATTGGTGTCAGAGATGAATGCAGTTTTGTCGCGCATGAGGATGGCTCAGCCGACTTAGAGAAGTTTCGCAAATTGGGTCGGCAATTGACTCGAGAGCTTCGTCGCACAGTGCATGGTGGGCAGATACAGCGAAGCAGATAGAATGTCAAGCCGAACGCCATCAACATAAGGAGTACAACGACTTATTGAAGGCAGTAAATGGGCCCACCTTGTAACCGATGAGAGCTCTGTTTTGGGTGCTTCTGCACACAAACTGCAGACATCGTGCGAATATGGCAACAGCACTTCGACCGTCTCTTGGGGAACCATTCGGAAAATGACTGGACTACGTTACAATGCCTGTAACAAGACATGCCGATCGTGGATGAGACGCAGAGAGCACTTACTCATCTACAAGCAAGCAAATGCACCGGGGCGGACGGGGTACTGCCACAAGTGTTGAAACACGGCGAACTCACGTTCTGGATTTCACCAGAAAGAAGAGTGATAAAGTTGTGAAATGACATATTTACGTCTGTGTCTGATGCAACTGGCATAGCATGTTTGCAGTTTTTCCAGACCAGTCAAGTAAAAGTCATTTGGTTGTGCCCCAAACCAACTATCAGCAACATGTTTGACGGCAAAAGTGCCTTCAAACGTCACCCCTACCAAATTTTTTTAAGTCCAGGAAGAGACAATAGTCCGATGTAGCCAGATCAAGTGGGTAGGAAGGGGGCGGACTTGAAAACCCAAGGTTTTCGAGTTGGCAGCCTCAAACCGTTTCTGTTTGTGATTACTGGTCATTTCGGCAGTTAATTCAACAACGCCGTGATAGCCAGTGCTCCTAGTTTCGGTAACACTACACACGTCAATACCTATTGTATCGAACGTACATGCGAGTGCAGCCTGTTGACCTATTTGTATTAGAGTGCGAACGTTGAACGCTGCCAGGGAAACATGACAGCGTGATCTTATAAGGAGCTGTTGGCCATTGGCGTCTATCGAGTGTTACGGGAAGATAGCTTCAGATGTTTCGACCCCAGTTGCATTATGGATGCTGTCAATTAAATTGGGAGTTATAGAAGTACAGGTTAGTAATGTAGGTTGGATTGGGGCAAAGAGAAACAGATGAAGAAGAAAGCTACCAGCAGTAGCCTGTTTTTACTTATCCAAGTTGCTGTATGCAGCGGATAAGGCGACTCTTGAAATCTGCGCGACGATGGATGCAGTATGTGGCTGAATTTTGAAGAAATAATCATGGTCGTACGTGGGCTGAGATGCTGCCATGGAGCGCAGCCCTAGACAGGAAGACGTTTAGGGTCCTCAATGAAAGTCGATGGTTCAAAAGCCTATCCGCAAGGTAGTGCACGTAGGAGCGATTTGAATTTACAGAAATGGATGCCATCCCATTTCAAAGCCCCAAATTGGAGGACCAAGAGAAAGTTTGTCCGACCTCAAACTACTGACCAACCTGGTAGGAGGAACTCTCAAGAGGCCCGGGTGCACCACCAGTGCAGCTCAATGGGTCGAGGTAGGCAAACCGTTGCACCACGTTAAAGTCCAGTCTCGTTGTGACGGATGTAAGCTGTATCGTCCGACAAATGTGGATAGCAGAGTCCAGAAAATGGTAATAAGTAAACTACATAGGGTGGGCAAGGTCAATGAGTTGGATGACAGCTTGATTTTAATATTAATACAAAGGGTTTAATAGTACAACCATCAAGAGATAGCTAGTCATGTAAAGCATACAACCATGACATGAAAGAAGTCAAACCGGGTAGGAAACGTTATGGATATACTTACCATTCACATAGAAAAGAGAGAGGAGAATTCCGAGCGGTAACCACATCTGGAGCAAAGCAAGCAAACGAATGAACAAAGTAGAAATTAGGTCGTGGAAACAAACAGCCATGATGGCAAATAATGAGTTGAAAGCGTGGCTCTTCGAACAACAAATGGTGAAATAATACGAAGTATATATGCGGCAGTAAAGTGTGCATACTCAAGTACGCTGCACTCACTGTCGTTACGCACATGTGATGAGCTACGTAGATTTCTTAGGTACAGCCATATAGCATCCCAGTTCACATTTTCCAGCTATGTCACTTCCACCTATCACTAGACGTAGAACACAGAAATCGGTGACCCAAAAAGTGAAAATCACAAAACTAGCCTCATCTTCGGTGTTCAATGTAACGCTTGGGTGCGACTCCACTCAGAACAACGTGTTTAGGGTTGTTCACCATATCCTATCCGGGACAAAGTGAAACTTGGAGTTTTGAGAATATAAATTAGGCTAGTGAATGAAACCAAGTACTTTGGGTTAATGGGAGACTCCGTTTGAACAGTTACGGCCCTGCAACACGGCCTTATTCCATAAGTAGTACTGCGGACAGCCAAAATGATAACACAAGTAGCCCCAACACGTGCCGTGTTTAAGGATGGAACGAGACTAGTTAAGTGGATCGGTTCATAAGTCAATGTTGTGGCAACATCAAAAATGTGTTTGGAAAAAGTGTAGGCATACTTCTCATCTAAGGTACAAAAGGAAAGGTCAATTGATCTCCGCTACTTCAAAGTAGCCGGAACAACACGCTATTCTTGGATTTTTCGAAAGCATTGACACGGTGCTGTGCTCGGGGCTATCGCATGAACTGAGCTCTTACGGTGTACCTGGTCGTGCCCTTCAATTAGTGCTTATATTCTTGGAGGGAAGGGCACTGAGTACGCGTGAGTCGCAGTTTCACATATAAGCAAGCTGATTTCCGCGGGATCCCACAAGGCTCAGTCCTTGGACAGCTGCCGTTCTCTATTCATGTAAACGATCTCCCTGGAGAACGTGGGGTATCACTGCTATTATTCGCTGATGAACTGGAGCTGTGGAACAGTGTAGATGCCCCCGGGAGTTCTGAGGCTACTCAACATGCCCTAAATAGGTTATGGGACTGGTTAACATTGTGGCTACTGCCCATAAATCATGGAAAGCCTAATGTTTTTGTATTGCAGCAGCTTGCTCATCTTCGGGGTACGTGCTCAATGGGGTCGAACTCCCCCTTGTCTCTAATCAGGCCGACCTAGGCGTCGTCCACTCGGCGATTTTAAACTCGGGCGACAACTGGAAGAAGGCTACAAGTAGGGGATACCATATGTTGGTAATACGCCGTTTTTTCGGCTCCATGTAAAATATTGCGTCCAGGCTTGCCCGCTCTGCTTTGTCCTAAAATAAAATAGACTTCTAGAGTTTTGCGAGTGGGTACTAGGTTGGTTGATAGGTTACGGGGATAGACGTACCATGAGCGTTTAGTTAGTTTGGGTAGGCATTCAATGCACTACCTCAGTTTAAGAAAACCTGATCCACACTTACTGTATTTTAGATGGGAGGGTTGGGTCTGAATTGTCAAGGTCATCTAATCCGGCCAGGTTGTCTGGTCTTTGCGACCATGCTACGAAGCAACACATGCCACGATGACCGCATTAAGGCGGAAACTCGGTTACCATGTCGGTATTAAGCGCTGGAACTCGTTTCTAGGAAATGTGGTCAGGGAACCTACGGTTAAGGGTTTCGTGCGTCAGTCGGACACTAGGGTATCGACAGAAAACTATTTCCTTTTCCTGACCATGCCCAGCTTTCTACACGGATTGTATTTCCTGTACTTTCCTTCACTCTTTGGTAATATCCATCATTCAAATGACCATTATGTCTTCCACCCTCTTCATAGCACTCGCTAACTTCACGTGAATTGCACAGCAAGGGATGCCATTGCAGGAAAGGTGGGCAGTAAATGGCTGACCAGGGTGTGGTTCTGATGTTTCGTGTTAGACCTCAGAGCATCATGTCAATACCTGGCTCAAGGATTCGTTCCACCTAAACATGAACTAAAAGCATTGCAGTAGGAGATACGATTGTAATCTATCTCCACCATAAATATGGCAACAAAAACGACAGATGCAGAACGCTGGTCTGCGTAAAGTCGAAAATTCGGTCATTTAGTAACACAAAATACGGATTTAAAGCCAAAAACATCACGAAGTTAGCTGTCTCGGCTCTCTAAAGCTGGTTGTGCAGCCGTAACACACCCACGAGAAGAGATCGAATATGGCATCCGCATCGAAACAATTTTGCAAAATGTTTGTCAGTTCGTTGGTTCAAATACTGTGCAGAATATGCAAAAACAATAGGAATGGGCAACCAGTCCAAAAAATGTATCACGAGACGAGCAAAACAATGCATATGAGAAACATGGCCCATTAGTTGAATTTAAAGTTCATAGGTACGCGCTCGGGTGACCGAGGCAATAATAATGCAGTCATACACCCCATATGAAGGATTCAGAAAGTTGTAACGAGATCAATTCTTAGTCCGCTGTATATTAAAGTGTGAAGTCGCAACATTTTTTACCTTTGTTGATAGGATACGCTACAATGAGCAGAAATCAAGCGATTGGCTAGGTCCAATACCTTCTCCAGTTGTTGCCATTCGCCTTTTGTGCTGGGATAGTAAGCCGCTGCATTGTATTCTAACAGCGGACGAACCATGGCGACGTAAAGCCCGATAATTTCCTCAGACGAAACCTAGAATGTCCGATCCGGTAACCAGAGCATGAGGAGGCTGGAACAGTGGACTTTGTGCGCATTATCAGACAAATTCAAATTCCACCGGTGTAATACTCCAAGATGTTTCACCATTGCAGAAGGGAATGACCGTCGACTACCGAAACTATGGCTGAACGTGTTGCCACACCCATCTGCAATGTCTTTCAGCTGTTATTGAAGGCTGGTCGTTTATCCATCGACTGGAAAACTGGGATCGTAATGCCTAAGTACAAAGGAGGAAATCGCCAAGACCCTGTGAACTATCGTCCCAGCTGCTTGACATCAATTGTCTGTAAAGTCGTGGAAAAAATCCCCAGATGCGCTCTACAGAAACACTGCGACGAAAATAACATCACCTCTACCCAGCGTGATTTCCAGAAGAGACTGTCCTGCTCTACCAACCTGCAAGTAGCAAGAGAAAAGTAGGCGAGGTGAATTGACGCCGCACAACGCATATATGTGGTTTTCATCGATGTTAGCAAAGCGTTCGACAAAGACTCATACCAGCGACTACTTTGGAAGCTTATGGAAATCGGTATTAATGGCAGCTTTCACTCGTGGATTGCCGACTTTTTGGAAGGACAGAGCATGCAAATGTGAGTAAACGAGACGCTTCCCAAGCCAGTGTTTATGACAAGCGGTATTCCATGGGAATCCTTCCTTCGACTTGAAATGTTCAAGCTGTATATCAATAATCTTTATGCAACACACCAAACCGAATGCTCTATCTATGCCGATGAGCTTAAGCTGTGGTCTGAAGTGCCTGATCGACTACGTGTGACCCTTGATCTGTTGCATAACTGACCCATCAAGTGGGGCCTACCAATAAACTACGAAAAATGCTGCGCCCTATCGATCGGGGCTACCGAGGCACTTGGAACTTACCATTGGTGGGTTCCTTCTCGAACACGCGCTCAGGAGAAAGATTTAGGCGTAATAAAAGCCTGATTTAAAAACCACACAGGATACACTAAAAAAGGTTGCCGCTGTAAACAGGATGTGGTGTGCCCTAAGAAGATCCTACGCTTGAATGACACCGAAGATCTTCAGGCTCCTACTTACCTCCTATGTACGACCCACTATAGAGCATGGGCCACCAGCTACATTCCCAGACTCTGTTTAATGTGCTTTACTCGAAAAGGTCTAGAGGCGTGGCTCCAAGTCCGTTTCCGGTCTTCGTGATTTTCCATACTCCCTCCGGCTTCAAGAGCGGAATCTGTTCACCATGTAACACCGTCGCTGTCGAGGAGACTACATCTTTAAGAGACTCATACTAAGAGGGGAAGCTGGGGTAGTGAATGGCTGGAATCGTCTACCGGTGACTGTTGTTGATGCGACGACCGAGGAAAGTTTCAAACGACTCTTAGATACTCATCTACGCAAGACATGAAGGCTGCGTAGTCCAACCGCGACTGCTCAAGTTCCGAGGAATACCGGGTCGCGTTAACATATGTGCTCTTAGTGCGGAACTGGAAGTGATGGGGCTAACATGGGTCCTCCCTTCTGCTCTCTACAACGCAATGAATGAACTCAGTGAAGGGAGAGGAAGTATATTTGTGAAGCAGAAAGGCGCGGAAATACGCGACATTTCGAAGCGTTAAACGGGAGGTTGATTTCCATGGGAGCACTGGTGCCAACGGTTGAGGTCCCTTTGAAGTGCGCGGGTATCCTCCGGGCCATCAATTCTGTGCCCTAGTTTGGCGTCGTAGGCATTTATCAGCAGCGAGGACTCGACTTGTGTTGTGACATTGTCAATGAATGATAAGATGTCCGGTCCGAGAACAAAGATACGGAGGGACAGCGCTCTGTCGACGCATCCGCGGACGGTACGATGGTGGAGGTAGTTCCGGATCCCGTCTATCGAGGCTTCAGACAGCAGCCTGTGCTTTAGGATGGTGCGAACGACTTTGTCAAAAGTTTTGGCGAAATCCAAGGAGATAAGGTGCGTTTCTAGACCGGTGTCAGCAGCAGTTGTCCAGCTATCCCGGGTGAGTAACAGGTTATTCAGGCATGACCGTTGCCGACGGAAGCTGTGTTGGCAATCGGAAAGCAGCTGCTGAGCCTCAATGTGATAATCGATTCCATAACTATGGAGATCGTAAAAAAGAGGGTTATTAATAACCCGACCAATTGGTCGGTCTTGGACAGTCTTTACGCGCGCGACCTTTGCAAAATGGGGTAATGGTACGGCATTTACCCTGGTTGTGAACTTCACCATGCGCGAAGAAATCGGCGAACAATTCTGCTGATGGTAAAGCTAGAGATGAAAGCAGCGTTGACACCCAAGCATTTCTCAAACGAATGGTATCCATTCTATTCGACGAACGTGAGCAGGGCATCAACAACGTCGCAGACTTCAATCTAGGTGGAAGGTAGGCAGATCTTACGAAGTTCCGCTCCCTTAAAGTCGTCTGTCAAGACGAAGAAGAATGCCGCCGCATTCCCAGGCGCGTACCTCGCCTTAAGAGTGAAAGATTCTCCGTTTTAAGAGACCTCTGTCCAGAAGATCAAAATGAAACTAGCTGTCAATGAGTTACGCACGCGTAGAGCCAATGGTGTAACTGATCTTCATATAGTGGATTTTAGCGTGGTGAAGAGAACACCGAGAGCACGCTGGCGGCCAATTCCTCTGCTAACCAGCCCGCTGGCGCAGAGGTCTGCAAGTAATACTTGCCAATGTACGCAGCCTCAAGAACAAAGCTGATAAGATTCCGCTTCTCATCTCTGAACATCACCCTGATATATTGACGTTCAAAGAGAGTTGGCTGTTCTCTGAGGTCTTGAACACATAAGTCAGCATCGCAGGATATCAAATCACGCGAGCTGATCGTACTGATGGGAGGACCGGAGGGGGCTGATTCACTACTCGAAAGACTGCCTCGAAGTTCCTGTCGTTGAAGAGTTCTCTGACAATAACGCTGCCACTGAAATGCTTTGATGCCGGATCCATGATGGTTACCAAATATTCACAATTGGCGTAGCCTACAGAGCTCCCTCGGGATCAGATTCTCGTCTCCTTAGCTCGATCAAAAGCAATGGCAGAGGCAGAAACTGTCTGCTTAAGGGTGATTTCAAAGTACCCTATATCAGTCGGAATCTTCTACTTTGTAATCTTCCACAAGATGCCTTCGAGAGGGGGCTTCTCGGCACTGCATGAATGCAATTTAATTCAACACATCTCTACACTAACGTGGATGCTCCCGGACTAGACATCAACCAATAGTTCTTGATTTGGTGTTCACTCCGATGCCCCTGACGTCGGTGACTTAGAGACCCTTCAACCACTCGGCCGAAGCGACCATTCAGTAGTCTCCTAGTGGACACGTCTTACCCCCAATGACTATGTTGCGGGAAGCATGGAAGATTGGAGTATCCCACAGTCCCTGAGTGTCGATGAAGCAAAGGATCTACTGCTGCCCAAGATGACGTCGATCAGCGAAAAAGCCGTCCCGATGTCCAAAGGTAGACCGTTCTACAAAGGACCAAATTGGATCAACCGAGAACTGAGGTACTTACAGAACAAACGGCGTAAACTCCAGAGTATACCACTGCCCTCGGATTACCTTAAGTACAAAGAGGTTGGAAACCTGTGCACTGAAAAAGCGGCAGAAGCGAGCTCAACAATATTTAGCTGTTCAATCCCGAACGTGCCCGAAGCTCTCATACACAGGGCGAAATATCAAAGCCGGCATGGGTATCCCTTCTCTATCTGCCAGTGGAGAAAGCACATCATCATCATCATACACATCAGCTAGAGGTCGGGAAACACCTCAGCTACTGTGCCGCAATACATAAAGGAAAAGGAAAATAAATACAACAGTTGCATGCCAGCTGAGCTACAGCAACGGATAGGCATCGTTCCGATAAGCTATCAGTCGGATACTAGGCAAAAAGAAAAATTATTAGGTTTTACGCTACGAAACGAGATCGTAGGTGGATGGGGAGACTAAAAGAGATGGGGAAGGACAAAGAAACTCATAGCACGAATGCCACTGAGGTCGGCTCCTTGCCATGTCAGAAAGTGTATCCAGCCAAACGTGTTCACCGTCTTTTGGACCCCAACCAGGGAGCCGTGACGCTCCAACCAAGGCCAGCTCAGAAGTGAGGGCCTTCATTCCTCTCGACCAAGTCATCGCTTGGCCACCCCTCATCTTCTTCCATCCACATCCCTGGTGAGCAAACAACGCACATCGTGAAAGTCGGTGGGTTGGCATGCGTAACACGTGGCCGAATCATCGGAGCTTGGTGAGTGAAATGACGGTGCTGAGCGGTTCAGTTCCTTTTTCTGAACACACGCTCGTCACTCACGCGTTGTTCCCACCGGATGTGAGCCAAACTGCGAAGGCACCGATGGTCGAACGTAACTAGCCTCTTGATGTTCGCCGATCTTAGGGGCCAGGTTTCGCAACCGTACAGTAGGGTCGAAAGTACCGCTGCATTGTACACTCTACCCTTCAGGGCGAGAGTAATGTCGCGCCGCCGCCATAGGTAGCGAAGGTTAGCAAAAGCACTTCGAGCTTTTGCTATACGCTTCGTGATCTCGTCTTCGATCCCAAATGCGCTGATACAACTTCCCAGGTAGTTGAATTTCTGAACGACTTCTAGCTGATCCCCACCAAGGGTCAGCGCAGGAGGCGGCCCAGACCAATCTTGGAGGAACGCTTTGCATTTCGATGGTGCAAAGCAAAGCCCGAAGCGGCTGACAGCCAGTGATAATCTGTCCAGCGCGGCTTGGCACGTCTGGGAGCTGTTACAGATGAGGGCAATGTCGTCTGCATACTCCAAGTCAAGAAGTCATTCTCCTGGGAGTAGCTCCACACCTTCCAAGTCATGTCCTGTAAATGTAACCTCCATGACTTCGTCAATAGCGAAGTTGAAGAGGAAAGGTGACAACGGGCATCCTAGTCTCACACCGCTGGAGATATTGAAGGGTGGCGACAGTTTGCCGTAAGCCCTCACTCTGTCCGTGCTACGCACGTATAATGCTTGGATAATATTTACATATTTCTCGGGCGCACCTTTCCTGAGTAGACAATTCCAAAGGGCACATTGATCAACCGAATCGAAGGCACGTTTGATATCGAGGAACACGACTACGGTGGGCCACCAATATGTGTGACGGTGCTCCAACAACTGACGCAAGGTGAAGATGTGGTCGATGCAGCCACGACCCCAACGAAACCCAGCTTGCTCCTCACGAATCTGGCTTTCACGAGCGCCAGGCAGTCTGTGAAGAATTATGGAGGCGAGTAATTTGGAGGCGATGGAGATCACACTGATTCCTCTATGGTTACTGCATTCCGAACGCCAGTCTCCTTTGAAGATGGGAACAATAACGGAGCGGCTCCAGTTGGTTGGGACAGTCTCCTACTCCCACAGTTTCACTAGTAATTCATATAAAGCATCAACAAGAGTACAGCCTCCGAATTTGAAGAGGGTTGGAGAAAGATCATCTGGTCCCGCGGCTTTGTTCAACTTCAACAGTCCGATCTCACTTTCGACTTCTGAGCGAGGGTGGATCCAAAGGGACAGCCTACGGAGCAGGGCGATCACTGGCCGGCGAAGAATCGAACAATTCTAGTCGATTAAATTGCTTTTCAAAATGCTCAGCCCAACGCTCCAAACGTTTCGACAAATTGTGGATAGGCTGTCACGTATAGTTTCACTAACACCGGGTCTCCTGTTGCAAGTTTCCCGTATCAGACGGAATAACTTACGATGGTTGCCGAGGGCATCGGCCACTTCCATCTCTGACGCACGAACAGACCACCAAAATTCGCGGTCTCTCTTCAGGATAGCGCGGAGTTTTGCCCGGAGCTCTTTGCGAGTTTCACTGTGGTTGCTTCCAGCCGGGATATGCCGGCGAGCGTCGTAAATTCCAGAGACCGCAAAGAGACCCAATATCCATGTTGGCTATTAGACATACCACATGAGGATTTGCCTGCTGCTAGTAAGGTCTGGCGAACATGTGACCTGTGACCATCAATTGTCTCCAGGGAGCGATTACTCAACTCGAATGTCAGCGTACTTTGATACGCATTCAGAACAGCTGGTTTTGTCAGTTGGCTGGTGTCAATGCGCTCACATCGTCGTCGTGGGCGTCCGCCAAAACGCATCCGCATGTCAGCACATACAAGTGCATGATCGGTGTCCCCACATGTGCTCCAAATCGAGCGACAATTCTGGATGCAGCCTCTCCAGCGGTAGCTGATAGCAATGTGATCGATCTGCGTCCAAGACTGGTTCGAGGCTGGTGGGCGCCAAGTTACCCTCCGGCGGGTGCTGTGTCGGAAATTAGTGCTCGCAAGAAATAAGCGAGCATCCTCACACAAATGAAGTAACCGCTCACCGTTATCATGACCGGAGCCTACACCGTGCTGACCGCCCAGATGCATTTCATCAGTGGACAGCTTTCCAACTTGTGCGTGAGTGAAGAAGCTTTAAAAGGACTGTGGCTCTCACGCCTACCTGATCCTCTTCCTGTAATGCTCGTAGCGTACCCAGATAGATCACTCAAAGAGCTGGCCATAGCCGCAGACCCAGCATTTGAGAGAATCCCTCAGCACACGAAGGCATCCAGTAACATTTTCGCCACATTAGCTGATAAAGACTTGAGTAAGAAAGCGTCCGTGCAAGCAGACCCCAGAGACGAAGAGATAGTCATGCTTCGCCGTGAATCAGCAACAGTACACAAGCACACGAGAAGCCCATTAGGCAAGTTTCCGATGCCAGACGCACGTTTTCATCAAGTGCACGTCGACCTCTCTGCCGCCTTCGAAAGGCTCTGTGTATCTACTGACCTATATCGATCGATTTACTAGATGGCCTGAGGCCGTCCCCATCCCAAATAGTTCTTCGAAAACGGTAGCGAAAGCATTACTGGAGCGCTGGGCAGCTCAATACCGCTGTCCCGTCATCGTAACTACCGGTCGAGGGTCACATTTCTCGTCGACATTTGCCACGCTGCTTAAGGATTTAGGCTGTCGCCACGTTCAGATGACGGCGTATCATCCGGTTGCTAACGTAATGGTGGAGCGTTTTCACCGCCAGTTGAAGGCAGAGCTACGAGCGCACGCAGATTCTTCATGATCTGAAACACGTCTTCTCGTCCTCCTAGGCTTAAGAAACACGATTAAACCCGATTTCGACGCAACACCAGTGCAGCTAGTCTACGGTTGCACGCGGCGGTTGCCCCGACAGCTGGTAGCACCAGCCCGTCTACTTCCTCTTTTGACCACGGAAGTTACACCGATCGACTGTATCACCAGATGCGTGAGCTACGTCCACCCGCTCCTCGATCGCAGAAGACACCAGTGTAGATGCCCGAGAAGCTGTCTACCTGCTGGCAAGCCCTTCTTCTCTTCAGTCACCGTACATAGAACCCTTCAAAGTGCTACACCGCGCGAATAAAACGAACACTATTGACCGCGGTGGCTGGGGCGAAGTCGTCGCCATTGAGCGTCTAAAACCCGCCTTTATGAAAGAAACCACCTCGCCTACTTCGTCTAGTAGTGCTTCGTGCGAAGTCACAGCTCACCGCACCAGCTTACAGAATCCTAGTGCAGTTCAACCAGACCACGATTTCGGTCTATAAGCTCCAGCCGTCCCGACCTCTCCCGAATCTAACCCCCCGCCTCCCACGACTAATCGCCATAGTCTGGAGGTGCGTAAGCCTGTTCGTTTCGCTATGTACAGTGCAAATACGTTTAGCTTTGTAGATATTGTATATATTTGCCTCATATTTGGTCGAGTAACGTTTCGACAACAAACACAAAAATCAAAAACCGAAATACCTTTTTGCTAAAAAATAAGCAAAAACAAATATTTAAACACGCAGATCATTCGTGAGTTCTTTCTGGCGTTTCCTGCACGTGTTTTTCTATTCTCTCGTCTCTACAAGCCCCAACCCTTCCCTTTGACCGACTAGCTTGCACGAGCAATGTTTTCGAGGACCCTGACGCGAACGCTGGTCGTTTATCCGCGGGACGGGTGACGCCTCTTCGCAGGACAATGATCGCTTCCTCGCGCGACGTGGGTCGCTTCTTCCTGGGACCACGGTCGTTTCTTCGTGGGACGATTGTCGTTTCCCCTTGGAACGAGGGTCGTTTTGGCTCGGGCGGAATGCGACGGGGGGAGAGATCACTCCCAAACGCACCGTTTGACAGCAGCGGATGTTGAGGTCCTGTCCGCCTTTTTCTGGGCTAGCCAGTTTGTAGTCCGACAAGCCTGCTCCAACGGCTCGCCGAAATGCACCCTGCCATGCAATCAATAAATAATAAATACCAAACGGCACAGCAAATACTAATTGTTGGCTATATTTACTTCCGAACACGAACAGATACTCCTTTGTATACGTATACCTTTTACGAACTTCGATCCACGGCCATTTTTGATTTCGAAGGCTCCCTCGTTCGGCCTTCTGAAAGGGGAGCTCTGTAGCAACTCCAAAGTTTTTTTTATTTTAAGTACACTGTTACTCAAATCGTACAATATTGGTTTTTGTTGTAATGCCGACCCTACGGCCATTTTGCCCGCATCCGGCTTATCACTTACGTCCACGGTGAGTTTCGAAGTACACTCTCGTTGCTTCATCCGTTTTTCGTTCGACTGTGGCCTTTCTCGAATACAATGCATTGTGTCCGTTTTCCACACAAGAGCAAGAACACTCACGGACTAGTATACACTAGTCCTGCACTATAAAAGCCGAGGACACTTTCGCCCGTCAGCAAACTGCTCTATCTTCCAGAGTGGTAAATGACTTGAATAGTCTGCAGAAACACGTTAATGGTTCGCAGAGGGAAGTTTCAGGCGATTGCTAGACAACTAGCACACATTCAGATTCAGATGGACTGGAACGAAAGGCAAATCTCTTGAGTGTTTCTTCTTGAGTAAATCGTTGAGCCAGGAAATGATAAGGTGCTAGTTCTTGATAGATCTAAAATGAAACACCCGAAACAAACCCTGATCAACCAATTACTGCCCACGTTTCCAGCACTAGAAGTCCGCGCTATGTTACGTGAAGTAAGAAAGAAGTAGAAAGTAAATGGAAGATAAGGGGGAATGAAAGTCATTTACATGAAGAACAACACCAACGAGTGGGGAGAATGACAGAAGAACTAAAAGTTTGAAGATGGATATGGTCAGGAGAAGGGAAAGGTTTCGTGTTGCAACCCAAGAGCGTCTAACTGACGCTCAAAACCCTTTACCGTAGGTTCACTGACTATACCTTCTGGAAGAGAGTTCCAGCGCTCGATAACTCTACGCGATAACCGAGTTTCCGCCCTGATCCGGTCAGAACGCGGCTTGTGTAGCTTCATGGGATGACCGCGAAGACAAGGCAACCTAGCCGGGTTAAATAGCCAGCTCAAGTCCGGTCCAACCTTCCCTGTTAAAATGCGGTAAGTAAGGATTAGGTCTCCTCGAAGCCGTCGGTAGTGCATTGAATACATACCCAAGCTAAGTAGACGCTGGGGGTACGATTGCCCCCGTAACCCTTCGACCAATTTGGTACCTACTCTCAAAACCCTCTCAAGCTCCATTTTATCCCGAACAAGGCAGGGTGTTCAAGCCTGGACGCAGTATTCCAGATGGGGCCGGACGAAAGCTGAGAACAGCTTCACAAATATGTCGGCAGTTAAGACCCCGAAAGGACGGCGTATTAACCACAACATTCTGAAAGCCCTACTAGCGGCCTTCTTCCAGTTGTCACCAGAATGCAAAGACGAGGAATGAACGACACCTAGGTCTACCTGGTTGGAGACAAGGGGGAGTTCGACCCCACCGAGTAGGTAGCTCGAAGGCGGGAAAGTTGCTCCTATACGAAGGACGGAACACAGTCTGATTTATGGGCAGTAGTCACAAAGTAGGCCAGTCCCAGAGTCTGTCCAGTGCACGCTGTATGGCCTAAGAACCCCCAGGAACATTTACAACATTCCATAGCTTAAGGTCATCAGCAAACAATAGGGATGATACTCCAAGCTCTCCAGGTAGGGTCCTGCTGCTTATTTTAACGATGACGATATCCGAAGGTGTGACGCCTCTGGAAAGCAAGCAACCACCTTTAAATCTTTCGGAACCGATGGAGCTGACAAAGGCTCTACTCTCAATATCCCAATGATAAATGGCTCTAATTAGAACCACGAATCGGAGCGCGTCGACATTGCAACGATACTAAAGATGCTAATAATGTAAGAGCAGAGATTTTCAATCTACTTCGCGTAGTAAAAGTGATACAGAAAAAGCACGGATAACGAGTAACAAAGAGGACCTACGTTGGCGCCGCCGTCAGCAATCGGTTGGGAAACAATGCAGTTTGGTGATGCCTAAGACTGCGATTAGCAAACTTCAAGTTCAAGTTCAGGTCAGGTCAGGTCAGATGGACGATAGAGGCTTCCGCCTAACGAGCGTCCAGTTCTTGTGCCGGTAAGTGAAGCGACCCCCGGCACTTCGACGTTGGATTGTCTCTTCTTGCTTCTGCAATGGAATGAAGCAAGAACAAGAGCAATCTCTGCACTTTCATATGCCAGCATCAAAATACACTACATATTAAAGTACAACTACAATATCTCAAGCGGGACTGGAACGATAAGATGATCCCGTGAGGGTTCCTTCTTCTGCGGGTCGTTGAATCAGGAGTTGGCGAACTTTGAAATACTGATGGACCTAAAACAAAGACCGCATCACACACTGTCCAAGTTGAAGTTCAAGTTCAATTTGGACAGGAACGGTAGGAGAATTCCCATGTGTGTTCCTTCTTCAATGCGTCGTTGAACCAGGATGGAGTTAGCGGGAGCGGTTTGGAGCCGAGAGGAGCCACGTATCCTGCCTTAGCAGTCCCTGCTGGGTCGGTTACGTGAAGTAAGAAAAAGAAAAAAGTAAACTCAGAAGGCCAAAGGGAAAGTGGGAAGAGCTAAGCAAGTAGAATGCCAAGATATTTAAGCCATAAAAAGGAACTGTAAATTGATGGTGAGTCAGTCAGGAAAATGAAAGGTTTGCTGTTGCCAAGCAAGAGCATCGAGTTGGAGTGCAAAACCCTTAACCGTAGGTTCCCTAACCACATGATCTGGAAGGGAATTCCAGGGATCTATAACTCGGCGCGACAGACGAGTTTCCGTCCTAATCCCATCAGACCGTGGTTTATGCAGTTTCAGTGGGTGACCGCGGAGACTAGTTAACGTAGCGGGACTAAATAGCCCTGACAAGTCCATGCCAATCTTACCCTTCAAAATACGATAAGTGAGAATCAGGTCCCCTCTTATCCTTCGGTAGTGCATGGAGTACATACCCAAACTGAGCAAGCTTTCAGGATACGTCTGTCCTCGTAGACCCTGCACTAACCGAGTGCCCACTCGTAACACCCTCTCCAAGTCCATTTTGTCTCGGTTAAGACATGGTGGACAAGCCTGAACACAATATTTCAGGTGGGGTCGGACGAATGCCGCAAATAGTTTCACAAACAACTTGGCCGTTAAGACTCCGAAAGAGCGGCAGATAAACCACATCATACGAAACCCTCGACAAGCAGCCTTCTTCCAGTTGTCTCCAGAATGAAGTGCTGATGCGTGTACGACTCCTAAATCAACCTGCTGAGTGACAACAGGGAGTTCACCACCGCCGACAACATATCGGGTGGGAGGATTAGCAGCTCCGATTCGGAGAACAGAGCACTTCGCCCTATTTATGGGCATCAACCATAAGATAGACCATTCCCAGAGCCTATCCAAGACACGCTAAATTGCCTCAGGACCCCCCGGGATATCTACAATATTCCAGACCTTAAGGTCGTCAGCAAACATTAGTGATGACACCCCTAGCTCTCCCGGCAAGTCGTCTACATAGATCGCGAACAACAATGGCCCCAATACCGAGCCCTGCGGAACGCCACTAAGGACAGCTTGCCTGAGCGGAAGGCTACGCCCCACCCGTACGCACTGTTCCCTCCCCTCAAGGAAGGCAGACACCCATTGAAGGGCGCGACCAGATATCCCGTAAGATCTCAACTTTAGTGAGAGCCGAAGATGTGGAACAGTGTCAAAAGCTTTCGAAAAATCTACGAATAGCACGTCTACAGCGTGGCCACTGTCTACCGCTTCGGCCCAGCTTTCACGAGCTACAAGTAAATTAGTCTGACATGAAAATCCTTTGCGGAATCCATATTGCGCTGAGAAGGTTGAATTGATTCAGGTGGTTCTCCACTGAATCCCTTATCAGCTTCTCGAACAACTTGACTACTACGCTTGTCAAACTGACAGGCCGGTAGTTCGCGGGTAGAGCGCTGTCACCGCCCTTAATAATTGGACAGATGATCACCTCCTTCCATTCCGAAGGTAGGCTGCAGTTGTCCAGCGATATTGAAAATACGCACGCAAGCGGACCACTCAGCTCAGTGGCCAGTTCATGCAACAGCTTCGGATGAATTGAATCAGGACCGGAAGCTTTAGAGGGATTAATGCCTTGCAGTAGCTCGAAGACCTGAGTCTCCGTTATGCTAAATTCAGCTAAGCAAGAATCCTCTGGAACGCTTGAAACCAATTCAACCTGTGGTAAAGAGGCCTCTCGAGCAAAGACCGGGGTATACTGATCACTCAGTATACAAGCATTGTCATAGGCAGCTTGCGCACGGGTCCCGTCTGCTAGCAATAAAGGCGGTATAGACAGTTTTGCCCCTCTGCTTCTTTTAGCGTAAGCAAAAAACTTCTTGGGATTAGCTGCAGCCGAGTCCGCTAAACCCTGCTCGTATTGGAGACGAGCATGCTGAGATGTTGCTTACAATTGTTTCTATTCTCTCGATAACTATCAAAGGTACTGGCTGATGGAGCTGCTTGGTAGGTTCGCCAGCATCTAGACCGTTTCTTGAGTAGGTACTTTTCTGTGGTATCTATCCATGGAGGCTGTGCCCTTAACCCTCTTTTCGTAATGAGTGTAATATAGGGAGCGGAAACCTCCGTAAGGTATGCCTTAAATTTTTCCCAGGCTAACTGGACAGAGTCAGCCATCGAGATCTCACAGTTCAGAACTGAAGCCTTAGTTCGCATTGCACTAAAGTCCGCCCGCCAAATGTTCGGAAGTAATTCAACCGCGGTCTGTTGGTGTCTTGAACGTGCACATCGAAAGGATATGCATGCGTGATCGCTGGACCCTAGAGGTGCACCGCATGAAACGTCAGTCACGAAGTCCAGGGACTTAGCGAAAACCAAATCCAAAGTAGATGGTATTTGGTTGTCCATATACCTAGTGGGAAAGTCAACGAACTGGTGCAAAGGCACTTGGAGAGTCAGTTCAAGGAAGTCTGCACCGTATGTTCCTAAATGCCGAATTGCAAGAAAGTTCGGCCCAACAGACTTCTGGGAGGTTGAAATCCCCTAGAACTAAACACTTATTCGCAGACTGAGTGCGAATAAAGTCAAGTATCCCCCTGGAGGAACTTCCAGGACTTCTGTATATCACTATAACTGTAAACTGAGTAGAGGAAGTGCACAAAACAGCCGATAGGGCTTCAATAGTCTGCTCCGACGACTGGAATGTGCAAGTCCTCAACACATCTGTTACAGCTCACATACAGTACAACGCCTCCGCCTTGGCGACCAACGGAGCGATCAGTTCTAAGCAGCGCGTAGCCAGGTAAATATACCTCACCGTCCGTGATATCCGGAGACAACCACGTTTCAGTGAAAGCAAGTATGTCGGGGCGAGATTTGTCTACAAGTAGACCCAACTCGTGCACCTTGTTCCTTAAGCTTCGCACGTTGCTAAGTACTACTTTAAGGAAGTCGGCACGACCATCCCTGGGTCGTGCGCCATCAGGATGGGTTCTGATAGGGCGGAAAGTAACTTCCGGCTGACCACCTGAAAACCCACCAGACGGAGGCCTTGCTCACCAGCCGCCCGTCTAGTTTTGAGGTCTTTGATAGCCTCCTTTAACTTCAACCTATCTGCTAGTGGTAGGTCCGGCTGAACGCTGACACCACTACCCTTAAGTTTGAATGCAAATCGCAGTAACGATTTGCGTTCCTCCGGGGTAGAAAGGACTACGCGAAGTAGTCGGGGTCGTGGATTTGGCTTAGCGATAGGAACGTTTCCCAATCTGGTCAGGTTCCTGACAGTGACACCAGGGAAACCAGGTGAAAGCAGCTTGCTGACACACAGTTTCAGCCACTTGATGTCATCCAAGATGCGTTCCCTTAGGAGAACGGCCTCAGATTCAGTAACGTTACGGAATATAACGCTACTATCCGTGAAAAAGTCGGCACGACGGGGAGTGTTTACCCCACGTGCCTTGGAGTCGACACCTATACCAGCTGTTTTCACCACTGGCGGTGGGACTGTCCCTGGCTTCCCAACTGACGCCGAAGCAACGGTAGCGTAGGTTTTCCGCTCTATTGTCGGCTTCTTGCTGGTTCCTGGGTCTTCAAGCCCCTTCGAAGTTTTACGAGCAGAACTTGTCCGCTTCTTCTTTTGGCTCACCGGAGCAGAGGCCGTTGATTTTGTATAGCATCGAGCAGTTACCAGCATTTCGTCAGAACAGGCTGGTTCACTGGAGGCCGAGACAGTCAGCGTCTGTGGAAAGTGCTGTGTGCAATCGTCAGACGACTTTGTGACTGTCAAAACGGCATCTCTTTCGAGGCGGTGGCAACTGTTTCTCTGGGTTTAGCAGAGGGCTTTTGGTATTTCCGCACCCTATTTTTCTTCACTTTGATCGGATCATGAGGACCACCAGCAATGCTACCTGGATTGGCCGGTAGGATGTGCGACTTTATGCCCGAGTGACAGACTCCAGTGGATGGATCGTCAGCAATGTTGCCGGCTATTGCTGTGTCTTCAAAGGAAATATTTAGGGATTTTAAAAACAAATCCATTTTCTTATCGAGTGACGCAATAGAGGCGAGTTTAACTATCGCCAACTCAACATCTGCCAAACTTGAAGCCAACGCTGAAAGTTTGGCACCGGTGACAGCCGGGTGCGTTGATCTTTTAGCGCAGCATTCAGCGCAGCTGAAAAGAAAGTGGACGCTTGATGATAGCATTTTGTACTGGTCAGCTTGTAGGCCGGTACAGCTTTCGTGATACCAGCGGCAGCAGACGTCACACTGCATACCACCAGATGCATCTGTTACTGGCACTGAACAGTTTACCTGTCCGCAAGCTGCAGTAGACCCATCAAACGAGGACCCCATAGGTCCATCAGTCTCGGTGTTTAGCGAGACAACCATGTTCATGTGGAAAACAGATTAGAATTATAACACGTATACGATAGGAAAACGACCGCAATAAAAAGGCAAAAACAGGGTGCAAAACGGGATTAAAACTGGGAACTACCGGAAAAATTACCAGTAAGCGCCAAAGACGCTTGGCCAGTACCAAGTTAATCGATCCAAGATATCTTGGATCAAAGAAAATTTGACAATAGTCAAATTTCGTTTCAAGTGTTTATTCACACACTGTTTCCCACGTTATTTCAGCTGAAAAGCTCGATCAGTATGGCACGCCACAAAATCGAGTTACTGCGTAGTACTCACAGAGCAGCAGAGCAACTTGTCTAAAGTTGATTGCTTGCCCTTAAATTACGTTGGAAAGAAGAACCTAAGAGAACTACTTTTACTAACCTTCGCCTCACATCATCTGTGTATATGAGATGCACAGTTAGTGTTTTGTGCGCCTGCTTGTTTCAGTCAAAGGACAAACCTGCCGAGGCTGCAGCGGCTGTTATTAGCGCTTCCTCCGCTTATCAACGTAGCAGTTGTTTGTAGAAGCCCTGGTGGCGCAAGCAAGGATGTACCCAAATTACTCAGCTCTCCGACTGCAATCTGGTGTTTGGTGCTGGGCGCCTTCAAACTCCCATATGTTGTATAGTCAGGGAATGTCATACAGTAGCTTTTGCTCGGAGGCACTTTGCCAGTTTTGTATCGGTTTCAAATGTACTCGCGGATGGTTTCTTAGCTGGATATAACAGGACGGAAATTTAGATCTTTAGTGTTTTTGCGAGGCATTAATCCTTCTAAAGCTTCCGGTCTTTATACAATGCAGGGGATGCCTTTGAAATAATTGGCCGCTGAACCGAGTGGTCCTCTCACATGCGCGTTTTTAAACTCGCTTGACAGCCGCGCCTTACCTTCGGAATGGAAGGAGGCGATCATCTGTCCAAATTTTATTAGCGGTGATAGTAATCTGCCAGCCGTTTGCCAGCTTGGTTGCCAAGTGTTTTGATAAGCTGCTAGGGATACGCTGGCCAACCCCCTAAACGACTTTAACCTTCCCAGGGTTGTACAGGGTGGCTGCAAGGTGTTTTCGTGTCATATTAATATACTTTGGATTGAGAAACTGGGCCGAAGCGGTTTGCAGTGGCCCCGCTGTACATATATTCTTCGCGGACTATTCGAAGGCTTGTAGTTGTTACGCTTACTTGTTTTATTTCGCGTGAGCATTTCTATCATGATACCCTTTTGTACCGTTAGGTGGAATTGTCGAAAGACTTCAGATATATTTCTTGGAAGACGGCCATCCCGTCATGCTGATTTTCGGCTGTGTTGCTGCTGCTGCTGCTGCTTGTCAGCACTTTCTTCGTGTCTGCTTGAAAGCTTCAGATTTACCGTCGAATTACAATTTAAGGTCTGCTTTTATAGCTTTCGACGTCCTTGACAGGTATAACTTTAACCCTAGCCGGTAACGGCAAAGCCAGCCGGTATTAGCGACGGCTGTCGCTGGACAAGACAACAGTCACCTTCTGTATGTGTACGACAAGTAAAATCCATTGTTTGTCTTTACAGGAGCAGGAATTAGCGTTATACTAGATCTCGGGAAAATGCGCTCTGCAAGCAACAGGACTCACGCTACAGTCAGGTAATCAGACTTAGCGACGCCCGGCCACATTCTCCTTAACGTAAGCCTTGGCTTGCGACGGAACGTTTTTTCCCTTTCTACCATTGATGACCTTCAGAAGCCTATACTTGGCATGGACTTCCTCAGCAAATTCGGCCTTGTGGTTGATCTACGCTGCGAAAAGTTACTGTATGACAGCACGTTGTCAACTGTCCTTTGCAAGGTTGCTCCAGTTAATTCCGACGGATTTCGCGTAAGCGTGCAAGACCGTACGCACTATCCGTTACTGCCACAGCAGTTTCCACCTTTGGTCAGATGAGCCTAACAAGTGGTTCATCGCGATATCATCACTAAGGGTAATCCTGCGTCAGCAAAGCCGAAACGCCTTCCAATTGCTAAACTGCAGGCAATCAAATGAGAATTCGAGCACATGCTAAAGCTCGGTACCGTCTGCACTTCCAACCTTTGTTAAGCTTCTCCTCTTCAACTTGTACCTAAAAAGTCCGATGGTTGGTGCCCTTGCGTCGACTATCGCGCACCCAGCATCATCACCTTTCCGGATAGATCCCCTATTCCACATAGCCATGCTGTTCATTGGGACTAGCTGGAAAGTCCAGGTTTCTAAAATTGATCTTGCTCTAGTTTAACATCAAATCCCAATGGCAGCTGAAGTCGGTGATAAAACGGCCTTTATCACGTCGTCCGCCTTATACGAGTTCATCCGCATGCCCTTTAATCTCCACGACGCCGCGCAGTCCTTTCCGCGTTTCATGGAGCGAGCCCATCGTAGCTTCGACATGGTTTTCTTTTACATCGATGACGTCCTGATAGCGTCAAACCAGAATAGCATTTATAACGTCTTCGACAAGTCTTCGGCCATTTCGACAATCAAGGAACCACCACCAATCCTGACAAAGAGGTGCTTGGTCAATCATGCGCCCAGGTGCTTGGCCATAGAATCGATAGTAACGGCATCAGTCCCAGCCCTGAGAAGACCCAGGCAATCATAGACTTCTCACCGCTTATAAGTTAACACTGACAGGTCAACTAGCCACGACGTTCTAGATAGTGTCCATACACTGGAACTTCTACCTATGTATATACTGTGGTCTCTTCTTTCTACGACTTAACGAAGGGTGTACGAACCCGTATCAATCGGTTGCTCAACCTCTAGGCACGTCCCGCAGTACCTCCCAGGACCTCCGTGTGGCATTCGCCAACGTGTGCAGCCTAATGAACGAACGTGACGAATTGTGCCGTTTTGCTTTCTCGGAGCGGCCGAACATTGTAGGACTTGCAGAGACATGGCTGAACTCCGACGTCATACCCGAAGAAGTCGTGTTGTCAGGATACTCTTGTTTCCGATGCGAGCGAAAATCAAAGGCTCATGGTGGTTTTCTGTTGTACATAAAATCGTCACTGGCTGGCAGACTTATCAGTACCTATCGGAGCGAGGATAGTTTATGCGAGCAATTGTGGTGCACAATCCGCCTCAGGCGCGCAGAACTAATAGTGGGGGTTATCTACCGTAGCCCATTAAACCGTTGCTGCGATGGGATACCACATATACAGAAGCACATGAGCCGCCCTCAGTTCTTACTGATGGGGGTTCTAAGTTTACCGAAGATAATTTGGCCAGATGTTCGACTTCTTCCCGGTCATGGCAAGGTTGAGGCTCAATTCGCTAAAATGACTATTGAAAGCGGGGCAAGGCAACATGTCATCCAACCGACGCGCGTAACGCCGTACTTGGCATCTTGTCTGGACCTAATGTTTATGAGCTGCGAACAGAAGCTAAAAGAGATCAGAGTTATCGAACCCCTGGTGAACATTGATCACTGCTCTATTGTAGCAAGCTTGTAACTGTCGTTACCATATTACAATCAACAGAAGCCGACATTCAACTATTGGAAGACAGACTTCAACGGACTCGTCCAAGCCGCAAGTCAGACTGATTGGACAATGCCACAGGATGCGTCAGATGAGGCCTGGTGGTCATTAAGAAAATGGAAGCCTAACTCGCTCTGTACTCGGTTCGTTCCCCTTAAGTATCCAAAAATTGGACCTGTCAAACCGCATTGGTTTGATAGGGAATATAGACAGTTAGCGCGACGACGTCGCAAACTTTGGGATAGATTCATTAGCTCGGGTTGTGCTGAAGATTACACGGTGTACAGGAAACAGCGTAACTTTTGTAACGCCGCAAAGATCAAGAAACGCCGAGAGTTCGAAGAGGAGTTATCATCCTCGGCAACAACTGCACCCAAGCGAATATTTGCCTACTTGAAACGTCAACTGAAACCTGGGGACGACCTACCGGTCTCAGAAAGCTTAGACGGGAAAACACTCATTCCAAGCGCGGAGCGCGCGGACGCCTTGGCTTCGCACTTCCTCACTGTATTTTCCAGTAAACCAGCGGCGGTTTCAGGACCGGCACAGGTTGCGCAAGTCTTGCTCGACAGCCTACAATGTGATGCAGTACATCAGCTACTCATCAACCTTGATGGTGCCAAGTCCCGGGACAAGACGGACTTCACCCACCAATACTCAAGTTCCTATCGATTATCATCTCACCAGCTGTGACAAACCTTTTCAATAAATCCCTCGCTGAAGGCTCCGTCCCGAACGACTGGAAATGCTCGATAGTGAAACCGCTTCCCAAGGGTGATGATCCGAGTAAAATAGATAACTATAGACCGATCTGTTTGACTCGGTATTATACAAAGTTCTCGAGAAGGTTGTGAAAACGTGTCTGCTGTCGTTATTCGAATCGATTGATGTATTGACGCCAGCGCAACACGAATTTACGAAATGGCGATCCTGCATTCCCAACTTGATGTACGCAAAACACCAGTGGGTATGACCTCTCAACGAATGGAAGGATGTTGACGTGATGTACATCGACTTTAGTAAGGCGTTTGACAGAGTGAACCGCGAGGTACTCCTTGGTAAACTGAGGACATACGGAATCGGTGGCACGTAACTTCAGTGGTTATGCGAGATTATTGTGGGACGAAAGTTTAGAGTACAGGTCAATGACTACTTGACAGACTGGTTCCCATCGACTGGTGGTGTGCCTCAAGGAACTGTACTTGGGCCAGTATTATTTCTTATTCATATCAACTATCCTCCGCAGCAGCTCCAGTAACCATGTGCCCTGTTTGCGGATGATTTGTAAACCTGGAGGATCATTGAGAACCAGGACGACTGCGCTCGCCTCCAGCATGACTTAGAGTGACTGTCAACGTGGTCAACTGAAACGCAACACCCTCTTAACGCAAGCAAGTCGGAGTTCATCAGTATAACCAGACGTCCAGCCACTCGATCATACACCTTGGACGGCCAGTTGCTCCATCCCAACACATCTGTCAGAGACTTAGGATTTCTCTCACGACATGATTTGCGATCATTAGAAAATACAGAGAAATTGTACCGTGCGGGACTTCGTATGCTCTGGGCATTAAGACGCAGTTTCTTCACATGGTCCGAAGAAACCGTCCCTCGTCTATTCACCTCGCTCATTAGACCAATCCTTGAATACGGTGCCCCAGCTTACCATCCGATAACCCAAAGGGAAACTGAAAAGCTGGAGAAAATACAGCATATCGCGACTAGAATGATGCCGACCCTACGAAAGCTTCCGTATGAAAAACGTTGTGAAAGGCTCGGACTGTACACACTATCCTATCGCCGAGTAAGAATTGACCTTATTATGACCCATCGGGTACTACTCTTGAATCACTTCTCCATACTGCGGCCAATATTTCACCTGCGGGAACCCTGTAACACCCGAGGACATCGTTACAAACTCAGGGTCCCCAGCATGAACAAAGTATCACATCAGCTTTGTATCGAACGAAAAATCGTAAACTTATGGAATACACTACCTGAAGGATCAATAGAGGCCGATTCCGTGAGGTGTTTTAAAGCCCGTATCGACGATCATTTTGGAAACCTATGCTTCTGTGAGACGATGTACGTACAGTGCCAAAAGAAGACATTGTATGCCCGGAAATAATGACATTATACAAATTGCTAACCGAACAAGGATAAACGATTAACGGAACAGACACAGCTGCTGATAATTTACAAGTAAATTTTGATTTTTCTTAATTCGATAGCTTTGTACAGAAACCTTTCTACTTGCTCTTAAATACAGTATCAGTTTCAGAATATACAATCGCCTCCGTTCTTTCTACGCTATCACTGTTGCTCTTTGCATTAAGTACGCACGAACTCAGTATAGGGTCGCATATCTCTCAAGCTTGCTTTCCACTTATCTTCTAATTGATCCTTCAGAGTGCTTAATCTATTGGTATCTGAGGTATAGGTGCAATATATTGCAGACCGATTATGGCCTTACAAACGGCCCCGATCTCAGGACGGCCCAATTATTATTTCACAACTCCACCATTGTACAGTTCCAAGCATGAACTTATGAACAATTTGCTACCGTCACTGTTACAAGCAGATGGCGGCGAACTTAATGCGTAACTGGCATACAATGCACAATGCACAATGGCTGGCTAGCCGAACAACCTCCTCGTGGTGCCAGCTGGGTGATTCGGGTTTACCCCCCTTCAGCAAATAGTTCGGCGGCAGTGTTCCAGGACGTGGTGGGTTTACGCCTGGCAAGCGTTCTCCCTATAAAAAGCCACATATGTCCGTTTAACAACACTGTGACGTGGCGGTTGTGACTCGCCACTAACTAAAGTCACCCATTGCTTATCCGAACAATCTCTTCAAGTCCACAGATAGCAAGTACTGGCGACGCCTTCAAACACATTCAAGCAAAATGACAGGAGACATTTACCAATCCCATAAACAAAGCTAAACGCGCCTTCATGCAAATTTACATACATTCCTATATAAACATATGCAACAATCCCATTGTTCCATTGTACTTTAAATGATCACATTTTGTGCTCTTAACATGATCATGCCTGCGCAGGCGTGCCTCGCTTAGTCGAGAATACACAATTTATTTATTTATTTATTTATTGAATCGAAGCCGCCGGAGGATGTGACACCATCTGTGGCTCAATGTGATAAAATAAACGGAGCCGAATACACTGCATCAAGCTTAGCAACCACTGAAAACGACGCTATTGAAGAGCGCTCTGCGTGTGCAGGAACGACGCTAGGCGGGCTGCAGGCCCGTGCAATATGTTTATCGATACACTGCTCAAACATCGATCAGGTGTCGGCCTTTCATCGGCCGGCTTAAATCCAACTTCGTGTAATCCTCCACAAGCTCTTTTGGTGCTCAAGCAGCTGTCCTGTATGTACACTAACACTCAATGTCTACTTAACAAACTACCCGAACTGCGACTACGTCAAAGGTCCAAATCGTGTGACCTCGTCGCTATAACGGAGACGTGGTTGCGCCCGGATATCGCAGACACGGAGGTCGAGCTACCAGGCATGTCCGTCGTTCGGCGCGATCGATCCAGTAAAGGGGGCGGGGTGGCTCTGTACTACCGCAGTGACCTCCAATGTGAGCCCATAGAAGACGTGTACAGTAACATGCAGGATACTCTTTGGTGTCGGTTGTGTTTAACAGGCAACGACGTCTGTCTGGTGGCGGTCGTTTATCGACCTCCATCCTCTACACCCGAGATGGACTTAAATCTCGCGTCTGCACTGAGGCTTGTGATCAGCAGGAGATACAGCCATATTCTTATCGCTGGTGACTTCAATATCCACGCTCTGGATGCCCAAGCAACACCTAAGGAACAGTTCATGGCGGATCTACAAGACCTTGTCTCTAGGTTTCCGCTTTATGGCCATATCGAAAATCCCACCAGATTCAGAGCAGCAGAAAGGCCGTCCATCCTGGATCGCATATTTACCAACAAAAGCTCATGGTCGAGAAAGTAATCATCGACCCTCCTTTGGGTTGCAGCGATCATGCAGTTTTACTCTTCGATTATATATGCTACGCAGAATACCCTGCCGATACTACACGGGAAAGCCGAGTTATCATACGGTACGATGAGCTGGCTCGACTTGCAGAGACAGCCAACTGGAACTTTCTAACAGACGAAATACCGACAATCGCATGGCCACATTTTGTCAACCAATTTAGCACTCTTGTCGAAGAGGCATCCGAAACTAAGGTTGTCCATTCGAGGAAGACCGTTTCATTTGTGCGAAGTAGGACACGGAAATGTATGGCAGTGAGGGACTCGGCCTGGCGTATCTATAAGGAACATCCGAGCACGGAGAGCTGGACTGCCTATGCAATTCAACGTAATCATTGCACTCAAGTCGTTCGTGAGGATAAACTGACATACCAGCAGCATCTAAAGGAGCGCATGGTTTCGGATCATAAGCTGCTCTACGAACATATAAACAACCTGCGCAAGGTGAAACGGGGAATCCCTCCTCTTCAAACGTCAGATGGCATGACGCTGACTACGGAGGATGCGGCGAAAGCCTTGCGGTTGCAATATGCTTCGAACTTTCAATGCATGCCTTGGTCATCTGTTCCTTTGTCAGCAGCTGTTTTACAACCAAAATTTACGCACAAAACTTCCACGGCGGGGATGGTATTAAATAAGTCGTTGTGTAGGCGTAAGCACAGCTCTCCTGTAATCGACCACATTCACCCTAAGTCCCTTTCGGCAATGCGAGAAAGTTTAGCTTAGCCTCTGGCACGATTCTTTCAACGCTGCTTCGATCAGGTGTATGTACCCGAGATGTAGAAATGTGGGATCATAACCCCAATGCACAAGGGCGGCAGCCGTTCTGATCCAGCCAACTACCGTCCTGTAACCCTTCTCCCGGTCCTGTCAAAGGTTATGGAAGCTATTGTTGCTGACGTATTAACAGCCTATCTAGAAGAGTCTGCCGTCCTTGCACATGAACAGCATGGTTTTCGACGGAATCGATCGTGCACCCCAAATCTGCTGCTAGCAAGATCGTGTTGGACCAAATTAATTGACAGCGGTGCAGGAGTGGACGTGGTCTAGCTAGATTTCTCAAAGGCCTTCGATCGACTAGACCATGGAATCCTGATTTGCAAACTTCAGAGCTTCGGCATTGGTGACCCGCTCCTAGGATGGATCACAAGCTTTCTTCTCCACCGGAGCTTAGAGGTAAAAGTGCGTGGGTCCCTGTCCCACCCAATCCAAGTCCAATGTGGTGTACCACAAGGAAAGGTACTGGGGCCACGATTGTTTTTTATGTATACTGACGACATAGCTACCCTGCTTCATTCCAACTGCCTACTCTATGCCGACGACATCAAGGTCTGAAGAGCGACCAATACACCAGACGGCTCCGCAATACTTCAAGAGGATCTGGATAGGTGTATGCGTGGTCAGTTCAGAACCAAGTCCCACTCAACACAGAAAAGTGCAGAGTATTACACTTACGTCACCAATCAACATTTTTCTATAGACTTGGTGACCATGTGCTTCACAAACTGCTGAGGAAAAGGATTTAGGAGTCTTGATTCAGTCCGACCTTAGTTGTTCTGCACAGGCAAAGAAAGCGTCGAACGCCAGCATTCGAAATTTGGGCCTTCTCCGGCGCACATTTGTAAGCTTCGATCCATCCATTTTTTACCAACTTCTAGGTACGATACATACGACCACACGTGGAGTATGCAACACAAGTCTGGCAGCCGTGGCTGGGGAAGGACCTCTCTGAGTTAGAGAAAACTCAACGACGCGCAACGAAGAACGTGAAAGGTTTAGGCCAGTTACGCTACGAAGACAGACTGAGATTGCTCGGGATATTTAGTGGGCAATATCGATGACTACCGGGTGATTTGATTTTGGCTTATCAGATGCTGACAGACCCCAATCATACCTGCCGTCATCTGCTGGAGCTCAGCAACAACAACAATTTGATAGGCCATCATCTGAAGCTGGCAGTGCACTACAGCCGTTTGGAATATCGACGGAATTTCTTTTTCGTGCGTCTTTGCCAAGCCTGGAATGCTCTCCCAGAATCTGTAGTCAGTGCACCCAACCTGATCGAGTTTAAAAATCGTGTTGATAGTGCACTCACTTCATCGCACTATCTCCTATAGTACAGTCTAATTTTGAGAGATCCAAAATCCATACTTTAAAAATAATTTTTCCCTACGCAAATTTCAACAGTGGATTTACATTTATATTTTGACGCTTCAAACTCAAACACTTTGCCCCATGCGAATTTCAAGGGGCGGTGACTCTTTTAACCAAATGCGCAGTACCTCATGATCCCGTCCGGAGTTATAGTGGATTATTATTTTGACACTTCAAACTCGGTGAGTCCACCAGTTTGTAGTGACTCGTTGTTAAACGATTTTACTGAATTGGTTTCCATTGAATTTTTCACACTTCTATGAGTTTCGCACTGATCACCCTACGGGATTTGTCAAGCTTTTGCTTTCTTACCCGCATAAATCCATTCTTCCATTGTTCCATTGTTAGGTGAACAGCTGATGGGCTTGTACGCGCTCGCCTTGAAATGCTTCTGGCTCCTTCTGGCGATTTTAAACTCCTTGGATGTACTTGTTGTAAAACTTGCGCCGTGCCGTAGTTATGCTGGTGTTCTTTAGAAACAGGACCGAACTCATCACCAGTTCACTATAAATCTTTTTGGACAATTTCGGCCCGCTCAGTCATCACATTTATTAGTGAGCATTTGGAAAGCAATAAGAGCATCGGAATGCTAAGGAACATGGAAAGGTTAAAAATACTTTCGAGAAATGAAAATGAAAATAAGTCCCTTTTGTTAAGCGATTTACTAAGACGGCGTACTTCACTAGAAAAATAAAAATTAACAAAAATATAATCAAGCTTACTTGCACTAAATTTAATCTCTGGCGTCAACTTTCAACCTGAGTAAACCTCAGGACAGAAGAAAAACGTTTCCTAAGGCTAGAATATTGCGAAATGTTTTACAACCATAAGCTCCTTATAAAATGTTTTAATCGCTGATTTACGAGCTACGAGACCTAGCTGTCACCTCTAATCACAAACGATTCTTCGCCTATGTCAAAAGGCGTAGTAACGTTAGCGCATCGAGCCTAGTGTTGGTAGGCAGCAACGGCGAACTGCCACACTAACCACAAAAAGCATGTCTAATCATTGCGCAGTATGCCGGGACATTTGTTCGGGATGAGCAGTTGTCGCATGTTGACTTAGCGATGACAGTCTTACAGGATTCCTGTTTAACGGGAGTCTCAATTTCGGAGGCATATTTTCTCTATCTTCTGCGGTGGCTAAATCCACTTGGATGGCGGATGTTCACCCTAATCTTTTGTACGAACTCGCAAGCGTGATAGGTGGCCAATACCTCGTTTGCTTCGGGTGTCGCTGCACAGGTGCTCCTTTCCCAAAGGCTGGAAGAATGCTACCGTCTGCCCAATTTTTGAAAAAGGCAACAACCATCGCCAAGCCAATTATAGGTCGGTAATTTTGACAAGCGTACAGGTCATGGTATTGGAGAAGTAAATCTGGGATAAATAAATAAACGTGCTTAAAAACCACCTGCTGGAGCTTGGTTTGCTCCGGCCACTTCTACACGGCTTTCGCAATGGTCACTCCTGCATGACTAATTTGCTAGTTCCAAGCGAATGTCGGGCAGATGCTTTGGATCGGGGTCATGCAGTAGATGTACTGGTTATTGACTTGCCAAGCCTACCGACAATGTATCACATTCTCTCCTCTCCTTGAAGCTTTGGTCCTATGGAATAGCAGGGCTGCACTAGAATGGATCACCACGTTTCTGGAAGGAATAGAGATGTGTGTTTGTGTGGGGTCTTACCCGTATTTCCGTCAGTCAGTCTTCAGTGCAGTCCCTTTAGAATTCGGAGCTTAGCCCATTGTTAGTTTCAATGGATGTCAATGAACTGCACCAACTGCTGGGGGTAACATCTCTCATGATCGCAGATGAACTAAATTTTTGACCCTTCGTGTCCAACCAGGACGGACTCCAGACACTGCAACAGGCTTTTAATAAATTTTGAGACTGAGCTGCTCTCTGGCAGTTGCCCATAAAGTATGCAAAGTGTTCCACCTTACGGTTAGAGCCAAACGGCACCTAAACGCGTTATCTGTTTGGCGGCAGTAATGTACACCAGGTTGCCAGACTGTTAGACCTAGGGAGCACGTTGTCTTCAGAACTTAAATCCAATGATAACTGGATATAAGCCAAGTGCAAAAGTTTTAGATGGTTGCGGATTATCCGCAAGGCATTCCGGAACATCACGGGCGCTCTGTTTGTTAGGTTATCGTCAGTCTTCGTCAGGCCAGGCTTGGAATACTACTACCAAGCTTATCTAGCTTGCTTAGTCTGGGACTGGGTGTCAGTGGAAGGAGGGTGGAGATTTGGAATCAAAATGGTACACGGCCAACGGAAGCTCTTACCCAGAGAGATTACCTGAGCAGCGAATGATCTCCATATACTATCGTCGCTATGTGGGCGACCTGGTCCTGACTTATCGCATAATTACCAGTAAAATCGGCCCCGATTTACCTGAACTTTTCCAAGCGGCTAGGCTTTCATCTATCCGAAGTCACTCCATGAAGATACACAAAACTCGATCGGATGGCGACCGAGCGGACGTTCGTTTATCCCGCCAAGTTTTGGATTCTTGAAACGCACCGTTGAAGTAGTATTGACACCAACGGTGAAAGAATTGGAACACGGACTTGACGTTCTCGGCCTGTAATTCATAACCTTTAGCTTCACATCGTAGCTTATTCGCCTTATTGAATTATTACAGCTATTACTTTATATTTTGGGTAGATTCGTCGAAATTAGATACAGGTAGACAGCTATCACACATCCAGGAACGCGCTAGAGGGCCGTTTCGTCATACTGGGACTAGTCGGTAACTCGCACCCACCAAATCCCACCGGATTCGAACCCACGACCTTACGCTTGCGAGTCAGCGACTAAAGCCACTGAGCGATAGGCGACGGCCGCGGACCGCCATGACTGATATCTGACTGCTATATAGCGCAACTCATCCTACACTGTCTTGCATGTTATGAATGTGCAGAGTACAGGGCTGGCCCCCAGAGCAACGATTTACTTTGCATGCCGCCACCCATCCAGGTGAAATGTAAGCTGCTAAGGCGACTGCCGGTTATTTGTAAGTAGCAGGGGTATTTATTAGGCTTTCGTATAGCTTCGTCGCAGTTAGACACATGAAAGCCAGCGGAGGATGATCCGCGCTATATCGCAATTAGCTGTCAATCATAGCGGTTCGCTGCTGTAGTCAATGGCTTAGCGACATAAGCCGCTGACGCGCAAGAATAAGGTCGTGGGTTAGAATCAGGTAGGATTCGGCGGGGCGCACTGTTGGCGAGTCCCAGTAGGACGAGGCGGCCGTCTAGCGCTTTCCTTGATGTGTGGCGGCTGTCTGTCTGTGTCCGACTGCGACGAATCTACACCAAAACCTAATAAATCCCTTTACTACTTACAAATAATCAGTATCCGCCCTAGCAGCTTACATGCCAAATCGATTGGTGGCGACTTGCAATGTAAGTCGTTACTCTGGGGCTAGCTCCGTCCCCTGCATATTCATAACACGCAAGACAGTGGCGGATGAGCCGCGCTACATCACAGTTATGTGGCAATCATGACGGTCTGCTGTCGTCGCCCATGGCTCAGTGACATAAGTCGCTGACTCGCAAGAGTAAGTTAGTGGTTTCCCATCCGGCACGATTCTGTTTTCACCGAAAACATGTACAACTATAACTCCTCGCAACTTTCACAACAAACGTAATCAAGGAGCACAAGGGTCGCCTGAATGAGCCTGAAGCCTTTCAAGGTGACCGCGTAAAGCCCCTTATCTCTAAATGTGCTAAAGACACTGCATTCTTATTTGCCAACAAAGAACTTCTCACACTGTTCTCACTCCCATGCAAGCGAATGAAAATAACCTAAACACTGAGCTTATCGCTTACGAGTGCAGCATCGAGCCAGCCTAGGCATATACGTATTTAGTTATTTATATTTATATATTATCCAACTGTACCAGCATTCATGGTTATGCTCCATACTCACGCATAATTTAGGCGTGTGATGTTTCTTTGGCTGGATCTTTCTCATGGATGACATCAAAATGCCACTTTGCTTTGACTTTTTCCAAGGCTTTGACTGGCTAGTTGACACCAAGCAAGCTGTCTGATCTATCGCCATAAGGATCTGTCCGTTATAAGCACGTTGCCAGGCCCCCAATTCAGCAACCATGTAAGGGCTAACCAAGCTAGTTAAGCTATTTATTAGATGCTTCTCAGCGTCTTTCCACGCGTCATTCGCCTAACAGCACAGTTGCCACTCGCAGCTGGTACTGAAAAGCAACACGTTGTTACAAAGGACTGCCATTCGAATGACCCACGACAGGCTAAAAACTGCCCTCCAGGATCCGAGCAGGAGCTTGAGCTGGGCCCTGTGCGCCCCTCATAATCCCGTATCGTTTGCCAGGGCACATGCTACCCAAAAGGTCATGGGACAGGCGTCCATGTGGTGCTTACCGCGAGCTTAACAAGTAATTGGTGTCGACCGCTATCCCATTACTCACAATCAGAACATAACGGCCAGCGTAAGTAGGGCCGGTGTGGCCTTGTTTGAGCATACCACTAGGTCCCATATGTTAGGAAAGAAATTTCCAAGACCATCTTAGCACATCAGTCGAGCTTTTCGAAGTGTTACGCATGCCCTGCGGTTATGACAACCTCACTCATACCTTTCGATGATTCAGTGCTTCTGTCACTAAACGTCTAGGTTTCGTACATTTTACATCTATGGCGTCCAATCGTCGAGCGGTTCAGGTGCGCAAGACGCAGGGTATCTCAAGTTTACATTTTATTAGACTGCCCACCAAGAGCAGCATTAACGACGCAAAAAAAGTGTACTTTAGCAGCCATTATATCGAGCAGCTTGACACACGGCCTCGAGATGATTGCGTCTGCACTAATAGGGGATTTCCACTACCATCACTATTTGCCGTTCTTACTACGTACTCGACCATTACCGACCTTTCTTTCATGCTTCAACTAATCGACCTACTTCGTGGACGTAAAAGCGGTCAGATATAAATGGTCACTGTTGCTGCGAAAGCATTCCAGGCCAGCAAAGATGCTTTTACCAAGGCCGCTATCCAGCACTAGGTTGAGCCGAACGCACGGCTCACTGTTGCTGCTGACGCTCCGGACGCTGACACTAACGCCACCCTACAGCAAAATGGTTGTAATAAAATACTGCCTGTTACTTTAGATGCCCACTGCCTGCCGACTTCAAACACAGCACGTTCAGTCGCAGGTTGCTGGCCGTGTATTCTACCTTACGGCAATTCCTGCACACCTTTGTAGGTAACTGTGGCAGCGCGTACGCGCGGGCCTTACCACGACCGCACTTCGTAGCTTGTGATTGGATGCCTGTCCGTTCGCGATCAATACCAGGGTTGTTTTGAATATACTGAGTGTATTTACCGTTGGCGTGAATGGAAGTTTTTGTTGCGTACCAGTAGAGTTCTGCTTCCTCGTTCGGGGCTTTGGTCGTGTTTGTTCAAGACCCTGCGTGAAGGGGACTAGTGTACGTGTAGCTACAACAGTGGCGTCTGGGCTGTGGACCATTACAATGGCATTTCACCTTCTACCTCCAGAAGCCATTTGGTGCGATCCTGCTACTAGACCTACGGAGAGTGATTGGATCCAATGGAGAACGTCTTTCACGAATTACTTGGACCTACTCCCAGCAACTACTACTTATGATGAGAAGAAAAATTGAAACTACTTCGTCACCAGTTGGGCACTGATGGTCAACGTTATTTCGATGCGTTAGATCTGCAGAAATGCGACACACTTACAAAGGCATTGGATGTACTCGATCAGTCATGGGGTGCACGGCCAAACATTTTCGCTGAACGCTACAAGTTCTGCTGTTGGAGGCAAGAAGATGCAGAGCCACTGGAACAATTTGTCGCTCGTTTAATTCGGTCTGTAAAAACCTGTGACTACACTAGCATACCGAAGAATAAACTTGAGAGTGTTATGCTGACGCAGCAGTTGATAACCGGTATAAAGGATAATTGTATACGCGAAAAGCTACCTTCCGAAGATCCGTCAAAACTTACCTGAGAGAGAGCCCTAGAGATCGCAAGACTAATAAAAGCCGCCGTTGAACATTCGAGCCTATTCAAGTCGAGTGATATACTAGAAGTCAGTAAGATTCAGCACAAGGGTTCCAGTCAACCTCAGAATTCAACTGTTTCGTGCTATAGATGTGGGAGTTCTCGCCACAAAGCTGACTGTCAAACATGTCCTGCTCGTACAGCTTAGTGTAAAACCCGTGGTAAACTGGGCCACTTCGCCAGATGCTGCCGCTCGCGTCGAGTCGCGAGCGACTCAACTACCGACTACACCGAATGTTTTTTCTATCAGAAGGCGATTACAACCAGAAACACGACGAATTGCTTCGCTGGAACCCAAGCTCCCTGCTCCTGACATACGTACCGTTACACTCCATGGGCTTAACACTTCTGTACCAGTGACTATGGAGCTAGACTCGGAATCGCCGATAACAATTATCTCGTCCAGCATTTACGACAATTACCTGCAAGACATTCCATTACATCCTACGTCGTATAAATTCGAATCGTACACAAATTCACGTGTGCAAATTCGGGGATATATAATGACGAAAATCAGGTTACTCTCAGTCGCATCTGATGTAGCTGTGTATGTTGCCTCCGAAGACAGTCCAGCCTTGCTGGGGCGAAATGCCATGGTTGCGCTCAACATAACACCATCTATCGAGCGAATGCGCATCATGACACTCAAAACATCAGTACGTAAAAGCTTATATCCCAAATTATTCACTGAGTCGATTGGCCGGATTCCATCTGGTGCTTATCGAATATGCCTTAAAAAAGACGCTAAACCGTTTTCGATTTCGCAGCCACGTTCTATTCCATTGGCCAAACGTACGCTGGTAGAAAAGGCCATACAAGAGATGATTTCCAACGATTTGATAGAGCCAGTTAACTGTTCCGAATGGGTGCATCCCATGGTCACGGTGTTAAAGAAGGACGGTACTGTGCGCATATGCAACTACTTGAAAGCGTTGAACAGTCAGATCGTCGTCGAAAAATTCGTTCTTCCCACAGTTGACGAGTTGTTGGTCAAGATAACTGGCGCGCGATTTTTCTCAAAACTAGACCTGAGGAAGGCCTTTTTCCCCATGCCATTGACACCAGAATCCAGACAACTTACGGCTTTTCTGACATCGTGTGGTCTATTCCAGTACAAAGTCTTGCCGATGGGACTTAGCTCCGCTCCAGCAGCTTGGCAGAAGTTTATGAATTACTCACTAGCAGATCTACCGGGACAAATGGCTTACATGGATGATATATGCGTTTTCGGGAAATCAAGAGATGAGCACGACTCAAGGCTGCGCGCTGTGTTGCAGCGATTGGAGAGCCTAGATCTTCGGCTAAACCTGAAAAGTGTATATTTTGTGCTACGGATGTCGAGTTTCTTGGGTACGTCTTATCAGCTAGTGGAATTAGACCATGCGCAGCTAATACTCGAGCTATCACGGAAGCCCCTGTACCGAAGAATACATCAGAGGTTAAGCACTTTCTTGGTTTATGCTCGTACATCTTGCGCTATTTGCCCGATTTTGCAACTATAGCGGAGCCATTGAGAATGCTGACAAAAGAAAAAGCTACGTTCGATTGGGGCTCTTCGCAGCAGTCGGCCTTTGAAGAAATTAAAAGACGCCTCGTCTCCACCCCAATGCTGGCCATTTTTGACGAAAACTGCCAAACATTCGTCTCAACGGATGCGTCAAACATCGGTTTAGGAGCCGTCTTGTCTCAAATTCAGAATGGTGAGGAAAAAGTGATTGCATATGCTTCTAAAAAGTTATCCCCTACTGAAGTTTCATATTCCGCAGGTGAAAGGGAGGCCCTTGCCTGTGTATGGGCCTGTAAAAAATGGCACCTGTTTGTGTTTGGTCGGAGATTTACATTGCGCACGGATCATGCTGCTCTAACTACCCTCCTCAGCCGAGGAACCAATGGTCACAGGCCACCACAGATTAACCGCTGGGATGCGCGGTTACTGAACTATGATTTTCAAATCATCTTCCGCCCTAGCTCCGAGAACCGTATGGCAGATAGCTTATCACGCCTCTCATTGGATGATTCCGACAAGAATGAAGGCGACGAAGAAAAGTCATGATTTCTGCTTTACAATCAAGTGAGCTCTCCGCGGTTACTATACAAGAGCTTCAAGAAGCTAACCGGAGTGATTCATACGTGCAAGATGTCATTCACTATCTCTCTCAAGGCTGGCTTCGCTACGCGAAGTTGAGTGGTGAACTACGGGCGTTTTATGTTTTACGACATGAGCTAGCGGTCGTTGATGATTGCCTTATGCGAGGATCGCGATTCGTAGCTCCACAGAAACTGACATCAAAAATTATCCAATGTGCACACGAGGGACATCAGGGTATCGTACGGACGAAGCGCCGACTTCAAGCATACTTTTGGTGGCCAAAAATGAATAAAATGGCAGAGGCGTGTGTCCGGCCTTGCGATGCATGTCAGAAGGCCGACAAGTGCTCCAAACCAATCGATGCCCCCATCCAACCTGTTACTTATCCAATGAAACCTTGGTCGAAGGTGGCGATTGACATCATGGGACCGTTTCATTCTGCGCCACAGCACCCGAGGAACTGCTTAGTCGCCACGTGCTATTACAGTAAATGGCCGGAAATCCATTTTTGTGGCGATGTGACCATCTCAACCGTTATACGGTTGCTGAAACATCAGTTTGCTAGACTTGGGTTTCCTGAGGAAATTGTGACAGACAACGGACCACAATTCACGAACTATGAGTTTAAACGTTTCTTACAGCTTCGTGATGTGAACCACGTACAACCCAGCTGCCAACGGCTTGGTTGAGCGCACTAATCGCACGCCAAAGGAAACTATACAGACAGCATGTTTGTCCGGCAGGCAGTGGGAAGATGCCGTTTTGGAGGCTCTGTTTACTCACCGAACATCGCACCACAGAGCGACTGATCGCACGTCAGGTGAGCTGATGTTTGGCAGGAAGTTGCGTACGAAATTAAACGCAGCTATTTCGGCTGCAGAAAACAACGACCAACACCAACTGGAACGTCGCCGGGGTTATCAGTCATCCTACGAAAAACGGGCCACATCGCTGCGTCCTGGAAAGTTGGTCAGGCTAAAGGAGAGGCAAACACGTAAAGGAGAACCGGCACTGACGAGACCCATCAGAATTACTCGTGCGCTAGGGCCAGGAACTTAAGAGTTAGCAGACAGCCGACGAGTCAACGCCAGACAGCTATATTCAGCACTTCAACCGAAGCAATGTCTTGAAACGAGGGCCACCGCAGTGAACCAACGGCTGAAGAGGGGGAGTAGTGTGGCAGCGCGTACGCGCGGGCCTTACCACGACCGCACTTCGTAGCTTGTGATTGGATGCTTGTCCGCTCGCGATCAATACCAGGGTTGTTTTGAATATACTGAGTGTATGTACCGTTGGCGTGAAGAGAAGTTTGTATTGCGTACCAGTAGAGTTCTGCTTCCTCGTTCGGGGCTTTGGTCGTGTTTGTTCAAGACCCTGCGTGAAGGGGACTAGTGTACGTGTAGATACAACAGTAACATTTTTATTCTCTTCACGCAACGTGAGCCTCGCCAAACCAATCAACCTGATACTCAACGCTTGAAGTTTCTCAGCTGGATTTTAACGCCCAGTTCTCGACCAATTTCGGACATATTTCTTGTCAGCAGAACTATGGTGCCTATATTCTGTCAGTAGTATCTGCGATCAGCTCTGCAGGACAGGCAATCGAAATTTTTGCTCTGGCTGCTTGACAACCAACTGACCAGAGCTTTTCGGAACTCCGCCATTCTTCCCTGAAGATATCTCCAGGAACCTTGCCGTCCTCTGTTGGCACAACCTGATGCGACTCGTCTACCAAACAACACCGAGTAGTCTTTCCAGAAAGCTTCCGCCGTCTCGCTTTTGACATGTTCCATACATTAGCGCAAAGTTTCATCACGTCGCCGTGAAACAAGCATGCTCTTACGCGTCGGCCACCCAGCTGTTTCACATATCAGCAAACCAAGCTACGGCGGCACTCGTTCACTCCACTTGTTCGGTTCCCAACTGTATTAGCTAAGTCCGGCCGTGCCCAGCTCGACAGATTCGGATCCTTATCCCAGGTTAAACTAATGCTACATCACCGCACTCGTTGTATTGAGGCTGTTTCCATCCACAGCGTAGCCAAGAAAACGTCCACGAGCGCTTTCCTTGGGCTAACGGTTGCTTAAAGGAAAGTCCAGCCGGAGTGACAACCAACCGCGGTCCACACGGGTGATCTTCGACGTTAAGTGAGCTTCTTAAAGTTATCGGACGCTGAAGCGTTTGTATCACCGCACACCATCCAAATGTGAATCATATAGTGTGACGTTGCCGCTGACAGCTGAAAGTTTCATTTAACGCCGCCAAGGTGGCCAGTTGGACTACTACTCCTTTGAACGATTGGCGTTGTCCGGAGCTGAGAATTTATGCGGACCACTAAGTCGTTTACCTAATAATTATTTTTCCGAGATTTTCATAATCCCCAGTTGCGCCGCATCCTATGCTCGGTGGCTAGTTACGAGCATGCATGACCACAAGCTTTCCAACGCCATACAACTACGTTAGTCTTTTGTTCCAGCAGATTTGCATCGCTATTTCTCGTTTTATCTTTTTGACGGTTTCCAAGGACTACTTGAGTGACTTTACGACGGGCCGTTCCGAGATTAACAGCTTGAGCGGCGCGTCTTTATCATCGAACATCACGGTAAAATAGAAGCTGCCAAGCTTGACTGTCCCAAATTTGGCCACGTGGAACCTAACCTCAACGAGGGCCCCTATCCAACTTCAATATAATTAGCTCAGCCAAAGTCGGAAGACGCACATAACGTAGCACCGATGACTTCACTAAACACACTCTTGCTGCGGCTCTCACTTTACTTCCCCTGCATGCCATCCAAGCAGCAACACATCGTCATCAGTTCCTCAAACTTGCGATCAGGAGAAGGTCGGAGTCAAAGACCCCAAAATCCGAACCGTGTAATTAAAACTGGTCGGATGGAGCTTTCACTGGTCAGGGCAAGTAAACGTTTAGTTTTCCTTTCACAGTTGTTTTCGCGCATGCTTCTTCGCTTTTGAGCAGCGCCGAACGAAAACACAAACCCGGCGAACATTTTTGGACACTCCAAAGGACAAAATAGGTTTTCAACTCAAACAATACGTAACGAAATGAGCTGAATATAATAGAGTTGCTTTCCGTTGATATCCTACCACAGCCGCTTAGTTCCGTTTCTGTTCTTAACCTGGCCAACACCTTTGTCGCATCCGTTCTTAAGTACGTTCCATAAAAGACGGTGGCGTCTGCCAGAATAAAAGCCAACATTTGGCTAGTACGTATGTTCTTCCCATTTGCGCTTTTGGTACGGTTATGGAGGAAACGGATGGACGCCCACTAAAGTTGGGCCGCAACATCGCTTCCGGCGGCTGCCTCAAGTCCCACCACTTGGGTCGCAGAAGCTAGGCTAGCGACTAAACGTCTGTAAGAAGATCGAAGTGCCACCTAGCTTTTTCCCATCTCTACTGTATAAATTCTGAAGTAGGTTACATTTAGTGCTTTACGTATTAACAAATTAAGCAGTGTGCTTGCTTAATGCTGCGTGCATTTGTTTAATTCACACACAACACAAGCACCAGCTACCCTTGCTCGGAGTTGTCCAATCCTCATTGCACTGCGCACTTGTTTAAAGCACCAATAACTAACGCAAATTTAAACTAACTTTTGGCTTTAGCTAATTTAATGACTACGCAATAAACATTCATTTGCTTATTTTCGCGTGTTCCCATGCTAGCTTTGCTCGTCCTTTTAGCCGCAAAACGGATACTTAAATAAATAAATAGTTTTATTCTCGGTGAAACGAAACACACCATCACGGGCGCGATCAAGTGGTTGTCAAAGCCCCAGAAGCAAACTGTGCGCATATACACAAAACTCGGAATACACGATGGATAACTGGTACATAGTTGTCACCTAGGAAATTCGCAAGGATAATGGGCATGCTCATCTGAGTCAGGTAGAGGTGTAGCGCGAAAGCAAGGTAATGTCCGTAAGTGTTGCCGTCACAGAAACGCTAAGTTGGATTTTATATAGTACAGAAGCTTGATCCCCTTATACCGTGTGCGTATGAACCCGTTAGAATGTCTGATAAACACTGTTTGACGAGTAGGTAAGGTCTGATTCACACGCCATTGTGTTCACAAGTTAGTTATCGGGATCTTCTGGGTGGGTCGCATTGGGCAGTGGATTTATTTTGGTTCGAGTCACACCTGCCACGTTGCGGTGTCGTTAATAGTACATATATGACTTTGTATAGTTAGAAAGCTTAACAGGCGGTAACCCACCACTTCCTAAAACACTGCCGTTGACCACAAGTCGGAGGTCAATGCGCCACTGGCAAAGCTACGTCAAAATCTGTTGCCCGCACGGTTAATTGCAGTCATTGTGCACCCTTTTTCCATTGGCTGAAAGAAAGTTTTATCAGGATACACCATTAACGGTTGGTGCCGGAGGTACTGGGCTGAATAGGGCTGTGTAGATTAGGCTGCGGTTGTGTAAGTGAGCAAGCATCTCAGCTAAATGGGCGTCGGATATGGCGGAATGTCCAAAGCAATCTACTAGTAAAGATCATAGCCGATCTTCAAATGAAGGGCATAAGGTCCTCGGCAGACCACACTGACGCAGTGGATAATGTATCCATAGTGTAGTTGTGCCAAGTAGATAATGTTTGTGATATTGCAAGCGATGCAATCCACTTGCAAGTTGGACGAGGCATAACGCCATAGTATCGCAAGTAAGTATGAATGTTACGAGTAGATAAATAGCTTTTTTGTGATGATGCCTCAGAGATGTGAAGGATTTGAACCCAACCGTGCAACACAATATAAGACATGGATGAGGTGTTTGATGGCAAAGTATTATACTTAGCTGTCCGTTGCTTATCGATCGGTGGAACTTAACGATTTTAGGCCAACTGGCTGAAAGCTGGTCGATCGCTGCAGAGGCTAACTGAAGGATATCATGCAACTGAGTTGGATCGACCTTTAACGAAGCTCGTACACTGGTCAAGAATGTAATAGGAAGCAGATTTGTTCTGCAGCTGTGCTTGCAGCTAATTGACTCGAGATATCAACTGAGTTTGCGTTCTATGAATAGTAACTTTCTGATCGGGGCCCAGGCTTTGACTTTTGACGAACGGAGAGCCACTCGACATGGCGACATAGAAGAGGCCGACTCGCCGGAAACCGCTAGTTTTTGGTGGACAACCATCGGCCACACTGCGGACCGCTCTGCAGATGACTGAAAGCATGCTGCCAGAGAACTAGAGAATGTAGAAGGCGAAGTGGAGGGAATTCGGCACCCAGACCCAGTTGGATATTCAACCAAGGGCGTACGAGTTGGCGACGTTTATGCACGCTGTGGATGATGAATCCAGGAGGGTGCTCGAAAAGTTGGAGCCCAGTGAGACCGATGAGGAAGTCGAACCTCCGGAAGTCTGAGCAGATTAGTGGCGTTTTGCGAAGGACAGGTAAATGAAATATATCGGATGTATTTATTTTTGTTCATTGGCGGTTCCCAAGCGAATCGTTCGAGACTTACGTAACAGAACTGAAACTGTTGGTGCGTAGCTGCAACTTCTGCAATTGCATGAGAGACGCCTTGACACTTGCATGTATTGTCCCTGGCATAAAGACTGCTGAGCTCACTCGACACTTACTGCGGCAAAGGAACCCGTCTTTAGAACAATGTGTAGACCTCCACTTGAGTGAAGCAAGGACTGCGCAGCAGTTCGAGCATTGAGAGCCGAAACGAACACTGATCTGTGCGCGGTATCCCGAACCAGCAATAGTCTGCCACCGACACCCGAAGGACAGGAGTCAAGTTGTTCGTTTTGTGGTCGTGTACATCCAAGAAGAAAGGAGAGCTGCTCAGCCTGGGGTGGAATGTGCACAAACTGTTCCAACAAGAACCATTTTGCTCGCTGTTGCAGATTCGCTAAGGCCTGATCGATAGTGGAGCGCATCAACGAACAGTTGAAAGAATTTTCGCTAAACAACTTAAAAAATTATTGGGGAACACAAGGGTGTGTGCGCGATGCGGTTGTTTCGACGGCGACAGCTGTGCTTCCAACGAGACTCACAGGCTACTGTCAACAGCCTACCTGAGAAGCACTGTTTGGGCATAACATGTCACAGGACGAATAATTGCCCCAGATTATGAAATGGCTCGTAGCTACTGCCGAAAGCTACCGCCACGTTAAAATCCAACAATCCGGAAAACGGCACAGAACACCAACTTGATTTCCCGATAGCCTCAGGTGACCTAATGCCCATTTTGGATATTGAGTCTATTCAGTGTCTCGCTTTTGTCTCTTTTAACCATGAAAGTTTCGTCTATTCATATGCAGGTAACATGGACAGGTGACAGCTACCCAAGCGTGTTTGACGGGGCAGTACGTAGGTTCGAAGTTTGTGCTCGTTTATCTTTAATCAAATCCGCTAAGCCGGTGGTGTTGCCGACCAGAAAGATGCCTATTGCAAAACGTGTGAAACTTTTAGACGAGCTGCAGCGTCTTGCTAGTTTGCGTGTAATAACCAAAGTTGAAGAGCCGGCAGATTGGGTTAGGCGGGTGGAGGTCGTTACTAAGAACGCTGGAGAATTACGCGCATGCATCGATCCCAAACCAATTAAAGCCGCACTCACGAGGGAGCATCATACGTTACCAACGCTAGACGACGTGCTTCCGGTGCTAGCTAGAGCTAGATTGGTCACTAAGGTCGACCTTGCTTCTGCGTTTTGGCGTGTATTAATTGACGGAGAGTCCAGCTACCTGACCGCGGTTGGGACAACTTTCGGGCGTTTCCGCTGGCTTCGTTTACTGTTTGGACTGAGGGTATCTAACAAGATATTCCAGAAACGACTGGTGCAGGCCTCAGACGACATAGTAGGAACGTACTCTGTAGCAGACGACGTTTTGCATTTTGGCGCAACGCGAAAGGAACACGACCAGCAACTTCACAGGTTATTGCTGCGCTGTTTTGAACGGAACATCGTGCTACAACGAGAGAAGATCGAGTTGGGTAGAGCGGAAGTGGTATTTCATGGAAAAGTGCTAAGCTCCGAAGGACTGAAACTAGACCCAGCGAAGGTCAAGTCCATCAAAAAGATGCCTCCTCCCACTGACGTAAAGCCGTTAGCAGGTTGAATTGGATGGTGAATTACCTGTCGTTTCTTGCTCAGGATAGCCGAATTAATGGCACCGATACGAAAACTGACGCATAGCAGTAAGAAGTGGCATTGGACCCGCGCGCTACTTCCCTCTGTCCAGTGCCACAAGCCTTGGCTCAAGAGCGCACGAATATGCACTACTTCACCTGCTATCGCCTGGTTGCTCACATGCACGTTCAGTGAGTGGTTGCAGGTTGAATGCGGTCTCGGGCCAACTATTTCCTGCTTGGCTGTTTACGCTGCTTCCGGCAAGCTGCTCACTCCCTGTCGGTCTGGAAAGTGACGTTCGAGAGGCAATACAGCACTTCCGGCCCCTAGCGCAGAATGGTGTACGGTATTCTCTAGCATACTGGTATTACGGGACGCAATAGTACAGACCATAATAGTTACACATCCAATGAGCATTGGATTTATGGCAGATCAAACTGGCAAAGTGAGTAATGCATACACAGGATAATGGTGCCAAATAGAGGAGGATCCTGATACTTGTAGAAATCCACTGGCGAGGTGGACGGTGCATAACGCTATGAAATCGCAAGTAAGTGGAACAACTGCAAGACGATGTTACTTTGTTGTGTCGTTTCGATGGTGATAAGGATTTGAACCCAATTTTTCTAACCGCAGGAAACGGTGACAGCATGCCCGAGATGGTGGTACGGGTTGTCTGCCTATGCCCCGGAACCCACGACGATTACCTACAAGACCTTTACATAGATACGACGAGCAAGGTAATTGTATTTAACCCTTCTATGCAGGTCTCGTGGAGGTGCAAAAAAGAACAGGTCAGAGCAAGGGACGATTTCGAACGAAAAGATAGAAGTGAGCAACGCTAGTGACCTGAAGCCTTATCACGATCTTTACCGCGTTCGGTTTACGTACAAGCCACCTCGTCAGGTGTGTGTGTGCCTTCTTGTAATAACTTTGCGAAAGAAATATCCGTATACATAAAATAGGTGTCAAAATATGTGGAACTGTTCAGCAAAAGTAAAGCGCGGTACTCGGAAAGTTGGGTGATGAAAGGGCCAACATCTCAGCAAAGGTGCGCTAATTGATAGGAAAAACGCCGCGGCTGTAGCACCGGTAGGGTTGCAGCACAAGCTATGCTGGGAACAAGCGGTTGTGGAATGAATTGGCCCAACTGCCCCTCAATGTATTAAGTAAAACGCTTAAAGGCGGAGTCATACGGTGTCACTCGTAGGTCAACTAGTCGCAGAGGGCAGTGAGGGTAAGAGCCGGTTTAGCTTCGTAACGGATAACCCTCATCGTTTAGCGATTAAGAGGCAAAGGCTGCCACGGCACTCATATAAGAAGAGGGGCGGTAGGGATAGGACGAACTGCCGTAGTTGCAACGGAGATAAAGTTGCGGAGCAAGCAACCCTATGAACCTACATTAGTGAAAAAACGGCGCGTTAAGTGAATCAATCCAGTTCGGAGGTGCGGTATCACATATAAATCAGTTGGACACAGGTGGCTGTGAGGATTAAAGCCGAATTAGCTCCGTGGCTGTATCCGCTGGTGCTTATGAAATGAAGGGAACGCGAGAGGATGTCATGGTATGGCTTGTGGTCGCGTTTAACAGAATATTTACTAGAAATGCACTAAGATATTTGCATGGGAGGATGGATTTAGGTGCGCTATATTGCCAAGTATATACCGCAACAGTGCGGAGCTACAGGGTCACAGGTTAGTGGGAAGATCAGGGGGGTTAAGTGGTGGGTCAATGGAGATATAATAGCCAGAAGCTTAAGTGAATGAGTAGGACAAACGAACGAATATAAAGCAAGGTGAAGAGGGAGTATGCAATTTTGTTATGGTAAAACAAGGGAACAGTTGTTGAAAAGACCATGGCCGATTTGTGGTAGATATAAGCAGACAACATAGCCAAATCCTTGACGGCCCCACGGTGTCAAAAGTGAGTCTATGGAGGTTTGGTTATATATGGTGAATAAGAGGAGCAGAAAGCCAGAGCCAAGAAGATAAGAGAAGAAGTAGGACCAGATAAGTGATATGAAGCAAGGTGACGACGGACTCTGTGGTGTTATGGGAAATTATAGCAGCGTTTATTATTGATAACAAAGTCAGTTTGCAGGGAAGAATATAGGTGCGCAGCATATGCAAATACTTGAGGTCTTACGCACAAAAGTGCGGATCAACAATGTCAAAGGAAAAACGGTGGAAGTTGGTGCATACGAGGAAAGGAAAGCCAGCGCCAAAGAGATAAGTACAGGAGTAGGACGAGACGATGGATATAAGCGAGATGAAGAGAGACTAGTCCATGTCATTATAAATAAATAAATAGGTATATTTCTAGACCTGCTAGAGGCTGCACCCTAAAGGGTTCAGATCATTGCTTACATAAATCCGATGCTCTTGCATGGAAGTAGGTAAAATCTAAGTATATGTTCATCGTGAGCAATTACAGATGCATTGGCATTGTATGATATACAGCTACTGGGTCGCAGGCGCCCACCTTGACATGTTTCTGGTTCCTGCGGGCGATATTGAACTCCTTGTTCTTTTGTGAAAACTTCGCGGAGGTGTAGTTGTGTCTTTTCTCCTTGGAACAGAATCCAATTCGCCGAAAGTGCACTTTAAATTGATCGCACATTAACTGGCCACTCAGTTGCCCCAATTGTGCTCACGTGGAAGAAATGAGGGATTATAAGGAAGGGATTATAAGGCATACGAAAAGTTGAAAACAATTCCGATAAATGCGGACAAAAATAGAAACAATTTGTTAGGAGAGAAAATAAAGCTGTGTGCTTCAGTAGATAAATACCAATTAACAAAAAATACAGCCCTACTTTTCTTACGCTGATATTGCTCTCCGGCGCAAAATTTCAACCTGAGTTATTCTCAGATAAAAAAAGCCTTTCTACAGTTAGAATACCGCTTAAAGTAGCACAAAATTACACTGGTCTGGACCAGCTTTAGCGCCTGAATACGTTGAACGTAAAAGCAACACAATAAGTGCAGTAGTTTGCGAGTTATTCGCAATTAAATGATGGTCTACGAATAAGGCCATTTTTATTTTTCGCTAAAAATGGCTTTCTGCTTTGCAAGCAGATAGCAGAAAAAAGAAAAGAAAATATAAAAGGTAGGGAAGCGGCGTATGTTCTAGATAGGCATAGCTATCCAGAAATGCTCTAATTAGCCCGTAATACCCTGCGACAACTACGGACTGCGCAGGTGGCCGAAAAGTAAACTTTGCAGGCATACATGATAAATATATGCAGATAAGGGATGATCTTGCGCGAAAACGCTAGAAATCCAGCAAGGGATATTATATCTACATGGGAATTCAGGGGAGCTTTTAATTAACTCACGGTTAGAAGGCCACAGCAAACCATTTTCAGTGGATACTGAGCCACATGAACAACCAGTAAAATAGAGTTTAGCATTTTTTAAGCCTCTAAGCTTTTCTAAAGTTTACAACAAGCCCGCATGATCCAGGTCTACCTGAGTAACCCTGGGGATCTTTCAGATCCGTTGACAGATTTCGGCCTACAAAATGCACACATTACTTAGCTAAACATCACAAGATTTATCCCTTAGAGCCGATTTTCTATATTCATGAGGCTCTGTCTCTAACGTCAGTGAGCTATAGGAGCCTGCCACCAATAATAAAGAAATAAGCGTGGGAAAATTTAGTAAAATTTAGCTAATTGCATTTGGGCTTGAAATCCGTTTTGGTCTACATTGGTTGGGCTTTAACAACTCTACTTCTGGTGGTTGAGCTTGCTCATACTTGAGGTATTGTTATGCCTCATGTGTAGATGCAAACTATTGTGCAGCCCTTTGATGAATTTCGATTTATTTCTCTCCATTTTTAAGTTCCGAAGATAGTGCCGGCGGTGTTCATCCAGTTGGCAATGTTAACTGGTACTCTAATGTCACACCGACTATTTCTTTTGTGATTTTCCTGGCAAGAGCTGTTCTAGCACCCTAAGCAAAGAGCGCTAAGATAAATCAGGAGTAGAATAGTAACAAAAACCAGTGGGAGCTGGTCGTTCACCCGCCATTACGCATAACGCATGGTAGGCTTTGGAGCCAGCTAAAAGATAAATGACACACGGGCGGCCAAGATAAGAAAAGTGGTGCTGGAAAGTTTCTGGTGCTCCAGCCAGCCAGTGTGACAGGGGCCTCTCTGTCGTTGGTTAGCTTTCGTGCCAGTGAAATGAAATCTGGAAATGCGAGTGTTTTACGAGCAAAAGCAGTTAAAGAAGAGGATCTGGTTTTCATTATGCCTGTCTACTAGTGTTGACAGTAGCGAAAGGCACATGTATACCAGATAAAGCTAAGTGTATGGGGCCAAGAGAGTGCAAGGGGAGAGCACAATGTCTGATTATTGGGTCTAGAACTTTTAAAGTGCGCTCATTGTCAACAATAAGAAAGATATATTTTTTATTTTGCGGCTTACCTACTGATAGTGTTTGGAAACTGCTGACTATAGTAACTAGTGCTCAGACTTAATGAAAATGCTTCAATTAGGGCAACAACGCTAGAACCTGGCATTTCACGTGAGGCTTAATGTTGTTAAAATGTTTTTAGTAGACGTGACTCATGGGTCACAAGTATAAGTATTCGCAAGAGACCAAGTGGACTAGGTATTTGGAAAATACTAAGGGGTAAAGATGGAGACGAAGGAACCAAAGTGTAGAAGAGAAGGGAGAAGTGAAGTAAAGTTTGTCCGTTCGGATTGCTTCCCCATTGCTAGGCAATATTCTACCTGGTCAGTGCCTACAGGCTTACGGTGCTCCCATTCAATAGTACTAGGCTGCTTTACGTGCTGATCTGTTGAGCAGTAAGAAACTGGGTGTCGAGAAGGAGCTTTCAAAGGGTTTGAGTTACCGATTGGTGTTTCCAGGTTGCCTTTGCGGTAGCGTCTACTATTTCAAGACTTCCCATTTAACTAATTGTCGGTGGGAGCCAGTAAAGCGCTCAGCTACTACTGGGGTAGGCTGAATACCTTTTGTGGTCGGATTAGCAGTCCTAACATCTGTAAGATGCGTGCAGCTGATCGGGCCAAGATCTCTCACGTAGGGTGACAGGGACCGCAAAGTATGGGGAGGACCTGTGAGCCCAAGATGCTCCTGTCATGGAGCCTGGTTGAGCGCAATACAAAGTTGCGCTAGAGCTGACCAAAATGTTATCTATGCCTCATCGGGGCCGGTCTCAAAAAGGTTGTCATCAGAAGCACAGTTGTTGAACAGGCGTCTTATGTTATCCAGGCACATGAACTTTCGTACCTCCTGCTTGAAAGCCTGTGGATTGTGAATCTCCCGCAGCTGTGAAGGTAATTTGTTCCAGATATTTACATAAGCGACAAGGAAGAAACGTGAACGTAGTTTCTTCCTCGCTGGCAGCGGGACAACTGTGCAGTGCATGTTTCGGAGGTTAAATTCTGATCCTCTTCCCAGTGTCAGGCTGGGGATTTCCCTGTGCCCCGCTTGGTATATTAACTTATGTAAGAAGCACAGGTTTAAGATAAGCGCCGCAACCATAGGGGCTGGAGTTTGAGATGGTTACACCTCTGTAGGTAACTAAGCGCTAGGCCTTGTTAAACCGCCGCTGAGCCTTTTCGAGCAATATGCGGTCTGATTTCCGCAAATTACTGAAGATAAAAGGGCAATATTCTAGCTGCGGACGAACATGACTGCGGTAAAGCTCCAACCGTGCTTCAGCCGAGTTAATGTGGCGGCCTATGTGGAAGACCATTCTGCGTGCTTTTGCTACCTGCTACTGCACATTCTCTGAAAAGTTGAGGGTCATAGAATAGCGAATACCTAGGTCAGTAGCTAACGTTTTTAGTTGGATGGGCGTACCATTCAACGTAAACGCACCATCCGATGGGTAGCGTAACTATTATTAGAGAACACTAGAGGAGCTTGGGGAAAGATATACGCAGGAACAATAGCCAGCTACTTGAGTTCAAACGCGCAAAGGTGCGGAGCTACACAGTACAAAGTGCGTCGCACGAGCTTGGGAGGTAGGTGATACATATGAGGAAAGGAAATGAAGAGGCTAAAAGCTAAGTAAGATGGAAGGTCTGGACGATAGATATAAGCGTGGTGAGGAGATAACATGCAATGTTGTAACGGTTAGCTATCCTAACAATTATAAGAGATAAACCTATTAGCTTGGGGTAAGGATAAAGGCGGGCAACAAAGTCATATAATTGAAGTCGTACGCACAAAATTGCGTAGCTGATATTGTGGTGCCGCTGAATGTACGGCCAACCTGCTGCGACCGTGCAGCTGTCCGAAGCCAGGAATGCATTGTGGTTTTCGCTATCTGTATGGATAACCTGCCTGAAACTTGCTGGTCCGGCCCTAATCTGTTCAACTTCCCACGAAATAAGAACACACAGAACAGGCGGGCCGAGGGATCTGGATGCTGATTCTGATTCTAATTTAGAAGAGTATAGTGCAATAAATAGTTTGTAGGAAACCACTAACCCAACAAAATCGGAGATGTTGATTAATATTTGTAACCACAACTCAAACAGTTCAAGTTCATGGGCCGACTTGTCGTTGATTCCTTATAGATTTGCATTTAGAGCTATATTCGTGTTCTTTCCCTAATTGTGGATCGATGCGTTGTCTTGACATTGCTCTCGGCCTGAACACTGACACTCCGTAACAGCTGCATATTAAAAGACAAGTCGGTGGAGCTTCGGAGGTAGGTAGTGCGTAAGGAAAGCCAGAACCAAAGAGCTTTGTGGAGGAGTTGGGCTAGTCAAGGAATAAGAAGCAAGGTGAAGAGAGAATATCAATGTTGTGGGTATATATGGTAACAATTATTAGAGATATTGCTGTCAGAGTAATGGTAAGGCTAAAGACGGGTATCACACTCGTTTGCACAAAAGCGCAAAGCTGTATAGTCAAAGACAAGTCGGTGGGGTTTCGGAGGTAGGGGGCATAAGAGGGAATAAACTCCAGATTCATAAAGCTAAGTGAAGAAGTAGAACAAAACAAGGGATACGAAGTACCGGGTAGAGGGAGTCCACGGTGTTGTTAAGGTTAAGTATTGGAAAAGTTATACGTGCTAGCGGTGTAAGCTGGGGCGAAAAAATGTATGTGCGCAGCAGATCCAAATACTTGAGATCCTACGCAGAAAGTGCGGAGCTACAGTGGAAAAGTTAAGTCTTTGGAGCATCGCAGATTGGTGGTGGGTAGAAGGAGAGGAAACCAGAGCCCAACAGTTAAGAGAAGTGGTAAGAACAGGCGATGGATAGCAGCAAGATGAAGCGAGAATATTCACTGTTGTTGTGGTTCATATGGTAACAATTATAAGAGATAAATAGGTCAGCTGGGTGTTAAGGATGTAGGTGGGCAAAACAGCCAGCTACTTGAGACTCTACGCACAAAAGTGCTGAGCTACACTGTAGAGGGTAAGTCGGTGGAACATCGGAGGTACGTGGTCCATAAGGGGAAAGGAAAGCCAGAGCTAAATGGGTAAGTGCAGAAGTAGGACAAGCCAAGGGTTAGTCAGGTCCTAGGCACAAAAGTGCTTTGCTACTATGTGCAAGGTAAGCCATTTGAGCATCGTAGGCAGGTGGTGCATATGAGAAAAAGGAAGCCAGAGCCAAACTGGTAAAAGAGGTATTGAGAATGGGCTGTGGACAGAAACGAGACAAAGAGAATGTTCAAGGACTTGTGGCTCATAGGGATATAAAAGACCTATTTCGCAACCTAGTGTGGACTTTATTATTTTAAACTACGCAATACAGCTTACTTAGAGATCCCAAACTAGAGTGGACAGGTAGTAGTTTCACCTTTGGCCCAGAACTCTTAAAAGGATCCTGAGTGAGCTTCTTGTGTCGGTCTTGATATCTAGAACCGCAATATCCTGACGGCGGATTAGTAAACGGTCGTTTAACCCTTTTTTCAATTGAACCTCTAGAAAACAGGTCTGCTAAAATTATGCGATAAAACCGCAGACGCCTAACGCTATCTATAGTCCGCATTCTGCTTGAACAATTCAGCGGCACTTTACGGTGAGGTTGACTCCATCACAGCAAGCGCTGAGTTCTTGACAAAGGTGCGAACACTTTAAAATTCAGCCCCTTTGGCAAAGGCGCCATATCCTTACCCAGTGTTTCTTACCTGAGCTTATTCATAAAAAGCTGCGCTGTACTATCACTTGGCTGAAACTAAAGAGCGCACATAGAGCTAAACTCCGAAAGAAGGGCCATTCCGTTACCTCTGTTAGGACAAAGAAACGATTACGATCACGTTTCTTCGGTTGTATACGTGAACACTTAGAACAGGTTGCCTTCCAGACTAAGAGAAATATAAAGATTGCAGGCATTCAGGAAGGAAAAACAAAGATTCCTATTTGTTTACATTATATACAACGCATCTTCATGGTCTGCGCTTCGCACGCTACTTATTCCAAACTGGCCCACGATGCAGTGTATGATACCTGAGCACATAGAGCCCACAACTCATCCTCATTCATTGTCATTACTGTTTTAACACATAAGAGACTTTAGCTGTATCCGTCGTACTCAGTTTCTAGGTTTTAAGAACAGAAATCCTAGTACAGGATGACTTTAATCTTCAACGATATCTTCTTGACCTGCTTGAGTTCTCCTACGGAGGATTCCGCCATATGACTGCAATAAGGAAAGAGAATATACCACCACAAAAGTGTCCTCTAAGGCATAACCGGTGGCCTAATTCCCATGAATTGTATCCATCAATGACCCCAACCTTTTTATTTTATTCATTACCGCAGTTAAACAGCTGCAGTTCACAGTCCGAGCAGTCGCACGCACCTTACAAGTGCTAAGATTAGAATTCTGAAAGCCAAAAGTATTCAGCCATTTCTGCTTATTTCCTGGCTCGCTTTGGTTCCTTCACTGACACGTTACTTCAAAGTCTGCATGGACGAACCGGTATCTTCGACCCTCCGGATCCTCTTTTCCAATATTCGCTGTCAATGTTTAAAAGGTTTAGCAAATAATGCAGCCTAGCCTACTGACTTGCAGGTTCGACAATCCGTGAGTATTCCTTGTATAGGGTATTGCAGGGCAATAACGAAGCCCCCGAGCTGGCAAACTTCAACCTTTACAACTTATCACCACCTTCATTCATTGTCTTCAGTTTTACCTATACTCACTTTCCAAACTCCTATATCACGGGTTCGTGGAAAACATTTTATGCCTAGGACCCTTGATTTACGCCTAATAAACGCATCCTACTAAACCTAAGCATTGTGTAAGATGTTGACCTCTGTTGCTGCTTTTGATACACCTGAGGTTAGCATTAGGATATTCCAAAGCACCGTCTAAATATCAGCTTCAGATGTATCTCTGGGTACCGTCGTAGATGTCAGTTTCTAGTTAGCCTAAATTGATTTGTTTGCATTGATACTGGGTACTTACTACTTTAGTCTACAGTTTCCAACTACCTTCGGTATGCTTACCGCAAAATAATATATAGATCTTCCACCTTGTCGATAAAGAGATCACTTAAATGTTATAGGCCCAAGTATCAGACCTTTTGCATTCTACTTATCTTCTTGGCCTCATACATTTAGCTTTATTTGTTATACATGTGCCTATCACTACTGGCAACACTAGTAGACAGACATCAGGAAAACCGGAGCCTCTTCTTCAACCGCATTGGCTAGCAAAACATTCGCAGTTCCGGCTTCCATTTCCCTGGCACGAAATTTAACTATCGACAGAGAGGCCCTTTGTCACGCTGAACATTCAGAAAATTTTGACCACCTTATTTCGGCCGCCGGTGCGTTATTTATCCTGTACCTGGCTCCGAATTCTTCCATATGTTATGCGCAATTGTGGGTGAACAGCCAGCTCCCACTACTTCTGTTACTTATTATCCTACGATTGAATTACCTTGTCACTCTTTGCTTAGGTTGCTGGAACAACATTTGCCTGGGAAAACATTAAGGAACTAGCTGGCACGACAAGAAGGTACTAGTTAACATTTCCACCTGGATCAACAACGCAGGCGCTTGCTTCAGAACTTAAAATTGGAGAGCAATAGCTCGAAATAACCAGAGCTGCGCAGGAGTGTGCATTAACACATGAGGCATAATAATCCCTCCTGTTCGTGTAAGCTCAACCCATCGAAGAAGGGTTCGTACTGCTCAATCAACGCAGACACAAATGAAATTCGCTCGCCGAAGCATTTTGCTAAATTTGCTAAAGTTTCAGTTACTCATTTCTTTTGTATTAATGACAGGCGCCGCAGGCTCACTTGTGTTGGAAACACAGTCCTAAGAACCTTGAAAATCAGCTCTAACAGATAATACGTGTTATTTAGCTCAAATTTTGTGTTTTCAGGCCCATACGTGTCAAACAACCCTAAACGTCTGCTGTATTATTCATGTAAACCAAGCACATGCAGCCTTGTTATAAACTTCGCAACCACTTAGAGGCTAAAACCAAACCAAACTCTATATTCCTAGTGATTTAGGTGACACAATATCCGCTGAAAATGGTATCCTGAGGCCTTCTAACCTTGGGGTAGTTATAAATTGTGCTGAAGCCCCAGGCGTATATAACATTTCTTACCGGATGCCTAGTGTTCTCGCGAAGCATTATCGATTATTTGCGCATATTTCTTAAGTATGCCTGAAAGGTTTGCTCTTAGGCCACTTACGTCACACCTGGTTTTTGGGGGTAGTAGGGCTCTATAGAGCATTTCTAGATAGGGATGCTTATTTTGAACGTAGACCGCTTCGCCAATTTTTGCATTTTCTTTTCTCTGATATCTGCTCGCAAAGCAGAAAACCATTTAAACGAAAATATAATGACGTTATTCATAGCTCGCCACTCCATTGTAAATAAATCGTGTAATACTACACATATTGCATTGCTTTAATTTTCAATTTAATTAGCGGTGAAAACTTGTTCTGTGCAGGTTATAACTGTAGTACCTTTTGCACTAAACTAGCGTTAGAACAGACCTTTCTCCTGTTCTGCGATTTACTAAGGTTAACATTTGACGCAAAATAGCAAATTTAGCCCAAGCCATTTTCTGGTTAAGTACGCCGCCTTAGTGTGTCTCTTAACAAAGGCGTTACATTTTTACTTGCAGTTCTATATATTATTTTTAACAGTTTCAGGTTTCGTGTAATTCCGCTGCTCTTATTTGTTCCCTTGTGCGCACAGCTAAATGTGACATTTGAGCGGACCGAAATAGGCAAAAAATCTCTAGTGGAGTTGTGTTGAATTGGATCTTGTTTTCAACTACGCTCTGCGCAACTTTCACAACAAAGAAAACAAGGAGCGCAATATCGCCTAAATGAGTCAGGAGAATTATAAGGTGGGCAAGGACAACCCTATAAGGTGTACACCTAACAAAGCCCCATTCAGGCATAATTGACAACACGGAACATATGCACTTTTCCTACTCCCATGCAAGAACACATGCTTAATGTAAACCTTGCTCTTGTCCCTTTCGGGCGCAGCATCCAGCCAGTCTATAAATATACTCACATATTTATTTAGTATTCTGAACCTAAATCCTTCAAGCTGTCGTCGCATGGCGCACCGCAACATATACGTGACCCTAGCTGTTCCACCAAGAAGTCGTCGCTCCGCCCCAAACCCAATTTATCTCCAACCAAACTCTTCGCGCATCAGATCTACTGCGTAATACGTACAGCTTCCTTTTGTGGAAACATACCGAACGTAAGAACTCATAATTCAAAACCTCACTTTACACTCCGGTGTCTCTAGCATTTTTTGAGACGCGGCTACATTCTAACCACCTTACTGCATCCGAAAGTGCCCAGTATCTTCAGCTTGCACACGCGAAACACTTGCGAGCTCTTGCGGAAAAACAGCTGCAACCCACCCTACCCATACTGTAACCCTCCATGTCCTACTTCACTTTTCCATCTAGCGCACATTAACCATAAACCATCAAATACTCCTGGGAATCGACCGTACTTCATTTAAATGCTCGCTCTCTTAAAAATAACTTGAGCTTTCCGCCAATTTACCTGTTCTAATCATCCTCAGAAAATCCTCGTCAGTGAAACTTGGATCAACGTTTCAAAGCAAAACTCCTGTGACAGGTTATAATTGCCACTGTTCACAGAAACTGCAGTTGAGTTGGCTGTATCATCTACACTTACGCTGCAACCAGTACGCAACTAATTGTTGAGCCAATGCTTTAGAGCCGTCCAGCTACTTTTTGGATCCGCGCTAAACGGATTAAATAAAGCCTCAAATTAAATGTGCATACTTCCCTCCTCAATACAGCAGCTCAGGTGGCAGCCAACTCGCAGAAGTGTTCCACTGCACTTAAGAAAATACCACCTGCTTGGGGGTGAGTTCAGCATGAGCGTTTGTGCTAACGGTGTACCCGCGGGAACTGCTAACCCAGTGCACTGCTTGCCGGAAAGCGAAAATCATATTGTAACAATTGAACACTTCCTGCACTGCAGTGACATTGTTGCACGCCGACCCAGTTTATTTCCGGTCGTTTCGTGACATCGACTAGGCAAAAGTTGCACTCCAACCGACAAGCGCGCAGTGCGACAAAGTACGCCACACACAAGACCACAAAGAAGCCACGAATTGCTCTATGCTAGAACCTGTACGTTTCTCTGCCGTGTATAATAGTGCAAGCTATGGCGCACGGTGACTAGAAAGCGAACGAACCGGTCCTTGTTAACTGGAACGCAGCCGCTAATATGATGAAGCATGGCGTTCGACTGTGGTATCCATCTATCATATCAAGAAACGCGTTGGAACCTGCTCACAATTTGCAGGCAGCCGAAACAATCACCTATTGAACTTTTACTTGCCACAAAAGCCATTACCGCGGTTCTGGTGCAGTATTCGTGACCATGGAGTACATTAACAGCTCTATTACTACTGGGGTAAGAGCATGTGACTACTTACTTTATGGTATGAGCCCTAGAGAGCACAGCGCCTAGCCAATTCTGACAGTATAGCATTATGTCTAATATTTATTTACTGCAGCATACACGCACGCGCTAACAAAAAGGCACCGCGGCTACCGTTACCCAAAGGAAATATATATATATATCGAGCTTACAGCTCAATTAAAACTACACGACCACTCAATCAAACTTGAAGTACAACTTTTCGAACAACACCGGTCCGACCAACGAACCGCGCTTTCGGACACAAACAATATCAGTGACTTGGTCCAACTGCGCGACCGCAGATGGCGAAATTGAAACCCTGTCACTTATATCCAAATCGCCTACAAGTGCAGACTCGTCAGCTATTTGCGACGTATTTAATCTTCAGGTCTGCTCTTCCTTTATTTCCAACATCATTGTGCCAACACTAACTTTACAAACATCACGTAACAGCGCGGCTTTGAAGACGCATAAATTCAGCAGAACGCGGCATGCAATCAAATAAAATTGTGAAACCTTCTTAATGGAAATGCGCTGATAACATTTCCACAGTCCTTCTCGAAAGAACAGGCCTAAAGCCTCCTTTTCTCCTGCAAAGCCTATTTCACCCACCTGTGCGGCCCGATTGTGTGCTAGCTCACTGGAAGCACGACATACTGCCCCGTGGCTACAAACAAACCCTAAAGAAGAGGTGCCGAATAATTGCCCAAATAGGTACATATCCACACTCCTCGGATTACTGAAGACGTTTGCGAAAATGGAGGCGTCGGGTATGCATTCATCATATAACATCGCACTCAAGTCTAAATATGGCTACATCAAATGTCGTTCATATCATCCAGGCTTGCGTTAACCCTGGAAACACATCACTGATTCGGTCAAATCAGGTAAGGCTTACGTACTAAATTACCGTGACGTTCATAATGCCTTCGACCAGGTTCCGCTTGAACGATTGTTGGTCCTTCTGTCCAAATACAGTATACTAGACCAGCTGCTCTTTTACTTCAAGTCATACCATGCTCTTAGGACTCGGGCAGGCCAAATCGGCAGTTATCTATCAAGCCAAAGACTAGCGACAAGTGGATTTATCCAGGACAGCTTACTAAGCCCAGTTCTGTTTCATATTATCATAAACAACGTCATTGTGACATTTTAACATGGCTCAGCCAACCTGTTGGCCGAAGAGACCAGGGTTGTCTATAGATTTAATTGCGCAAACCAGGACGCAATGCTCATCTTTATACGAGCTTACCGTTATGCCCTTAGAAATTGGTGAACTATACACAAAATGAACTTTCCTACCGGCAAACTCTCTTGTATCACATATAAATGTGAGCTTAAGCCTCTTCTCTTGAAGGTTCAGGGGTTACCTATTCTACATAAGAGCTAGTTTCCTAACCTTTACAGAAACTGCGCAGTGTACAGCAGCTGAAGCAACGAAGTCGAATTCTAGGTTACCTTATCCATTGGATTTGATCATCGCGAAACTTTTGCGGTACAAGACATTTACACTTGCAGTGCTGGAGTACTGTTCCCACAACTTATGGCGGACATACACGCGCTTGCACATGTTCAGCCCTCAGTCACTTAACAAATCCTGGGTCCGACTAATCGACTCAGCTAGTCAGCTCGTTGCAAATAACTACGTCTAGAATCTGTGGGATTTCGAAGGCTCATGGTCAACCTATCGCCAGTGTTTGATATTGTTCACGGGCAAATCCTCTCTCTGAGATTTGCTCTCCACCAATGCAGTGAGACGCACTATAAGATCCGCATTGCAATTCCTGTTCTGAAAAGGTCGAAGGGGTGCGTGCATGTTTCTTCTTATACAATTACACAGCCAACTAGAACAAGTTACCATCATACATTCGCGCCTGCAGTACGCCATAGGTGTTACGACTTTGTGTCAACCAAAAAACAGTTTCAAAGTTAATTTCATTCTCATCCCACAACCGGCCAGCAAACATAGCCCAACAAAAGAGACCTGTGGACACGACCCTATGATTCAGGTCACTGCCAAATTTATTCACTGCCTCTTACTCTTTGTCAAAAGCTGAACCCAGTACCAGCTTAAAAACAGAAAACTGTTCTCGTTTACATTAACTTCCGACGGCCAAAACACTAATGTTACGATGGTATGCTGATGTACTACCTGCAACCTGACAAGTTATTGCCAGCCAACTTCATCTCTTGTGTAGACGTCTTCCATTTCTTCTCTTGGGATACGCTTTCCGCCACGGTTCCTACTAATGGCCTCGTGCTTAGCTATTCCTATTTGTAAGACAACTGTTCCGCTGAGCTTCGGTTTATCCAGTCAAGTAGCCTTCATACTTAATCCAAGATCATTGTTTAGTCTGATGTGTCCACGACCACTGGCACCTCCGCTCCAAAGTAACAACTCTTTAGCCCATACACTTACTGCCGTTTCACCCCACCACTTCAAGTACATATCCTATTTGTTTGCGTTATCCCACATACTGAGCAATTTCGCTATTCTTTCGTGTTAATAACATACTCAGAGCACATACTAAGCTCCGTTTCTATCAACTACCTGTGATAGCCGCCACCCTACCCATGTTCATTTCCTTAAACTTATCCACTCCCTTTCGTTTGACAATTTTCCGGCTGAGCCCTTTGCGCTTTAGCCATGTTTGCGCTATCTCACCGTGCATAACATCAATACAAAGCGTCTGCTCACCTGAAGAGTGTCCTTACTCTACAGTTAAATCCTTCGCCGTTTCTTCATTATACGGCCTCTGTTGCATTCACTACCTAGCCTGCGCTCTGCCTCGTCTAGTACAGCATGGACGACTGAGCTTGCCAAAGTACTCCAAAAAATTTATAGGGAGGTGCTTGAAGAATTAGAGCCCGCTTCCAAAAAGTTCGTGCGCAAGTACAATTACGCGCGACTTTTCGTCACTAATAAATCAAGGAACACAAACGTCGCCTGAAGGAGGAAGATGAACTTCACGGTGGGCGTATAAAACCCTTCAACTGTACACGTAAAAATCTATCGCATCCTTATTTGCGAACAAGGACCGTATACGCTAACTATTCTCACTTCCCATACAAGGGCCTGGGATTAGCTATATACTGGACTGGACCCTTGCGGGCACGGCATCTAGTCAGCATAGGAATTTACCTTTACTTATTTATGTGTTTATACCAGTCCTAGGTTCACGGTTGTTAAGGTTTTAATGTCTTTACTTCACGTACCGGCAATGCACGAAGAAAACCTATCCATGGCGGGCTGCCGCCCACGACCTCCGACCGGTTGCCGTCCACCCTCTATGTGTTGGTCTTCCCTGCTCCAATAAGTTTTTCATCTTCTATGACTATCTACCCGGCGTCATTACGTTAAGACACCTAGTTATCTTACTCTAAACCTTAACCTCCGTACTTACCTATGCTGTACTCACTGCTCTAGCCGGCCTTACTTCTTACACCACGACGGGTTGCCGGTAAGTAACGCTACCACATAAGCTAGTCTTCATGTGACTATACGTCCCGTACAACCCTCATAATACCGCCTTGCACTTACTTTCCTATCCATTTCCCTACACACGTTCAATACCTTAGGCTTACACATTCCCGTCCTTTGGACAGTTATCCGGACAAGCATCTTATGCCCTAGCCTTTTCCGTGACAACTTCGGCTTCTTAACGGATATAAGGCTATTGCCGCCAATGCCGCCAAGCACCTGATCGCTCGGATAGCCCCTCACTTCAAGAGCACGATCTTGTCCACTTCAAGAACAAAACACCTCAACAACATCTACTGTTCTTCTTGTATTCACTATCTTCACCGATATCCGTCTCCGATGCACATACAGCCCATCCTGAATTAGAGCCGAAATCCTCGCTGTGTTCTGATGGGCTGCACCGGCTGTTCCTCAAGATCATGACGGACAACATTGTTGCTCCCGTCTGTCAGATATTTCTGCACTCCCTGGAAGCTGGACGACTACCGGTTGCTTGAAAATTGGGGACCCTTTAGCCTATATACAAGAAGGGGGATCGTCGGGATCCTGCAAGCTATCAGCCTATCTGTCTAACATCCGTACTGTACAAATTAATAAAAAAGATTCTCAAGCGCGCCCTGCAGCTTCCCTTCGAAAAACTAAAATGATGTACCTTGAACCTGCTTGTTACTAGGGAAGTCTGGACGAGGTCGTTAGACACTGAGAAACGCCTGGAGGTGGTTTTTGTGGACTTCAGCAAGGCGTTCGACAAGGTCCCTCATGAAAGACTCCTTCTTAAACTCCGAGGTACTGGTGTCTCTGGGAATATACTTTCTTGGATCGCTGGTTTTTTGGATGGCCGGACCATGCGAGTCAAGGTGAATGATGCCTACTCCGCTCTTGTGCTCAGGACTAGCGGTGTTAAGCAAGGGTCGTCACTTGGTCCAAAACTGTTCAATGACCTCCCATCGGAGCTTCAGATAGATTACCTGATTTACGCCGATGACATGAAGCTGTGGATGGAGGTATCCTGTCTCAAGGATTCTGACAGATGGCAGGCATCATTAGACATGTTGCACGACTGGTCAGTCAACTGGCAATTGCCCATAAATCGTGCAAAATGCTCAGTTCTCCCCATAGGTGCTCTGAACCGTTCGGGATATGCCATATTGGTGGGCTGTTACTCAGAACCACCATTCTGGAGAACGAGCTCTGTATGCTTGTCTCACATGATTTAGGGAGGGTTGCCGCTGCCAACAGTATGTCCCATGCCATACGGAGAGCCTTCTCTCGACTGACTCCGGAAATCTTCAGTATCCTGTTTACTTTCCATGTGCGTCCGATACTTGAATACCGACTACCCGCCACCTGTCCTCTATCCAAGTTCGTGTGTGACATGATTGAGAAGGTCCAGCGGTGTGCTTCGAGATCCATACTGGAATTAAGGGACTTGCCTTACCCTCTTCGACTAGAGTGGATGCACCTGTTCTTCCTAGAATGTCGTCAAAGAAGAGGTGAACTTTTTTAACTACTAATAGTTTCACTCGGGGGCACAACTGGAAACTGTTTGATCCCAGAAGACTCAGAGTTCGCTCCACTCTTGCTCTATCAACCCGCATTGTAAATGACCAGAACGACTTGCTAAAACCTGTGTTCGCTGAGCAGACTGAGGTATGTTTCAAGCGATTTTTGGACTCTTAATTGGGGAGTAAGTTGGTGTCTTGCTTCTTTTAACGTAGCTGTTGCGATCTCTTGTAGAATACCGCCTAATAGCGACTCAGGCCACCACACAATGATCGGGAAAAGAAAAAGCGGTCAAAGGTCTTTCCACCTGCTCTCTACAATCCAAGGGTCCAATGATAGGAAACACTCCTCGAACACCCCGACATGTCCGGATGCCGTCTTCGTAGTCTACAGGCATCAGATCACTGCCGCCTCTATGTAACATTGTAGTGGTCTGAAGAGTCACCGGTTTGCTTGTGTATATTGTGTACAATACTAACTAAAATTACCTTGTTGTACCCTCAGTGGTTTTTCGGTAGGTTGATGATATGTATGTTGCATTTGTTGCCTGGTACAATCCACGCGAATAAGTGACGCAGCGCCACGGTTGCATTCAAAGCGCTACTCCACGGGAACGTGCCCACAACTTCGCTCTGAGATAATAAATATCAGCCCCTGGGTACCTCCAACCAGCGAGGGGAAGAGAATTGGAAGGAACGGTCTGGTGTGTATATATGGAAACGAGCCTGCGAATAGATAGGAACTATGTCTTGTAGTCACTTGAATTACTTATGTATAAATAATTAGCGACAAAAGAGCGAAGAATGTGGTCGCGGAACACGAACTAATTGTTGCCATGACAGAGGACAGTTTGAATGCACAAATACGGGTTTAGTTGACTAGGTGCGGCATCGCATTCTAAAGGGACCGTCGAGTCCTCCAATCGCGGGATTTGGAATAGGGGCTGCTGCTCATCGGGAAGTGCTAATTTCTGTATTGGCAGGAAAGGGTCTCGCTTCCATTGTCCTCGATAATATGCAAGATAGTTTGAGTGGCTGCAGAGTATATTCTTAATTTTGGTGGTATTAAGATGTGGAAAATAGAAGGTAATGCTATATGGATTTGCTTCGTTAAAACGGTTATGCTAAAGTAAAGTGATGACTACAGGTGTAGTTGAAGTTCACGGCCTAACCGAAAGCAGGCAAATGGTAAATACAAGTGAAATGTGAACGGCTGTTTTATGGAGCAAATAAGTGTTAATGCAATTGTTTCATGTATGTAAAGGTTATGCCTGCAGTAAATTACTTATTTGGATAAGTGTTACACATATCTCTTGTCTGATTATTGTAGTTGTTGTATTTTTTGAAATCGCGATGAATGAAAGCAAAATATACGACTGCTCTTACCAACTACCTTTTTTGTACATACTTAAACACAAAGCGACTTATACACATCTCTTTCAAATCCAGTTAGGAAAGCATCACTACTTAGCCTGGTTTACCGGAACGCAAAGTACCTCCAGGCCAAATTTTCATGTCAAGAATAAGCCACTATCTTGCTCATCAGGTTAACTGGTTTCTGAGTTCTCTAAATGTATGGGTTTGTTGCAATAGGTGTTCATAAAGGTGTCGTGAACTCCATAAAGCTAAAAATTTACTGTACCATGCTTAAGTACAAAGTTGTATAAACGTGGAAAAGTTAATATATAACAGTACGCAGGTGGTTAAAAAGGAATCAGGTTCTAAAAAGTCGCTTAAGGCTGGCCGCGTTATGTCAACGTAATATGAACGAAGTGGCAGCCTGTATGGAAAATTTTTCTAAAATACGCAAGTGGCGATGTGTAGCATATGGTTTGTAAGTAGGGAGCGGTTTGCAATGGTGGTTACCTGTAAAAGTCGTAACCGTGTACTCGAAATGGTGACAAGAATAATGATTAATTGTTAGATAATTGACTGTGTGTGTAAACACGTCCTCTGCTCTGAAAAGAAGTGCAATATATATATATATATTCAAAATGATATTAAATGTTTAAAGCACCCCTTTTCCCCCAAACACCTCTTAAGCTCCGAAATGAGTAATCCTGGACTTCGAAGCTTACATAACATTACTTCATGCGCAATCAATTTGCGTGAATCAAAATCATTACATTTAGGACACCTAACAGGAAAAGGATGATGAACCCAATAACAAACAGCTGCAGTCCCCACTACGAAATATAATATTCCTCTGTGTGCACGATTGTATACCATAAAACCCTTTGCAACTGAACGCAATTTTTCTTTCAGGAAACATAATACTGCGAAAATCGCTTAAATCTCCAATTTAACATGTATTATGGATCAAACATGCAGGAGTACATATATTCACACACAAACACTAATGCATGTACGCATTTCTTACTTATGAACATACCAACATTCCTTACTACCTTCATGACCCTATATATGCATAAATATATAGGCATATACGCACTGCCTCCTGACGGAGACCTAACCAGTCCAGAAACTTAACAAAGGAACCAAATTTCCTGTCCAGCGAACACAGCAGACATCAGGCTTTCCAGACATCGGACTGCTAGTTACTGACTATAAGGCTCAGTGCTACGCAGACAGCAGGCAACACAACTGTGCGGTATGCTCTCGCTACTAGTCATAAGTGCATACTGCATCAGATGCAAACCAGTATCGTCCACTAGGAACCCATGGCAACAAATACCGCATTGCATGCCCCCGGTCCAGTCTGTAACCGCTTTGAGATACTCTGCTTCGCCGTATATAAGAAAACAATCATCGGAAGGACAGGAAGAGTTAGGACTGCACACACAAGCAACTCGACAGAAGGGTTAGAAAGTCAAATAAATGTAAGCGATAAGCAACAGTCGTGAACCGGTTTACCCTGACCAGGTATGCAATCGACGAAAGGACCAGTCGGAAATACCAAGTGTCTACGTATGTATGGAAATGGACTCAGCAAATCGTAACGGGCGAACCAAAGTCAACGCAAACTCCAAGCATGTGACGACAGGTTCTTTGCGAAACGACAGAGGCACAATAACCAAGAAACCGAGGGCAGGCAGACAAGTTCCACCGAAATGATCAACTCACAAGAATGCAAAGTAAATACGCTTTTTGCGAATGCTTAATGGCCCGCAAGCGGCAAGTAGCTGGTTAACGTCCGGTGCTCGAAAGACGAGTAACCATCCAAGGCTTTAGATACCTCAAAGGTTCAGGACAGAGGATCCAGGGACAGAATACGCTTTACCTCAAACGGCGTCCCGGTTCGTGTTCTAATAAGCGAGAAGAGCTCCCAGTACACCGGTGTGATAATCGATTCTTGCATTTATATTAGAAAACGAAAGGATAGCAATAAGGTCATTGCATGTTTCTGTGTTGGCATACACTTCCTTCATGTGGTTAGAGGCTGAAATGAGTATGCACAAGTAAACGGGGAACATGGCTAACCCCCTTTCTCTGGGACCTCATTTAATGCCCTTTGTTTGCGGGAAATACACCAAAAATTGGCTTCTAACGATGATTTTTCCACATGGCCCAGCGACGGTAAAATGGAAGCTTTTGGTACTAGGTCAAAAAACGCTCGTCATGATGACAGCGATCCTAAAACTGCTGGAACCGAGTAAAACTTTCACCCCGCGCGTAAGGTAGATAGTTACAAGTCAATTTTGAGAGCAAGATTATTTAACACTTGCCGTTGGTAGAAATACGTCGCAGCCTCTAGTTAAAATTTCTTCATATGCTCCACCCTGTCAGCAAGTTTAAGGGAAAAGGAACGCAAGGAATGCTGAAGTGCAGCTATATTGTCCGCCATGATTACTGCTTCTAACGTGGCGTCACATCGATTTACTGCCCATGGTTAGCTACTTGAACAAGCAAAGAGTGTTTATATTTGCCATCCACTTATATCACCACGTAGACTTATTTGCCATGTACACCTTCCATTTATACATCTTTATCTTCACTGTCAGTCTAAGCAAGCTTTTCCCTAGCGTACCCTACCACCCTCCCCACATTAAGCCCATACAAGATTGGTTAGAATCCCGGTCCGCCAAAGTACGGCAATGTGATGCAGCCATAAAACTTCTTTTGCATTAGAATTAGATATTGCGTAATACTCCTAATATACCATGACGTTTTATCAAAAATGTAAGAAGATTTAATAAAAAATTAGCCAATTATCTATTTGCCAACTTTTAGTTTCTATTCTGTCATTCTCTTCACTCTTTGGTGTTATACCACATTTAAATGACTTCCATTCCCTTTATCTTCCCTTTTCTTTTGAATTCCTTCTTACTTCACGTAATCTACACATTGGAGACTGCTAGTGCAGGGCACGTGGGCAGTAATTGGTTAAACAGGGTGTGTTTCGCGTTGCGTTTAGATCTATCAAAACCTGCTAGCACCTTATCATTTCCTGGCTCAATGATCGGCTCAAGATGGAACACTCAAAGGGATTTTCCTATAGTTCCAGTGGATCTTCAAGTTCAAGTTGGACCGGAACAGGAGGAAAATCCCGCGAATGTTCCCCCTTAAGAAACGTGGTTGATCCAACAGGGAAATCGGTGCTTTGATGTGACAAAGGAGAGCCACCTCAAAACACACGATTCACATGGTCAACCAAACAATGCCCACGTGCCCTGCACTAGCAGTCCCCGCTGTGCCGGCCACGTGAAGAATAAAACAAAACGGTTGCATCAGTAAAGGAAAGGAAACAGCAGAAGACAAGCTTATCGAAAATCCTAGGCAATATTAAGTTGTAAGTTAAAATGGGTTAAGGAAGCACAGACCGTAGTGGACGAACAAAAGTTTAAGACATGAAGGGGAAGACCTTAAACTGCAGATCGAGAGTGTCAACTCGATACTCGAACTCTTTCACTGTCGGTGCCAGCACGGCATCTGCAGGCAATGCGTTCCAATAAGCTATGACCTTACGCGATAAACAAGAAGTTGCCTAAACCCGGTCAGACCAAGTTTAGTGTAAATTTAATGGGTGGCCACGAAGAGTTGGCACGAGTTGGGCGAAACAGTCCAGTCGAATCAGAACCAATCTGACCCATCATTATACGATATGTGAGGACCAGGTTGCCCCGAAGCCGCCTGTAATACATGGAAAACATATTTAATTTACGTAGCATCTTCGGGTCCGTCAGCTTCTTTAATCCGTGTACCGTTTTCGTCCCGGGCCGCAGCACTCGTTCAAGTGCAAGTTTATCACGAACCAGGCATGGAGGACAAGCCTGAACGCAGTATTCCAAATGCGGCCTTACAAAAGCCGAAAATAGTCTAACAATCATTTCGGTGCTCGTGATCCCGAATGACCTGCGGATCATCCACAACCTGTTGAAACCTTTGCGAGCAGCTCTCATCCGGTGTTCACTGGATTTAGAGCCGACTGACAGCAAAACACCGAGGTCAGATTGGAGTTAAACTCGCGGTACCTCTTTGCCGCCAGTCAGATAACGTGTTGGCGGGCCATCCGGACCAACGCATAAAACAGAACATTTCGCTAAATTAACAGGCAACTGCCACAAAACTGACCAGTCCCAGAGTCTATCCAGAGCACCCTGTAGGGTCAGTGAACCAATCGGATCGTCTGTCATGAATTAGAGTTTCAAGTCATCCGCAAACATTAGGAATGGTGCACTTAATTCAACAGGCAGATAATTAAGGTTTGAAGTGAAGAGAAGGGGACAAAGAACCTAACCTTGCGGAGCGCCACTAAGAACATAGTGGCGAAAGGACAGGCTTGAAGCCGCCCGGGCACACAATTCCCCTCCCATTAGGAAAGTTGCAATTTTCTCGTAAGACTTGTACAGAAATACCATAGGAATTCAACTTGTACAAAAGGCGTGAATGTGGAACGGTCAAAAGCTTTGGAAAAGTCAATGAACAGCACGTCCGCTGCCTTCCCGCAATAAACTGCTTCGGCCCAGTGTTCACGAGCGGAATCTGAATCTAGTCTACGTACTAGTATGCTTAAGAATCAATGCTTCTACATTTTCAGGAGAACAAATATTCAATACTGCAGGGCTGTGTATCAAAAAGCAGAATAATTGGTGGAGTGTATGCGCCGCAGCTGGGTTAAATTTGTACTGCAGAGCTTATGTTTTAGATGTATTTTGCGATGTTGAGCAAGTGGGTTGATAAACTCAAAGGTGAGTGATCGTAGAGCAGGTAGCGGGGTATTTTCCACTGCGTGAACTTTATATAGCCCATGGTAAACAGGTATCCAGCATTAAAAATGTTAACTTAGTCTGTCGAGGGACGTCCGCTTGTGTGTTACGTTCCATTGAGATCTTCTGGGCAACCAAAAGGGAAGCAAGGGCTTTTAGAGAATCATTTAGTGAACATTGGGACTTCCTCTTCCATGGCATCCAGATGCTTGTCCTGTGGGAAACGTGCCACCACTCGTTTCAAAGCGTTGCAGTGCTCTGGTTGTGATGCGCATTGCCTGCTGCGGCATATGTCCTGAGCAATATGTGTTCTTGCAAGGATTCACCTCGCCAGCCAATAAATTCTATTGCGACAACTGCCGCACTTCGCAGGATAGCAGGGGTCTTCTCACCGGACTATCTACATTGAGCCTTTATGCTTCTTCTCCGACGAAGCCTGATGCTATTCGCAATCCATCTGTTCCACCGTGCTTATCATCAATACCTACCGGTTGGATCTCCCCATGGCTAAGCGAAGCCGAACCCCACCGAGCTTATTCCGCGGTTGTGAGGGAAAGCACGGGCCCCGTTCCTTTTGTAAAAGCCCATCTACAAGCGGCGCCAAGACTAGGCCTTAGCCCGTCGAGAAACCCAAACCTAACTTATCATCTCAGTATTATATGAAGTTAGTACTCGACAGGCTATCCGAGCTGGAGAAATTTGTCAAGGAAAATCCGTCCCTTTGCAAGCTAAACTTTCCTGAACGCACCCTGCCATCTCGCGACCGTCGTATCACAATCATGAACGCAGCGGAATCGGAAAAGCAACCCCTGAGGCTTTCCGCAAGGGGTTGAACCCTGCTTGAGCGGTTGAACTCGTTGCCATTTTATGAAAGCGAACAGAGGATCAATATTGTATCTGCCTACGGTCTTGGTAAAAAAACAAGAAGATACTTCAACAACGCCCTTTAAAATCGTCTGCCGGTATGAGGAGGAATGCCGACGCATCCAACGAAAGACCTCGCGTCTCATAGGTGAGCCATTTTACGCACTTCGTGACATCTGTCCGGAGGATCGAGTCAAAATGAAAAAAGCTGTATAGGAACTATGTGCTAGACGGTGAAGTGGTGACACAGCCCACCATATTGTGGATTTTTGACTAATTCGGTGGACTCCGAAGGCCCGTTGGAGGCTCATTCTCCTCACCCCCGGACAGTAAACTATAAGAACAGACTGCGCGGGTTATCCGCTAATGTGCGTAGTCTAAGTAATAAGCTGCACGAGCTTCATTTTTCTACCTTAGAGACTCATCCAGACTTGATGGCCTTCACTAAAACGTGGTTATTCCCAGAAACCGCAGACTCAAAAGTGTCTACTCCTGAATAGCACCTCACCCGGTCCGATCGCTACGGCGGAAGGTCTGGTGGTGGCGTACTGCTTTAATGGAAGGCGGAACTCAAAGCGCATGTGATTAAAGCTAAATTTACCATGCCAAACCTTTTGAAGTCCTCTGATGCCGAGTGCATGAGGGATATAGATCTCTCTTGATTGGTGTCGTCTACAGGGCGCTATCGGGCTTCGGGGCTAGTTTGTTGGACTCAAGCAAGGCGCATGGCGGAGCCAAGGACTGTCGTATCGTGGGGTATTTTTATGCACCAGATATCGATTGGGGTTTCCCTCTTTGTGGTCGCCCATCAGATCACTTCGATGCCGCCTTACTCGAAACGGTTCTGGATTTCAACGTTTTTCAACATGTCATGACGCCAAGTCGTAGTTTCCCAGATCAGGCACAGCACCTCCTAGACCTTGTGCTTCCCTCAGCGTAATCAGACTCATAAACTTAGCTGTTATGGAGCCCATTGGTAGAAGTGATCAGTGCTGTTTCTTTTCGGTGGACTCGTGGCTTCGTTGTCCACAGCTAATGTGCCAACAGTCGGAATTTCTAGCGTGTAAATGCATTTCGTTTGGAAACGGCTGAAAGCATTGTGGATTGGAGTAGCCTTGGGCATCTCATGGTTGATGATGCGTGGGAGCTGTTGTACTTCAAGCTGATGTCGCTCAACGAACAGATCGTTCCTGTCTCCAAGAGAAGACCGTTTTTTAAAGGCACACTTTGGATAGATCGCCAATTACGATCCCTTGTGAACAACAGGCGTAAACTTTGGAACCGTTTTACGCTAACCTGATCAGGCCTCGATTATTCTCGCGGTAAAACAATCAAGGATTGTTGTACTTTTCAGAAACGTGAGAAACCTCAACTATACTAACGGTTTTTAGCTACTTTTGCCATGACCACATCCAAAGCGCTTTTTTCGTACATCAAGCGAATCATCACAGCCGGTAGTGACATCCTTGCCTTTTGTTTCTGAGAACATGCCGCTTTAGTTCACGAAGACACACCAAAAGCCAAAGTTTTAGTTAAGCAGTATTCCTCTGTGAATTCAACAGAAACGCCTCCGCCTGACAGCTTCCTGTCATTTCTTCCTTCTTTGTATGAACTCTTGGATGTTAACGTCGATTTTGTACTGAAACTCTTTCTTAATTTAAACCTGTATTCTTCGCCTGGCTTTGATGGCTTACACCCACTGTTCCTTAACGCTGTAGCCGAGCACGTCACCGCACTTATGTCAGATATTTCATCTGTCTTTTGATACTGGACGTCTTTCGGCTGACCGGAAAGCTGACATTAGGGAGCCTATTCATAAAGGAGGAAATCTGCAAGATCCGGTGAATTGTCGCCATATTTGTTTGACATCTGTAGTGTGCAGAGTTATGGAACGGACACTAAACCGAGCGCTATGCCTCCAGCTCGAAAGGTTTGTTTTCATCTCTTCTGCTCAGCATGGATTTCGAAGCGCTCGCTCATGCTTCACAAACTTGCTTTTGGCAAGGAGAAGCGGGTGAGAGCACTAGATGTTGGCAAATGATTGGATGATGTGTTGGATGGTTTTAGCCAGGCCTTTGACAAGGTTCAGCATGAGCGGCTTCTTTTAAACGCCGCGGAATCGGCGTTGCTAGAAATTTTCTCTCTTGGATCTCCGATTTCCTGTACAGTCGCTCCGCGCAGATAAGCGTGAATGATACGCTTTATGCTCCTTTTCCTATGATCATTGGTGTCCATGGGTGAAACCTTAGATTGAAATATCCAGTCTTGGTGATGCAGAGAGGCTCCAAGAAGCACACAACCGGCTCCACGACTGGTCGATAAATAACAGGCACCTATCAACCGGGATAAATGTCCAGTACTCCCCATTGGTGTTTATGAGCCATTCGGGGTGTACCATCTTGGAGGTTTTCTGCTTTGAAATGCCGCTCAGGAAAGCGACCTCGGAGTAATTGTGTCTCCTTACCTCAGATAAACTGAGGACACTCGGAACAGGGTCGTCGCTGCTTACAATATGTTTCGTGCATTACGGAGAGCATTCTCCCTTACTCCAGCACACTTCAGACTCTTGTTTGCCTCACGTGAAGTAAGCAAAGGATAGGAAGAGTACTCCAGGGTACAGAATAAGGAAGTGTACTTAAATAAGAAAATAATACCAGTGCGTGAAGAAAAGTAGAGAAAAGAAAATCGAAGTATGAAAATGCGAGTTACTCAGGAAAATGGAAAGGTTTCGTGTTGCCACCCAAGAGCGTCAAGTTGCCGGTAACCGTAGATTTCCTGAGAAAGCTTTTCGAAAGCATGTTCCACCGCTGGATGACTCTACGTGACAGCCGGATTTCCTCCCTAATTCGATCGGATCGCGGTTTGTCCAGATTCAAGGAATGACCGCGTATAGCAGACAAACCAGCGGGACTAAATTTTCAAGATAAATCTTGACCAACCTTCCCAGTTAATATACGGTAGGTTAGGATTAGGTTTCCTCTAAGCGTTCGGTAGTGCATTGAATGCATTCCCAAAATGAGTGGACGCTCTAGGTGCGTCCCTCCCCGTAATCCCTCGACTAATCTAGTGCCCACTCGTAAAACCCTCGCTAGCTCCATATTGTTCCGGACGAGGCAGGGCGGACAAGCGTGGACGCAGTATTCCAGATGAGACCGAACGAAAGCCGAAAACATACAATGATACAATGATGCGTAAATGACAATCTTTTACCCGTAGAAACCATGCGTGCCCGAAGATTTGCGCTATCACCGGATACTTAAAATGATACCTACTCCAAGTGAGCCTCCAAGTTTAACCGAGGCTATATAGAAAATGCCCTCTCTAAATGGAAGTTTCCAAAACAAAATAATATGACACTAGCTAAGAATGTAGCTTGTAAATCGCTTTTCCGAATTCCTTTCCTTGTGGTTTTATACCGTTGTTAACCGGCGGCATATACGGAGCTGTATCGCCCGTGTGAGGGATGTGGTCGCTGGCGAAGGTAAGCTCATAGACGTAAGAGAACCAGCATGGTATACGAACAAGTTATGATGATCCACATATGCTTCTGGAAATAAGGAACTTGCTGAATCATTATATCATTGGCGTTGAAATCTTAAAGTAGGAGAATAATGCATTGTGGACCATGGTTAGATACCGCGATTCGTAAAGCCATTTACAACCGCCATGTTAACGTTATACGTCAACGAAGACACCTCATTAATGCTTTCAACGGGTAAGTGAACGAATCTCCTTGGAGTAAGGTTGGTGCAAGAATTGGTAACCGGTATATGTCACTTAAGCGGCAAGGAAATAGATAGAACACGGCGGGCTACAGAGCGTACGAAAAAGTGAAAATTTATAGGACTAAATAATACTAGTACAAGACGGGGAGCAATCTTAAGCGCGGATATCAGAAGGCAATAGGAGTCGGACACAGCGGATTTTATTCAATGGACTAGAATAAGACGCGGACGGATGAAGCAAGACGAGAGCGAACACGTGAGCGCGGTAACATACAAGGCGGTCGAGTGTCGAGCCGGTTGTAAGGACGAGTAAAACAAGAAAGAATAATGTACAATTGGTCAACAATTAAATTGTACATGAAAGATAAGAGTTACCATTTTGGGCGCTACAGAGCTCCCTCATAGACGGCTGAACATAGAAAGCCTACGATTTCGAAAAGGAATGTTGAATCAAGGTTGGTTAGGTAAAATCGTGCCTAGTAAATATGAGCGAGGGATTGTGTAAATGTGGGTTCGCCGGAAGTCGGCGTCCGCTGTACTGTTTGTGATTGGTTATTTATTGATTTCAGGGCGGGGTGCATTTCGGTGAGCCGTTGGGGCGGGCTTGTCGGACTACAAAAAACTGGCTAGTCCAGAAAAAGGCCGACAGGACCTCAACCTCCGCTGCTGCCAAACGGCGCGCTTGGGAGTGATCTCTCCCCCGCCGCACCCCGCTACGCGCCATAATGACCACCGTCCCACGAAGAATCGACCATCTTCCTGCGAAGTAGCGACCCATCATCCCACGAAAAAATGACCGTAGTCCCGCGGAGAAGCGACACTCGTCCCGTGGAGAAACGACCAGCGACTAGGTCCTCGAAAGCAGTGGTCGTGTGGGCCAGTCGATCGAAGGTGACGGTTGGGGCACGTAGAGGCGATAAAATAGAAAAACGCGCAGAAAGCGCCTAAAAGCACAAGCGAATGATCTGCATGCTTAGTTTTTTTGGTTTTTGAATATTTTTTACCGCTCATGAACCAAAGACACAAACTTTGGAATCGCTATAGGCTTTCGAGATTGGAAACCGATTATAGCAACTATAAATTGGTCCGGAACGTATGTACCTCGAAAAAACGTACGAAGGTCATCTGGCTGAACATTCCACGTCTATACCGAAGCTGCTTTTCGCCTACTTGAAAAGGAGCACCAGAACCGGAAGTGGAATACCGTCTTTGCATTCCCACGATCTTAATACCGTGCTCCACGACGATGCTGATAAAGCTAATCTTTCAGCTCGCCATTATTCATCGGTCTATACAACGGTGATGCCGTCAGTTGATCGTTATTCATCCTTGCTCTCCGCTGTCAGCGATATGGACATAAATGTTACTGTGGTATACAAACTTTTGTGCGAGTTGGATCCCAAGTCTTCCCCGGTACCTGATGGACTGCATCCGTTTTTCCTCAAGATTGTGGCCGAATATATCGCTGTTCCTATCTGCCACGTATTTCGGTACTCACTTGAGGCCGGGCGTCTTCCGCTTGCCTGGAAAGCGGTCATAGTCAAGGCCATATACAAAGGAGGTAATCAGTAAGATCCTACGAATTATCGGCTTATTTGTCTAACATCTGTCGTCTGTAAGGTTATGGAGAGGATTCTAAAGCGAGCTCTCATCCTGCAGTTCCAGAACCTCAAGATCATTTCAGCTGCGCAGCATGGGTTTTGTCCTTCGCGTTCATGTGTCACCAATCTTCTGGTAGCTCGAGATAAGTGGGCTAAATCCATGGATGCTGGTAAGCGGCTAGATGTCGTATTTGTGGATTTTAGTAAAGCTTTTGACAAGGTTCCACACGAAATTTTGTTTAGCAAACTTCGCACGATTGGTGTTTCAGGAAAAATCCTCTCTTGGCTCACTGATTTCCTGCATGACCGCGCTTTCCGTGTGCAAGCAAATGAGGCCTTTTCCTTCCCTGTAAATATGACCAGCGGTGTTCCGCAAGGCTCTGTTCTTGGCCCTGAAGTTTCTAAAGTCTTTATTAATGATCTGGCATCTGTACTATGGGCAGATTGTTTGATTTACGCAGATGATTTAAAGATATGGATGGAAGTCTCCTGTCTAGATGAAGCGGATTTACAACAAACAAGGCTGGATTCGCTGCATGAGTGGTCGGTCAGGTGTCAATTACCCATAAATCACGATAAATGTTCCGTTCTTCCGATGGGTGCCTTCGAACCACTTGGAATTTTTCATATCGGTGGGTTTCTGCTGCCGAACTCTAATCGTGAGAGGGACCTCGGCGTCATTGTGACCCTAGACCTAAAATCGACCGAACGTACCTTGAGAAAAGTCGCTTCTGCCAACAGGTGGTTTTCCGCCATACGACGATCCCTCTCGCTTGACTCCTGAGATCTTCAGGCTCCAGTTCACTTCACATGCACTTCCGATTCTTGAGTATGCACTGCCAGCTGTTTATCCTATTTCCAAATTTGAATGCAACTTGATTGAAAAAGTTCAGCTGAGAGGATCTAAATCCGTTCTGGAATTACGAAACCTGCCTTATTCGCATCATCTCCAGTGCCTGAACTTGTTCTCCCTAGCCTACCGTCGAGATCGCGGGGATTTGATTTTCACACGGCGTATCGTTAGAGGGGAACTTGGGGTCGAATTGCAGAATTTCTTTCCACTCAATTCTTTCAGTTCCACTCGGGGTCACCATTGGAAATTGTTTAAACAAAGGAGACTTCGGGTCCGTTGTGATGTCACTTGTAGCAGTCTGGAGATTCCCCGGTTTGCTTGTGTAAAATTCTAACCAAAATTCTATAATTGTACACTTAGGCAACCGGTGTGGTTTGTTGAACTGATTGCTGAGTTCGAATGCTTTACTTGCTCATCGCCATTTTTGCTTGGCGCTCGCTTCGGTTGCAACGCGCGACTGCTCTGTGTGCTGTGCTTGATCCGTTCCCCTAGCTAGAGCGTCCACGGTGTCGTTCATTTATAGCTAGCTAACAGGGAATCTTTTGCTGAACCAATAAAAGTTTCCCTGCAACTCGATCTGTCTTCTGGAATCGCTCTCTGGGCTCCCGGAATAGGCAACCCTCTAAACACTCTGTCTACCAGAGTAGTGAACGAAAGGAATAATCTGCCTGTGTGTTTCGTTGATGCGCAGTCGGAGGAATGTTTCAACCTTCAATTGCATTCTTACCTGTTGAGTAAACTCGGATCTTGTTGCTTCTTGTGTCAATGCAGCGGTTCCATTGGAACCGACTTACGATGTCCACCTTGATCCTTGTGACGAACGGGAGGCCATGGAGCTGACAAAGGATTTTTCCTTCTGCTCTCTACATTCCAATGTTCCAAAGAGATATGGCCTCAGCAATCAGCACCCTGCAACGGTGTAGCATTTATTATACCGCAATAATAGCAACTTACAGTTTCCCAGGAAGGTTGCTACGCTTGCCATGAACACAGGGATACTGCGCGTACCGGTACGGGTACTCATCTGGTAACCCCTTACACTTTTGCCGTTCATAATGCAGTATAGCGCGTGGATCGTGCGCTTTATACCCGGTATGCTACTAGACGGCCAACCAAAAGTAGTGGGTAGAAGACACAAAAGTAAACTACGGGAAGAAGTTTATTGGACGGGAGGAGCGTTAGCTAATGCTAAAAATAGGGCACCCGAAGAGAGCTAGCTAGGGAGAATGTCGTTGGCGTCGAGAGCGTAGACGGAGCGTCCTTCGCAGTCGAGCCGCGCGCCAAAGGCGGAGATCCTTTTCGTGTTTCCAACAAACGGGAACAACGTTCCAACTGGCAAACCGAATAGTTCCCTAATACATAAGAAAGCTATAATTTGAATATTTTAGAATAGATTACACAGTCATACGGGGGAATCTGCAGGTAGCTACACAAACACCCCTTCTAGAATGGAAACCGTGGGTGACCCTTCGATTTACTTGAGAACTGTTCGTCGCGGGCCAGCCTTCTGCGAGACCAGGTAGTAAAACCTGATGCAGCTGCTGGGGGCGAACCAGGCGATCGGACCCTAGCGGGCTAAAACCCATGTCCGCCCTAACGGTGCCAAAAACATAAAGTGGGGGAAGTTCGTGAGCGTTAAATGTTCGCGAGTTCGTGAAGGTCAAGTGTTCGCTTCAGACTCGGCATCTCCTCCGGTTCATACATGGAAGATAAACAGAAACAAGGGTAGTGACGGTGAAGGCGAGGGCAAAAATAAGAGTGACGCTTACCGGATGAGATAGGCGTCAGCCAAAACGCAGTTCTTTTTGTGTTTTCAAAATGTTTTCTTCTTTTTTGGGTTTTCAAGACATTTTGCAAGATCCGGCGCAGAATCCAGGCGAACGCCGACCAACATGTGCTCCAAAGTGACTTAGATACAGTGTATCAATGGTCGGTCCAAAACTTATTGCATTTCAACGTCAGTAAATGCAAGGTGCTTTCCATCCGACATCAAAGCAGCTACTCATACCGACTCGGAACGGACGTACTGCAACAATCAACTCTCGAACGTGACTTGGGTGTCCTGGTTCAAGATGACTTGGGTTGCTCCAGGCAATCCGAAAAGGCGTCGAAGACCGGGAACCAACACGTTGGACTGTTGAGGCGGGCGTTTGGACAAATAAACAGCTCCATATTTCGACAAATGCTCAGTGCGTATGTTCGCCGCCATGTCGAAAATGCAATTCAAGCCTGGCATCCATGGCTGAAACACGACCTTAATGCACTGGAGCAGCCACAACGTCGGGCATCTAAGAACGTAATTGGAATGCGCAATCGGTCCTACCAGGAGAGGCTGCGACGACTAGGATTGTTCAGTGGAAGCTATCGCAGGCTACGAGTCGACCTGATTATGACATATTGATTCTGCGAGACCCACATCATGTGTGCCGCCCTTTACTGCAACTCAGCAGCAATACAAACCTGAGGGGTCACTCATTAAAACTCACAGAACAATACAGTCGTCTGGAGTGCCGCAGAAATTTCTTTTCCATCCGTGTCTGTCACCCGTGGAATGCTCTCCCAGAATCGGTCGTCTCTGCACCGACACTAACAATATTTAAAAGACGGTTGGACGATGCACTCATCCACTTACACTTTGTTACTTAACACTATGTCTCCATTCTACACCTGGAGTTTACCCTGGAATTATTTGTTGTTAACTGTGGGTGTTGTGAACCTAAGTGGATCACAGGACTGCAGCGAAGCAAAAGATAAGTCCTTATTTTCGTATTTAAAGTATTAACTATTTTACCATCCTTTTCATCATAATTGTTATGTTGATATCCCCATCAAGTACCCAACGAAGCTTGTAAAGCAACGCTTCTTAACCCGTATAATTTCATTGTTCATTGTTCATTATTTAGAATGAAAGAAGCTGCGCTAAAACTTTCGCGCCTGGATACATCGAACTCCTTTTCTCAGGCAAATGAGGCTGGTCTTAAAGCTTCGTATCGCATTGCGCTTCGAATCGCCAAAAACAAGAAGCCGCATACCATAGGAGAGGACCTCATCAAACCTTGCATAATGGGTGCGGTTAAGCTCGTTCTTGGAGAACATCATGCGGAGAAGATTAATCTGATATCACTTTCGAACAACACCATCAAAAGTCGTATCGAGGACATGAGCAAACAAATTTTGAACACGGTGCTCAACGAAATAAGATCAAGTCCCTTCTTTGCAATCCAGTTAGATGAGTCGACCGACGTAGCGTCCTGTTCCCAACTACTTGTGTATGTTCGGTACCTAAAAAGTGATAGCTTCAAAGAAGAGTACTTGTTCTCAGAATCCTTGAGCACGACTACGCGTGGCGAAGATGTCTTCCGAATAGTAAAGAAGTTCCTCGAGATAAACATGCCACTGTGGTCGAAGTTAGTGGGTGTCTGTACAGACGGAGCACCAGCCATATTGGGCGTCCGTTCCGGATTCCAAACATTGGTCAAAAATGTTGCTCCGCACGCTACCTTTAGTCACTGCATCATACATCGTTATGCTTTAGCAGTGAGCACTCTTCCACCTGCTTTACTTGACGTGTTAACCAAAGTAGTAAAGATAGTAAATGTCATCCGCGGTAGTGCGACCCACACAAGAATCTTCAAAGAGTTGTGCAATGAATTTGGAGGCAAATTCGACGTGCTACTTGTTGTGTCGGAACCCCACGATTGCTTCCACCCGCTAACGGTAGTGAGAACACGAACGACCGGGTAAAAAACAATCTTCACGCCGCACGCCCACCCGGCCACCAAACGTCTGTGTGTGCAACTCAATGACATGATTCAAATTAGGGCATGTACACAGGCTATGCAGAAAGGCTGACAATCGATCAATCAAAGCTAGTCATTCCCGGGCCGAAGGATCGATACGATGTCTCACGAACGAGCGAAATGTACAGAGTAAGGGAAAAACCATTAAGCATAAGCTTCAGTGTCACCCCAAGCTAGGCACAAAAGTGAAGTAATAGAAACGTATGTGGGGAACCGTAAAAGAGGACGGGGTGAGTGGAATAAAACTCACAAAACAACGGGGAGTGGTGGAATATTCTTACCTCCGTTATACACCTCTCCCTCCTTAAAAAAGTTAGTTACCTGTACGGAACATAGCTTTTCCGACGCGGGTCCACTTGAAACGGCTGTACGAATTTTCTTGTTCGTTGGGGTCTGTTCCGACCTTCTTATTCCGGGCATTCCCTTGGTTGAAATTCTCGGCGTGAAGAAGCACTTGGTTTGCCATTGTCGAGCAACTCATTAACATCAAATCTGTCGGCATTCTGAACATCACCTTCCAGTGTACACCGCAGTTTCAGCTGATTTGCGTGACGTCTCCATACCTGCGCACCAACTTGAACATCGTACATCACCCGTCCCCGACGTCGCACGATGCGTCCTGGTATCCAGCTGATCCGCCGTCCCTGAATAGCCGCTGCAGATACAAATTCGCCAACTCTGAACATCCTTCTCTGTGCTCCGTACCGCCTGTTGTATTGCTGCTCCATTGCTAAGTTCCTTGTTTGTGGGAGAGGACGCCTGGGTGTCAGCAAATCCAGTGTAGTTCTCAATCTGCGACCCATTAGGACTTCAGCTGGTGACTTCCCATCGGGTGCATTGGGATTGGGAGTCACTCGATAGTTCAGTAGGAACCGGTCCAGTCTTTCGTCCAACATTCCCACGCTTTTGACTTCAAAAGTGCTCTTTTCAGGGTATCGACGAATCTTTCCGCTTGGCCATTTGACTGTGGATAATATGGTGCTGTCATCACGTGCTGGATTCCATTTTGTGCGCAAAACTCGGCGAATTGATAGGACGTAAACTGCGATCCGTTGTCGGAAATAACGGTTTTTGGTAGGCCATGCTGACTGAATACATGTCTCATTTCCGAGATCGTGCTGTTTGAGGACGTGGTTTGCATCCGGATCACTTCCGGCCACTTACTGTACGCGTCAACCATCAAAAGAAATTCCACCCCCTCGACTGATCCTGCGAAATCAACATGTATGAGCGACCAGGGAGATTCTGGATTCGACCAAGATTGCAATTGCACACGCACCGGCAGTTTGGATGCACTGATTCATCTGGAACAGGATCGACCGATATCTTCAATTTGGCTGTCCATCATCGGCCAAAAGACGTAGCTGCGAGCGAGTGCCTTCATGCGGGCAATTCCTGGATGGCCCTTGTGCAGCTCTCTTAGTATGCGCTGTCTGAGCACTTCTGGGATGACTATGCGATCTGCGAAAAACAGACAGGAATCAACTTCCGACAATGCGCCTCGCCTTGTGAAAAACTGGGTCAAAGCTTCGTTCGGACACTTCTTTGGCCATCCACTTCTTGTATAGGTTAATACTACTTGTAGCACAGCGTCCTGTTTGGTGGCTTGCGCAACCATTAAAACTATTCACTGGCAAGTTACACACTGCGTCTTGTATCATGTAGCTGACATCCGATTCGGCTGCAATGGATGCAATGACTGCGTCTTCTTGATAGTGTCTACCGGTATTGATCAGTCTGGACAGGGCGTCCGCTTGTCCAATAGAATCAGTGGACAAATACCGCATGTCAAAATCATACCCCAGGAGCAGAGTTGCCCAGCGCTGAAGTCGACTGGCTGTATATGTCGGAATGCCTTTCTTAGATCCAAAGATTGCCAAAAGCGGTTTGTGATCAGTTACCAGCGTGAATCTTCTGCCATGTATCATCTGGTGAAATCTCTGTACGGCAAAGATGATAGCCAACGCCTCCTTCTCAATTTGACTGTAGTTCTTTTCAGATGCGGTCAGAGCTCGTGCCACATGTGCCACAGCCTTTTCGGACCCGTCTGGAAAGCGATGTGAGATGACAGCACCAATTCCATAACTCGAAGCATCCGTAGCCACGACAATCTCCTGCTTCGGATTGTAATGCGTAAGGAGCAAATCTGATTTCAGCAGAGATTTGAGTTTGTCAAAAGCTTAGCCTAGTGTTCATTGGCCGCTTCTCCTGGTTGGCTCTCTGTTCGCCCCAATCAGGGCGGATGGGTTTGGATAGCCGGCCGAGGCGATGGGATCCTGGCTTGTTCAACTCGTGTATTCCTTCCTAACACTATTATTGCACACAGAAGTGCGTTGGTTGTCACGAGGCAGGATGTTGCACCGAGTGCTTCAGCTTCGAGAGGAAATTGCAATCTTTCTTCGAAGAAAAGAGATGCATAAGGGTAAGGGAAACAAGTTACACGTTATTATAACGGACAGCGTGTTTATTTCGAAACTTGCTTATCTTGCTGATTTCTTTGGAGAAATCAATGCGCTTAACCTCAGCCTGCAAAGGAATATGATGAACATTTTAGTCGCTCAGGATAGAGTAGCCGGTTTCCTTCGCAAACTGCAGCTTTACCAGCGCTCGGTTGATGTTGACGACGTGGCGATATTTCCAAAACTAACGACGGTGCTCGTTGAAAGAAATGAAAAATGCGCATTCACGAATGAAATATATTGCCACTTGTCATCAGTGATGAATTCCATCAGCAAATATTTTCCTGATTTGGAAACTCGCCAATTAAGTGCCTGGGTGCTAAGACCGTTTACAGTAGCTGAAGGAATATTTCCAGATACTGAATTCGAAATCGGTACAATTCCTAGGAATGCGCGAGGACAGCGGATTGAAGGTAGATTTCCAAAGCACGCAACTGGTAACATTTTGGGCAAAGATAGGTGAAGAGTATCCATTACTGTCGGAAAGCGCATTGAGAATATTGATCCCATTTGCAACAACTTATAAATGTGAAAGTGCATTTTCGACAATGATGGTAATGAAAACAAAAGCAAGGAATCGAATGAACTTGGAGCACGACCTGCGATGTGCATTGGCCGAAACTGCACCAAATATACCAGAAATTGTTACCACCAAACAATACCAACCGTCTCATTGATGTATATCGCCTCTTGTTTGCATAGAATTTTGAATTAAAAGTACTGTTTTCTTTCGTTTATTTGTCGAGGGAGATTCCGCATACCGATCACTTCTCGTACTTAAGTCGGATAATTATGTAGTGAGAAGGGGTGTTTCCTTCAATTGCATGAGCACGTGAAACTACATATGACATTTGTTTTTGAACTTTAGAGCGAAATGTGCAATAGTTATTACGTAGTAGTCTTTCGAAAGTTTGGGGGTAAAAGTCTGGTGGGCAACCCCCTTTGTGGGTAACGGCGTCTAAAAGGTTGGGAACCACTGGTGTAGGCGAATGAATCCGCTTCATGTCGTTAGTGGACGGCATCTCTCGAATTGCCTTACTTTTTCTGCATCGACCTGATCCCTTGGGTTGTTAGCAAATGCCCATTGAAAATCACCTCGCCTTTCCGAAGTTTAATTTCCTCACGTTCAACTTTGATGGTATTTTTTACACAACTCTGCAAGCATCCGTAGAGATTAACGCCATTCTCTTCTTCTGTCGAGCCATAGATGAAAACATTGTTGCCACGTATGTTACGCCATCTAAATCGTCTACCGCTTGCACCAACCGCTTTTGAAAACGTTCACTCGATACCTTCAAACCGAACGGTAAACGCCGTCAACGATAACGCCCGGGCGGTGTTGCAAAGTTAGTAAGGAAGCTGAATTCAGCATCTAGAACCATGTGCCAGAATGCCGAAGAGAGGTCTAGCTTCGTAAAACCCTTGGCTTTGGCCTAAACGCGGCAAATGCCTTCTAGGTTAGGTATCGCATTGTGCTGTCTACGCAGGACTTCATTCAATGATTTTGAGTCAATACACACACGCAGTTTTCCCGTCTTCTTCGTAATGATTGCGACCTGATTTACCCAGTCGGTTGGTTCTGGTCTTAGCAGCGCTGGAAAACTGAGCTAAATTTCCTGCCAGTTGGCCTGCTGCTGCTTCCAGTGTCTCCGGACTAATGATGTCGACACCCGTTGAGATAAAATATCAGCTGCAGTATCGCTTTTAAATGGCAAATGTATGAATGACTCTTTCTTGGGAGCAATGCTTCGAGGTGCCTTTCGCTTTCGTTATTTCATACGCTTCATGATAAACGTATCGATTCAACAATTTTCACGAAGTGCGTCGCTGATTCTCTGTGACTTTTCGTTGACGGTATCCGGAGTACAAATACTGCGCGCCCTGAAGGTAAGAGATCGGATTAAGCTCCTCTAGTGCTGTAAAGGCACTGCGCTGTGAAAGTTAGTCTACTGTCCAGTCCACGTTTGCTTTCTGCGTACCTTTCTGCTACATGAGCCGTCCGAGTTGCGGATGACTGCTACATCCATGAAAGGTAAACGATTTCATTTTCGTGCTCACACGTGAAGCGTAAATTCTCATGTGCATCATTAAAGGCCTTCAGCAACTGTTCTGCATGCTTTTCGGATTCGCAAAGCATGAAGGTGTCCTCAACAAACCGTACGAACTTTTCAGTCCCACAGATGTGCGTCCTGAGTTCGCCATGTTACAATTTCGCCATAAACATATCAGCCAACAATGGCTCCAAAGGAGATCCCATGGCCGCTCCCTCAATCTGACGGTACATCTCACCATTGAACGTGAATTGAACATTTAACGTGCAGCGAAATAGTATCTCCTTTAGCAAATCCTCCGGAAAAGTAGCGTATATTGGTAGTTGCCGGGTCAACTCGCACATGTATTTAATCGTTTCGAACAGTGGAATGTTTGTAAACAGCGACTGGGCATCAAAAAATATCATCCTTTTGTTAGTAAGGTTGAGTCCAGATATCTTCTCAATGAATTCGAAGGAGTCTCTCATGTAGTAAGTGCAAACCATATCCCATAACGGTAGCAATTTGCTCACCACCCATTGGGCCAACAAATGCTGGAGAGAACCCACCATGTCCAAGATTTGAAGCATTGCGGAGCCTTCCTTGTGAACCTTAGGAATGCCATATAATCTCGGTAGGTGTCCACCTGAAGGCTTCAGCGTTTCGAATTCGCTTTGTGATAAGTTTGGATTGCATCATTCGCCTGAGGCAGCCGGCCAACTGTTTCTCTAAATTCCCTGTGTTGCCCTTTCCGACCACAAGCTCCTGGAACTTACGTTCGTCAATGAGGATGTACTGCATTTTACAGATATAATCCGGCATTATGTGTACATATAAGTTCCATACGGCCGATACCACTACCTTGGCCGACTGACATGGTTACTTAATTCGCTTCGTGACCTTTCTTATTTACTTCAGTTTGCTGGGGCTTGTGTATTAAGTTTCCTTTGTTGCACTTTCTTGCCTTCTGTAGCCGCATTTAGCCATCGATCTTGACCGTTTAAACACCTTAGAAATCAATCCCAGCCCGATTTGACGCTTACCTCCCACAATCAGTGTTATGTAAATGTTTGGGTCTGAAGAGAGTTTACCGAAAAGAATTCTTAACCCTGAACTGATTTCCGGTCTTGATTCATCTGATTACAATGGGAATATTTGCTGTGCTGAAAATCAACATTGCCCGTGATTCGTTGAAGATTTTCTCTACGCCCTAACGCCTAACGAAAGTGGGCGCAGTTCCCATGATGAGGTGCAGCGAATGACGGAGTATTTACCAAAAACCCATACAGCAGGGAAGCTGGTGCTAGATCGCTGCTTAGAGCAAATGAACACTTAAAAAACATACATACCAAATACGCATGTGATGTTTTGCCGCTTCCATGTACTAAGGGACATGTGGAAGCACTGCGCTCATTTAAAAGGTTCCAACACTATGAACGGCAGGAATCTTCCAAAGTGGATGAGTAATTTGGTATATACACAAAGCGAACCGCAATCCAACAACTTGCTTGCTGCCATCGGCGCTCGAAGTAAGGCGACGTTTAGGTATCTTAATAGCACGTGGCTCCCCTACACGGAAAGCTGGGCAGGACACGTTTTAAAGGGCGTAAGAAATTTGAGCAATTTCACCATGAACAGAGTAAAGTGGAGAATAGGCACCTGAAACACGGTTTGTCCCGTAGGTCAAGTGTCCCTCAATTGTTTAAGCAGGTGTTAGGCCGGAATCATGAATTAGACCAGGCAAAGGAAAGCAGTCTAGCGAAAGCTCCTCATGTGCGCGTTGGTCAAGCGAGTTTTGCGTTACTTGTGGACATATCCGTGTAAAGTGTTGCTTAAGCACCTATTGGTAAACAAGATGACAAGAATGGGATATGGCCAGGGGTTCTGGAATATGCACACTTCCCGTGGGCTTTTCTTCCAGGTAAAAAATGCAGGCGCCCCGGTTTGCAAACTCGCATTCACTATGCATTGGAATTTGCCATGCGTGATCACGCCCTAGACGTATGCCGTCTAATGGACTAGCCGCAAGAAAACCTATCCCAGGAAAGTCGGTGGTTTTAACCTGAGCAAGCACTGGGGAAGGTTTCCCACTCCGGAGAACAAAAGTACCAGGAGGTGCATACTGCTCCACAGGTCACCGCTGCCGAGAAGCTAGCCATTAGTGAAAGTGTTGGGAAGGAAGCAGCCATCACATTAAATGCAATAGGCGTTTCCAACTTCCGTAAGCAGATGCGCGCTCTGAAGGGTCACGCCGGGCGTCTTTGTGAGAAACCTGATTTAGAACTAATGGGTAAGGATCCCACCAACGGGCAAAAAATGACCATTGGTCGGATCGCGATTATTGTTTCCCTTTGTGGGAATAAACGGAAGCGTGTGGATGTCTCCATAGACAAACAGGCAGCAGATGAAGATACTGCTGTTCGTTGTAAGCCGTCAACGTCATAGAGTAGATTACCAGAAGCGCCGTCCAAACGGAAGCAGGGTCCCGCCAGTAGGGAAGTGGATGATGAGGACGTTGTAATCGTACGTGATCCGTTACAGAAGACTAATTTCCGACAAATGCGAACTACAACTGCAGCGGCACACCGTTTGCAGGAAAAGCGGCGGGCGTTTGCACAGGTACCGCATGAATGCAATGCTTGTCTCATTTGCAGTAAACAGCAACGGGATTCCGTGGACGTGGACATGAAATGGGTTTAATGCTGTGACTGCAAGCACTGGTGCCATGAAACTTGCGCAGAACTCCGGGACCCAGAGGAGTCGTACCAGTGAGTGGAGGGTCAAGGAATCATATGGTACGACTGAGTAGTGAATGCATGCTACCGGAAGCGGCTGTCAGCAAACCTGCGTAAACCCAAATGTTCTGACAACTCGAAAATGATACCAAAAAGGTTTGGAAAGCCCAAGAAGGTATAGAAGTCCAAAACACGCAAATGGTTTGCAAACGGATATATGTAGTACTCCACGTATGCCTACATGTTGTAACTTTTTTATGGGTAAGCTTTACGTGTCGTTATGCATTGCATTCGATACATGCCAATAAGCGATACTGCCTTTTTTGTTTTCGTGATCCCAACCGGAGAGGTGACATTCCTTTGGATGAAGGTGTCGTTGCATGGATTCTGCGTACGTTACTTTATTAGGCACTTTAAGAAAGGACACGGGTAGAAGTCCAGTAGGGTCCGTTCGCCTGGTTTTCCCCCAGCAGCTGCAGCAGATATCACCACCTGGGATCGCAGAACGCTGGCCCGTGACGGATGTTTTTCATTTAGACCAAGGGCACAAAGCGATTACTCCGCAGAAGTGTCCACTCACTGAATCGGAGAGATCTCCCTGTCTGTTGCATGTTGTACAAACCATTATATAACCTTATCCTACGTTGTACTTTAGGTTGCTATGTGGATTGCCTGCTAATATGTTGCTCTTGATTGCTTAGGTCCTTTAATCAGTAGTATATGTAACACGTAGTCTGTGCATCCGCATGCTTTGTTAAGAGGAGCTAACGTAGAATTCCCCATCTCAGGTAGCTGATTCAAAATTTCGTGCCATTTACATAGCGGGATTTTACAGTTCCACAATAAAGGTACATATCGTTCCCGTAACTTGCCTTAGCCCTGTGTTTTGCGATTTTACGTGAAGACGTTTTCATACCGACAAGTACATTAGTCCCTGCGTGTGAAAAGTGTGCAATGGTATCTTGCTGTAACTGTGAAATGATGCATTAGTAGCTATTAAGACAAGTTGTTCACTCTGCTAATGCATTCGTCGGTCTGAACTCGCTCGCTCATAACGGATAAACCTAGCTTAGCCACCAAATAGGCTAGTAAACATGGTGCTGTGTTTAGTGATGTCGACACCTAGACCAGGTCAGCTTCTTGAAACGCAGGGATGTACATAAGTGAAATGCGATAGAATAAATTTTGGAAGGAGCGTGAATGTCGTATTACAAGAAGTTTCACGGATTGGTGGCAAGTACTAAAGACTTACAATCAAGTGTAACTACAACAGTCAAAGAACCCCCTGGGTGCTGTTTTCAACGGATTGTTGACCTAGGAACCAATACCATGCTACCAGGTGTTGATGGATTTAAAACGAAACAGCCTGACAAAACCCTGGTTACCAATATTCTGCCCACACTGAGGAGAAGCGTATATAAGGCTGTAATGGTCGGTAGATTGCAATCGCCAGGAGAAGGGAACATTGGGTTTGGCCACCCGAGGGTAGTAAGGTAGATACCGCGACCATGTGGCCTTGATGTGTTAAGCAAACAGGGATGTACGTAAGTGAAGCGCTGCGGTTTGGTTTTGACAACTAACTGCCGAAACCGTAGCCTCATTGAAAATACCTTCCGGAAGCGAGCTTCAGCGCTCGATAAATACACCATAACCGTGATCCAGTCTGAAAGCGGCTGGTGTTTCTTTATGGGATGACCACGAAGACAATACCACAGTAGTCCGGCTAAATAGCCAGCTCAAGTCTGGTACTACGCTCCAAATGCAAATGCGGTGATTAAGGGTCCATTGCTTTGACCATACGCAAGCAATGGGGTTGATACATCAAGATCACCTGGGTGATCATGTACGATTAGGGAGATCATCGGTCCGAGTACGAAGCCCTGCACTGGCTTACATAGAGCGGAGGGAATTTAAGCACCAGTTGATGTTTCCAGCTAAGGAGCCTGTATATTGATCGTACTGTAACCTCTCTCTGGATACGTTAACCTCAAGCGACGCGATCCGCGGGGACCTCAGAGGTTGGATAACATTGTAAACTTAAGGAGGACGGCACCTCTGCAACGTCCTACTTTTACCTTTGGGGTGGCAGCACTGCTGGGTTGCGGCGTACGTTTCTTTGAAAGACGGAACGCCGGAATCATGAGATGAGCTGCTCCCTGTTTTACTTTCAGCACGAGGTAACCGGTGCACCTACGTCATGATTATGTTGACAGTTTTCAGTGCCTATAGAGCGCGGTGTTGGAGCCTGAGGCCATTGCGTATGCGGAGACTACTTGTCGAAGCCTGCAACAGGGTGCGTAGTGACAGAGCCTGGGACGCAGCCGAAAGCGCTTATGTACGTAAAGTACACAAACTACACAGCCAGTTAGAGGGGTTGAAGCATCAGTAGGTTATACAGTATACATGCTGTTAATATGAATACCAGAAAGGCGCATTTCTAAAAAATGTAAAATCTAGCTGCCGTGGACCATCAACCCCATACAAAGTGATCAAGAATATGTGGCTGACGTGAAAGGCGAACCGGCCACACACCAGATCACTGAGGTATGGGTTATCGTACCTGTGCAGCGTAAAAACATTCATGCGATAGTTGCACCGTTATTAATAGGAAAGTATTTAGAGTCTTTATAAATGGAATGCAGATGGAAAGTCATTATAGAAGCCGAATCTCACAAGTGATTGCGAACGATCAGTGATAACCGTCTACATAGAAGAGCAATATAGTAAACATCTATGATATGACCGAACGGATCCGCCGAGCGTTGACTTGGCCGAGATGGGCTCTTTATAAAGCAGCTGCATCAGGCTTAGGGAAGCCAGCTGGCATCATCAACAGAAAAGATTAGAGCTACCAATCGATAGCTTTGTTGAGGTAGACCAAATGTTACATCGGGCATTGGGATTCCACGTAGCATCGTGCATAGTTCGGAATTGAGCTAACAAGCGAAGGCTTAGCTGAGATAGACCATCTATAAAACGGTTGCATCGGGCTATGTGAATCTAGGTACCATCATACAAAGTTTAGAATAGAGCTGCCCACCGATGGCTTGGCAGATATGGACAACCTATAACATGGTAGCAGCAGGCTTCGTGAATCTAGGTAGCTTCCTCCACAGATAAGAATGGAGCTGCCAACCGATGAGTTAACTGAGATAGAACAAGTATAAAATGGTTGCTTCTGGCCATGTAATCTTGGGAAACGTCGTACACAGTTTAGAATAGAACTACTAAGCGTTGACATGCCTGAAATAGATCGGTTATAAAATGATAGCAGCAGGTTTTTGAATCTAGGTAGCATGGTCCGCATATCACAATAGAGCTACTAAGCGATAGTTTGGCTGAGATGGGCCAATTAAAAATGGTTGCATCAGGCTAGGTGAGTCTAGGTAGCGTTGTCCATAGATAAGAATGCAGCTACCAAGCGATGGTTTGGCCGAGATAGGCTAATTATTAACTGATAACAACAGGCTTTGTGAATCTAGGTACCATCCTCCAAAGTTCAGGTTTGAGCTGCCAAGCAACACCTTGCCCAAGATGTACCAATTATAAAACGTTTACATCAGGTTGTGGATATAGAAAGGATCATCCACAGATAAGAATGGAGTTAACAAGTGATGGTTTGGGTCAGACAGACCATGCATAAACGGTCCCATCAGGGTATGTGAATCTAGGTAGCATCGTCCTCAATACACCTATCAAGCAATGGCTTGCCTAAGATAGACCACTTATACAATGGTTGCGTTTGGCTTTGTGAATCGATGTAGCATCGTCCACTGATCAGAATAGAGCATACTAACGATGACATGCCTGAGATAAACCACTTATAAAACGCCTGCATCAGGCTGTGAATATAAGTAGCATCGTCCTCTGACAACTATGTGTCTACCAAGCAATCGCTACCAAGTGCTGGCTTGGCTGAGATAGACCAATTATAAAAAGGTTCCACCACGCTTTGTGAATCCATGTAGTATCCTTCACAGACCAGAATTTATCTACCAAGTGGTGGCTGGACTGATATAGTCAAATTATACAGCGCTTACATCAGGCTTCCTCATTCAACCTCTCTTTGACCATGAAACAGTCTGACCGTAGTTACTTAGATAATTGGTGAATTCCTAGGTGGTACGACCATGTGGTCTGATCAAAGGTTGGTTTCCCTTACGTTGGCCAAGTAGAACATACGTATGCAAGCCTTTCACTTCCCTGTATGCTCCGTAACACGCCGTGTTCTATCTATTTACATGCCGCTTACGTGAACCAACCTTAATCCGCGGAGACTCATTCTCTTACTCGTTGGAACCATTAATGAGCTGCCTTCGCTGACGTATAACGTTAACGTAGCGGTTGTAACTGGCTTCCTGAAGCACTGTAGCTACGTCCATGGTCCACACTATGCATCAGTATTCCATTTTAAGATTTCAACTTCAGTTTAGTAATTTTTTTATTCAGAAGCATATGTAGGTTATCATAACATTGTCCATATATTAGGAAGATTCTCTTGCGTTTAAGAGCTTATCTTTTCCAGCACCTACATCGTTTACATCTCAAGCAGACCTATCAATTCCCGATCCAACAATACGCAAAAGAAGGAACATTCACGGGGTTATCCTATCGTTCCGGGCCCAACTGAACTTGAACTTGCAAATACAGCTCCATACTAGCCACTCCGTTGAAAATACTACAAAGCCACAAGGAAATGATTTCGCAAAATCGCTTTACACGCTACATTCATACCTGGTGTAACATTATTTGGTGTTGGCAAGTTCCCATTTAGAGACGCTTTTCTCTATGCAGTCTCGGTTAAACTTGGAGACTCATTTGGATAGGTACCTTTTTAAGTATCCAGTGTTAGCACGCATCTTCGAGTACCTAAAGTTTCTAGGGGTAAAAGATAGCCATTTATGACATTAAATCGCCCATCGATTTCTCCTTTAACCTAAGAGCGGTAGTAAACTAATTTGACATTCTTAAATGACCGCCATCTCCCGGTCTACTGCGCGCTGTATAAAGTTGGCTCGGTAAAAGAATTCCCCGCTACTTAGAACATCAAAGCGCGTTCGTTTTGCGCGCTCGCAACGCTGTTCTAGAGGGTCTGGTTCAAAAACAACCTGGCTCTCCGTGGTGATTTGGAATTAACCACCAACCACACACCGCACACCATTTGGTGCGTACGCGCCGGTTGGATTCATTTTGCTTGAGAGAAGGACGACGTTGAGGTTGATTGGAGGCTCATTTGAAGTACTCGTTGTGTGAATGGATTGTGACCCATAATCTCAAGGCAGTTCGTGGTTCACATTGAAGTGAACCTTGGTCAACTCGATCACTGGAACCGTAGTAGAAGAAATTAGAACGAGTACTTCAAGTTCGGAATGTGTGGTGGTATGCAGTATTTTCAGGCAACACCTCATTTCCATCTACCTTGAAGTTGCTTACGAAGGAACATGACTGAGAAAATATGTGGTTTAACGATCGATACAAGTCGCCGGTGACAGACCGACGGTCCGATGTGGAGGTGACATGAACGAGCATCAGGAACGGTGCAAATGCAAAGAGGGTACGCAAGTAATGCGTTGCACCTTCGAGCTTTAACAAGGGAGCCAACATCTTGCCATTACCTGTATATCATCATATCAAAAATTGTCTCACCTATGTGTCGGTGGTATTACAGTTCGTGGGTTTGCTTTAGAAACAGCACACATCGGAACGCTCGAACTGCATGGCAACAGGATAGGTTACACAGGAGGACCGAGCACAACACGAGTGAACCATCAGTTCAGGAACGCTGAATAATGTCATGTAACACGACTGAAATACACAAACCAAAAAACGATTAATTGCCGGCCACCTAACGGCCGGCTTAAAAGCGAACACAAACTTGACATCCACCAATGAACTCCTAACCACAAAAGCCCTATCTTGTATGTACACAAACGCTCAAGGTCTTCGAAGCAAGTTAGCCGAACTTAGAGAACTCCATGCCTCACAACCGTGCGACCTCATCATGATTACAGAGACATGGTTAAACCCTGAGATAACCGACTGTGAGATCAAGTTACCCGGTATGTCGCTGCTTCGGACCGATAGAACCGGAATGGGTGGCGGTGTGATTCTTTAATATAATACAAGCCTCCGATGTGAAGTTATTGATCACCCGGAAATCCGAGCTCCCGATTCGCTTTGGTGCCGCCTTTGGTTGCGAAACAAGGACACATGTCTACTAGCCGTGGTTTATCGCCCGCCAAACTCAACGTCGGAAATGGACTCCAAACTGTACCACGTTTTTCAGTTTGCTTTGAACAAGTCCTACACCCACATTCTTATCGCGGGAGACTTTAACGTTCACGACATAGAAACGCCGGCAACTGACGGTGCGCAGTTTAAAGCCTGTTTGCAAGAACTTATTGCTGGGCACCCTCTTTACAACCACGTAACCTCTCCCACCAGATTTCGAACTTCTAACAAGCCGTCGATACTGGATCTTGTGCTAACTAACGAAGAACTCATGGTTGGCGGGATAGTTACAAGCACACCACTGGGTCGTAGTGATCATGTCACTCTACTCTTTGATTATGTATGCGATGCCGAGTACCCGGAAAAGGAGGAGGATAAAGTGCACACTGTCACGCATTACAATGTGTTGTCCAAGCTTGTTAAGGATACATCTTGGACTTTCTTAATCGAATGCCCCCCAGATCTGGCCTGGGATATGTTTACAAGAACTTTGAGCACACTGGTAGCGCAAGCATCGGAACAGAAGTCCTTCCAACCCAAAAACCAGAGTAAGTCATTTTTGAGGAACAGAACACGTAAATGTATGTCCCGGAGGGATTTGGCATGGCGAAATCACCAGGGTTGCCCGAATGCCGAAACCTGGACTGCGTACGTGACACCTCGTAACTTCTGTGTGAAACTGATCCGCGAAGACAAGGTCACGCATCAGCAGAAGTTGATGAAGCGATTCTGCACTAACCAAAACTCCTGTACAGGCACATTAACGGCCTTCGAAAGGTAAAGCGAGGAGTTCCGGCGCTAGTCACGGCTGATGGATACACGCGGTCAGCAATGGAAGCAGCTGATCTCCTACGGCTTCATTACTCCCAAACGTTCCAACAAGTGTCGAGCCCAAACATTCACCTCATTTCTAATACTCCACCATCTGGTTTAGAAAACATCACCTTCACTACGGAGGCAGTGTTGAAGAAGTTGTTATGCTTGCGTATCCACAGTTCTCCCGGAGATGATAACATCCGACCAAAGGCTCTACAGGCAGTAGCTAGTGATCTATCAGAACCACTGGCTGTTTTCTATCAGCGATGTCTAGAGGAAAACCTTATTCCACCAGTATGGAAGCAAGGGGTCATCACTCCTATCCATAAAGGAGGTAGCCGCACTGATCCGGCAAACTACCGTCCAATAACACTACTTCCCGTACTATCCAAAGTGATGGAATCAATCGTCGCAGACGCGCTGATGCAATATTTGGAAAGCCACAAATTAATAGCCCCAGAGCAACATGGCTTTCGTCAAAAGCATTCGTGTAATACTAACCTACTAATTGCACGTAATAGCTGGACTGAAGCTGTTGATGATGGAGTTGGAGTCGATGTCACCTACATAGACTTTTCAAAAGCGTTTAATCGTTTAGACCATCGAGTTCTCCTTCAGAAGCTTCGGAACTACGGCATTGGCGATCCAATCCTGAGTTGGATTAGCAATTTTCTACAAGAACGACGGCTAGTGGTGAGAGTCCGAGAATCATTTTCCCATGCAATCGACGTGACGTGTGGAGTACCGCAAGGCTCGGTTCTTGGACCTCGTCTATTCTTGGTGTTCATTAACGACTTGGCGAGATCAATTACTTCCGATTTCTTATTTTTCGCTGATGATATCAAGATATGGCGAAGGATCAGAGGACCGGATGACCATGAACGGCTCCAGCACGATCTTAATACAGTGTCGAACTGGTCAGTTCAAAACGCTCTACCGTTCAACGTAGACAAATGTCGCGTAGTACAATTACGCCATAGACATAACTACACCTACATACTTGGGACAAACGAATTGCAGAATAGCTCCCAGGAACGTGATCTTGGTGTGATCGTACAGAGCAACCTCAACTGTTCAAAACAGGCTGAGGTAGCTGCGAGAAGAGGCAACCAGCATGTCGGCATGCTGCGAAGGGCACTCGGGAGATTTGACCCATCAACCTTCCCAATGATGCTCAATTCCTACGTGCGCCCGCATGTTGAGTACGCAATCCAAGCTTGGCAACCTTGGTTGAAGCGCGACCTAGAAGCGATAGAGGCACCACAACGGAGAGCAACAAAGAACGTGAAGGGCCTGCGGTATCACTCTTACCACCGAAGGCTGAAGTTGCTGGGAATTTTCAGCGGACGTTATCGAACGCTGCGCGACGATCTCATATTAGCGTATCAGATATTGAGTGACCCCAACCACGTATGCCGCCATTTGCTGAAACTTAGCCACAACACGCAGCTCAGGGGTAACTGCTTAAAGTTGAAGGAACAATATAGCCGCCTAGAGTGTCGACGGAATTACTTTTCCCTTCGGGTTTGCAAACCATGGAACGCACTCCCAGACTCAGTAGTATCCTCTCCTACCCTGGATGTTTTCAAAAAACGATTAGATGTTGCTCTCAGCTCCCAACATTTTGTTACCTAAGCTCCTCTGTTGTGGATTACGCCAAGCATGTTTTCAACAGGACTAATGTATCAAATGGACCTAAGTGAGCGACCATATTTTATTTTCTCACTCCTTACCTCAACTATCACTGCGCTCCAGTGTCTTTCTGAATGTTTACGCGCGATATTTCTTTTTCATTTTACGCTGATGTTAATTATCAAAGTATTCATCTCGGCAGACGTTCGATAGATGACCCAGACATATTTTAATTGCATCATATTCACCGCTACCATCCTACGGGACGTGTCAAGCACTTGCTTTTATCCCGTGATAAATCATTGTTCAGTGTTCATCTGTAAATGGGTCCCTTGCAGTCAAAGTCAACACTGTGCTGTGGCACATTAATGGAGATGGTTGAGTGCATATTCAAATAGGGTCTTGATTTCCCTTTGTGATAAGGCGTCTGCTAAAGCGTTATTCCCACCGGACAAATGCTGCATATCGGAGGTAAGTTGAGATATGTAATCTACTTGTCTAGTTTCTCGCGAAGAAAGAAGATCAGAAGTGGAGCGCAGCGCGTATGTTAACGGCCTATGTTCGGTAAATATCAGAATGTTATACGTAGAAATTCACCACATCTAGACTCAGAGCGTCGTTACACGCCCTAACAGGGTCCGAAGGAAAGCGCGCTGCTGACGATTCCCGAAAGGATGAAACGCGCGTACAGTGCTTTTCCGGGCGTGTGACGGCTGTCTGAGTGAGTCTAGATGTGATGAATTTCTACCTATAACATTCAACTCCCCCTACTACCCTTCTATAAATACCAGAATACCGGAAATGACCCACACTGAGGTAAATGCCTAGTTCTTTTCTGAAGTTGGTATAGCGTCGATCTGCAGGCTGCAGTCTCTTAGTAGAAAAGGCAATCGGAAGTAATTTGCCTCTGTTGGCGTTGCAGCACAACACCTATCGCAGCATTTGAATCGTTCACCATTCACTGTTACTAGACCTAAAGACGTAGTTGTACGAAGAGAATGCTAGTTGTTAGTGGATAGTTTAGGTTATTAAATGCTTGTTTAGCTGATTCCGTAAGGCTGAATGATTTAGCATCCCATTTGTGTGGATCAATGTGTGGCTAGGCAGACTAAGAAAAGGGCGGAGTTAAACCTCTGTAGAGGTTAACCATACCTACAGACTAGTATAAACTTTGAGGGAAGCAGGTAGGGGATAATCAGGGTTAGTGGTAACTCGGTTATCTAGGAGTGTTATTCCGTCCGAGGAGACACGGTGCCTAAGAAACTCTAACGTACCAACTACAAACTGACTGTAAGCGACGTGGATAACTATCACACTTTGCAACTCGTTTGAAAACCTAGCGCATATGGCGTAGGTATCAATCGTGCTGGCGACTTGCAAACAAGACGTCGTCCATGTAGTCGAAACGTGGGAATACCTATCGCGGACATTTCTGCAGCGTCGGTGTCCCATTTCTTTGTGGCTCATCGCATGGCCATAATAGTGTACCATTTCTAACTACAAATCGCGGGGCGCGAGTTGTACCGACGCACTTCCGAGTTTTTCTAGTACTGTCTGAGCTAAGCGAATTTTGACAAGTGTATACCAGTCAACAGCGAACGTGTTATTCGAACGTTTACAATGCCACCTCATAACTTATTTGTTAGCGTGTTTCGATATTACTCGTTGGACCGAAATTTCACAACTGCTTTTTTTAAGTCTTCCAACGCCACCAAAGGTAGATTTAGGATGCCTTGCAGCGGAGCTGGTATCATCGTCCTCAGCATCAATACACGTTAGCTGAGGGTGAGCAGAACACCACAACCAGTGTGCCGCGATACTTAACGATAACCTCTTATACATTACAGACTCCGAAAGAAAAATGAAGAAAAGCAAGTAACATAGTGCTAACTATCAGATTAAATGTTGGGTATAAGGTCGTTTTTAGAGGATGAAGCTGAAGAGGAGGGGAAGTTCAAAGAAACTCACAAACCTTGTTGAGCTCGACTCTACGCTATGTCAACAAGTGTATCCAAGCAAGAGCTGGATACGAAGCTGGTATACTGCACCACATAAAAGCTTCTGGCTGGATTTATTAGACTAATCGACAACGATGCTGTCGATCCTAAACATTTTGCGCACATCAATGAGGAAACTGCGGTTTCCAGCCACCCGCGCACAAGGCAACAGAGTTAGTTACCAATTGAGTTAAAAACTTGCTCATAAGTGTGGTTACAAAATGATGCAGTTCGAAAGCCGCTACACCCTGTGATAGTATTACCAGATCAGAGTAAGCTGATGGACCAACCGAGCGAGCCAGACAGCCAATGAGTGGCGGGCATGATGGATTCGATTACTGGACTCGGAATGGCCGACATTCGTGTGAGTGATTCACCGTTTGTTTAACTGAAGCAAAGGAGAAACCTCATCGACTCAGAATGGTCTTTAGTTCTGGACTTAAACATGCAATTTATCTAGAGGACTTTGTCGTGCCAAACCTGTTGTAATTTTCGCGGAGTTGACTTTGCTGAATAAACATTTGTCCCTGCAGGTCTGTGTTTTGCAACACGATGTCAGAGAAGACAAAGGCAAACCCCACCGGCGGCGCTCCGATACTGTGTGGATCACCAGCATCTACTTAGATGCTTGCCCCATTGAACATGCATGAACGGAACTTGGCGAGTAAGTGACGTCTATGGAGGAACAAGTAGATGGATTTTTGCAACTCAATATGTTTGGACGAACAACCGATGGCGTATCGCTTGGTCATGTTTCGATTTTCAGCCTCGGATGATGCGCGCCGAGTGATGGAAACATTGCGATACAACGAAGGCGAAGATCCCAATAATTTGGAGACAGTCATAGAAAAGTTCAGGGAATTTTGCTAAGGTCAAACTAACCAGACCTTCCGACAACATCTTTTCTTTTTGCGCAACAGAGGCACAAACGAATCCGTCGACGGGTACATCAATGAGTGGAAGATTTTGGCCCGATCCTGCAATTTGTGTAAATGCATAGGCGATAGTCTCGTACGCGATCGGATCGTTCTAGGAATCAATGATGAAAGTACGACAAAGCGGCATTTGTGACAACGCAACTTATCACTCCAGCATTGCCTCGATATCTGCAACAGTGAGTTTTCTACCACCTATCAGTACCAGCAAATGAAACTCGCAACTGAAGCAGAACTGTGTGCTGTTTCCGGATGCGAAGCAGCGATGGCTATTAACGTGAGACAAGAGATCTGTAAATTTTGCGCCCAATTACTCACGAGATCCCGCGAACGGTGTCCAGAATGGGGTCGGAGACGAGTCAAATGTGGAACAAAGAACTACTATGCTCGTTGCTGCCGATCAACCAATTTGTGTTCAATCGTTCGTGACAAGTCATCTGCAGATGCAAAATATTCAACTGGCAAATCGTCTTGGTGGGCGCCGCAAAATGTGTCTACACAAGTCTTTTGATCGAAGGCAAAGCCGTACGAGTCCAGCCAGACACGGTAGCAACTGCCAATGTTCTACCAAGCAATCACTTTTCCGGAGTGTGCATTTGATCCGATCAAGGTTGCCTGCATATGTGGGATAGTTCCAGACGACAACAGAAGGGCTCAGCTACAATCGAAGTGGTTAACCCAAACCACGGAGCCTCACATCGACTGGAGCTTACGATCGTGAAGGAGAAGGTCACGACGTTTCTCGGCATTGATTCCATCTAGTCTTACAGTTTTGTTGCTTTCAATCGTGATCGTTTTGCGCATGCTCGTCTAGAAGAAACCGAGCTTAATTACCAGCATCCGTCTGTGTTAAGCCCCGGATTAGGAAATTTTGAAAGAACCGCTCACTTGTCCTTAGATCCTTTGTTACGACAGACATCTCTACCGGCTATGAGAGTTCCGTTTGCACTGCGTGAAAGGTTCTCAGCTGAATTGAGCAAATTAGTGAGAGAGGAGGTGATTGCCAAAGTCAACGAACCAACCGACTGGGTAAATCAGGTCGCAATCATTACGAAGAAGACGGGAAAACTGCGTGTGTGTATTGACTCAAAATCATTGAATGAAGTCCTGCGTAGACAGCACAATGCGATACCTAACCTAGAAGGCATTTGCCGCGTTTAGGCCAAAGCCAAGGGTTTTACGAAGCTAGACCTCTCTTCGGCATTCTGGCACATGGTTCTAGATGCTGAATTCAGCTTCCTTACTAACTTTGCAACACCGCCCGGGCGTTATCGTTGACGGCGTTTACCGTTCGGTTTGAAGGTATCGAGTGAACGTTTTCAAAAGCGGTTGGTGCAAGCGGTAGACGATTTAGATGGCGTAACATACGTGGCAACAATGTTTTCATCTATGGCTCGACAGAAGAAGAGAATGGCGTTAATCTCTACGGATGCTTGCAGAGTTGTGTAAAAAATACCATCAACGTTGAACGTGAGGAAATTAAACTTCGGAAAGGCGAGGTGATTTTCAATGGGCATTTGCTAACAACCCAAGGGATCAGGTCGATGCAGAAAAAGTAAGGCAATTCGAGAGATGCCGTCCACTAACGACATGAAGCGGATTCATTCGCCTACACCAGTGGTTCCCAACCTTTTAGACGCCGTTACCCACAAAGGGGGTTGCCCACCAGACTTTTACCCCCAAACTTTCGAAAGACTACTACGTAATAACTATTGCACATTTCGCTCTAAAGTTCAAAAACAAATGTCATATGTAGTTTCACGTGCTCATGCAATTGAAGGAAACACCCCTTCTCACTACATAATTATCCGACTTAAGTACGAGAAGTGATCGGTATGCGGAATCTCCCTCGACAAATAAACGAAAGAAAACAGTCCTTTTAATTCAAAATTCTATGCAAACAAGAGGCGATATACATCAATGAGACGGTTGGTATTGTTTGGTGGTAACAATTTCTGGTATATTTGGTGCAGTTTCGGCCAATGCACATCGCAGGTCGTGCTCCAAGTTCATTCGATTCCTTGCTTTTGTTTTCATTACCATCATTGTCGAAAATGCACTTTCACATTTATAAGTTGTTGCAAATGGGATCAATATTCTCAATGCGCTTTCCGACAGTAATGGATACTCTTCGCCTATCTTTGCCCAAAATGTTACCAGTTGCGTGCTTTGGAAATCTACCTTCAATCCGCTGTCCTCGCGCATTCCTAGGAATTGTACCGATTTCGAATTCAGTATCTGAAAATATTCCTTCAGCTACTGTAAACGGTCTTAGCACCCAGGCACTTAATTGGCGAGTTTCCAAATCAGGAAAATATTTGCTGATGGAATTCATCACTGATGACAAGTGGCAATATATTTCATTCGTGAATGCGCATTTTTCATTTCTTTCAACGAGCACCGTCGTTAGTTTTGGAAATATCGCCACGTCGTCAACATCAACCGAGCGCTGGTAAAGCTGCAGTTTGCGAAGGAAACCGGCTACTCTATCCTGAGCGACTAAAATGTTCATCATATTCCTTTGCAGGCTGAGGTTAAGCGCATTGATTTCTCCAAAGAAATCAGCAAGATAAGCAAGTTTCGAAATAAACACGCTGTCCGTTATAATAACGTGTAACTTGTTTCCCTTACCCTTATGCATCTCTTTTCTTCGAAGAAAGATTGCAATTTCCTCTCGAAGCTGAAGCACTCGGTGCAACACCCTGCCTCGTGACAACCAACGCACTTCTGTGTGCAATAATAGTGTTAGGAAGGAATACACGAGTTGAACAAGCCAGGATCCCATCGCCTCGGCCGGCTATCCAAACCCATCCGCCCTGATTGGGGCGAACAGAGAGCCAACCAGGAGAAGCGGCCAATGAACACTAGGCTAAGCTTTTGACAAACTCAAATCTCTGCTGAAATCAGATTTGCTCCTTACGCATTACAATCCGAAGCAGGAGATTGTCGTGGCTACGGATGCTTCGAGTTATGGAATTGGTGCTGTCATCTCACATCGCTTTCCAGACGGGTCCGAAAAGGCTGTGGCACATGTGGCACGAGCTCTGACCGCATCTGAAAAGAACTACAGTCAAATTGAGAAGGAGGCGTTGGCTATCATCTTTGCCGTACAGAGATTTCACAAGATGATACATGGCAGAAGATTCACGCTAGTAACTGATCACAAACCGCTTTTGGCAATCTTTGGATCTAAGAAAGGCATTCCGACATATACAGCCAGTCGACTTCAGCGCTGGGTAACTCTGCTCCTGGGGTATGATTTTGACATGCGGTATTTGTCCACTGATTCTATTGGACAAGCGGACGCCCTGTCCAGACTGATCAATACCGGTAGACACTATCAAGAAGACGCAGTCATTGCATCCATTGCAGCCGAATCGGATGTCAGCTACATGATACAAGACGCATTGTGTAACTTGCCAGTGAATAGTTTTAATGGTTGCGCAAGCCACCAAACAGGACGCTGTGCTACAAGTAGTATTAACCTATACAAGAAGTGGATGGCCAAAGAAGTGTCCGAACGAAGCTTTGACCCAGTTTTTCACAAGGCGAGGCGCATTGTCGGAAGTTGATTCCTGTCTGTTTTTCGCAGATCGCATAGTCATCCCAGAAGTGCTCAGACAGCGCATACTAAGAGAGCTGCACAAGGGCCATCCAGGAATTGCCCGCATGAAGGCACTCGCTCGCAGCTACGTCTTTTGGCCGATGATGGACAGCCAAATTGAAGATATCGGTCGATCCTGTTCCAGATGAATCAGTGCATCCAAACTGCCGGTGCGTGTGCAATTGCAATCTTGGTCGAATCCAGAATCTCCCTGGTCGCTCATACATGTTGATTTCGCAGGATCAGTCGAGGGGGTGGAATTTCTTTTGATGGTTGACGCGTACAGTAAGTGGCCGGAAGTGATCCGGATGCAAACCACGTCCTCAAACAGCACGATCTCGGAAATGAGACATGTATTCAGTCAGCATGGCCTACCAAAAACCGTTATTTCCGACAACGGATCGCAGTTTACGTCCTATCAATTCGCCGAGTTTTGCGCACAAAATGGAATCAAGCACGTGATGACAGCACCATATTATCCACAGTCAAATGGCCAAGCGGAAAGATTCGTCGATACCCTGAAAAGAGCACTTTTGAAGTCAAAAGCGTGGGAATGTTGGACGAAAGACTGGACCGGTTCCTACTGAATTATCGAGTGACTCCCAATCCCAATGCACCTGATGGGAAGTCACCAGCTGAAGTCCTAATGGGTCGCAGATTGAGAACTACACTGGATTTGCTGACACCCAGGCGTCCTCTCCCACAAACAAGGAACTTAGCAATGGAGCAGCAATACAACAGGCGGTACGGAGCACAGAGAAGGATGTTCAGAGTTGGCGAATTTGTATCTGCAGCGGCTATTCAGGGACGGCGGATCAGCTGGATACCAGGACGCATCGTGCGACGTCGGGGACGGGTGATGTACGATGTTCAAGTTGGTGCGCAGGTATGGAGACGTCACGCAAATCAGCTGAAACTGCGGTGTACACTGGAAGGTGATGTTCAGAATGCCGACAGATTTGATGTTAATGAGTTGCTCGACAATGGCAAACCAAGTGCTTCTTCACGCCGAGAATTTCAACCAAGGGAATGCCCGGAATAAGAAGGTCGGAACAGACCCCAACGAACAAGAAAATTCGTACAGCCGTTTCAAGTGGACCCGCGTCGGAAAAGCTATGTTCCGTACAGGTAACTAACTTTTTTAAGGAGGGAGAGGTGTATAACGGAGGTAAGAATATTCCACCACTCCCCGTTGTTTTGTGAGTTTTATTCCACTCACCCCGTCCTCTTTTACGGTTCCCCACATACGTTTCTATTACTTCACTTTTGTGCCTAGCTTGGGGTGACACTGAAGCTTATGCTTAATGGTTTTTCCCTTACTCTGTACATTTCGCTCGTTCGTGAGACATCGTATCGATCCTTCGGCCCGGGAATGACTAGCTTTGATTGATCGATTGTCAGCCTTTCTGCATAGCCTGTGTACATGCCCTAATTTGAATCATGTCATTGAGTTGCACACACAGACGTTTGGTGGCCGGGTGGGCGTGCGGCGTGAAGATTGTTTTTTACCCGGTCGTTCGTGTTCTCACTACCGTTAGCGGGTGGAAGCAATCGTGGGGTTCCGACACAACAAGTAGCACGTCGAATTTGCCTCCAAATTCATTGCACAACTCTTTGAAGATTCTTGTGTGGGTCGCACTACCGCGGATGACATTTACTATCTTTACTACTTTGGTTAACACGTCAAGTAAAGCAGGTGGAAGAGTGCTCACTGCTAAAGCATAACGATGTATGATGCAGTGACTAAAGGTAGCGTGCGGAGCAACATTTTTGACCAATGTTTGGAATCCGGAACGGACGCCCAATATGGCTGGTGCTCCGTCTGTACAGACACCCACTAACTTCGACCACAGTGGCATGTTTACCTCGAGGAACTTCTTTACTATTCGGAAGACATCTTCGCCACGCGTAGTCGTGCTCAAGGATTCTGAGAACAAGTACTCTTCTTTGAAGCTATCACTTTTTAGGTACCGAACATACACAAGTAGTTGGGAACAGGACGCTACGTCGGTCGACTCATCTAACTGGATTGCAAAGAAGGGACTTGATCTTATTTCGTTGAGCACCGTGTTCAAAATTTGTTTGCTCATGTCCTCGATACGACTTTTGATGGTGTTGTTCGAAAGTGATATCAGATTAATCTTCTCCGCATGATGTTCTCCAAGAACGAGCTTAACCGCACCCATTATGCAAGGTTTGATGAGGTCCTCTCCTATGGTATGCGGCTTCTTGTTTTTGGCGATTCGAAGCGCAATGCGATACGAAGCTTCAAGACCAGCCTCATTTGCCTGAGAAAAGGAGTTCGATGTATCCAGGCGCGAAAGTTTTAGCGCAGCTTCTTTCATTCTAAATAATGAACAATGAACAATGAAATTATACGGGTTAAGAAGCGTTGCTTTACAAGCTTCGTTGGGTACTTGATGGGGATATCAACATAACAATTATGATGAAAAGGATAGTAAAATAGTTAATACTTTAAATACGAAAATAAAGACTTATCTTTTGCTTCGCTGCAGTTCTGCGATCCACTTAGGTTCACAACACCCACAGTTAACAACAAATAATTCCAGGGTAAACTCCAGGTGTAGAATGGAGACATAGTGTTAAGTAACAAAGTGTAAGTGGATGAGTGCATCGTCCAACCGTCTTTTAAATATTGTTAGTGTCGGTGCAGAGACGACCGATTCTGGGAGAGCATTCCACGGGTGACAGACACGGATGGAAAAGAAATTTCTGCGGCACTCCAGACGACTGTATTGTTCTGTGAGTTTTAATGAGTGACCCCTCAGGTTTGTATTGCTGCTGAGTTGCAGTAAAGGGCGGCACACATTATGTAGGTCTCGCAGAATCAAGTATGTCATAATCAGGTCACCTCGTAGTCTGCAATAGCTTCCACTGAACAATCCCAGTCATCGCAGCCTCTCCTAGGAAAGATTGTGCATTCCAATTACCTTCTTAGATGCCCGGCGTTGTGGCTGCTCCAGTGCATTAAGGTCGTGTTTCAGCCATGGATGCCAGGCTTGAGTTGCATATTCGACATGGCGGCGAACATACGCACTGAGCATTTGTCGAAATATGAAGCTGTTTATTTGTCCGAACGCTCGTTGCAACAGCCCGACGTGTTGGTTCCCGGTCTTCGAGGCCTTTTCGGATTGCCTGGAGCAACCCAAGTCATCTTGAACCAGGACACCCAAGTCACGTTCGAGAGTTGATTGTTGCAGTACGTCCGTTCCGAGTCGGTATGAGTAGCTGCTTTGATGTCGGATGGAAAGCACCTTGCATTTACTGACGTTGAAATGCAATAAGTTTTGGACCGACCATTGATACACTGTATCTAAGTCACTTTGGAGCACATGTTGGTCGGCGTTCGCCTGGATTCTGCGCCAGATCTTGATATCGTCGGCAAACCTTAGGAAGTTTGAAGCGATTCCCTGCGCAAGGTCATTTATAAACACCAAAAACAAACGTGGACCTAGAACCGAGCCTTGCGGCACACCACACTCGACTTGTATGGGGTCCGATAAAGAGCTCCGAACTCTGACCACTAATTTCCTTTGAAATAGAAAGTTGGCGATCCAGCTTAAAAGAGGGTCGCCGATCCCGTAATACTGCAGCTTGGATAGTAATATCCGATGGTCTAGACGATCGAAGGCCTTGGGAAAATCCAGGTAGATCACATCAACACCTTCTCCAGCGTCGGCTGCCTCGGTCCAACTACTGCGCGCAATTAGTAAATTAGTTGTACATGATCGCTGTCGACGGAAACCGTGCTGTTCAGGAGTGATGAGGTTGCAGTTTTCCAGATAGCACACCAGTGCATCGGCAACTATGGATTCCATGACGTTGGATAGTAATGTAATATCTTTTCCTATCAAATGGGCATGACTTCGTTCGAAGTGCTCTTACAATTTACTAGGTTTCATACTCTCCGCCGTGAGCACTTCGCTGCACAAAACGCATTGCGGTTTCTCAACATTTTTATCAGCGAAATTAGTGAAGCCCCACTGCAGAAATGCTTCTTTGTAGGACCGCTTTTTTCTGGAAGACGTATTCCCTGCAAACAGTTAAGTAGGTAGATGTTATAGATATATATCATTTATAGAAATTAATCTCGTTATCCAATGCAGGTGACATTATCGCAAACGTTCGCAGACAAATATATTTTTGTCGGCATCAAAGCCGCTGAATGAAAATACTCACCTGCCATGACTTCTCGCCAAAAACAACTGCTCATGAAAGTGATCAACGTAACACCTAATGCTCACTGACGTCCAATCTGCTGATTCTATGTTGGTTGTGATCCCAATTGTATCGTTTCTCTGCCCTTTCAAACGCCTACCGTTATCCCGATTCAGGCCCTCTCTGGACCCCATCGTGTCTGATTCCTAATCAAACATGAACATGTGTTTCATTCCTCCGTTCCACGTTATTCCTCGACATTTTCCCGACACCATTCTGTATCCATACCTTGTGAACACTAATCACCCTTTCTCGCCGTTCCTACTGTCAAACATTCACCTGTGAACATAACTGGTACTTTGACCAGTGCTGAAACGATGGTTTGCTATCGACCCCGTTATTCGACCCGGTGAACAACTGGCTTATTCAAAAACACGGCAGCAGTTGTGGCAGTCGACAAAGACGCCATGCCGTAGTAGCTGCATTGACTGATGGCTAACTAAAAATGCTGAGCTAGTTGCGATGTGTGATTTCGTTATTAAGCTTATTTCGCGACTGATTTGTGACCAAATCCAATTATCGGTATTTACCCCTCGGAAAATGCCATTTCACCCCCTTGGGGGTAATTACCCCCAGGTTGGGAAACCCTGGCCTAAACAGTATGATGAATTACTTGAGCCGTTTTTTGCCAAGGCTCGCTGATATCATGACGCCAATCAGGAAGTTAGCTCACAAAAGAGTAAAGTAGAGTTGGTGAAAAGAACAGGAAACCGCATTCGAAACTATTAAGCACGTCATCAGCAATGCGCCTGTACTTGGGTATTAAGATTTCGTGCAGCTTTTGGAGGTACAGTGTGACAGTAGCCAAGATGGAATAGGTGCTGTTATTTTACAGAATGGAAAACCTTTAGGTTTCCGCAGTCGTGTACTCACTGTGACCAAGCGGCGCTATGCGCAGCTTGAGAACGAGATGCTTGCGGTGGTCTATGCCATGGAGCATTTCATAGAGTATTCGTTCGGAAGAAAGACAAAGGTGTATACCGACCACAAAACGCTTGTGTCAATAGTCAGGAAATTGCTGCACGTCGTACCTCTTCGCCTTTAGCGTATGCTTATCCGGCTTCAAAAATACGACGTGGATATTGTGTACACGCCTGGTGCACATATGTTCATCGCGGATACGCTGTCCAGCGCCCATATTTCGGTACCCGAGCATAATCCGGAAGAGGTCGAAGTAGTAAACAGTACAGCATCTGGCAGTGACAGAAGACAGCCTAAAACAAATAAGGTGTCACACAGCGGAAGATAAAACACTTTCAGCTTTGCGAGGCAGTATTCTAAATGGGTGGCCAGGGACAAAGCAGCAGCTGCCAAAGGAACTGGCATGCTACTTCATTTTTCAGGATCAACTCTCTGTCTATGATTGTTTTCCGTTCAAGCGAAGACGTATTCTGGTTCCGTCATCGCTCCGAGGAGAAATGCTGATAACTTTTCATCGCGCTCTCCTGAGTTCCATCTATAACATAAACCGAGCAGGAGAATTGATCTTTTGGCCAGGAATAACGGGTCAAATAAGAGATCATGTATCGAACTGGGAGGCGTGACGTTCACACGAAATCCGGCAGAGAAGTGAACCAATGCTGCTGCATGATGTCCATGACCGACCGTGGCAGAAGGTGGCAGTAGATTTATTTAGTGATGACGGGAAATATTTAAAATGACTTGATGCACTGTTAGCCCGGATTGATCGTTCCTGGGTTCAACTGATCATCGAGCTTCGCCATCGGTATGCAAACGTTTAGCACCACACGAGGTGACTTCCTCAGTGCGTTGCTGGGTCAAACGTAATCCGCTGACTTGGTCGTCGACCAGATTTATCCCAGCAGCGCACTGAGGAAGTATGTATGTAATTTCAACAGTCTAGCAACTAGATATAGAGCCGACAAATCCATGAAGATTAACAGATAAGGGGAAGTCACGGCGTGATAAGCATCGTGGCATAGTAGTTGTAGGTGGGCAACATACTTCAACTACTATGCCACAGGAAGAAAGGAACGTTTTGATAAAAAGTAGAGCGAAACATTTGTAGTCTGTTTACTACACGCCGATATTTCTTGCTTGTCATCTTCAATATTTGAAGTATTAAACGTGTAAATCAGTACCATTCTGTACACAATTCTTCCACTGATTCCGGTTGCAGACCATGTCTTCAAGAGTGTTAAGCCATTGGCACTTCTCATCATTGGGTCCCCATCCTGGAAGACGTCCGGATCCAGTAGTGGCTAGACACGACGTCAGCGATTTCATGTGCTGTCACCAAGTGGAAGACTGACGACCACGTGGTCGCTTCTAGCCAGGTCATTGACAAGCGAATAGAGCGCGACGCGGTAGACGCTCAGGTACCATGCGTAGGACGTGACCGAACCATCTTTTTTGAAAGCTAGGTCATGCACTACCTGTCCGTTAGATTCTCTTGATTATATGACTAGAGCAAGAGACGCCGGAAGCGCCATTGTTGTAATATTTCTTGATATCCAAAAGGCTTTCGACCATTTCCCACACAAATTATTGTTGCGGAAGCTTCTGCCCTATGGTTCCACAAATTCGCTTCTTGAGTGGTCCCCCTCCTACCTCGAGGATAGAAATCAAGTAGTCAATATTGATAACTATACATCTAAAGCCACTTCAATCTCTAGGGGCGTAATTCAAGGTAGCGTGCTAGGCCCGCTTTTATTTTTAATCAATTACAACGTTCTCCTTGGTGAAATTTTGTACGGAAAGCCATTCCTCTTCGTTGATGATGTTAAAATTGCGCACTTTTGTCCGCCCCTGTGCAACGTAATCCTAATTTAGCCTGTATTCAGTCTGACTTGCCCACATTGAAGTACTGGAGTAACTCCTGGAAGTTGCACTTTGCCACTGCAAAATGTAATCTATTGTACAAACGGCTGCGGCCCTTCTCCGAACATCCTAACCTAAAACGACGCCCCTATTCCTGTATGTGGCGCAATCCGAGACCTTGATCTAAGATATTCTGCCTCATTTAATTTTTTAAATCAAGTTATATACTTGCAGGCCTCTGCCAGAAAAGTGATCGCCTATATAAGTCGAACTCTTCTCTTGAATGATTCCAGGCTTCAAGCCTTAAAATATGTGGTAGACCGCAACTTGAGTACTATACAATTGTGCACGGTAATCTGAGGAAAATGGACATCAGAGCACTAGAAAACATCCAACGATCATTCATAAAAGTTTTTGTACAGGCCTAACACTATGACATACCGTGAGCGTTGTGAAGCTCTACAACTTAAGCTACTATGGCCGCGCAGACTCAACTTATGTACCGCTTACTATACGGATTAAGCTTCACTGCTCAGTCACAACTCGAGTTGCAGTCTCGTATGCGCTATGAACTATGAAACAATGGGCGCTCATTACAAACACAAAAGTCTCGCACCAAACTTTGCACAACCTTTTTTCGGCGTTAAAGATCCGTTAATATGGAACAAACTTCCATCGAGTATTAGCAATTGCACTACTTGTCCGCAATTCAAACGGATGATTAATGTTCCCCTGATTGTTTCAAATATCTGGTCAACATTTAGCCAAAAGATGACTCTAGATCATTTGTATAAAAATGGTCCTGATGCACTTCAAAGGCGCCATATCCCCTATTTTGTCATGCTATTATGATTTACCTACATATTGTTGAATTCTTGAGTATTTATCTATAAACGATCTTACTCCTATCACTTCCTCTAAGCACTTCTGTTTTCTCCTTTGAAGCACTGGTTCGAAGATGCACTACGCCTTTCAAGCTGAAGTCTCTGTACCATCTTCGTCAATCACCAAAATTTTCCATCAAATTGTGCTTGGCCTATCGGCAAGCGATTGTATTCATTTTTATGCTTTTTAAGTCCTCATACTTTATGTTCTTCCTTGTTTCATTGTTGGCCATGACTGGGCTGATCTCTTGAGGTGACGGACTACAGCTTCCAAACTAAAAAATTATACTCATAAAATCATACTGCTACTGACTCATTGGCTTATAACAAAATGTGCCACACTTGATTGATCCGCATGACGGAACGGGCTGAGGCTTCATCGCTCATAATGTATGCATAAAACAGCCCGTATGAAAAAATGTTGTTACCCAGCTGATTGCCTATTTACTACTTTACCACACCGGGGTAGATTCAGTTGAAGCATGGAAATGCTGGTGAAACCCATTTAGGGAACACCCTGCATGGAAGCCGGTCCCCTGGAGACAGTTCCATGGGTAACCGTGTTACTTTACCTGAACTTTCGGTTAAATCCCAGTTTGCTAGTTTCTCAATCTCTCCAATACCTTCAAATTGCTAATAACTTCAAAAAACCCATTGGGGAAGCTTTGTACAAAACACGTAAAATTAACTATATTATCCGAGCACGTTGTGCAAGTTGATCAGACCACGCAATAGGTCTGTGCCTCGCACTGTCGAGGAATAAAAGGTTTATTTATTTATTTATTTACCTCAACTGACGCAGCAAAAACCAGTTTGTTGAAGGGAATACTAACCTTCCCCAGGATGCGACCTAAAACATCATTATTGTTAACTCGATGTTGCCACAAAACACGAGGAGTCCTCCTTAAACAACCGTTCTCGGAGGCAGAAAGACGACGTATGTCTTCCACACGAAACGGCCAAGACTCACTCTGGTGCAACAACTGAGCGAACAAATGCGCTATAAAGCGAACCTATAGCGAAAACGAGACTTCTCGACGACGCCACAAGTGCCTCTGATTGGCCAATGCTGATCGGGCTTTAGCGATGCAAGTAAAAACTTCTTTGCTGATAGTGCAGTTAACAGAAACACAGTTTCCAAGGTAGAGGAAACTATCTACATGTTCAAGTTGTGCACCTTCGAGAGTGAGCACAGGAGCAGAGGTGAGCCAATCCTTGAGCAGTACTTTGCATTTCGGTGGGGCGAAGCTCATGTCATACTTAGATGCTTCAACCGCCAAACGATCCAGAATGAGTTGCATACCCTGAGGGTCGTCACCAAGTAAGGCGATATCATCAGCATAATCTAAGTCGGTGGCGCGCTCACGCGGTAGAAGCACTCAGCAAAAATGCTGAAAACCTTCTAGAGCATTCGACAGAAAGTCTTCGATTGGGAAGTTGAAAAGGAATGAGGACAACCCTGTCGCACACCACTATTGACAACGAATTGCGAGGAAAGCTTGCCATAGACACCTACTCTGCAGGAGGTATGAAGGTAAAGTGCTCGTAAGATGGCGGTATATTTCTCTGGTACCCGTCCTTTAGCAAGCAGCGCCACAAAGCAGGTCGATCAACGGAGTCAAAAGCGGTACTTATGTCTAGGAATGCAACGATAATGGGCCTGTGGCGGTGTTCGAGGGGTTGGCGGAGCGCATCCGCGGGCGGGACGGAAACCAGCTTATTCTTCACGGTAGGATGATTCACGTATTGCAAATAGTCGACGGAGCAGAATGGCTGCCAATAGCTTGGAGGCAACCAAACTAAGACTAATCCCGCGATGATTTACACATGAAGTGCGAGCGCATTTCTTGAAAATGGGGACAATAACTGATTAGCCCCAAGCGGAAGGCACTTTCTCTTCATGCCAGATTTTTGCAAACAGCGTGGTCAGTTGGGTAATGATCGGCACGCCGCCGTACTTGAACAGCACCGGAGGAAGTCCGTCTGAGCCAGCAGTCTTTAACCGCTTCAAGCTTTGAATCTCGTGGCACACTTCCGCTTCGCCGGGTGGATTCAGTGGGATGAGCCAGGGTGTACAACAAGGTGTACTGCATGTACTGATGGACGGTGGAGGCAAGTTGAACTGCGTGTGAAATTGTAGAAGTCACCTCGTGTGGTGATGATACATTTGCATACCAGTTACGAACCTCAGCGAACAGTTGAATTTAGGGACGGGAAAGATTACTTACTCACGGCGGATTACTATAGTGTTTATTTCGAAATCGATCTACGCACGACTAAGACCACAGATGCAGTACACAGCCAGCCCACATGTCAGTTCGCGCGGCACGGTATACCGGAGGAGCTGGTCTCCGACAGTAGGCCCCAGTTTGCCAGCGGTACGTTCCAGGCCTTCGCAATCAAGTGGAAATTCGAGCACCAGCAAACCAGGTCATCTCACAGTAATTCAAATGGAAGGACGGAGTCGGCAGTGAAGTAAACCAAACGATTGTTATCAAACGCTAGAGCAACTGGCAAGGACCCGTACCTCATGCTAATGGAGAATCGCAACACTCCTTCAACGACTATCGGTTTGAGTCCAGTGTAGCGCCCATACAGCCGAAGGACTAGAACTCTAAATACCGACATCTGCTACACTTTTCGCTCAGTTTCTTTACAGCACGAGCGATTACAGAACAATCTGAGACGACAAATGACCACCCAGAAACGGTATTACGACAGCGATGCACGGGTACTACTTGAGCTAACAGTGAGGAAGGAAGTGTGGGTTCAACCATTATCCGACAGTCAACAGCGGTGGAAGAAAGGTGTGATGACTGCGAGGGACGATGCCAAGTAGTATGAAACCGACGTTAGATAGACGCAAGATCCACGAGCCTCACCTTATGGTCATGAGCCACAAGCAAGCTTTAGGGAGACAGTTAATGGTCTCTGTACACAAAGCATAGAGCGATGCCGATTAAGTGCCACAGCTTCGGCGAACCTCAAAACTTTGGTGCTTTCATTTCGGTAGATAACTGTAAAAGTTGGCCTAGGGTCAAACTGATGGCTTGTTTCGGTTACATGTCTGACAATAGATGACGCCGGCAGCTTAGACACTTTTTCTTGTTCGGCTGCGTGTTGTGTCGATAGCTTAGTAATCCGTTTTGGGATACGCTCTCCAATGCGTTTACCAAAGGATCGATCGCTTCTGCAATTTAAGTAATACCACAGTTACAAACGAATTAGTAAATATAATGGGTGTGGCTGTACCCGCAATCAACCAGTTGATTCACGCCTGCTGATAAATCTGCGCCCTTACGCCTGCTCTGTTTGACGCCTTGGCAAAGCCGACAGGAAGGAAGACAGAAGATGACTCAGCCGACCAGAATTGTATTAGGACTGAGAACGCTCATATTTATATGTCGGTCTCACCAATCCTTTAAACATTGCTTGGCGGATTTGGCTGTAAGCCCACGCTCCACACTTGTTTGTCCACACCGTCTGGCCAGTTCGCCGTCTTGCTCGGGCACGCCAGTCTTCATCCGCCTCCCCGGGGCATGACAAGGCACGTGATGTCTGACGCGCGATTTCATCAGCTTCCGGACAGATCTTGGCAACGAGCATGCTGTCTGATACGCGATTTCATCAGCTTCCAGCTGGGCCCTGGCAATACAGGCTCGCAGGATCTGTCCCAAGCACGATTTGTGGCGAGCACGCACGCGTTTTCAATCAGCTTTCGCTCCCAGCTGTCACGCCCTTTCCGAATTGAGTCAGCTTGCAAACTCTTCGAACCTGATTGTGTTCGTAGCTTTTCGTCCGGGGGTCTAGTTACAGCCGTTGTGGTCTTCTCCGCTGCCGAGTCGGCCTGTGTTGTGCACCTGATGTTTGCGGCTTTTGTTTTGTCTCACCGAGTTGCGGACCCTCAACTTCCAGCCATTCCGCCCTTATCCAAAGCCTCGGTAAGAACCAGACTTCCGACTGACCAACAAAGTCTGAGTATCTCTAAAGGCCAATCAACTTACGCAGCGACTATTGCTAGCGACACTGTAAACAAGACTTTAAGCACAATATCTGCGACATGTATAAAAGACCAAGCACGAAATTCAGAGACTTGTTTTAGTCCATCAATCACGACGTCTCCCACATTACCGAACACCAGGAGGAACTACAGTGCTGTAACACTCATATGCACCAACGTTCCTGAATCCAAAGCAAATTCTCTGAGAGGTAAGCAACAGGACGATCTGCACCAGTGGAATCTCATTTGCGATCGCATAGGTGCTAGGGTCAAGCCGACTAACATCACGCGTGTGACGAGACATCCAAACTCCGTTCACTATGGTGAGCCCAGAATTCTGCGGATAACACTGGCATCCACTGACGATGTAGAGGCGGTGCTCTTATCGGCATATCACCTCCGAGGTGAAGACAGTAAGATCCGCATCTTTCCGGATGTTCCATGGAGCGAACGTCAGCGAGAAAAAAACAATTTAGACGATCGCAACACGGCCAGCTGGCGAAGAATCATTTTAGTTCATGGTGTGCCAGAGCTACCAACAGCTAGGGACGAGGCGGCTCATGCTCACGATCTGGAAGAATGGCGGTACATCCGTGAAACTCTATCTGCAGGCGACGTCATGCTTCAGTCGATTTCTAGACTGCCCGTTTCCCCTCATTACAAAGGTAATGGTCCAAGGATACTGAAACTTGTGGTTCAGTCCCAGCAGATGGCGGCAAACTTAATGCGTAACTGGTATAAAATGCACAATGCACTGACATCGGAACTACGATTTAAGGTACCATTTATTGAATCGAAGCCACCGGAGGATGTGACGCCATCTGTGGCTCAATGTGATAAAATAAACGGAGCCGAAGACACTGCATCAAGATTATCAACCACTGAAAACGACGCTATTGAAGAGCGCTCTGCGTGTGCAGGAACGACGTTAGGCGGGCTGCAGGCACGTGCAAAATGTTCATCGATAAACTGCGCAAAAAACGATCAGGTACCGGCCTTTCATCGGCTGGCTTAAATCCAACTTCGTGTAATCCTCCACAAGCTCTTTTGGTGCTCAAGCAGCTGTCCTGTATGTACACTAACACTCAAAGTCTACTTAACAAACTACCCGAACTGTGACTACGTCAAAGGTCCAAATCGTGTGACCTCGTCGCTATAACGGAGACGTGGTTGCGCCTGGATATCACAGACACGGAGGTCGAGCTACCAGGTATGTCCGTCGTTCGGCGCTCGATCCAGTAAAGGGGGCGGGGTGGCTCTTTACTACCGCAGTGACCTCCAACGTGAGCCCATAGAAGACGTTTACAGTAACGTGCAGGATACTCTTTGGTGTCGGCTGCGTTTAACAGGCAACGACGTCTGTCTGGTGGCGGTCGTTTATTCACCTCCATCCTCTACACCCGAGATGGACTTCAATCTCGCGTCTGCGCTGAGGCTTGTGATCCGCAGAAGATACAGCCATATTCTTATCGCTGGTGACTTCAATATCCACGCTATGGAGGCCCAAGCAACACCTACGGAACAGTTCAAAGCGGATCTACAAGACCTTGTCTCCAGTTTTCCGCTTTTTGGCCATATCGACAATCCCACCAGATTCAGAGCAGCAGAAAGGCCGTCCATCCTGGACCGGATATTTACCAACGAAGAACTCATGGTCGAGAAAGTAATCATCGACGCTCCTTTGGGTTGCAGCGATCATGCAGTTTTACTGTTCGATTATATATGCTACGCAGAATACCCTGCGGATACTACACGGGAAAGCCGAGTTATCATACGGTACGATGAGCTGGCTCGACTTGCAGAGACAGCCAACTGGAACTTTCTGACAGACGAAGTACCGACAATCGCATGGCCACATTTCGTCAACCAATTTAGCACGCCCGTCGAAGAGGCATCCGAAACTAAGGTTGTCCACTCGAAGAAGACTGTTTCGTTTGTGCGAAGTAGGAAACGGAAATGTATGGCAGTGAGGAACTCGGCCTGGCGTATCTATAAGGAATACCCGAGCACGGAGAGCTGGACTGCCTATGCAATTCAACGTAATCATTGCACTCAACTCGTTCGTGAGGATAAACTGACATACCAGCAGCATCTGACGGAGCGCATGGTTTCGAATCATAAGCTGCTCTACGAACATGTAAACAACCTGCGCAAGGTGAAACGGGGAATCCCTCTGATATGGTCGCCCCAGATAGACTTAATCGCGATGGTTCACACCGACTCCTGACTGAGAGGCCAAGGTATTGAGAGAACACGCGACACTGGTGCGTAGTATGTGTATTGAGTACACAAAACCCCAAGGGCCAAAAATGCCAATAGCACAAACCCGCGAGTGTACGTGATAGTCGAAACATGTGCAATTTTATAGGAGGTGTGTTTTTCACAAGTGCTTCATGTTGTGTGGGCCAAAAAGACAATAACAATGTTCTGTTGCATAAAACAAACACCCTGTTCTGGTTTTGGGCGAAAAACATGCCAACTCTGTGTAATGCACATGTAGCTATTTGGTGCACACAAATTGAAACATGCTTGGGTCCGTGTTCTGGTTGAAAGTAACAAGTTCGAACACAAATCTGTGACACGATCTGGTTTCGACTATCCAAAACCCCTGGGCCTTATTCGGGTTAGGTTTTGGTTCTAACCCTAACATCTCCCTCCTCTTCAAACGTCAGATGGCATGATGCTGACTACGGAGGATGCGGCGAAAGCCTTGCGGCTGCAATATGCTTCGAACTTTCAATGCATTCCTTGGTCATCTGTTCCTTTGTCAGCAGCTGTTTTACAACCAAAACTTACGCACATAACTTTCACGGCGGGGATGGTATTAAGGAAGTTATTGTGTATGCGTAAGCATAGCTCTCCTGGAATCGACAACATTCACCCTAAGTCCCTTGCGGTAATGGGAGAAAGTTTAGCAGAGCCTCTGGCACGATTCTTCCAACGCTGCTTCGATCAGATGTATGTACCCGAGATGTGGAAATGTGGGATCATAACCCCAATTCACAAGGGCGGCGGCCGTTCTGATCCAGCCAACTACCATCCTGTAACCCTTCTCCCGGTCCTGTCAAAGGTTATGGAAGCTATTGTTGCTGACGTATTAACAGCCTATCTAGAAGAGTCTGCATTCCTTGCACATGAACAGCATGGTTTTCGACGGAATCGATCGTGCACCACAAATCTGCTGCTAGCAAGATCGAGTTGGACCAAATTAATTGACAGCGGTGCAGGAGTGGACGTGGTCTACCTAGATTTCTCAAAGGCCTTCGATCGACTAGACCATGGAATCCTGATTTGCAAACTTCAGAGCTTCGGCATTGGTGACCCGCTCCTAGGATGGATCACAAGCTTTCTTCTCCACCGGAGCTTAGAGGTAAAAGTGCGTGGGTCCCTGTCCCACCCAATCCAAGTCGAATGTGGTGTACCACAAGGATCGATACTGGGGCCACGATTGTTTTTGATGTATATTGACGACATAGCGGCCCTCATTCTTTCCAACTGCCTACTCTATGCCGACGACATCAAGGTGACTCGTTGTCAAACGATTTTACTGAATTGGTTTCCATTGAATTTTTCACACTTCTATGATTTTCGCGCTGATCACCCTACGGGATTTGTCAAGCTTTAGCTTTTATACCCGCATAAATCCATTGTTCCGTTGTCCTAATGCAAAGCTGGTGGTTCGTGGAGACGTTGGATTTTGCCATGGTTCGGTCTCCACTGATTGATGTGTCTAATCCACCTTTCATGTCCAACCACCACCTAGTAGATAACTCTACCTTTTTTGCCGATAACAGTTCCGTTCAACCACCGCTTCGGCCTTCGAAACTCTCGGGCGTAGACCATGTCATCAACATTGAATTTACGGAACCTGACTTTGCGATCTTCCCCCAGGTCACTATTGCCGTGCTTTCCTATCCTCCTTGGCAAAACAGTATCGAACAACTTCCGGATCTTTCTTCCAAATAGTACTTCTATGGGGGGATTTCCCATCAGGGAAGTTTGGATTTGGAGCGTTTCGATGCATGCATAGGAAAGATTGATTTGCATCCGGTGAAGCCCTTCTTTGCCATGCTTTACAGAGTGCACGTTTGCACGTATCCACGAACCTCTACGCCTGTCCGTTTGATTGCGGATGATATAGTGGTGAGAACAACTGCTGAATTCCCTTTTCCTTGAACCACTCGCGAAAAGAATTTGAGGTGAATTGTGTTCCATCGTCTGTCACTAACATCTTTTGCAGGGCTAAATATCGGAACAACTTCTCCAGCTCCTTGACAGGGTGTTGGGCAGTCGGATTGCTTACCGGAACCACATCAGACCACTTGGTGAATGAGTCGACCAAAACGAGATAGGATTGGCCATTGTTTGGTCCTGCATAGTCTAAGTGTATTCGTTGCCACGGTTTCTCTGCTTTAGGCCACTGACTCTTGGGAGGGTCCTTCATTGCGAGTTGACATGATTCACGCAGTTGGCAGAATTTTTCAATTTCTGAATCCATTTCTGACTAGTAAAGGAAACTGCGTGTCAAGGCTTTCATGCGGCTGGTACCAGGGTGCTTCGTGTGGAACTGCTGCAATATTTGCCTCTGCATTTTCGTTGGCACCACCACTGGAGCGCCAAACATCAGACAATCATCCACGAGTGACAGGGACCAACGTCGACGGTATAACGGCCGCAAATCCCTAGATATGCCTCAATTTGACCAACATGTTCGTGCACACTGCATCGTTTTCTCCAAGATTCTGTCCCGTGATGTCTCCATACGAATGGTGTCGGCCGTTACTGGTAGTCTTCTCACATTATCAGCCAAACTTCTTTGAACTTCTGATTCGAAACTGATAGTTGCAATCACACAATCATCATTCTCTTTTGGGCGTGAACTGATGAGACCAGACAGGGCATCCGCTTGACCGATTAGTTGCGTCGGTTTATAATGTATACTGAAGTCGTAGGCCAGTAGTATGATCTCCCATCGTTGCAATTGGTTTGCCGTAGAAACTAGAATTCCTTTCTTTGACCCGAATATCGACAGAAGTAGCTTGTGGTCAGTCGGGAGCGTGGAATGTCTGCCATACAGCATATTATGGAACCGTTTAATTGCGAAAACGACCGTGAGCGCTTCCTTCTCTATCTGGCTATAGTTCTTTTCAGCTGCCTTTAGTGACCGTGCTACGTGCGCGATAGCCTTCTCTCCTCCATGCAAAAAAATGTTGGAGATAACCGCACCGACATCATACTTGGAAGCATCCGTAGCAACGACAGGTTTGAACTACGGATTGAATTGAGTCAAGAGTAGATCAGAAGTGAGAGCTGCTTTGACTGAATCAAAAGACTGCTGGTACTCCTTCGTCCATTACCAACCCTTTTGTCAGTAGCTGGTTCAGCGGACCTCTGATTTGCTGAAGGCTTGGTAGAAAAGCGCTATAATGGCTAACGAGCCCAATGACCGAGCGGAGTTCTGCAATGTCTTCTGGGGCTTCATATTTCGGATGGCTTCAATATTGGCGGGATCCGGACGCCGGCCATGTTTGCGATGATAAACCTGTTAGGAAGGAACACACGAGTCGAACAAGACAGGACCCCATCGCCTCGGCCGGCTATCCAAACTCATCCGCCCTGACTGGGGCGAACAGAGAGCCAACCAGGAGAAGCGGCCAATGAACGCTAGATTGAAGTTCCTTTATTGGCTGTAAGTTAACCTTTCCATAGCTTTCCACGGTCGCTTTATTATACTATTCACGAACTTTCCATTTAACATTTGTAATGAACGGTGTGATTTGCTAATGCAATCCTGTTGCTCTGCTCGTCCGATTCGGTCTTCTCTCTGTCCTGTGTGGGGCGGCAGCGACTTCGGGTTTGATTGGGAGTCAAGCGTCCATTCAAGCGAGAGACGAACACTTCAACTGGCGACGGGTTGAACTCTAATCAAGATGTCCATATCGGCTGACGAGCTCAAGACCATTCCGCTACAGCAAAAAGCCAATTTGAGGCATCCCAACTCAGGCTGATCGAAACTCTTACGCGCCCACTCTCAATCCAGACCGGTTCACTGTCTACAACCGTCAAGCCGTCCGCATCGGTAGACGCCATCACTAACAGTATTACCGAATTTTCGTACGACCCTGATGCTGGCCTCACTTTTGAATCTTGGTTCAAGCGTTATGAAGATGTGTTCCGCGTTGAACTTGGAGACCATGATGACGATTGGAAAGTCCGATTGCTGTTAAGGAAACTTGGAACAGCAGAGCACTCCAGGTATGTCAACTTTATTTTGCCTAAGAACGCTCGAGACTGCACTTTTGAGGAGACTGACAAATGCTTGGGCCAAATACTTGGAGAGCAGTCATCCGTCTTCAACACGTGATTTCAATGCCTAAAGATCACCAAGATGGATGCTGATAACTACGTCACTTACGCTGGCATCATCTATCGCGAGTGCGAAAAATTCGACATCAAATCCATCACGGCAGATCAGTTCAAATGCCTGATATTTATCTGTGGCCTACTTTCCGCACGGGATGCAGAGACTCGCACCAGGCTGCTGTGTAAACTTGAACAAGACCAGCAAATGACTCTACAGATCATAAGCACTGAATGCCAACGATTACTGAACCTCAAGCATGACTCGCTTATGCTGGGGAAACAACAATCAACTCCAAGTCTTGGTGTATTAGAAACAATCTCAAAGAAACCGCTTCCAAGTGAAACAAGCCATGAAAAGCCCAGACAGAACACCAAGCCACCGACTGCCTGTTGAAGATGCGGTGAGTGGCATTTTGTTCGAGTGTGTCCATTCCTGCAACACGTTTGCCACAAGTGTCATAAACGGGGCCATAAGGAGACGCACTGCCGATGCAGACGGCAGTTCAAGCGTGCAAGACAAACGCGCCGCATTCAATTGTTCCCAAAAGATTCAGCAGCTGTAGTACGGTTCAAGCAGCCTACTCTGATGAACATGTGGCTGGCAGAAAGTACATCGGAGTTCACCTAAACGGGCAAAAAGTGCGTCTTCAGCTGGATACAGCCTCGGACATCACAATTATCTCCAGCAAAACTTGGCAGTATATTGGTGCTCCATCAATCATCCGAACGACACATGTTGCACTTAACGCTTCAGGAGGTCAACTTAATCTCATTGGTGAGCTACAGTGTGAAATGGTTTTTGGCGCTGCTCGGGCAAACGGTGTCGTGTACATTACGGCCCTGTCACATTTGAATCTTCTTGGACTCGACTGGATCCAGAAGCTCCACCTGTTTGACATTCCTCTGAGTCAAGTCTGCAATACCCTTCGGTTCGGATATACGAGACCCTCATCGGAACCTGACGAACCAAGCATCAACCTGCTCGAGCAGCTACGAAGGAAATCCCCGGCTGTGTTTTGCAATGACTTGGGAAGATGCACAAAGACCAAAGCAAGCCTTACTCTCAATGACCGTGCCAAACCCGTATTCCGACCCAAAAGACCGGTACCGTATGCTGCGCTTCCAATTGTTGATGCGGAACTTGATCGTTTGGAGCGGGCAGGCGTCATCCAACCTGTGAACTATTCAGCGTGGGCAGCACCTATTGTTGTCGTCAAGAAGACCAATGGAGCCGTTCGCATCTGTGCTGACTACTCTACGGGATTAAATGCTGCTTTTAAAATGCACCAGTATCCTTTGCCAGTCCCAGAAGATTTATTTGCTACGCTCAGTGGCAGCGCTTACTTTGCAAAGCTAGATTTATCAGATGCTTATCTTCAAATTGAAGTCGACGATGCTTCGATGGAGTTGCTGTCAATCAATACGCACCGAGATCTTTACCAGTTCAACCGTTTGCCGTTTGGTGTCAAATCAGCTCTCGCGATTTTTCAACAAATTATGGATACGATGTTAGCTGGGTTATCAGGAGTCGCAGCTTACTTGGACGACATCATAATCAAAGGGGCTACCTTCCGAGAGCTGACGGAAAGACTGGAAGCAGTTCTCCACCGCGTTAACTACTACGGTTTCCACTTGAAAGCAGAAAAGTGCAATACCGGCATGAAATGTGTAAAGTATCTTGGCTTCATCCTCGACAAGGATGACCGTCGTCCAGATCCTTCCAACATAAGTGCCATAAAACAGATGCCTCCCCCCGACAATGTGGCGAAGCTCAGATCCTTCTTGGGGTTGCTCAGTCATTACAGCTCTTTTTTGCCCGAAACGCATCGACTACGAGGACCGCTCAATGAACTTCTGGTAAAGGATCGCAAATTTGTGTGGTCTCCTGAATGTCAAGCCGCATTTGATAATGTCAAGTCTGTATTGTGTTCTGACCTATTGCTAACGCATTTCAATCCGGAGCTGGAGATCGTAGTTGCTGCTGACGTGTCAGACTACGGAATTGGAAGCAGTCATATCCCACATTTTCCCCAATGGTTCGGAGAAAGCTGTGGCGCATGCAGCCAGATCACTCACCCCAGCGGAACGTAACTATGGACAGATCGAGGAAGAAGCTTTAGCTATAGTGTTTCAGTCAAACGATTTCACAAAATGCTCTACGGACGAAAATTCACGCTGTTTACTGACCACAAACCCATGGTCGCAATCTTTGGATCAAAGAAAGGCATTCCAGTCTGCACGGCCAGTCGTCTCCAACGCTGGGCAACTGTTCTACGTGGTTACGATTTCGTCGTCAAATATCAATCTACACACAACATCGGTCAAGCAGATGCGTTATCTCGTTTAGTTGGTACACAGCATCAAGCACCAGAGGATTTGGTAGTTGCTCAAATCTCCGTAGAACCCCAAGTACAGCAAGTTGTGTCTGATATTTTTGGTGCCTTACCAGTAACATTCGAAATGGTGCAGGAAGCGACCCATCATGATTCTACCCTACAGCAAGTGATCGATTTCCACCTCAATGGCTGGCCTAAGAGAGTTACAACGCCGGAGCTTCAACAATTCCACCAACCGAAGGAAGCACTATCAGTCGTCAGAAACTGCCTGCTGTTCTCAGACCGCGTCGTCATTCCACACATCTCTCAAGAGAGAGTCCTCCGACAATTTCATACTGGCCACCCGGGAATGAATCGCATGAAATCGCTGGTACGAAGCTATGTGTATTGGCCCTATATGGATTCCCAGATCGAGAATTTAACGAAGCATTGTCCACGATGTGCTAGTGTATCTAAACAACCAATGAAGACGGAATTGCAATCCTGGCTAATACCAACGGAACCATGGTCAAGGTTCCACGTCGACTTTGCAGGTCCAATAAATGGTCACCATTTTCTCATCGTTGTCGATGCGCACAATAAATGGCCGGAGGTGATTCCAATGGTGAGAACCACAGCAGCAGCCACTGTCTCCGCTCTCCGACAGATATTTTCCCGTTTCGGTGTTCCCCACACGTTGGTTTCGGACAATGGAATACAATTTACCTCATCTGAATTTTGAACAAAGCAACAATGGTTTAATACGGGTAAAAAGCGTTGCTTATCAAGTCCCGTAGGATGGAAATTATTGTGAAAATCAATTGCATGATAAAGTGAAAAGCGTTGTGGTGGACTCACCATAGACTTATGCGGAATAGTGGAGATGTTCGCGTATTAAACATATAAATCCATAAATCCATTGGTTAGGCGTTTGGCAAGATATCGTTTGATTGCGTTTTGTAGCCCCTGGCTAACAAGTCATAAAATGAAATGTAAGTGAGACAATGCATCGTCAACACGTTTTTTAACTATCGCCAGATTGGGAGCAGAGACGACATAATTAGGGAGGGCGTCCCAAGGCTGGCACACGAGGAGAGAAAAGAAATTTCTACGGCATTCAAGCCGGCTATACTGAATTGTCAGTTTCAGAGGGTGACCTCTTAGTTTAGTGTTGTGGTTCAATTCCAGCAGCGGACGACAAATGTGGTTTGGGTTCTTCAGAATCTGGTAAATCATTATGAGATCCCCCTGCAAAAGCCGATATCGACTGCTGTACATTCTTAGAGATTTCAGTCTAAGCTGATAGGGCAGATGAAATAGGCCCCTGACGTTCTTGGTTGCCCGTCGTTGAGGAGCCTCGAGAGCAACGAGATCCTGTTTCAGCCACGGCTGCCACACCTGAATAGCATATTCCACGTGAGGTCGCACGTGGGCGTTAAGCATTTGGGGAAAGATTGAGGGTTCAAACCGACCGAAGGCTCTGCGAAGAAGGCCGAAGTGTTGATTTCCGGTTCTCGTCGCCTTCTCTGCTTGTTTTGAACACCCGAGATCTTCCTGCACCAATACACCCAGGTCACGCTCCTGAGAAACCTTCGCCAAGGTGTGGTCTCCAATCTTGTAAGCGCTCACCAGCTGGTGACGCAGATGCATCACTTTGCACTTAGCTATGTTCAATTGAAGCTTGTTCCTCTTTAACCATTCGTAAATGCAATCTAAGTCATGTTGGAGCAGATCATGCTCTGAATTATTACCAATCGCCCGCCATATCTTGACATCATCGGCGAAAAGCAGGAAATTTGAGGAGATGACCCTTGCCAGGTCGTTGATAAACACCAGGAATAAACGCGGTCCCAGCACTGAGCCTTGTTGAACACCACATTCCGCCTCAATTGGGTTAGAAAGTGATCCCCTAACACGTACTTGGAGTTTTCGTTGGTAAAGGGAGTTGCCAATCCAACCAAGTACAGGATCTCCGATTCCGTAACTCTGTAGTCTTTGAAGTAGGATGCGGTGATCAAGGTGGTCGAAAGCTTTAGAGAAGTCCAGATAGATGACATAGACTCCGACCTCATCATCGGCCACTTCCGTCCAACTACCTCGTGCAATAAGTAGGTTGGTGGTGCATGACCGGTGTTGACGGAAGCCATGCTGTTCCGGTACCAAAATGTTGCATTTTTCTAGGTAGTCCATTAAAGTGTCAGCGACGACTGCTTCCATCACCTTCGCGAGCGCAGGGAGGAGAGTCACTGGACGATAGTTTGCAGGATCAAAACGGCTACCGCCTTTAAAAATAGGGGTGATTATGCCACACTTCCACATAGTGGGGACTTGTTGTTAATCAAAGCACCTTTGAAAGATCTGCGACAGTGGTTCAGCAGGCTTGGTGGCCACAGCCTTCAGTGCCTTCGGGCGGATGTTGTCTGCTCCTGGAGACCTATGCTCACGCAGTGAGAGTAACTTCCTTAGCACAATTGATGGATTGCAAATAACATTTGTAAACAAAGGTGTCGGTAATGTGCTTGATATTATGGGACAGGTAGAGGTTGCGAGTTCCAAGATTGGGTCGTATTGAAGATGCAGGGCATTAGCTGCTTCTTCGGCGCTTTGTACTCTACCGCCTGTCGTGAAAAGTGGGGAGATTCCATGCTTCACTTTACGAAGCTTATTGACATGCCTATATAGCAGTTTGTTGTTTGCCATGAATTTTTTGGCTAGGCTCTGTTGATAAGTTATTTTGTCCTCACGGACAAGTGCAGTGCAATGGTTGCGATGGGTCAGGAAATTACCCCAATTCTCTAAGTCGGGGTTAATCTTGTAGGCATGCCATGCTGCATCCCTTATCGCCAGACATTTTCGAGTCCTACTCCTTATAATTGAAGGCATTTTCGCGGGGCGAAGGGGTTTGGTCTCTGATGCTTTGTTGACGATGTCGCTGAGCTTATTAACGAGCTCTGCCCAAACGTTGTCAAGGGGACTTTGTTTGAGAATTCCCAAGCAGCTGCGTCGGCGAGTTCTTTCAATACGTGGTAGCGTGTGATTGTATGAGTTAGTTCCGAGTGTTCAGATGGATACTCTGCATAACACATATAGTCAAAAGTTATTACTACATGGTCACTGAGAACTAATGGACTATCCATCAATAACATGTCAACCATGAGCTCTTCATTCGTGAGCACAAGGTCCAATATGTACGGTTTGTTTGCTGTCCTGAATCTAGTGAGCGTGGTGAGATGATTGTACAAAGGAATATTAGCAATTAGTTTATGCAAGCTGCTTTGAACTGATCACTGGGCGATGCCGAAACCTCCAGATTGTGTAGATCGAAGTCCCCGGAGATGAGAATGTGGCTGTACCTAGTGCGTGTTACTCTGTTTAGGCCAAGGATCAAGCGGGAATTCATTTCCGGAGTGGACGTTAGGGAGGCGGTAAACGACAGCTACTAGACACGTGTCGTTGTGTCTCAGACGGAGACGGCACCAGAGTGAGTCAGTAACGTGTGTTTCCAGATCATCAACGGTTGTACATTGTAGATTGCTGCGGTAGTAGAGTAGGAACCCACCTCCTCTGCTGGGGCGGTCGTTCCGGATGAGTGACATTCCGGCTATCTCAACCTCAGCATCAGTCATCTCTTGGTATAACCAAGTTTCGGTAATAGAAATTACGTCCCAAACATTCGCAACCTGACGTAGTTGAAGTTCGGTAATTTTAGTAAGGAGCCCTTGGGCGTTAGTGTACATACATGAAAGTTTCTCGGATTTAAGCAAGGTTTCGGAGGTTATGCAACTCATATGTGAAGTTTCGCCGACCAGTGAGTGGCCGGCGACTAATCGTTTTTCCGATGTCTGCTTGGTGAAGGGTTTAACACTTTACTCATCGTCCGTGTAGTTAGTCCTGCATCTGATCTGCGACGTACAGTGTAAGGTGTCTGGTCAATGTCATCTTCTACAGGTTGTATGGGCTCATTCGGCACACTACTGGTGCATTGTTCTCTCATAGATCCTATCGCGTTTGGTTCTTTGAGTGACATATCTTCTCTAGGAGGCATATCGCTGATGGTCTTCAGCCGAACCTCAGATGGTAGCTTGCAACGGAATATGTACCAGCTTTATAACTTCCGTGCTACCATATGTTTTGACTGTCGCAGAAACGCGATCGTCCAAGTAAGGTCTCCACCTTTCCACCCACAATCGAACGGGCAAGCGGAACGCTTTGTGGATACACTCAAAAGAGCTTTGCTAAAGATGAAGCGGGTAGGTACCTCGGAGGAGATTCTTGACACATTTCTGCTGACGTATCGCACAACTCCGAATCCGCAGACACCGAACGCCCTATCTCCGGCTGAAACTTTGTTTCAAAGGAAAATCCGTGTGCCGCATGATGTCCTCAGGCCCAGGAAGGATCAGTTGCTGTCCCGCAACTATCACATGGAGCGACAATTCAACATCCGACACGGTGCTCGGAAGCGAAGCTTTAATGTTGGTCAACAAGTTCTGGCAAGAGACTATCGCATCCACCATCATAAATGGGCTATGGTCCATGTGTTATACAAACGTGGTAACGTGATCCACGGTATCCAGGTTGGGACGGCAATTTGGGTAAGACATGCCAATCAGCTGCTAGAGGCACGAACTGGGGAACAAGTGCAACAACAAGTATCAGCAACGCAGTTACCTCTGGACATCCTGACCTAAGCCGGTGAAGCGAAGACTCCCCAACATGCCCCAACAATGCAAGCACAAAATTCACCCCGAAACCCAGCAGCACAGCGGCCGAAGCGGCGACGCAAATTCGTATCACCCATGCAAGTCAACCCCAAGCTGAAATCGTACAACACAACTCAAAGGGGGAAGTGTTAGGAAGGAACACACGAGTCGAACAAGACAGGACCCCATCGCCTCGGCCGGCTATCCAAACTCATCCGCCCTGACTGGGGCGAACAGAGAGCCAACCAGGAGAAGCGGCCAATGAACGCTAGATTGAAGTTCCTTTATTGGCTGTAAGTTAACCTTTCCATAGCTTTCCACGGTCGCTTTATTATACTATTCACGAACTTTCCATTTAACCTTTATAATGAACGGTGTGATTTGCTAATACATTCCTGTTCCTCTACTCGTCCGATTCGGTCTTCTCTCTGTCCTGTGTGGGGCGGCAGCGACTTCGGGTTTGATTGGGAGTCAAGCGTCCATTCAGGCGAGGGACGAACACTTCAACTGCCATGACAAATCTGGTCAAATTGGGACGCCAGAACTATCTGACATTGTTACCCATCTTCTTGGTCAAAATTAGACAAGCAAGCTGCCTGCTTATGCCATTTTCTACCGCAACGGTTGCAAGTGTAAGCTGCGAATGGAAACTTGCGGGGAAAATGGCACTCTCTACAAAACCAACATGCAGTGGGAGGTTTAGAATGCGGTGAACTCACGTGGGGAGCTTCTTTTTGGAGGGTACGGCTAACAGCACCGACAAAATCTTGATCATTCTGATTGGACAACTGCTGAATCATTGCGGGATCGTGCTTCAGATTTGTCATGCGTTGACACTCACCGGTCACTTGCTGCAATGTGAAATCCGGATTCTGCTCAATTTGGTTCAGTATTCGTGTTCGAATGTCGGCGTCTTTGGATGCTCGTAGGCCACAAACCCATATGAGACATTTAAACTGATCACTTGTGTAGTTGTGACCGTTCGCGCTCGCGGTTGGCACGACTGGAATAGTCGACCCAATCTTCGTCTTTTTTTGTTATTGCCAGACACTCGTACCGGATGTTGAACAAAGATGTCTGCTCTCCGAATATTTGCGACAGGACTGCGACTACTTCATCGAACGATAAATCGGTGCTCTTTATAGGTAAGATAAACTTGGGGTACTTCTCGTGTTCGACAGCACCCCGCTTCTGCAGCATCAGTTAAATCTTCTTTTCCACTGGAAGGTTGGCGAAATCAATCCGGAACATGTCTTCATACTTGTGGAACCAATAAACAAAGGTTATACCGGCATCAGCGTCATAATAGAACTCACTGATCTGCTGATTCAGGGTTTATGGTGAGGGAGCACTTTCACTTGTCCCTAACCCTGGGCTTGACTGCACTGTCAGTTTCTGAGTTAGCATCACGATTAGCTTGGCGTGGGATCCTTCTAACTGCGTCTGTTTTTGCTGCAAAAGTATCTGCAATTATTCAAAACTGATTGCCAGTTCTGGGTTCGACTGTACTCTCGTCGCCAGTTATAACGGTTTGCCAGCAATCAACTAGTTGATTCACGCCTGCTGATAAATCTGCGCCCTTACACCTGCTCTGTTTGACGCCTTGGCAAAGCCGACAGGAAGGAAGACAGAAGATGACTCAGCCGACCAGAATTGTATTAGGACTGAGAACGCTCATATTTATATGTCGGTCTCACCAATCCTCTAAACATTGCTTGGCGGATTTGGCTGTAAGCCCACGCTCCACACTTGTTCGTCCGCATCGTCTGGACAGTTCGCCGTCTTGCCCGGGCACGCCAGTCTTCATCCGCCTCCCCGGGGCATGGCAACGCAGGTGACGTCTTGTTCGACTGCTGGTTGTGTCGATAGCTTTGTAATCTGTTTTGGGATACGCTCTCCAATGTGCTTACCCAAGGATCGATCTGCTCTGCCAATGTAACTACTTCCTCAGCTACAAACGAATTAGTAAATACAATGGGTTGTGGCGGAGATGGACTGAGTAGGCTTCACTGGAGGCATAGGCAACTTCCTGGTCTCCCAAATGGGACAAAGTTTGGCGGCATTGAATGTCCGGCGAATCGCTGTAAGCAAACGTCTTTCAAGTTGAGCGATTACGATATCACCTTTGAAAGGTACTTGAAGGTAGTAGACAGACAGTTTGAGCACAGTTAGTATCCTCGGCCAGTTTTCTTTCAGTTGACTATGAAATCTAATATGCACCTCTGGATATCCGTTGGCCCGTAGCGTCTGTGTGATGAACAGTCGTCAGTGCATATGTTGCGGGCTCGAGTAAACAGCGTCTAGACTAAGCACCGCTTATATTGGATAGGGGCGAAGCTGTTAAGTCTCCCTAAAGCTTCCTTGGGGCTATTGACCATAAGGTGAAACTCGTCGATCTGTTAATCTGCTGTCTATGATCACTGCACCCCAGTGTCTTTATGAACGTTTACGCCCGATAATTTTTTTAATTTTACACTGATGTTAATTATCAAAGTATTCATCTCGGCAGACGTTCGGTAGATGACCCAGATATACTTTGACTTCATCATATTCACCTCAACCATCCTACGGGACCTGTCAAGCACTTGCTTTTATCCCGTGATAAATCATTGTTCATTGTTTATTGTAATTGCCCTTCTTGACCAGTTTCAGACCTCCGATTTTTCCGTCACATGATTCATATGCATGTTTTTATTTTGCGAGTGAGCAGATATAATGAAATGGTTCCATCTCGCAATACCAGTCTTCTCGGTGTCACATTTAGGACACTACAATGTCATTACAGTCAGTCAGCTGACATTCCAGACCAGTTACATTGACCGCTGCATTCAAATTACAACTGCCAAAAAATCAATACAGTTTCTCAGAACTTGGCATGCTAACGTTTAATGGCACTGAGAAACCTTCTTTTCTGTTCTGGCCTTATGAATTTGTGTGAGCTTTAAATATGACAATGGGAATGCATGCCACCAATCTTTGAGAAATTTTGTAACGACGATGCACAGTTATTGACTCCACCATCACTCCAGTTCCCGTAACTGAAGAATTGTAGGTGCGGGATGACATTTAGTCGCCTTTCACCGTCACCTAAAATCGAAAGTTCATCCAGTCCTTCGAGTGTGGAGTCAGCAGGGTCTACATGGCACACTCAAAATGGAGAAAGTGGAGACCATCGGATGGTCATAATATACGGACAAGAGAAAATCCTACTAAACAATACATTTGACAAGTGAGGAATTTTTCGAAACAATTAAGCTCTCCAATCGGTGTATATGATTTAGGTTGATCTGTTTTGATTAGTGTTGGATAATTAGTAATCCTTTTCGGCGGCCTTTACATGGAAACCATATTAGGCTTCATACAAGCTGCTTCACAGAAAACATTTATAATAACCTGGATGTTGGCAGAGTCAAGGAGATTGAATGCAAGTATACTTTGAAATTCTGACGGCTGTTAGACTATGTTGGGTATGTCGTAACTTTTACTGGCTACTTTGCCTGAGTTATCTATAGGGAGATATCTTTAAACAGTGTAGAATTGGACATGGATTCGCGAGAAACACACTGCTACTGGGGATCTGACAAATTAGGTTTCATGGGAGTGGGCTTAGTGGTACTCATATTCAGATAGGAGGAGCTATTGAGTATCGAATGATGACTCTTAATTAGCCCCGTATTCTTTTGTTAACACTCTATATCAACTTGGAGATTCACCTGGGTGGATGGTAACCTGGTGGGTAGATACAGGTCAACTACATTAGTTTCGGTTGGCTCTTCCTAAACAGTATGTTAACAAGCGCACCTAACGGCTGATCTACCGGAACAGTTTGGCAGTTTAGCTTCAGTTGACTTACCATCATGAGGAGACAGGTCCTTGACGTGGTGCAGATAGTCTGATTACCCCAGCGATCCTTTGTCAGGTCGGGTCAGTTTCCAAGGACGATAATAGGCTCCCGCCGAACGAGCGTCTTGTTTCTTGTACCAGAAAGCAAACCAGCGCCCCCAGTACTTCGACTTCGGAGTTGTCTTCCTTGCCTAGGAAAAAGAATGAAGCAAGACAGGAGCAACCTTCGTACTTCCTTGGATCATAGACCTAACTGTCTATCACAACTGCCAATAAATTTACAATAATTCAGGGAAAAGATCCCGCCAACATTTATCCGGGCCGTTTTCGAAAGCTGTTACAGTGGCACTTTCACTTAAGGCAGAAGGAATTGTGTTCCAATTATGAACAACCTGTTGTGAAGTATTTGGCCCTAACCTCCAGCCTGAATCTCTGATTCTTACTCTTACATTCATGCCTCCGTAGGTGGTCAGATGCAGCAAGTTCAAAACAATCAGTGGGCTTGATCTCGTTGAGGCCCCTCATAATCTCGAACATTTCTATCAGGTCGCCTCGTACCCTGCACCGCTCCATAGCGAACAATCCTAAGCCCCTTAGGCGTTGCTCGTATGATTTCCCGCCCTGGCCCTTGATCATCCTAGTCGCCAGCTTCTGGACCTTTTCTATGCAGGTCACATCCTTCCTGAAATACAGCGCCCGTGCCTTCACGCAGGCGGGGTCGTACCACCGCCTTATGTAATGGGAAGAAGACCTCTGGCTTGGTGTTGCATAACGTTCTCTTGAGGCGGAATGGCTCCTGCCGCACCTTGTTAACCGCATGCTGACACTGCGCTGAGGTGTGGAAAGTATTCGTCATAATGATACCAAAATCTCGCCCCTCGTCAACGGACCGCAATGTCAGGGTGCCGACAGCAGTTTGAGCTGCAACCCCATCATTGCTGGAAGACAATAACCGACATTTACTTGCGTTAAGCGGCAAATCCCGTGAAGAAGACCATCTTGCTACAATGCAAATATCTTTTGAAAAGGTGCCTCGATCGTTCCTATTTACATGTGTTACATCATTTGCAGATATAGCGAGGGTTCTCGAGGAGCGAAGCCAAATCATTGATATCTAAAAGGAACAACAACGGGTCAAAAATAGAGCCCTGAGGAACACCGCTGTGAGCAGTATTCTCACTTGAGCATGAGTCAGCGGTTCTAACTCTGGAGTTTCTCTTGCAAAGAAATTCCGCTTTCCAATTCAACAGCTGGGATGTATCTCAAACCATGATGGCTTTTCAAATAGGAAACGATGGTTGACGGAATCAAAGGCCTTACTGGAGTCAAAATAACAAACTTTGACTGAGATACCATCATCAAGACATCGAGTTATCTCATCTAAAAAGTACAAAAGATTGGTGAGGCATGACTTATGCTTGACGAAGACATGCTGCTCCGCTCCTATCAAGTCATGAGCAACTAAGTATCCACAAATCCGGTTCCTGATAAGTGTTTCTAAACATCTGAGCATAACGCTAGTAAACCTGACTGGCTTATAGTTTTCAGGGGCTGATTTAGAGTCTCCCTTTTGAATTGTTACAACAGCTGCCTCTTTCCAGTCTTGCGGCAGCCTAACTTCCTTAACTGACATGTACAAATCCAAGACAAGCGACTTGATGATAATAAGATGCGCATTATCAGGTCCAGCCGTTTTTAGGGGTCTAAGTGAGTCAAGACATCGAGGACTTCGGATGCACTTAGTGGAGCGTCTGATATTATACTCTCGACTCGGCGATGAGACTGTGAGGAGATAGGACAGCCGCTGTCAACACGATATACCTTTTGAAAGGCACGCAGCAACACCTGTGCCTTATCCGCATCATCTGTAGCATGGCAACCGTCCTCCAGGATTAAGTTACCGACCCCCTCTCTCAAGGAAGCCTTCGATTGAACATAGTATATCTTCGGATTTGTTTTCGCTTTCTGTGCAAGCCTTAGCTCATAGCGGTATTGAGCATGTCTCTGCAGTTTGACTGCCAAGTTCCGGGATCTTTTGTAGTGTAGCCAACGCTTAAACCCTCCGGTTTCCTGAAACATTTTCCAAGAATCGTTGCGCTTCTTTATCGCCCGATCAATCCGCCGACGCCACCAGCGGAGCTTATCGGGATGCTTACTGCGATGCAATGGAGCAAATTCGTCCAGCAGTTGAACAAGTCCATCTTTGATTACGCTCCATCGCTGTTCTAAAGTGGCTTGCGCTTGTTCAGGAGCCCAGTTGATCTGTAGAGCTCTATCCCGTAACTGATTAGCGTTGATGCGACCGAAGTTTCTCACCAGTCGAGATCTTGCCGATAATCGCTTGGTATTCAGTGAAAATGTGAGAACGCAGTGGTCACTCTTACCTATGGGAGCCTCTGCATGAACCTCTGACAAGTGACCATGCTTTGTTATTACGACATCTAAGGTTGAAGGCGAGCAGCCAATGCGTCTACGCGTCGGGAAGTTGACATGCTGGACAAAGGCATTCACGTGCACCCATTCCACCAGTTCTCCTTCCAGGGTATCTACAGTGCCAGCGGCATGTTCCCAGTCTGCATGTAGGAAGTTAAAGTCACCGATAATCACAAAGTTAGGAGCAGTTGCTACTGTCCGTCTGAGCAAAGTATTAAGCTCCTTGTCCTCCACTCGCGTAGAGGAGGGGCTACGGTATATGTAGATAATTATCTTCAACCGACCCTCCAATATCAGGAAATAAGAAACAACTTGTATATTCGACGTCTTTATGGAGAAGGGAGCCTCCCAATTCCAATAGAGGGTCGTAATAAGCAAAAGCACGCCTCTGCCGACCTGATTTCCATGTCTATACAATCTATACGCGGAGATACCAGTCAGTAAGTCATTGACTGGATCACTTTCAGAAAGCCAGGTCTCGGTGGCCGCAACTATGTCAGCAGGTTTACAGCTTACTGCCAACTCTTCGCATTTATTCCTTATGTTACAGGTTGGTATATCACACTCTCAACCCCTTTCTTTGTTCTTTCCTTCCCGGTACGTTTATTTTGCTTTGCCCCTAGAGCGTAAAACCCGAGGGGATAACCCGATTTTTGAAGCACTATTTAGATCATCCTGCATTCAGACAACTGGAGAGTGAGAAACCCAAACGGGTTCTTGTGACTCACCGCGGGACGCTTTCCGATAACTCGATCTTGATCTGCTTCCCTTTCTGCCAGTTCCGTCAACCGTTTTACTCATTTGGTTAGGCCCATCTACACTACATGTTGTGCTGCCAGTATGTCAACTCTGCGCTTTTATTAGATCGTGCTTGGTGCTAACCAACACACGATTGCATTTAGCCTCCACAGTGCTATCCACCACAGAGGATAACGATGCTATCGCCGTTGACGCTACAACTTCAGGCGAATTTGATCGGCTACAGTTTGCGACTGGACCCGAGATGGCTGCTTCACTCCTATTTTCTACCGTCGACGGTGAAGTCACGTCACCCAATAGCACCACCCGCTCAGTACTCACACACGGGCTATGATACCCATGCTCTAAAGCTTGAAGGGGGTTAGAATATAATTTATGGGCCGTAAATTGGTTGTCCTTTCGAGGTTCGACCATGCAGGGCACTTGAGTAAGAGGAACACAATTTTGCGCTGCTTCTAGCTCCTTGTCACAGCGCACTAGAGGTATGCTTGGTTGCGTTTATTGCACCTTCATAGCCACTCATACTAGATTGGTCAGTGCTAATGACCAGACGAACTCTGTCTGCTGGCCTTCCAGCTTGGGGACTGAAGTGGGGATGGTTCCTTACTTATTAAACAGAATCTAGGTAGCCTATTACCAAAGTTTTATTGGCTTCTGGCCTGGTTTTCGGACCGAAGGCTTTGGTTGAGAACCTCAATTCTTTTCCTGTTTAGGCCTGGAAAATTTGACCGTATCTTGCACACGAAATGCATAGAAATCTGTTCAAACGATTATTTGCTGGTCTTAACGTCGCAGAGAATAATCGACGAGTCCACGTCTTCTGAATCAAGAGCAATGGATGCAATCCATCCGTATCATTGTGCACGTTAGCTAGAGGTGAAAAACACCTCAGCCGCAATACAAAAGTAAAGAAGAAAAAGCGCATGAGACAGCGACACCAGTAACGGATGGAAATCGTTCCGGATACCTAACAACCGGTTATGGTGCCGCAAAGCAGAGTTATATTGTGCCTAGAAATTAGATCGTGTTTTGTTGGGGAGGCTCAGTGGGAAGGAGAGAGACAAAAAGTCACAACACAAACGCCAATGAGGTAGGTTCCTAACTATGTCAACAAGTGTATCCAGCCAGATTTGTTCATGATTTTCCGATCCGCCTTCTCACTCAAAAGTCGAACGGAGATAGGAATTTTGAAGTTGAATAAAGCCCTCCATTCTTGCAGTTTTCGACCTTATCGTCTCCTGCCAAACATAACTTTTAGCCACCAATTTTTATTCTACTGGCTGGCTTGCCGAACAACCTGTTAGTGGTGCAAGATGGGTACTTCGGGATCATTTTGTTCCAGCCAATGATTCGGTGGCTGTATTCCAGGACCTGCTGTGTTTTCGCTTGGCAAGTGTCATCGCTATAAAAGCCATACGTATCTGTTGAACAACAGTGAGAGGAGGTGGAAGTGACTCATCTTGCTTTACTACAGTTGGCCATTGTAATCTGGCACCCACTTACTGAAGTCGTAGGGTGGATTGAACCCTTTTTTGATAACCGACCAAACTACAAGCGTAGGAACTGAGTAGTTAGTCACCGATTCCAAGTGAAAACGATTCCTTGAGTCCGCTCCGCTGCCTTGCTGAGGATACGTAGCCAAATGCTAGGTGTGGTGTCCCCAAAGCCAAACCCCTACTTCGGCTTGGCAACCGGGTAGTATCACGCCTTCTGACAATAACCATGGACTGTTGCACAATATGCTCAGCTGCTACTGTTTCTGCTTCTAACATTCCCGCGACTTCATCATGCGCCGTGTTTGTTTGTTAATACTCCTTGTTATCCAGTACCCGATTCCTGTGTCAATGAATCTGCTGGCGATTCCGATTGCACAGCGAACCGTAGATTTCAACCTATCTTACGTACCCAATCCTCTTTTCCTCGATGTGCATCAACTTACGGACAAGCACGCAGATTGAAAAGTAATCCGGTCTAGCGCACACCATAGAGTCCTTCAATCCTGACGTCTGTGGCCTTTCCCAAACCTGAGTGCAGGACCGCAACACGCTGCTTTCGCTGACATCCCCAATAATCCCGAAGTCAGGTATCACCTGCGTCTTTCTTGAGACGCAGAACCAACCTCAGCGGGCTTCGCTGGTGCCGATATAGCACTAAGTGGCGAGTCCGAGGCGACACTACTGTAGTGGGTCCTGATTAACAGCCGATTGTCTGAAGTTCGGTTACGGCGTTCATGCAGAATCAACGTGAGCCGCTAGGCGAGACGCAACTTGTGTGTGCTCTGCGTGTGCGCTCCAAATGACGGCAGTAGTCGCTCGATCGAATGCAGCTTTTATCGGGAGCTTCGTCAGCTTTCTTTTAACGCCAACAAATCGGATTTCGTTGCCCTTGCTGGGGATTGCAATGCACGGGTTAGTCGCCTGCTACCATAGGAGGGTCACCTTGGTGGTCACCACTTGCTCGATGAGGAGCGCTCAGATAACGAGGAGAAAATTCTCTCATTGTGCGAAGACAACCAACTGTTTCTCTTGAACATCAGCTTCAGTCATACGAATACGATTGATCCGAACAGAATAGCTGTTTCCTCGGTCCAGGCGAGCTATCAGTCTTCACTGACATTCGCACTAACTTGCAATCTAGTCATTTAACTATAATGGACTCGTATACGAAAGGCAATGACCACTTCTGGACAATCAAGCTGCGGCTTAGACCGATGTTCTTTAAACGCTTGGATCGCTGCTCGCGCTCTGGAGCTGTTCGACTGCCGCAGAGGTATCACGGCAGAAGCAAATTTCAATGAATGGTGCCGTTCTGCCAACCAGCAGCTCAAGTGAAGCTTGCGCAAGAATCGCAAAGCTTGGTGATCTGAGCAAGCCTTACAGGTGAAGACAGCTACCCACTCTAACAACATTCGCAATCTGTTCCAACTCATTCAGTCCGCTGGTCTCAGGAGGCTTGGTGTCATTGAGGTTAGTTGTGAGGCGTATGGGTCTCCGATCAGCAACCAACAGAGGCGATTGGACCGCTGGGCCGAGCATTATCACTCGAAATTCAACTGCCCCCATCGTCCACCAGTGTACGAATTACACCTTGTCTACTCTGACTCATCCCACTGAATCCATCCAGTGAAGCAAAAGTCTGCCACGAGATTCGACGCTCGAAGCAGTTCAAGTCAGTCGGCTCAGAAGGGTCTCCTCCAGAGCTGTCCAAGTACTGCGGCGCGGCAATCCTCGACCAGTTGTCTTCGTGTTTCACAAAAAGCTTGCATGAAGTAAAAGTGCCTTCCACTTGGGGCGTATTGGTTATGGCCCCGCTTTTTGAAGAAAGGTACTCGTACTTCATGTATCATTCAGCGCGGGAATAGTCTTATTGCGATTGCCTCCGAGCTATTGGTATCCTTCCCTACTTCGTAAAATATCCCAATAAGTGAGTAATACTACCATGAAAAACAAGCTGGTTTCCGTTCCGTCCGTGGTTGCGTGGGTCAAAAAATTAACACACGGCGTAAACTCGTCGAACAGCGTTACATTTACCATTGTCCTACTGTCGTCGCGATCCTAGACGTACGGGGTACAAATGGCTCAGTTAAGCTAGTTGATGTGATTAGTTGCTTGCTGAAGAACAGGGTGCCATTGAAGTATACCGCCATCCTACACGCACTTCATACCTCCGGCAGAGTGAGGGTATCCGGCAAGCTTTCCTCGCCGTGCGCTATTAATAGCGGCGTGCGACAGGGCTACTCTATGCCCCCGTTCCTCTTCAACTTCGCAGTCAAAGACGCGAAGTCGATAGCACTGGCAGATTTCCAAACTTTTGGCCTGGAGCCTCTACCGGGTGATTGCTCGACCAAATTGGATTACGTTGTTGATATCGCTCTAATTAGTGACAATCCACAAAGATGCAATCCATTTGGAAGCGTTTGGCGGTTGAGGCATCCAAGTAAGGCATGTAAGCCATGTATTATGTTGCTCCAATATTTATCCATACTTGCTCCCCTGCTCAGACTTGAGGTTACACAACTTGAACAGGTGGTTAGTTTCGTCTACCTTGGGAGCTGTTTCTGCTGGCGGCACTATCGGAAGGGAAGTTTCACTTCGCGTCGCTAAAACCGGATCAGCATTTGCAACCTGAAGCACTTGTGGCTTTGTGACGTCTCAGTGCCAACAAAGGGCGGTGTTTACAGTGCCTCTGTTCGTTCAGTGTTGTTGTATGAAAGAGAGTCCTGACCAATCCGTGGGGAGGACAGGCGTCGTACTCCTGTCTTCGACAACGATTATTTGTGGTGGCTCGCTCGTGTGTGAAGCCGACACCGAGTCCACAGTGGTAAAAGCTAGACATCGCGTATTGAGGATTTTGAGTATTCCCTTCAACAAGCTGATTTTGCTGCACCAGTTGAGATGGCGCCGTCACATCTTACGCATGGCATTTGAGCGTTTGCAGTGCTGCTCTATATTCGCTCATTCAGGAACGGGCTGAAAGCGACCGTGTGGTGGTTAGTTTTCCGACTGGCGACAGTACATGGAATCGCTGAGATGGTGTTTTGCCCCCGTTGGAACTGTACGTCTCTCTGTATGGGGACCAAAGGAAAAGGAGTGCTCATAACTTAACACTTTTGAAGACGTCCCGCACCCATGAACAGTGGAAGAATTGTGTACATAACTGTGTTGACTGAAATATTAAATGCATGCAAATTGAAAAAGGTAAAAAGCGAAAAAGTCGGCTTGTGCAAGATAACTCAAGAATGTATGTATCTATTTTTGGTCAAATATACTTTCCTTTGATTCCCATGGGTTTTAATGGCTCCAGCTCCATTACATGAACTGATATATATATATATATATATATATATATATATATATTCTTATAAGAGGCGGCATCCGGTTTCGGATTTGCTTCTTAGAGTCGCCTGCCACAGAACGTCTGCGCCTACAGAAAGACCATGGATGGCTTGCGCTGCATCACCCACAGCTCCATCCACACACCGCTTGTCCAGTGTAAGCCGGAAGGAATAACACCGGGAGTCAAGTGGATGGGAGCCACGTTTCATCAACGGAGCCGCCCCACACTGCTTCGCAGGGTAACACAAGCACGCTGTATTTGGGGAAAAAATTGGCTTAAGCAACGTGTACAAGTTTATAGAAGCGAGCATAAGTAAGCATATATATAAGAAAGAAAAGCATTAGGACAACACAGAAAGCTCACCAAATAAAATAAAGAGATTTAGAATGCAAGCACGCGGTTAGTAAATCGAATGTGGCGTACCTACAAACGCTGCGCCAGTCCTGCCTATGTTCTGTGCAGCACCCGTCGTCGCTTCGGTAGTGGTCCCGAGTGGGCTTGCTCATGGCTCACTAGGCCTGCCTGACTCAGGCATTCAAGACCGCATGTGCTACAGCACCATGCGCTCGATGTCGATGGAGTACAACCCATCGGTGCTTGCCGCTTCTTCTCTGCATGTATGAGATCTCTCTCGCGCACTTCGGCAACTGCCTTCGTGATTAGATCTCGCCATGCACTCCGATCAACCACCTTCGATTCTCATGACCTGCAATCAAGACTAGAATGTGAGAAGACCACAGATCATGTCCTGGTAACGTAACTTATGTTTTCCCACATGCCGCTTCCCTATACTCAGCTGACCATATAATAGTTGTTGCAGTCTCCGCGTGGAATTCATACGGCTCACACGACCGAGCCACCTCAGGTGTCTCATTAAAAGTATGCAGTCCATTGCATACATTCCACTTTGTCGCAAAACGTTCGTGTCAACAACTATGTCACCTCAACCGATGCGCAAAATCCGTCCCAGACACTCTCGATGGAACCGCTCGAGATATCGCACATCCCGACGGTACATCGTCCACGTTTCACTGCCGTATAGAAGAACGGACAGTACCATGGAGTTGTACACCATCAGCTTTGTGCCAATGGTAAGCTGATGGTGGTTCCACACTCGGTACTCAAGCTTTTCGATTGCCGCCGCTGCCTTCGACACGGGGAGACGCAGCTCACTGTGTATCTGCTGCTCAGTCGACATCACACTCCCAAGGTAGCAGAAGCGAGAAGTGGTTTCCAATACTTCAGCACCAATGCTGATTCGCGACAATATTGAAGATTGAACCTCCGGTTAAGGCTGAAAGAGGCAGACAGTTTTGCTAGTGTTGATGGTGAGCCCGTATTTGGCCGCCGTCGAAGCCAGAGCACTATTCATGTACTGCAACTCATCCGCAGTGTGTGCAAACAACGCACAGTCGTCAGCAAACAGCAACATACGGATAGTTGTCTCACAGACTAGAGTTCTCGCACCGAAACGACGGATGTCCATTACAAGTGCTTGATTCGAATCAGCCAAATGATGGCTGTGCGATGGGGAGAGCTTAATATGAAACACAAGCCCCCACAGTACAATGCTGGGATTGAATCAGCTAAAAGGTAGCTGTATGATGGGGAGAGCTTTTCATTGAACACAGGCCCCCACAACACAGTACTGGAAACAAATCAGATAAAAGATGGTTATACGATGGGGAGAGCTTAATATATATCACAGGCCCCCACATAACTGTATACATATAACGCCATAATAGCACATGGCCAGATGAGATGTGGAAGAGAAGTGTGGAAGCAGGTCTCCGGGAGACGGTTTCATGATGGGTCGTTTTACTTCAATTAAACTGACAGTTTATATCTACTTTTATTCTTACTCTCAACTTCTACTACTCTTACTCCTTGACTATTTTTAATTGATTTAGCATTGAATCATTCCTATGTGAACACAATAGATAACTGAATATCCCTCTCCACTACCCGACTTTGTTGTACCACATGATCAGGCTCGTAGTCTGCCTGTGTCTCGCATGTCGAGAAATATATCATTTATTTATTTATTTATTTAACCCACCAGCAATACGGTGCTCCACACGAACACCGTAAGCACAAGCCGCATCAAAAGCGAAAGACATCATTGCATGAAGATATATATTAAACAGGTCAGGAGCTAAGACACAGCCTTGCTTCACACCCCAGACAACTGCAAAGTCATCCGAGGTCTCTCCACCCAGCTGCACCCTCGCTCGCATACCGCTGTGCAGACATCCAAGTAAACTTACAAACTTACGCGGACAACCAAACTTAGCCAACAACAGCCACAGTGCCTCGCAGTTCACCGTATCAAATGCCTTGGTGAAATCAACAAAAAGCAAGTACAACGGCTGGTGTCGTTCTCTGCACTTCTCCTGCAACTGACGAGCCGCAAACACCATATCTATAGTGCTGCGACCCGAATGGGATCCACCATGCTCTTCTACCACATTCGGTTCTTCAACCTGACTGACGAGGCGGTTGAGCAGGATTCTGGCAATCACCTTGCCCACACAACTCAACAAGTTGCTGTCACGATAATTTGTGCAACATTGCTTGCTCACTTTACCCTTGTACAGTGGTAGCACAAGGGCATCCTTCAGCTCACAAGGCACCTCCGTCTCAATCCCTACACGTTGCACCAAGTGGTGCAACTCAGTCACCAACACGGGTCCGCTGAGTTTCAATACTTCAAGCGGGATCCCGTCGGCTCCAGCACATTTGCCGTTCCGCTGCTGAGCAAGTGGTCTCTGCGTCTCATTCAGTGTCGACGTGTCCGCCAGACTCGTCTTCACATCGTGCTGCTTGAGGCTGTTCACTGTAGGTCAGTCAATATCTGAACAGATGTTCAAGAGACAGTCGACGTCTTTCCGCCAGATCTGCATTATGTCTGCAGTCTGTGTGCAGGTAACGCCTGAACTATCCTCGATCAGCGTCCTCAGCGGCTCCAATCTCGGTCCATACACCGCCTTCAAGGAGTCAAAGAATTCCTTATGTTGGCAGCGTTCGGCGTAGCATTTCATCTGCTTCGCCTTCTCCGTCCACCATGCATATTTTATGCGACGGAGCTCTCGGGTCAGTCTCCGTCGAATTTCGCGAAACTGACTCTTCCCCAAGTCAATTGGATCTGCCAACTGTGCAGCAAACGTTGCATTCTTCCCCGAAACCAATGTGCCAATCGTCGCATTGTTATCATCAAACAAATCAGGCCGCTTACAGCTGTCACCTGGTCGCGAATGTGGTGCTACACGTGGCCCACTGTGGCTATGCCTTCCACATCACACAGGCGTGCAGCCATCGCCATCTCCAACTCTGTACGTTTCGCCACAGTACCAAGGGAGAGAATGTCAGATTTATGCTGATTCCCGGCGGGAGTGCGGTACATAGATTTACGAAAATATATGTACAGTTTGGTCGGAACCCATTTGTGATCAGTGCCACCCTCAGCTCCACGCAGTACAGTGTCATGCGCACCTCACGCATCTCACGCTGATGTACGATGACATAGTCGAGCAGGTGAGCGTGACCACTCTGTGGGTGAATCCAAGTTGCTATAGCATTCGTACTCAGTGCAAACCGAGTGTTCGTGATTGCCAGGTCGTGAGTGGCACACAGTGAGAGCAGCCTGTCACCGTTCGCATTCGCTGAACCAATTCCATGCGAACCGATGACGTCTGCCCACACCGATGCATCAAGCCTAACGCGCGCGTTGAAAGCCCCCAGCAGAAATAGTCGGTCGCTCCTCGGCACAGACCGTATCACGGAGGATAGCTGAGTGTAGAATTGATCACGCGTCTCATCAGGCTAACACATGCTCGGAAAGTACGTGCTTATAAAAGTGGCAAACTTACCTCTTCCGAGTCGTAGGCGAACAGTCATCAGTCGCGCGCTGATACCCGTTGGTTCACCCAACAGCAGGCCATGGAGGCGATCGGACATTGCAAATCCGACCTCATACTCCCATGGTGCTGAGGCGGCGTTGCCCAACCAGTAGAATGTGTAGCCAGCACCTGCTTCATGTAACTTACCTTGCTCAGCGAGCCGAGTTTCACTGAGCTCCACAATATCGATGTGGTAACGCGCCAGGTCCATCGCGACCAGTGCAGTGCGTCGCTCGGGGCGCTCACTCGCGTTCCGGTCCAGTAGAGTGTGCATGTTCCAGCACCCGATGCTGAGTGCTTTGCGCACAGACTTACGATTGCATTGGTGGGCAATCGCCCGCGAGGTGACTGTTGTGCTTCGGAGGTTTGCTTGAGGGACTCCACCCGGAGCCTTCGGTTCAATAGCCTGATTCACAAGGCAGTGGGTGAATTGGAGGTTTGCTTGAGGGACTCCACCCGGAGCTTTTGGCTCAATAGCCTGACCCACAAGGCAGTGGGGAGCAGATCCAGCTCGGGAATGTGATTACAGATACAGACTGAGCTCTGCTTGACGGCCGTCATATGCAGCCTTGGAGGTACTGGAACGATTCATATATGTTTTGCCACCATAGTGCGATACACACCTGCGAACACGGCCAGACGCAGGTGGGTTTTAGCAGGTTTACACCAATTTGACCAGGTACTGCCCGGCTTGAGGCGGGCAGTAGCAAACCATTGAACACCCGGACGTGCCCTTCAACCGTCAGAGATAATGCGTGGCGTACGTGCTCTACGTCAATCGAGTTGTGAGCTTCTAACCCGTAGACCTGCTGTCTCCCATGGCTAGGTTTTACGGGAAGAATTCCATCGACCAGTTCCTAACCTCCGAAGAGGATGGACTAGGATACTGGCAGGGCGCCCACTCCTGACAATAGAACGACTCGGGTCCTCAACCAAAGCCAAATGAACACCCGAAAGGCAGCGGGTCTAGCACATGTTCAGTTCACTGACTCATGCGGATTAGTGTCCTGGATCTTAGCAGGGAAAAGAGCGAAACCCAACTCCCGCCCAGCGGTCGCCACGAGGAGGCGCCCAGGACATGAGCAAATGGCACAAAAGTAGCAGCAGTGGGTAGACCAACTGTCAGGATTTAGCCACCACCAGCCTCAGCGCACCATACACCCTCCCGCCTTCGATATATATATATATATATATATATATATATATATTTATATATTTATATATATGTATACCATCGCAATGAGGCTGGACCTTACCGTTGTGCGATGGTTTGTGTGCCTAAGCGATCCATTGAGCTACGCTGGGTGGTGCTTTTGCACCTTCAGAGTCACTCATACCAGATTGGTCAATGGTTAGAGGCCAGACAAACTCAGCCTCCTGGTCCTCCAGGTTGGGGGTATGAATGAGGGTGGCACCTTATTCCTTAAAATGGACTCCTTGTAGCCCAACGCCAAACCCGCTGCCTTGCGGTCAGGTTTTTGAACCAAAGACTTTGGTTGAGAACCCTAATCGTTCTCCTGTCTAGGCCTGGGCAACCTGACAGTATCCTGCTCACGCAATACTATGAATTTTCCTTCAAACAATTTCTTGATGCTCTGGCCACTGCAGAGGATAATAAACGGTGCCCTATCTGCTGCATCGAGCAGGGTGGATAGGGGTTTGGATGCTACTGCTCAAGCCTTCCCGTCTTCTTATTCCCCCTCTTGCGCTTTTTCACTCTTACCGTCCCATTCCAACTTCACTTATATCCCCCCAGTTTTCAACCCCCCGATTCTTGGCCCTCCCCCAACATGCTTTGCTAGGCATTTACCTTCTAATTTCAACTCACACGTGAACGCGGAGCGTCACTCCTCTCCTGTCGACAAGCCCATGTCCAACCAAGCGGTCCAATCCAGTTCATCGGCTTCCATTTGGAGCCCTCGATCCTCCTTCAGATTGGCATGCCTTAATGTACGCACACTGCTACAAATCGGTCAACAGGCAGCACTTGCCCGAACATTGGAGACCCTTTCGATCGATATCTGCTGCTTATCAGAGACTCGCCTGCAAGACTCGAGCACTGTGCTCACTCTGCGATCCCCTTCAGGGGACGCAAGCAGTATTTTCTCCTTGCGCCTATCCGGAGACGATGCAGCTTCGAGCACCAGCCAAGCCGGTGTTGGTATTGCCCTGAGTCCCCGGGCTGAAGCTGCTCTGGTTGATTGGATTCCCATCAGTAGCCGGATGTGTGCGGTCCGATTGTCTGGCTCATTTAAAGCTTCGAAGTCGCGCGGGACTAATAGATGTCTATTCATCGTCGCTGCCTATGCGCCCACAAACTGTAGCGATGCTTCGGTAAAGAACGACTTCTACCGCCAACTGACCCAGCTCCTTCGCCACAGAAGAAGCACGGACACTGTTGTGCTGGCGGGGGATAAGAACGCACAAGTTGGAAAGTTGTCCACTGATGAAATGCATCTGGGCGGTCAACACGGTGTAGGCTCCCGTAATGATAACGGTAAGCGGTTACTTCATTTGTGTGAAGATGCTCGCTTATTTCTTGCGAGCACTAATTTCCGACACAGCACCCGCCGAAGGGTGACTTGGCGCCCACCAACCTCGAACCAGCCTTGCACGCAGATCGATCACATTGCGATAAGTTACCGCTGGAGAGGCTGCATCTAGAATTGTCGCTCGATTTGGAGCACATGTGTGGACACCGATCATGCACTTGTATGTGCTGACATGCAGATGCGTTTTGGCGGACGCCCACGACGACGCTGTGAGCGTATTGACACCAGCCAACTGACAAAGCCAGCTGTTCTGAATGCGTATCGAAGTACGCTAACATGCGAGTTGAGCAAGCGCTCACAGGAGACAATTGATGGTCACTGGTCACATGTTCGCCAGACCTTACTAGCAGCAGGCAAATCCTCATGTGGTATGTCTAATAGACAACATGGACATTGGGTCTCTTCGCAGTCTCTGGAACTTATAGATGCTCGCCGGCAAATCCCGGCTGGAAGCGAGCACAATGAAACTCGCAAAGAGCTCCGGGCAAAACTCCGTGCTAGCCTGAAGAGAGACCGCGAATCCTGGTGGTCTTATCGTGCCTCAGAGATGGAAGTGGCCGCTGCCCTTGGCAACCATCGTAAGTTATTCCGTCTGATACGGGAAACGGGCAGCAGGAGACTAGGTGTTAGTGAAACTATACGTGACGAGAGTGGACAGCCTATCCACAATTTGTCAAAACGTCTGGAGCGTTGGGCTGAGCATTTTGAAAAGCAATTTAATCAGCAAGAATTGTTCGATTCACCGGTCACTGATCGCCCCGCTCCGTGGGCTGCCCCTTTGGATCCACCCTCTCGCTCAGAAGTCGAACGTGAGATCGGACTGTTGAAGTTGAACAAAGCCGCGGGACCAGATGATCTTCCTCCAGCCCTCTTCAAATCTGGAGGCTCTGCTCTTGTTGATGCTTTGCATGAATTACTAGTGAAACTGTGGGAGCAGGAAACTGTCCCAACCGACTGAAGCCGCTCCGTTATTGTTCCCATCTTCAAAGGCTGCTCGCGCTCGGAATGCAGCAACCATAGAGGAATCAGTCTGATCTCCATCGCCTCCAAATTACTCGCGTCCATAATTCTCCACAGACTGACTGGCGCTCGTGAAAGCCAGATTCGTGAGGAGCAAGCCGGGTTTCGTCGGGGTCGTGGCTGCATCGACCACATCTTCACCTTGCGTCAGTTGTTGGAGCACCGTCACACATATTGGCGGCCCACCGAAGTCGTGTTCCTCGACATCAAAGGTGCCTTCGATTCGGTTGATCGATGTGCCCTTTGGAATTGTCTACTCAGGAAAGGTGTGCCCAAGAAATATGTAAATATTATCCAAGCATTATATGCGCGTAGCACGGGCAGAGTGAGGGCTTACGGCAAGCTGTCGCCACCCTTTAATATCTCCAGCGGTGTGAGACAAGGATGCCCGCTGTCACCTTTCCTATTCAACTTCGCTATTGACGAAGTCATGGAGATTGCATTTACAGGACATGAGTTGGAAGGTGTGGAGCTACTCCCAGGAGAACGACTTCTTGACTTAGAGTATGCAGACGACATTGCCCTCATCTGTGACCGCTCCCAGACGTGTCAAGCCGCGCTGGACAGATTAGCACTGGCTGTCAGTCGCTTCGGGCTTTGCTTTGCACCACCGAAGTGCAAAGCGTTCCTCCAGGATTGGCAGGGTTCGCCCCCTGTGCTGACCCTTGGTGGGGATCAGCTAGAAGTCGTTCAGAAATTCAATTACCTGGGAAGTTGTATCAGCGCCCTTGGGATCGAAGACGAGATCACGAACCGCATAGCGAAAGCTAGAAGTGCTTTTGCTAACCTTCGCCACCTATGGCGACGGCGCGACATTACTCTCGCCCTGAAGGGTAGAGTGTACAACGCAGCGGTACGTTCGACCTTACTGTACGGTTGCGAAACCTGGCCCCTAAGATCGGCGGACATGAAGAGGCTACTTACGTTCGACCATCGGTGCCTTCACAGTTTGGCTCACATCCGGTGGGAACACCGCGTGAGTAACGAGCGTGTTCGACGCCTTGTTTACGGCCTAGGAAAAGGGAATGAACCGCTCAGCACCGTCATTTCACTCACCAGGCTCCGATGGCTGGGCCATGTGTTACGCATGCCAGCCCACCGACTCCCTCGACGTGCGTTGTTTGCTCACCGGGGATGTGGGTGGAAGAAGAGGAGAGGTGGCCAAGCGATGACTTGGTCCAGAGGAATGAAGGCCCTCACTTCTGAGCTGGCCTCGGTTGGAGCTTCACGGCTCCCTGGTTGGGGTCTAAAATACGGTGAACACGTTTGGCTGGATACACTTGCTGATATGGCAAGGAGCCGACCTCAGTGGCGTTCCTGCTCTGAGTTTCTTTGTCCCTCCCCATCCCTTTAGCCTCCCCCTCCATCTACGATCTTATTTCGTAGGGTAAAACTTAATTAAATTTTTGTTTTTGCCTAGTAGCCGGTTAGTACCTTACCGGAACGATGCCTATCCGTTGCTGGTAGCTCAGCTGGCATTCAACTGTCGTACTTATTTTTCCTTAATGTATTGTATGTATGTATGTATGTATTTCCTTTATGTATTGCGGTACAATACCGGAGGTGTTTACCATCTCTAGCTGACACGTATAATGATGATGATATATATATATATATATATATATATATATATATATATATACATATATACATATATATATATACAGGCTATAAGATAGACATAGAGCGAGTGAAAACCTTGAAACGGAAGTGATAAATACAGAGACTACAACGAAAAGAATGAAAGTTGAAAAATACTTCTATATCTTGTCTTTTCTTCACATGCTGCTTTATCATTTTTGTCTGTTTAATGTTTGCGAAGTAAACCAAACAAATCATGACAAACATTTGTACACATTTTCCATTGTGCCCGGTTCTGTGCTATCTCTGAAAGATTTTCCAGCCAGCAGGTTTCTTCAGCATTGATCCCCCCGCCCGGAAGATGCACGGGACGTACGACAGCCAAACTGGGAGTCTGCGATTTAATCGTTTGACGCCAAGTGATAGGCTGACCCCGCGCGATTTCTTCCAGCCTGGTTGTATGCGAGCGAAGAGAGCGCGTCGGGGAGCCGTTCGCATGCCTAAAACGTGGCCCAGCTACCTCAGTTGGCACAGCGGTACAAGTCTGTCAAGTGGAAATCCCGTGCCACCCAAGGGGTCTAACATCATCGTTGCGTACGTGGTACATCCCCCACACTCGAGCTATTCTCTGTAGACATCCATTGTCAGGGGTCCAAATCATACACAAGTTATTCACACGAAGCAACCAGGACACAGTCCCATACAGCAGCACCGCGCGAACACAGGCATTGTAGACCCTGACCTTTACCAATGGTAAAACCTTGCGGCGTCGCCACAGATGACTCAAGTTGGCGAATGCCGAACGGGCTCTGGCAATGCGGAGGAAAATCTCTTTTCCAATGTTGCCATCAGCAGAGACACAGCTTCCCAGGTAAACAAAGTTGTCCGCCTGTTCAAGCTGCGTAACTTGAAGAGTGAGCATTGGAACAGGTGGATGCCAACCCAGGACCAGGAGTTCACATTTCGTACGGGCAAAGGTCATTCCATATTTTGATGCTTTAATCTCCAAACGCTTTAGAACGGCTTGTGTGCTCTGTGCGTCATCACCAAGCAAGGCAATATCACGAGTATAATGCAAATCGGTCACGCGGTTGCCAGGAAGAAGCTCTACACCAAAAACCTGAAAGCCCTCGAGAGCGTTTAAGAGGACATCCTCGATCGGAAAATTGAAGAGCAACGGGGACATGGGGCAACCCTGTCGTACACCGCTAGTAACGGCAAAAAGTGAAGAGAGCTTACCATAGGTCCTCACTTTACCTGAGACATGGCAATATAATGCTCGAATGATGGCGATATACTTTTCGGATAATCCACTCTTTTGTAAGCAGCGCCATAAAGCTGGCTGATCGGAGGAGTCGAAAGCGGCTCTGATGTACAAAAACCATAGTGGGCTGACGGTAAATATGCCGCGTTTCAAGGAGTTTATGGAGTGCAAACAAGTGTTGTATACACTCTCGACCGGGGCAGAAACCAGCCTGTTCTTCACGGTAGTGCAATTCCCGAATCAGGGTTAGTCTGTGGAGTAGAATGTATGTTAACAGCTTGGTGGCAACGGAGAGTAGACTGATTCTTCGGTGGTTAGGGCATAGGGTACGGGCACCTTTCTTGAAGATCGGGGCGATAACTGTCTCACTCCAAGCGGATGGAACTGTTTCTGCACACCAGATCTTAGAGAACAAGGCTGTTAATTGGTTGACAAGTGCTTCGCCCCGAACTTGAACAGCTCTGGGCCAACAGTCTTGAATCGTTGCAAGTGTCGGAGCTCAAGGCAGACCTAAGCTTCAGTAGGGGGTTTCAATGAGATGTTCCAAGGCGCGCAAGTAGGTATACTCAATAGACTCGTCGGCGGAGGAGGCCAGCTGAATTGAGTGCGGAAGGGTACAACCCAGCGGTCCATACGTCCATGTAAGTTGCTTATCAGCGTTCCGTTAATCTCGCAAATGATCTCCCTGACATGTCTTTTGTGACCAGTAGCCCGAATAACTTGGAAGAGTTTACGGAAGTTGCCAGAGAGGATTGCTGTTTCCATCTCTGAGGCGCGCTGGGACCACCAAGTTTCGCGATCCGCATGCAGGCTTTGCTTATGTTGTTGGCTGAGAATGCGACGCATTGCACTGCTATTTGGATCGGTCAGGATAGCTCTAGACGATCAAACAATTTCTAGTGAGTGTGCGGATATCCAGCTCTTCAGAGGGCGCCTTGTGATTCCGCAGGTTGAATGACTGGAAGTTAGCATCGCCTCACGCAGGAAACCCCAAGGATTTTCAATGTCTTGAGGTGGAGTCCCAATGAATGCATGCGATAAGGAAGCTTGATAACTTGATCGAATAGTGAGGTCAGCTAACTTGTTGATGTCGAGCGTATGGAGCTTTCGCTTTGAGGAGCCGTCGAAGCGCAGAGACCAAAACATGATCTGAATCGAGGTATGTAGACCAAATTGATCTACAACGCCGGACGTTACCCTGCCATCTAAAGCTGATTGCAATGTGATCTATTTGTGACCATGCTAGCGTTGGTGAAGGAGGATGCCAGGTGGCTGCACGTCTTCTGGTATGCCTAAAGTTCGTACTTGCGGGAAACAGACAGTGGTCTTCGCATAACCTAAGAAGTCTATCACCGTTGTCAAAATGGCTTTCAGCTAGCGTGTTGCTGCCACCAAGCTGACGTTCGCACGGAAGCAGGCGACCTACTCGTGCATTGAGATCTCCGGCAAGAACGATGACATCTGACTTTTCGGCCTTGTACAAAAGATTATGGAGACCACGATAAAAGTCATCCTTAACCGGTGCACGGCTGTAGTCGGTTGGAGCGTAGGCAGAAACGACAAACAAATTGCGCCTCTCTTCGCGATGTCTGTTCATTCTACATCAGCCTTGAAGCCGAACCGCACACAGCCGGCTGTCGATTGGAAACCAGTCGAGTAATGCAGCCTCCGTTTTGTCACTCAATGCGATACCGACACCAGCTAAGCCGGTTGTTGCTGCCTCCATGTCACTAGACAGACGTAGGTAATATGTGGTCTCAAGAGCAACTGTGCACGACAATTTAACCACGGTGCTGGGATCCTGTAGTCCAGGCTCTGAAAGGCAACGAACCTCGATAGCGAGGGAATCTAAAGTGCGCGCCAGGCCAGCCTGTTGTCCACTCTGTAGGGGGCTCCGAACATTGAACACTGTCAGACGAAATGAATTACGGGGTTGAAGGATAGCTGGTGGCCGGATGCTTCGGATACCTGCAAGAGGGGCATTGGAATTAGATTCAACAGGTTGTATATTATCAACCATATTATTAACAAGAAGTTGGCGCGTGATGGAGAAGCACGAGTAGCAGCGAAAGTAGTAGCAGAAGTAAGCGACGTAGTAGTAAGTGCGAAATCTATGGTTTTCACAGAGGGCACAATAATACGAGACGAGGTTGGATTGAACGGATTGATAGTTGAATCCTGGTTCCTAAAGTAAGAAGATATTTTTCGAGCGGAACTTGCAGACCAAGACGATGCCTAGAAGGTTCGTTTGTTGTTGTTGAGAAAACTTGGCGCAGTCGAGCATGACCATTATACAGATTTCGTGTTGCCGAAGAATGAGACGGTGAAAACGCTGACGCAGATATTCGTTGAGCAGGCTTCTCTGTTCCGTGTTCGCTACAATTGTTTGAAGTAAGTCAAATGCGATGCCATTGATTTTGTCACACATGTCGCGAATGTGAACGATTCAAACTGGGCATGATGACACCTGAACAATTCAAGTCTTATTTTCGTGTGCAGTCTCCAGTCCCACGTTGATACCGTTATTCCAACACGAATTCTTCACAAGCTCGAACAAGAACCACAGTTGGTTCTGCAAGAGATTACAGCTGAATGTCAGCGACCGATTAGTTTGAAGCATGACACCAAAATGATTGAACCTGCTGATCACAGTAAAGAACCACAGAGTTGTCGCGTAGCTATCCTTGGTAAAGTGATGAACCGGAATCGGTCAACTCAGAAACCCCTGAATGCATGCTGCAATTGTGGCGCTTGGAATTTTGTAAGAGACTGTACCTACAGTGCGCTTTTGCTACTCTCGGTAACCTGTGGCGCAGACGAGTCATCACTCTCACCTAACGGTATAGTTTGCAAAGCAGCAGTGCGCTCAATCCTGCTGTACGGTTACGCAACCTGGCCCCTCAGAACGACAGAAAAAGAGGCTAGTTACAGTCGACAATCGCTGTCTTCGCAGTTTGGCTCATGTCTGGTGGGATCGTCTTGTGAGCAACGAGATTGTTCGGTGTCCCGCATTTAGTGCATGAAGAGGGGGTGAATCACTCTGCCCCGTTGTCTAACGCACCAGGGTCAGATGGCTTGCCCACGTGTTGCGCATGTCAGCATACCGACTTCCACTCATTGCGTCGATTGTGTGGCTGGTGGTCTGGATGAAAAAGTGGTGGAAAGGCCAAAGGGTGACTTGTTTAAGAGTAGTATAGGTTCTCACTTCAAGGTTAGCGTCCGTTGGTCCGTTGGCGACAACAAAAAGAACATGTTTGGTTGAAGATATTTGATGACATGATGAACAGCGACCATAGTGGCGTTTGTGCTGTGAGCATATTAGTACATCCCCTCCCGATTAGCTTTTCCTAAAGCCGCGATCTCATACCCAACGCGCACCGTGATATTAAGCATTATATTACATACTTTTTGAATTGCATGCTCATTCTCTTTAGTGTTTATTAGCTCCCTTTTACATATAGCTAATCTTAGTGTGTTTAGGCACAAGAGCCTAAATGTTAATAAATTTGGCTAGCGCGTAATGATGAGGATTTTTGTTTGACCCATTAAGTTTCGGTCGTTTTAATATCGAGACAAACCGGCTTGTAGTGTAGTGGGGCATGTTAGGTCGCCACTGAGGCCTTCAACATATGACCGCAAGAAAAAGTCCAAAGACGAGCAGGGAGGAGACTTGTATACATGAAACCATATTTGCTTATATAGTCCTGAAGGCAAAATGAAGGGAAGCTACTAAACTACTCTTGAGCTAACCAACAGATAGAAAACGTCAAGTGCAACGGGCAAACAAGCAACCGTGTAATCAACAGCGAATCGCATATGTCCTGAAAAATAGTATCATGGAGCCACAATCGTAAAGCGAACCGCCATTTACAGTGACGGGCATTGGCCAAACAGAACAACGAAATGTGGCGTTTAAACAAATGTCACGAGACAAAGGAGAATAAGAAGTGTAGACCCAAAAAGTAAACACTAGTACAATAATTGTGTGACAACTAAATATTCCTTTAACACAACCAAGTGGAAAAGTGATGCGGAGAAAAAGCAATGGAATATGTTCTTGCAAATGAAACTGTAGAAGATGACACGGAGATGAGCGTCCATTAACAACGACATATGTATACCAATCGGTTTAGCACAATGGAGCTTTTAAACAACAGTCAAGAAGTGGAAAATAGGAAGCATAAAGATTGGCTGTTAAGCTCGTTTACAAAAAACGAAGGTCAAATAGCTACTATCCTAACGCTTCCTTCTCTTAAAACTGAGTTACTTGGAGGTCACATAATTCTTCCGATGCGGATCCACCTGGAGAGGCTGCACAAATCTTGTTCGCTTTGGCCTGTACCGAGTTCCATTTTCCAAGCATTCCATGGGACGAATGTCGCCACCTGCAGAAGTACTAGGCTTGTCATTGTCCAGCAATTCATTAACCTCGAATCCGTTGGCTTTTGGAACGACCGCACCATGTGTATACCGTGACTTCAACTGATTGACGTGACGTCTCCATACCTGTGTACCAACATCATCTTGCCTCGGCGTCGCACGACTCGTCTTGGTATCCAAGTGATCCGCCGTCCTTCATTAGTAGCCGCAAACACAAATCGCCCATTTTGAAAACCCTTTTCCGTGCCCCATACCGCGCGTTGTATTGGCGCTCCATCACTGAATTGCTTAGTTGTAGAGGCGGACGCTTGGAAGTCAGCAAATCTAGCGTGCTTCTCAGTCTTCTGCCCATAAGGGCTCCTGCTGGTGATTTCCCATCTGGCGAATTAGGATTCAGATTAACGCGATAGTTCAACAGGAACCGTTCCAATCTTTCGTTCAGCGTTCCCTCTTCTTTTGACTTCCACAAAGCTTGTTTTAGAGTACCAACAAATCTTTCCCCTTGGCCATTTGACTGCAGATGATACGGGGCGGACCTCACATGCTCGATCTCATTATGTGCGCAAAATTCAGCAAATTGGCAGGACGTAAATTGTGATCCGTTATCCGACACGATTGTTACTGGTAGTCCGTGCTGACTGAAAATATGTCTCATCGTAAAAATTGTGCTGTTTGCCGAGGTGTTTTGCATTGCGATTACCTCCGGCCACTTACTGTAGGCGTCAACAATAACGAGGAAAAACACTCCTTCGACTGGTCCTGCAAAATCCATGTGTATCCGCGAGCAGGGCGATTCTGGGTTTGGCCGAGTTTGTAATGTCGCACAGACTTTCAACTTGGAGGCAGTGATGCGAGGGATTCTTGGATGGCTCCTGTGCAGTTGCCGTAACACGCGTGATCTATTTCTGCAATGACAATGCGATCTGCAAAATCAGACAGGAATCAACTTCGGACAAAGCGTTGCGTCATGTGAAAAGCTAAATCAAAGCTTCTTTCGGACACTTCTTTAGCCAGCCCCGTCTTGTATAGGTTAACACTTCTTGCAGCAATGCATCCTGTTCAGCGGCTTGCTTAACCGTCGTGTCATTCTCCGGCAAGTTACACACGGTGTCATGCACCATGTAGCTGACATCCGTTTCGGCTGCGATGGAGGCAATGACTGCGTCTTCCGACTCACGCCTAGCGGTATCGATTAATCTGGATAGGACGTCCGCTTGCCCTATAGAATCAGTAGACAAGTATCGCATGCTAAAATCATGTCCCAAGAGCAGAGTTGCCCATCGCTGCAGCTGACTGGACGTATATGCCGGAATGTCCATTTTGGATCCAAAAATTCCCAGAGGCGGTTTGTGATCAGTCACCAACGTGAACCGTCGACCATATACCATCTTATGAAACTGCTGCACGGCAAAGGTGATAGCCGACGCTTTTTTTCAATCTGACTATAATTCTTGGTTGCCGTCAGCGCTCGTGCAACAGGTGCTATAGCCTTTACGGATCCATCTGGAAACCGAGGTGAAATTGTTAGAACCCAAGGGACAGGCGGTAATTCTTTATTGCTAATGTGGCTTACACTAGGTGTGTTCGTTCATACCTTGAAGGCGTCCGCTCATCTGCGTGATCTCCATGGAGTGTTCCCCAACTGGTGCTTGCCTCTGTGTTCACTCCTCGTGCACATGGAACTGTAATCCTGACGCCATCTTCAACCATAGGGAAGTCGGCAGGGCTCGCTGTTTGTGCGTCATCTTGCACCACCGCACTACTTGTACTCGTCGCAGTAGTATCTACCTTTAATCCACCACACTCCTCCCCCTCCAAAGGACTCGCGTCAGCTGCCTTCCGTCGGAGTCTTTCTGACCGCCAGGGATGTTCAATGTATGAGCGCGTATCCTCCCCCAATTCTTACCACTTCCTCAGCTCGCCGGCATTCACCCTCCGCGATTCACCTTGCCGAGCGATTGTATACACTGGGCCTCGCCGGTCGACTACCTCGTACGGTCCTTTCCACTTCGCTAGGAGTTTCCTCTCCCCTGGGCCGCAAGTGGGATAGCCTTGATGGTCCCTGTACTTCACTTTCGAACCAATCTGAAACTCGATATGCCTTCCACCTTTGCTGGTCTGGAACTTCGCCATCCTCCGCGCCTGAGTCGCCTGTAGGTTGCGGTTGGCGGTCGTCCGGTTATTCCGTATCTCCTCGGGAGATATACGGCAAGTTGGCCACATTCCAATCACTAGGTCCACAGGTAGACGAGGTTGTCGACCGCACATCAAATGGAATGGTGATTTCTTTGTGGAAGCCTGTTTGGTTGCTCGATAGGCCAGCAACAGTAGCGGCAACGTTTCCTCCCAGACTCCACCTTTTGCTGCTATCCACTACTTGATTGTTCTACTGTTACGTTCCGTCAGGTCATTTGTTTGCGGGTGGTATGGGGTGGTGCGCAAGTTCTTAATGCCAAGTTTCTCCAAACAGTTCCGGAATTCTTCACTCTCGAAGCACGGCCCTTGGTCTGTTAAGATGGCCTTTGGGATTCCGTGAGCCGTTACCAAGTGATTCATGACAGCATGCGCAACGGTGCTAGCCCGTTGATCCGGGATTCCTGTCGCCTCAATCCATCGCGTAAAGTGCTCCGTCATCAATAAAATATATTGGTTGCCACGCCTGGTCAATGGAAACGGCCCCATCACGTCGACCGACCAAAGTTCACCAATTTCCGAGACCGGGATCGTCATCATTTGCTGCTGCATCCCTCGGCAATCCGTTTTCATAAGCTGACATTGTCCGCACGAAAGCACGCACTTCTCAACGTCGCTTTTCATCCCCGGCCAATACGCCCGTTGTTTCAGCAGATCGTAGGTCCTGGAACAACCTGTGCGCGCCATCTCGTGACAAGAAACTACCAGATTCCGTCTTCGTTTCATTGGAATGACTGGCACCGAAGGGTTGCTACCTCCTGGTATCCACATTACGATCTCTGCTTCGTTCACTTGCAGCTTTCCCTGGTCTTTTTCAAACAGTCCCAGCTGCTTAAGTCGGTTTTTGTTGAAGTTTGTCTGACCAGCTAATCGCGCGGGGATCAACTTGCGTAGGAGTCTGTCGCTACGTTGCCTAGTTGTCAACCGTTCTGGATCTTGTTCGCACAGTATACCGTTAATACCGAAAGCTACACTCGGCAGGTCATCATCATCTATCATGCGTGACAAGAAATCCGCCGTCTGATTTTCCCTCCCCGGCACGTGTTTTATCGTGAAATCATACTCTTGTAGGCGCAATGCCCATCTCGCCAGCTTTCCTCTGGGGTCTTTGGCAGACTTAATCCACTCCAACGGTCTGTGGTCTGCTTCGACGTGAAATCGCTGACCCAGTAGATATGGCCGCCATTTATCCAACGCCCAGACAATTGCGAGACATTCTTTCCTTATGGTTGAGCATGTGCGTTCCGCAGGTGTCAAAGTTCGGCAGGCATACTCAAACGTCCCATGGTTTTGTTTTAACACCGCACCGATCCCGACATCGCTGGCGTCAGTCGCTACCGTGAACACCTCACCAGCAATAAGCAATTTCAGGGTCAACTCCTGCCTTCCCATTTCCTGTAGAATCTGATCAAGGAAAGGCTCGTTGAGCTTCTGCATTCTAAGTGAATTTCCTGTCTTGTTTCAACAGCTCGTACAAGGGTGAGGCCAAGGTGTTAAAATCCTTGACGAATTTGCTGTAGTACCCGGCGCGGCCCAGGAATGTACGGAGAGTGCGTTTCGAGTTGGGAACTGGGCTGCCTTGTATCATCATCATCTTCTCAGGTAGTGGTTTCAGTTCGCCTTGTCCCACTTTGTGGCCCAGTAAGGTGACACAGGTCTTTCCGATCTGGGATTTTGGTCCATTTATACGAAGTACCGACTGCTGAATGCGTTCCAGAACTGCAGCGAGATGATGGATATGTTCCGCTTCTGATTGGCTATACACCACGATATCATCCCCGTACACAACCACGTTTTCCAATTCACTCAGCAATCGCAGCATTAGACGTCGGAAGGTAAACGGGGCTCCTGATAATCTAAAGGGAATTCTCTTAAACTGGTACTGTTTCTCACCAACGGTAAACGCCGTCTTCTCTCGATCTTCCTGTTTTATTGCCAGTTGCCAGTATCCTGATCTCAAGTCCAGGACCGTGAATATCCTCGACTGCTGCAGACGATCAAAAATGTCAGCAACTGATGGAACTGGAACGAAGCGAGTCAAGGAAATTTCATTCAGTCTTCGGAAGTCGACACAGAATCGGTACTTCCCATTCGTCTTCTTCACTAAGACCACAGGAGAGTTGTACGGGCTATGTGCCTCCTCAATCACGCCCGCGTCCAGAATTTCCTGCACTTGCCTGTTCACCTCAGCCTCCAGATGGAATGGTATCCTTCGAAGTCCATGGGGCTGATACGTTTGGCGAGTTAGCGGGATGGTGTGCTCGATCCAATCGCAAAACCCATATTGCCTGCTGTCATCCGTAAACAAGGGTTGGTATTTGTTGACCAGCGACTGCAAAGATGGGCTCAAATGTAACACAGCAACGACCGACTGCGAAGATCTCATTTCTCCCCGATTAATGAGTGGTAGTGACCCGCATTCCATTAGCAATTTCCCACGCTTTAGATCAATGACAGCTTTATTGAGCTCCAGGAAATCTGCTCCCAATATGGTTTGTTTCGCATCTGGTGACACGAGAAAGTGTGTTCGCTTTCGTCCCCCGATTCCCACGGTGTGTTCGGCTATCCCATCAATTCCCACTGAATGACCGCCAACCGCTCTTACGATCGTGCAGCACGACTGAAGCTTCTCACCTCGCAGATGGTTGATTACTGACACCGCGGCACCCGTATCGATCAGACACCTTTCCATCGTTCCGACTACTTCCACCATTGCTTCAACCGCACTCCTGCTCAACGCCCCAAGTACACAATCCTCGATCCGAAAAGAAAAATAAGGTTGCACACGTTTATTCGTTACACGAGTAACACCACGCTTCTGCGGACATTATCTCTTTCAGTGCCCCGGTTTCCCGCAGATGAAGCAACATCCCTTCGTGCGCACCCGATAACGCTGAACGCGAAGCCCATTGATGTCTTCCGTAATCTGTTCCATCATCCGTTCCAATTTATCCATCCGTTCCACATTCTCAAGAGGCTCTTTCTTCAGCGCAGCTAGTGGTGTGTCGTCCAGATCTCGAGTAACTTGCGCCAGCTCTTCCAATTGCATCTTCCGAGTAGCATTCGCAATCCGAATGCGCTCCTCGGTTGGCTGTGGGAGGCCGGCCAAAAACTGATCCACCAGCAACTGCGTCTTTGACGGCTCATCCAACCCCGGCAAGGCGCGGTCCAACAAGATCCTGAGGTGCACCGCAAACACGAGGGGATCCGTCCCAGCACCAAGCCGCGACGCCTTAAACCGTCGCATCGCCTCCTGGCGGTCCGCTGGCGTGTCCAGGCCAGAGAGCAACGCTTCCTTCGCGCTGGTCCACTCCAACTTGACCGGACCGCTTCGCGCTGCCTCCAGAACGGCCTTCGCCCTGCCCTTGAGGATACTCCGCAGGGCCGCCATCTTCGCCCGGTCCGTCTTCAGTCCTACCGCCTCTGCCACCTCCTCGAAATCCTCCAAAAACGCCTTCACACCCCCGTCTTCAAATGGTTCCGGCTAGGGCACCTTCATGACTTGTGAGGTCACGACACCAACTATTAGAACCCAAGGGGCAGGCGGTAATTCCTTATTGCTAATGTGGCTTACACTAGATGTGTTCGTTCATACCTTGAAGGCGTCCGCTCATCTGCGTGATCTCCATGGAGTGTACCCCAACTGGTGCTTGCCTCTGTGTACAATCCTCGTGCGCATGGAACTGTAATCCTGACGCCATCTTCAACCATAGGGAAGTCGGCAGGGCTCGCTGTTTGTGTGTCATCTTGCACCACCACACTATTTACACTCAGCGCAGTAGTATCTACCTTAGTCCACCACAAAATGACAGTGCCAATTTTATAACTTGAAGCATCCGTGGCCACGATAATTTCCAGCTCCGGACTATAATGCGTAAGCAATAATTCCGACTTCGTCAGAGATTTCATTTTCTCCAACGACTGTTGACACTGTGCAGACCAGTTCCATTCGATGTCTGTCAACAGCAGATGGTTTAAAGGATGATGCAAGCCAGGTATCCACGGTAAAAATTCACGATATTGACTCACCATTCCAAGCAATGACCGTAGGGATGTGACATTCGATGGCGCCAGTAACCGGTCTATCACCTCGATATTTTCGGGATCGGGTCATCAGCTGTTCGCGTTGATCATGAGACTCAGGAACTTAATTGATTTCAGGAAAGATGTGCACTTGCCCGCTCGTAATCGGAAGCCATATTCTTTGATTCTGAGCAGCACGTCATCCATTCGTTAACAAAATTCATGGCGCGTAGCCCATTATGACGATGTCATCCAGGTAGGTTGCCGCTCCAGTTGCGCCGGTCAGCATAGTTTCCATGACTTGCTGAATGATTGCCGATGCAGTTTTGACTCCAAATGGCAAACCGTTGTATTGGCAGTGACCGCAATGGGTGTTGATTGTCAAACGATTTCTACTTTCAGGTTCAACTTCTAACTGCAGATAGGCGCCTGCAAGAGCAAGAGTAGCAAAACACTTGCCTCCGTTCAGCTTTACGAACACGTCTTCAGGGAGTGGAAGTGGATGCTGATGGGGTTCCGGTGCAGCATACAGACCCGTTGAAAAATCTGCGCACAAACGAATAGAACCGTTCGGCTTCCTGATCACAAAAATTGGCGTAGCCCACGGTGAGAAATTGACTCGCTCGATCACTCCGACCTGCCGAAATCGATCAACCTCCTGTTCAACCTGTGCTTGGAATGCATAAGGGACAGGAAGTCTGGGTCGAAACACTGGTCTGGCATCCGGAACTAGAGTAAGTTTTGCCTGAATTTTCTTGCAGCGTCCAAGTTCTGACTGGAAGACACACGCCTACTTCGTTTGAAGCTGTTCAGCGATGCTTTTACCCGGAGGAGTCAGCATGGCTGCATGGTGCACCGTGACATTCCTTTCAGAACAGACACGATTTAGTGATACATTGAACAATTTCAGTTTCCAAATCCAATCGATTCCAAGAAGATTAACGTCGGTGCATGAGATTAGGTAGATGGCGCTATGCAGCTACAGTTCAATGAACCTGACCTCACATTCAATATCTCCATCCAATTTTAGTGGTTCCCCGGATGCATTCTGAACCGGCAGACTTGTGTGTTTGCACGACGGCCTCCCAAGCTTCCTCCATATCGATCGTGAACTGATAGTGATATCGGACGCCGTATCTAGTTGCAAGTTGCCTGGAATCTCACTGACAGTTTATGTTAAGTACTTTCACTTGCCTGCGAATTCCATGCGAAACACAGCGAGAATTGTCTTTGTGGCCGGTCCATGAAACTTATCCCTTTTGAAGTTGGAGTTTGTGCGCATCCTTGAGAGAAATGGACGTCTGAATTTTCCGCGCGACTCGACAGTGAGTTTCCTTATGACCAAAGCGCTAACACTTGTGACATTAATGCCCTTTGTAGGTACAGTCTCTTACAAAATTCCAAGCGCCACAATTGCAGCATGCATTCAGGGGTTTCTGAGTTGACCGATTCCGGTTCATCACTTTACCAAGGATAGCTACGCGACAACTCTGTGGTTCTTTACTGTGATCAGCAGGTTCAATCATTTTGGTGTCATGCTTCAAACTAATCGGTCGCTGACATTCAGCTGTAATCTCTTGCAGAACCAACTGTGGTTCTTGTTCGAGCTTGTGAAGAATTCGTGTTGGAATAACGGTATCAACGTGGGACTGGAGACTGCACACGAAAATAAGACTTGAATTGTTCAGGTGTCATCATGCCCAGTTTGAATCGTTCACATTCGCGACATGTGTGACAAAATCAATGGCATCGCATTTGACTTACTTCAAACAATTGTAGCGAACACGGAACAGAGAAGCCTGCTCAACGAATATCTGCGTCAGCGTTTTCACCGTCTCATTCTTCGGCAACACGAAATCTGTATAATGGTCATGCTCGACTGCGCCAAGTTTTCTCAACAACAACAAACGAACCTTCTAGGCATCGTCTTGGTCTGCAAGTTCCGCTCGAAAAATATCTTCTTACTTTAGGAACCAGGATTCAACTATCAATCCGTTCAATCCAACCTCGTCTCGTATTATTGTGCCCTCTGTGAAAACCATAGATTTCGCACTTACTACTACGTCGCTTACTTCTGCTACTACTTTCGCTGCTACTCGTGCTTCTCCATCACACGCCAACTTCTTGTTAATAATCTGGTTGATAATATACAACCTGTTGAATCTAATTCCAATGCCCCTCTTGCAGGTATCCGAAGCGTCCGGCCACCAGCTATCCTTCAACCCCGTAATTCATTTCGTCTGACAGTGTTCAATGTTCGGAGCCCCCTACAGAGTGGACAACAGGCTGGCCTGGCGCGCACTTTAGATTCCCTCGCTATCGAGGTTCGTTGCCTTTCAGAGCCTGGACTACAGGATCCCAGCACCGTGGTTAAATTGTCGTGCACAGCTGCTCTTGAGACCACATATTACCTACGTCTGTCTAGTGACATGGAGGCAGCAACAACCGGCTTAGCTGGTGTCGGTATCGCATTGAGTGACAAAACGGAGGCTGCATTACTCGACTGGTTTCCAATCGACAGCCGGCTGTGTGCGGTTCGGCTTCAAGGCTGATGTAGAATGAACAGACATCGCGAAGAGAGGCGCAATTTGTTTGTCGTTTCTGCCTACGCTCCAACCGATTACAGCCGTGCACCGGTTAAGGATGACTTTTATCGTGGTCTCCATAATCTTTTGTACAAGGCCGAAAAGTCAGATGTCATCGTTCTTGCCGGAGATCTCAATGCACGAGTAGGTCGCCTGCTTCCGTGCGAACGTCAGCTTGGTGGCAGCAACACGCTAGCTGAAAGCCATTTTGACAACGGTGATAGACTTCTTAGGTTATGCGAAGACCACTGTCTGTTTCCCGCAAGTACGAACTTTAGGCATACCAGAAGACGTGCAGCCACCTGGCATCCTCCTTCACCAACGCTAGCATGGTCACAAATAGATCACATTGCAATCAGCTTTAGATGGCAGGGTAACGTCCGGCGTTGTAGATCAATTTGGTCTACATACCTCGATTCAGATCATGTTTTGGTCTCTGCGCTTCGACGGCTCCTCAAAGCGAAAGCTCCATACGCTCGACATCAACAAGTTAGCTGACCTCACTATTCGATCAAGTTATCAAGCTTCCTTATCGCATGCATTCATTGGGACTCCACCTCAAGACATTGAAAATCCTTGGGGTTTCCTGCGTGAGGCGATGCTAACTTCCAGTCATTCAACCTGCGGAATCACAAGGCGCCCTCTGAAGAGCTGGATATCCGCACACTCACTAGAAATTGTTTGATCGTCTAGAGCTATCCTGACCGATCCAAATAGCAGTGCAATGCGTCGCATTCTCAGCCAACAACATAAGCAAAGCCTGCATGCGGATCGCGAAACTTGGTGGTCCCAGCGCGCCTCAGAGATGGAAACAGCAGTCCTCTCTGGCAACTTCCGTAAACTCTTCCAAGTTATTCGGGCTACTGGTCACAAAAGACATGTCAGGGAGATCATTTGCGAGATTAACGGAACGCTGATAAGCAACTTACATGGACGTATGGACCGCTGGGTTGTACCCTTCCGCACTCAATTCAGCTGGCCTCCTCCGCCGACGAGTCTATTGAGTATACCTACTTGCGCGCCTTGGAACATCTCATTGAAACCCCCTACTGAAGCTTAGGTCTGCCTTGAGCTCCGACACTTGCAACGATTCAAGACTGTTGGCCCAGAGCTGTTCAAGTTTCGGGGCGAAGCACTTGTCAACCAATTAACAGCCTTGTTCTCTAAGATCTGGTGTGCAGAAACAGTTCCATCCGCTTGGAGTGAGACAGTTATCGCCCCGATCTTCAAGAAAGGTGCCCGTACCCTATGCCCTAACCACCGAAGAATCAGTCTACTCTCCGTTGCCACCAAGCTGTTAACATACATTCTACTCCACAGACTAACCCTGATTCGGGAATTGCACTACCGTGAAGAACAGGCTGGTTTCTGCCCCGGTCGAGAGTGTATACAACACTTGTTTGCACTCCATAAACTCCTTGAAACGCGGCATATTTACCGTCAGCCCACTATGGTTTTTGTACATCAGAGCCGCTTTCGACTCCTCCGATCAGCCAGCTTTATGGCGCTGCTTACAAAAGAGTGGATTATCCGAAAAGTATATCGCCATCATTCGAGCATTATATTGCCATGTCTCAGGTAAAGTGAGGACCTATGGTAAGCTCTCTTCACTTTTTGCCGTTACTAGCGGTGTACGACAGGGTTGCCCCATGTCCCCGTTGCTCTTCAATTTTCCGATCGAGGATGTCCTCTTAAACGCTCTCGAGGGCTTTCAGGTTTTTGGTGTAGAGCTTCTTCCTGGCAACCGCGTGACCGATTTGCATTATACTCGTGATATTGCCTTGCTTGGTGATGACGCACAGAGCACACAAGCCGTTCTAAAGCGTTTGGAGATTAAAGCATCAAAATATGGAATGACCTTTGCCCGTACGAAATGTGAACTCCTGGTCCTGGGTTGGCATCCACCTGTTCCAATGCTCACTCTTCAAGTTACGCAGCTTGAACAGGCGGACAACTTTGTTTACCTGGGAAACTGTGTCTCTGCTGATGGCAACATTGGAAAAGAGATTTTCCTCCGCATTGCCAGAGCCCGTTCGGCATTCGCCAACTTGAGTCATCTGTGGCGACGCCGCAAGGTTTTACCATTGGTAAAGGTCAGGATCTACAATGCCTGTGTTCGCGCGGTGCTGCTGTATGGGACTGTGTCCTGGTTGCTTCGTGTGAATAACTTGTGTATGATTTGGACCCCTGACAATGGATGTCTACAGAGAATAGCTCGAGTGTGGGGGATGTACCACGTACGCAACGATGATGTTAGACCCCTTGGGTGGCACGGGATTTCCACTTGACAGACTTGTACCGCTGTGCCAACTGAGGTAGCTGGGCCACGTTTTAGGCATGCGAACGGCTCCCCGACGCGCTCTCTTCGCTCGCATACAACCAGGCTGGAAGAAATCGCGCGGGGTCAGCCTATCACTTGGCGTCAAACGATTAAATCGCAGACTTCCAGTTTGGCTGTCGTACGTCCCGTGCATCTTCCGGGCGGGGGGATCAATGCTGAAGAAACCTGCTGGCTGGAAAATCTTTCAGAGATAGCACAGAATCGGGCACAATGGAAAATGTGTACAAATGTTTGTCATGATTTGTTTGGTTTACTTCGCAAACATTAAACAGACAAAAATGATAAAGCAGCATGTGAAGAAAAGACAAGATATAGAAGTATTTTTCAACTTTCATTCTTTTCGTTGTAGTCTCTGTATTTATCACTTCCGTTTCAAGGTTTTCACTTGCTGTATGTCTACCTTATAGCCTGTTTACATATATATATATATATATATATATATATATATATATATATCGAAGGCGGGAATGTGTATGGTGCGCTGAGGCTGGTGGTGGCTAAATCCTGACAGTTGGTCTACCCACTGCTGCTACTTTTGTGCCATTTGCTCATGTCCTGGGCGCCTCCTCGTGGCGACCGCTGGGCGGGAGTTGGGTTTCGCCCTTTTCCCTGCTAAGATCCAGGACACTAATCCGCATGAGTCAGTGAACTGAACATGTGCTAGACCCGCTGCCTTTCGGGTGTTCATTTGGCTTTGGTTGAGGACCCGAGTCGTTCTATTGTCAGGAGTGGGCGCCCTGCCAGTATCCTAGTCCATCCTCTTCGGAGGTTAGGAACTGGTCGATGGAATTCTTCCCGTAAAACCTAGCCATGGGAGACAGCAGGTCTACGGGTTAGAAGCTCACAACTCGATTGACGTAGAGCACGTACGCCACGCATTATCTCTGACGGTTGAAGGGCACGTCCGGGTGTTCAATGGTTTGCTACTGCCCGCCTCAAGCCGGGCAGTACCTGGTCAAATTGGTGTAAACCTGCTAAAACCCACCTGCGTCTGGCCGTGTTCGCAGGTGTGTAT